>RJWH01000470.1:0-600000 GCA_004363575.1 Solenodon paradoxus | reverse complement strand
AACAATTTATGATTAGGGTTGAGAATCTCAGACTTTGCCAAATAGAGTGAAAATAATTTCACCTGATGACAAAAAGTCAAGGTGAGGTCATTTTGTGGTTTGCTGGAGTCAGTGAAGTTCAAGGTCACTAAAATTGTGTTTTCAAGGATCTCTAAACCAGAGCATCAACAATAATTCAGGTAATTCTAAGTCTTCTACCCTTACTAAGGAATATTCACAGAAAAACTGTAATAATTATTTTAAAAATCCAAATGGCCTCTATATATACTACAGTCAGGGAGGTGATAGAGAAAAAAGAGATGAAAGAAAAGGAGAGCAGAGAGGAGGGGAAGGAAAAGCAGGGGAAGGGAGGGGAGGGGAGAGGAAAATTTAGAGCTAAGAGTGACCAGCATCACACTCTATAAATGTAGTAACCTCTTTCTCTTCTGCTTGTTGTCATAGTGTATGCCATCTGTTGGAGTTTGAAATTAACAGTTATCTTGATAACTTGATTGATAGTTGTGGTGACCCACTGGTTTAATGATGAAAATAACCATAAAAGAAAAAGAAACTAGCAAATCCAGAGAAGACCAAAGAAAGTGTTTGTGTGTTTTTTCATAACAGGTGAAGTTCTGCTAAACTTAGTAGGTTTCTAAAGGGAGTCCTGGACAGTCGAAAGACGATAAATAGGTTAGCTTTTCTCAGATAAAGACTATAAAACACAGAAAAGTACTTTTTTCTTAAGTGAGAATTGAACCCAAGAAACTGTTTTCTCTTACCTTTAACCTAGAGAATAAAACTTCATGCTTTTAATCTTGAATTACTTTTGGTTTTATAGTGCAAAACCGCTCCGTCTCGCTTCCCATCCATCCTGACTCCTCTTATCACCAAGACTGAGGTCGAACTTCAAGAGAAGCATCTATTGCAGGAGACGAAAGGGGAGAAATGGTGCTTGTGCATTTCTTTTTCATTTCCCTTCCTTTTCCCTTTCTTTAAATGGCTTTCCCCTTGTGTTTCACATCCCTAAGTTTTCTGCTTGTGAAGATTGCTGTATCCACGCAGCACACACTTAGGACTGTTTAAAGGGTGGTCATTTGTTGTTTGCTTTGCTGCTCATTCAGCTAGTAGGATGACTCATGGGTATACACAGATGCTGCATTCTAGCCTGTGGTACTGGAACGTTTAAAGGTCTCCCAGGTCTAGAGTAAGGAGTTACCATGGTTTCTGGATACTAGATCACGTTAATTAGAACACCACCGGGAGACTCCTCAGCTGTAGATGGTTCATAAGACCAACTTCAGCTACTCTAATCATTCTAAATGCTTGAAGTCTCATATCTACAAGGCTGTCTTATCAATTTGAATGTTTTTATGACTTGTGGTAAACATGCAACTATTTTTATAGTTAGGATTTGCAGTGATAGATAGTTAGAATTAGAACCACGTGAAACAAACACACCTGAAATTATACAAAAATCCACCTTGGAAGCATTAAACCTTTGACAAAAAATAGTTTGCTTCCTGGCATGCTCTCTCTCTCTTAATAAAATAGATGATTATTAAAATCATAGATATTTATTACAGAAGTGTAAAATATCAAATAGCATCAAGAGGAAATTAAAAATCACCCTTAATTGCAAGAGAATGTAATAATAAAATATAAGCAATTTAAAATAACTTTTCTATTACAAAGATTTTTTTTAACTTAATAATTTACTATGAGCATTTTCCTGCTACCCTGTTTAATAAATATTATTCTACATTCATGTTCTATTGCTGGGCATTTAGGCTTTTTCTGATTTCTGTATATTATAAATAAATTTACAGTGAAACATTTGTTTATATTTTAACACATAGTTCACATGTAATACAGCACTGAAACTACTGGATCAAAGGATATACATACATAAATTTTCAGTCTAAATTTCTTCCAGAAAGGTAAGAATAAAAACAATCGTGTTTATTTGCTCTCACAGCATTATATGCTACTATATTTTACAAATTTCTAGTTTGATACATGAAAAAAACACTCTTTTAATTACATTAATTTATAAACAAATTACTACTAGTACTTTTTGTTCAGATTTATGGTCAATTTGCTTGTTTTAGTTTTTGAATGGTGTGTTCTTTGTCCACAATAATTAGATTTAGTGTCTTTCTTATAATTTTACACAAATGCTTTGTTTCTTCTGACTTGAAAATGCTTTCTCCACTTTTTGGCTTTCTTCACAATTTTATTTATGTATTGATTGGGTTCAGAAGTCTGTTATTTACACATAACAAAAAGTGTTGGGAATTTGACTTGAAGGTCTTTACTACTTACTTTTATGATTTCTGTGCAAGAATAAATAAATATTTCTAAAATTTTCTTTTAGTTGCTTTATTATTTAAATTTTTAATTAGTTTTGTTATCCATCTTAGGAAAGTACTTAGACTTTTTTCTCTTAATTTTACTCATATGGCTACAGATGATAGCATTTATACCATGTGAAATAAGTCAAAATTAAGCATAATCAATTTTATTAACAAAAATTAATTTTAAAGCTAACTAATAGTAACAAAATGTTTCAAAAGTGTTCAAGATATGCTTAAAGAAATATAGTAGTATATAAATATAAATGCAGGATATAAATTCATTAAAACTTTGTACAAGGAAGAGACTTAATTATAGGCATCTGCACTGGAGAAATAACTACATCTTTTTTATCCTTTAATAATAATAAAGGTCTTTAGGCTCTGCCTGTTACCTTATCTTCTTTTCTCATCTAAATACCTATTGTACTTCAGTTTCAAGAGCATTTGTTAGGAATATGTGCTGCCCACAAAGGAGAGAGAGAAGCAACGAGACCTGCATCTTAGAAGTATTTTATCAAGAGAAAGAATCATTCCCCAGTCTATTAATTTTGAAACCCTTTCAAGAGGACAATCTGTGTGATCACCACATGGAACGTCATTCTCCAGGTTCTCTCAAACTTCCTGTGGCAAAAAAACTAAACCAAAATATTGCATATGTCTAGGGAAAAAAAGAGCAGGTCTGAATCTTAGGTAGGTGTAATTTGTAATGACTATTTTGGTGAGCCAGCTTATATAATTTTAAATCTGTCCTTGCACCAGATTTATCAGTGAAAGGTGCATACTTATGGAGATAGTCACTTTCTGGTCCACAGTAGGGGTGGTCTTTTATTAACCTGTCCCAGTTCAACCTCCATGATAATACACATGGCACCATTATAAACACAAGAAACAAATGAAGATCATAGTCATTTCTCTATTCCTCACAATGCATTTTGAAAGCAGAAAATTTTCTTTTATGATTTTTGGTAGCATAAGTAATTACTGACCTATGACTATATCACTAAATGACATTATGAAAATAAATCCACCATTTTTAAACAAGTTCATTTAGTCACAGAAGATTGCTTTTATATATTGTTTTCTTGCTTAATATTCTATTATGAATATTTTCCCCACTCTTGCACTTAATAAATTATTATTACATTTAAGCATATCATTTTATTGGGCGTTTACATTGTTTCTATATTCTGTAGGGGAGAGTCGACAGTAAAGCTGAATCAAACGGAATTTAGGTAATAAGTCAAGAAACCGTAGTAGTTAGATATGCTAGTGTTACATGCCAGCATCATGAATTCCCAAATATTTAAACAAATTCATAAAAAGAGCAAAATAAAAAGATTATTTTAAGACCAAAATTGTAATGTATATTTTCTCTTTACAGAATAATTATCTAAATAATTGTTTCCTATATCCACTTCCTCTAACATACACATAATGTGGTTGATTTGTAAAACTCCCATGCATCTGCCATAGTATACTGGTCCCCAGGAGTCTACCAGGCTGCTGAAACTGAAGGCTGGTTTAGTTGCTTGTCCAGGAAAATTGGGTTATATGAAATCCTGAGAGCAACTTTTAAATATCATCTTTACATATCCCACATTTTAAATAATTTTTGATAAATAGCAACCACAACATTTTCGACTTTTCTGCTGTTGAGCATCTTAAGCCCTTATCTTGCTACCTCATCAGCACAGCAATTTTCTGTGAATTCTCCCATTTTCTGGGTAAGGATCCCAGGACTTTCTTGTTCTAAACGATTAGACCCAATGGTCTGACTCCTAGCCTCCTTCACTGTCCTTTCTTTCACAGATGCCTTATGTTTTTGAGCACTTTGGGACTTTAAAAACATTCCAGAAATTATATCAGAGGTAGGTCAGGAAATGGCTATCACTGTCTCTTCAAAACCATTAAATGTGACTATTTGTCATCACTCACTTCTGGATCAAGTTTATTCCATTTCTGAATTCAAGACAATAGCTGTTGGCATTTATGAAAAGTTTTCTTCCCTACATGATTTTGAACATGTCATCTTTTCTGTGAGTTACTGTGAACCTGGTCTTTTAGGAAAACATGTGCCAAGTCAAGGGCTCTTGCCATCAGAGTCCTGACTCTAGAAAGTTCTTCCACAGGATCAGTATAGCCCACACTTTCTTAGGGAGCAGACCTTCCTGGCTTCTTCCTCTGCAAATTCCACAAAAAGAATCACCCTCGTCCTCTGAAAAACAGAAGAAAAGCATTTTTTCTGTATTCTTTGTGATTTACTATTTCCCCATAGCTCATTTATCAACTGTGCACAGGTATTTAAGAGAAAGCAGGGAAATTACTGCATGTACCCCATGATTGTATGTTAAAGGCACTTACCCTTCCACTGCAAAGTCATCATCTAGTGGTGTCGCTCACAGGTGGTTCCCTACCAGCCCTGCCTGTGGGTGACTCGGCTCAGTCAATTCACAATGTCACAGGATTCCGCCAGCTTGGTTCTCTTTTCCGTGACCTACTGTCCTCGGCCCAATAAACACTTGACAAACTCTGTTTTAACAATCTTCAAAGGCATAAACTGGGTTCTAAAGATTCAGGGGGTACCCAGAAGAATCCAAGTGTGTAATTCTCCAGGAAGTGTGCAATTTCTTTGGTTTCAAGTTTAGAAAAACGGCGATTTGTCATGTTTCCTCTTTCTCGGCCAGAGGCCTAAGTCATGTGGTTTGCGTCTGAGCCACATGGTCCAAAGGAAGTAAAATGTCAAGTTGTTTATTTCTGCATGATTTTCTTATCTCAAAAAATAGTGCTGAGTTTGCTTAATCAGATCTGTCTTCAATTAAGATCGGGGGAATTCCTGTGCTGGTCACCAGTCCTGTTTCAGAAATGACAAATTCTGGGAAAGGAAGAGTTAAACGTTTTGACAATTGTGTCAAAACAAAATAAAAGGCAAACACTAATGGCCACAGCAGCCCTCTATCCATGAGAAATAAAGACTCCATGATGTCATCTCACATGCCGCCTCTTTAAAATGCCATTTCATTGTAGATAAAATGACACAAAAGACACCCAGAAAAATACCCTCCGTCTTGATCACAAGCTTTCAGGTTCAGGTGGTGACACGAAGTAACCTTACTGGTAGATGCCAGCAAAGCATCTTTGGACCCTGCAAACTCTGCCCATGGTGAGCTCACCCATCAGCCCTCTGTGACAAAGTAAGTGGTACAGTCAAAGCTTTGTGTTTTACCTTAGAGACCTCTAGTCTGACCTCCAGTCTGATGTCGAAGCCTGAACATTGCACTTCTTCAAGCTTTGGATATTGTTGTTTATTGTCTTTGATGTTTATTATGTTATTACATGCCAAAAAAGACTCATTTTGATACCCTATTCTGCATCCCCTTTTTTTTGCAAAGAAATGACATCAACAAGGCACACTGGTTTCATATGCATTCAGAATGAAGCTACTTTGAGAAATCTTCTCATAAATGTGTTTATTATTTATACAGCTGATGTAAAGTCATGTCCCTACCTTAAAACATTTGGGGCACATGTTCATAAACTTCATTTGGTAATGAATCACCTCCTCCCTTAGGAAATCTTTATTTAAATGCTTTGTTCTTTGCCATTGTTTAAAAGATTCATATTATGTAACTTGACTCTTGAAGTACATTGTAACATCTTTATGCACTTCTTTCAGTTTTTTCACAACCGATGAAATGTCAGTTTGATGAGAAAAAGAGTTATTTGTTCACCCTACCTGGGCATATCTGAAGGTTAGTAGACACATAATATTGAAGAAGTTTTTATTAAATGACTTTCAAATCCAATTGCTGAGCATAACCTACAGCACCATCCATATGACCAGTATGTCACTGTTAACTCAACTACAGAATGTAGTATTATATACCATTATTTGTTAAGCATTAATATATATAGGTATATGCTCATTTAATCCTTAAAGCAAGCCTACAGTATATATTCTCTAATTTTTCAGATGAGGAGAAAGATGCAGGAATTAACAGGTAAGATGCCCCAAATCAAGTATATAAATTGAGTCAAACAAGTCAGTCTGATTTCAGACTTGGGTCAATTTCATTTGAGAGACCAAAACTCTCATTTATAACTGATGCTGCATTGGTGAACACTTCTGTTTATGTGAAGCAGACTTTTGCTAAAATATTTAATACTCAATAATAGCACTCACTCTGCACTGTCAAACACTTTTAAACTCCAAATTAATAGGATTCCTGACTTCTCCCTATGATGTAAGTATTCAGATTTTCATTTGGTGGGCAATAAAACAAAAATCAAAAGTGAGCATACATGCTCCTCAAAGACAATCAAGCTAAAGAATTCTCAAATTACTATTTCCTAATCATATTCTCACAATGGTGAGGTGGCTTTTTCTTTTTTTCCAAAGTACATGAGAATTATTAAAAGTCACATTGTCACTATTCTGTAGTAAAATTTATGATCCTGGTTGGAGTTTAACAAAACATCAACAATAACAAAAAAAGCAAAGATTTTCATGTCTGAATGCTTACAATATGGTGCCTAATAGTTTACTCTTTGCATACCTCATTTTTCTTAGCTTTGTGTTAACTAGGTGAGATAGACGTTATTTCCCATATCATAAATCAGATTCTGACTTAGGAAAGTTAAGATCCCAGAACTAATTTTTTATAGAAATAGGATTCAAAGTCATATTGATCTGAATTTAACATGGGTGTGCTTACCTGGATGCTATACCATTTCCCAGGGGAACTCACTTTACTGTACAAATCCTAAACTGTTCAAGTGTAGAAAACAAACAGGGGCCAACTAGTCACTATTTTATGTTCCTTTGTTTTGATTTAAAAAAAAATTATTTGAAGTAACATTAAATTATAGCACGATGTAGTTTTAAGGTGTGAATCATTGTGAATCAACATTTGTCTATACCTTATGTTCTTCATCACTAGCAGTCCAATTCTCGTCACAGTACTTTTATCAGTATGAGAGCATGCAATCCCATAAAAAAGAATAGTTGATCAACCAACTGATAAATATAAGAGGATGAACGGAAGTGTAGTTCAGACCAAATTCATTTTAGTTCACTCAGGCTCTACAGTTAGTGAGTCTCTGTCATGTTCCAAGCAGGAATACAGCAGCCAATAAATCAGAGTGGCCCCTTAATGAAGAAGCAGGGTTTGGATACAGTCAACAGAGAAGGGAGAAGTTTCCTGATGTGAGGAAACGAAGACGAGTCATTGAGTTGAGAATCACATGCCATGTCCAAGGTTTTGAACAGTAGGGAAGCTCTTACAGAGCTAATATTGGGAAGGAGAAGAAAAATCAGATTGGCAAGACAAGACACAGTTAGATTATAGTCAAGAAAATCAGGCAGAGGGGTTTAATGGGATTGGAACTGATGGTTCTTAAAATGAGTTATTTAGGAAGAATTTCCTGGTGACGTGAAAAGACAGCAACACCAGGAACAGGGCCCAGTTCTTTATGAAGTGTATCTTAATGTGAAGAAATGAGTTGGGAACAGTGAGAACTGAGAGGAAGAGACAAGTGCCAGAGATGCTAAATAGGAAAAAACAAGATGTCCAGTTGTGTTTATCATCAAAGGATAAGCAACCTATGTACCTGAATATGAAGCTGCCCAAGTGACTAATTCCTTTCAGGATGAGGACAGGAACAAACAATCTTTCCAAACCAGCAGGCACATGGGGAGCATTCTCAGGCGCTCAGGTAGAGATGTCAACCTCCACACTCGGCCGTGAGAGGGAGAAAGGTTAAGTGTGGAAGACAGACGTGGTGAATCACTGAAAAAGTGATTTTGTCTTTTCATTTTTAACGCATTTACACAAAGATACATGCAAAGGTGATAAACCAAATCACAGTTATTCAATTTTTGATAATGGCCTTTAATATTATTATTACTACAAAATATTTTACTTGGTTTGTTCCAGAAATTATATAATACATAGAAAGTATAACTTAGGTATTCTTACTAAACTTTAGACAAACCTTTTGACTTATTTTCCACCTTTTTGGTACTACACTACTTCAAAAATATTGGCCCAATCACGAATTTACGTGTAATCACATGATTTCAAAGAGGAAATTCAAAATAACCAATGAAACTGCTTTAAAACAGTCAAGATTGTTTATAGCTATTGAAATAAATTTTTAATTATATTTTGAAAGTCAAGAGAGATCATTTGACAGGGAGGGTGTGTATAGATTTGCTGCACATGTATGACTGATTACTATATAAAGTTTCAAACAACATGGTGACTTTAAAAAATGCATTGTATACCCAAAAATCAACTAAAAGTAGATTAAGGACTTAAATATAAGACCTGAAACTATAAAAATCTGAGAGAAAAACGTAAGGGAAAACCTTCATGACACTGATCTGGGCAATGATTTCTAGATATGACACTAAATGGATAGGCAATAAAAGCAAAAATAGACCAGTGGGACTGCATCAAAATAAAAAGCTTCTGTGCAGCAAAGGAAATAATCATCAGTGAATGGGAATCCTAGAAAATGAGAGAAATTATTTGCAAAACGTCTATCTGAAATGGGGTTAATATCCAAGCAATTTAAAGAACTCCTATAACTCCAAAGCAGAAATTTAAAAAAAAATAAATAAATAACCCGAATACCTGGCTACAAATGATCAAAGAACATGAGTAGACATGTTTCAAAAAAGGATAATCTAGTGGCCAGCAACTTTATGAAAAGATGTTCAACATTACTAACCATCAGGGAAGTGCAAATCAAAATCACAATGAGATAACATCTCCATTATAAAAATAAAAGAAATAAATGTTGTTGAGTTTGAAGAAAAATGGAAACCCCTGTGTTTTGGTGGGTAGAAATTAAAAATAGTACAGCATGCAGTTTCTGCAAAACCTTAAAAATAGAAGTACCATTTTTCAGCAATTCTGCTTCAGGATATTTACCCAAAAGATTTGAAGTTGGAATTTCAGAAAGAGAGCTTCACTCCCATGTTCATTGCAGCATTATTCACAATAGTCAAGATACGGAAACAGCGTAAGTGTCTCCTGATCGATGACTGGATAGAGAAATGTGATATACGAGAGGGAAATCCTCCAATATGTAACAACATGGATGAACTTTGAGGCTATTAAGCTAAATAAAATAAACTAGTCGCAGAAGAAATAATAGTGCATCATCCTACTTATCTACATTGTCTAGAATAGTCAACTCACAGAAGTGGAAAGCAGAAGAGCTGTCTTCAGGGGCCAGGGTCCTGGGGGAATGAGAAGATACTATGTAGTGTGTATAAAGTTTTAATTAAGCAAGATGGAAAGTTCTAGAGATGTGACGTGCCAAAAAATCAACAACACTGTCTACCTGAAATTTTGTCACGAGGGTAGATCTTACATTATATGTTTTTAACTACAATGAAAAAATACATTACAGTGTATTTTACTAGAGAATAACATTTTATGCTTTTCTATAATTTCCTTGAGCAGTATTTCAAGATCAAAAGTTTATCACGAGCCAGAAAAAAAAGCAGTTGCTGGTCAGGTTTTCATGACTTTTTAATCACTGTTATTATGTATTATTGAATGACGTTACTGAAGCTACACAGTATGCAATGATGTCCCTCCACTGGGTTGCTGAATGAATCCTGTCAAGGTTAATATTCTTGATGGACAACATCTGGACCAGCCCATGTGCATTGGTGTCCTGATTGGTCATCAAAAGCGTCAATCTCTTTGTGAGGCTCCTTTCTCATATGACATAATGTCTGATGGGAAACCAGAGGGGTCTATCATTTGTACCCAGTTTCTGAAGACTCTTAGATGGTTGTCCAAGCATTGTTCACTTTTCGATTGACATAAGCAATACCATGTCCTGCCACTTGCCAATTCAGCTTGTTCATGTAAATTAATTATTTTCACATTTTACCAATATTGCAAAAGAAGACCAGAATGATCAAGAAGACTAGTAAGAGCTAAATACAGTACATATTTGAACTTAAGTCTTAATTGGTTATTATGGTCAATGTATCTAATTTCTCTTCCCAAAAGTAAAATAAGAGATATTGATAGTCACCTTTCAATTTATTGCCTCATTTAAAAAGAAGAATTGTACTTAGTGCCTGATTTCAGTCTGGATAGTTGTACTTTTGTTAGAGATTGCCCTGACCATTGTTTATTCCTTACTGACAACTGATCTTGACTAGATGGAAATATTTGTGTATTGCAGCTCAAAATGTTAATTATTTAATTAGTGGTGCATTGTGACTATGAATCAAGCGTGTGTTTCAAAAATTCCTGAGTTTCTTGAAACATGTAAAGTGGAGAACGTAGCAGAAAATGCTAGAAATACAAGAAAACCTACAGAGTAAGATCATTTAATCAACCCTTGGGTAGATCTCACTGATGGACTTAGATTATTGCCCTATGCCATTTTTTAATTATTTAAGAAACATATTTAAGAATTAAAATTCTTTAATAAAGCATCAGTGTTCTAGGTTTATGACCAGTAATTTTCTCTGTCTGCCTTAACAACCTTATCTAAAATTGAGAATTTCAATGGATTTTAAAATAGAAGCTAACATTTTGCTTGCTCACTATGATGCTATTTACCTTCTATTATTATATCTTTAAAAATTGTATTATGCTTCTGTAACTTATAGCCCCCTTGGCCTATGTTTTGCACAATGATTTGCTTATCCAACTGATAAAATTTTAATTTCTAAATGCTCCATCTGAACCTAGAAATTGTTACTTTCGTCACAGCTTTCATGGTGCTATCAAATCATGAAGCAAGAAATTCTGTTCTTAGAAGTGATGCCTGCTGTTTAGGGTTTAACAAATATTCTAAGCAAGATGATGCAAACGGGTTAGTTAACCCTTGGACAAAGTCTGCATCCATCTGAAATTAGTGCTTTAAATACTGAAAATATTCGGTTGATACTTTAGCCTAGAACAAGCGATTTATTTATTTTTATTTATTTATTTATTTATTTTTTTACCAGTCTCGGCCACATCTGAGGTTCCCACAAAACTACAGGATTTTTTTAATTGCTGTAGAACAGGGACTCTTAATCCAGTCATCGGATTAGAATCTGGGCTCACGGTGGAGTGAACAGCCGTTGGCTGGGAGATGCTGCCATCTATGGGACAGCAGCGGTCACTGCATTCAGGCCTCAGAGCTGCAAATCCACCGTTGGCCAAGGAGACCGGGTGGTTAGTTCACTAAATGAAGCAGTTCTTGGTCAATAAACAGTAATAAAAATTATAGCACTGGTTAGAAAATAAATTTTAGAAACTCCAAGTTGGCACTGCTCATTGCCATAGCTATTCCTTGAGAGGCGGGCATGAGTTCTAAGGCAATGATTGGGCTGTAGCTTTGATCCAAATTTGTTTCTGCATTTCTCCCAGCAAACACACAGACATACTCACTTTCATCCAAGGTGCTGCCATGCTGTTAGAATAACACCCCCTTCCACACACTTGTGAACTGATGTGCTAATTTAGGTTAATTACACATGTCAAAAAACAACAACTGCACGTTCTGAGCATAAACCAAATTTGCAACCTGCTCCTGACCCTTCTGCATGTAACTGAGGTTTTTGCAATGATGTGACATATCTTCCTTAAAAATGTCAAAAAGTTCTTATATGACAGTTGCTACCCGCTCATTCATTTAGAGTTCATATATTAGTAGAAAACACATTTGACTCTTTGAAAACCCCTTTTTGTATTTATTGAAAGCACTGTCCAGTCACTTTCAAGAATAATGTCATTGCACACCCTCCTCAATACCAAGAGAAAATCAAAATACAGAAAAATTGGACCATTTTGATTACCGTTTCCAGAAAAGCCAGCAGTAGACTTGGGGTTGGGGCTTGGTCATCCACCATCCTGACCTTCCTTGTGGTCAAGCGATTGTGGCTGGAATCTTGTTTTTTATTTTTGTTTTAATTTTTCATCTTATGTGACCTGGGGAGTATGATTTGACTTTCTTTTGCCTTAGTTTTCTCATTGCTAAACAAAATTTTAGAGTATCTATTTCTTTGTTCCTGCCAGACTCTAAATCATATCACTAATCTTCCTCGTTGAAAAAAACAGATTAAAGAGTCGCATGTTGTCTTTCAGATAGAATTTTGATGAACTTTTCGTTGAATCTCTTATGTATTAAACATGACGAAGCTAAGTTTGTGAAAGATAAAATAACTGGGAGGTACAGTCCTAGGAAGAATTACTCCTTATGCACTAATACTTTCAAAGGACTCAATTTCAGTCTGCCTAGGTCTCTTCTCTCCCAAAAGACCAGATGATGGAAGAAATAGAACAAGGAATAGTACTTGAGTGCCTTTAGTGGGTTTAAAACCAGTGACATGATAGTGGTTACTAATCTAATACAGACTAGGAAGGAATCAGCACACTGAACAGAAAAGAGGTAAGGCTTGGAGTCCAAATGGCTAACAAATTTGTCAGTTGGATAACTAAGCAGACATTCCTCCAAGCTACCACCCAGGCTATCAGAAGAATATTGCTTTTGCATAATCTTTCATTCATCTTTGGGTGCCCACAGCATGGCTTAGTATAACAACTTTGCCATTAACAGAGCTTAGAAAACACCAAATGTCAAGGGAATGAATTAGACACTATTCCATACAGGAGTGGAAAGTAGCGAAGAGCATTTTTCAAATGTAATATGGAGGGAAAGTCAGATTATTTATAATATCATACATTTTCTTAAATTCATTAGAGACAACCCAGTAAATCAAATTCCAAAGATGAATAAACCTGTCGAAGGAGAGATAGGACACACACATTGTCTCACCTTAGCTGGACAATGAGAGAAAGAAACGGTCACTGGGTAAGTGTGTACAAAGGAAATTAGCAAAAATATCAATTAATTTTTAAAAGCTAAGGGTATTATTTTGGAACAGCCAAGGACCTAGACACAGGGAAAGTTTCCATTGGCCTCTACCTGGAGGTCAGAGAAACTTCCTCTCAGTGCATATGTGTAAGCAGATGACTAATGTCAGTCAGGTAAGACATAAGCCCTACCCACTTTTCTGCACCTCTCTCACAAGCAAATACTTTGTGGTACCTGAGGACTTAGTAAAAGGGTACTCTCACCTGAGTTAAAGGTCCATTGTTATTATGAAAAGGTTTAACTCTGTCCCCCTGGGTAAGAGAGACACAAAATGGTCTTATATACAGGATCTTACACTGATATCAAGTAGACACCTGATACTTCTAGTAGAGGAACAGAAATCCCATACACGTTCATCAAAAACTGTAGGTTCTGAAAGTTTACTTAAAAACTAACAAGTTAACTTGACACAATTTCCAAAAATGTTGGCAGAAGAACAGTTGAAATCAAGACAAGGACAGTTCAATGCAAAAAAACCAGTGGTGAACAGAATATCACCACTTTGTTTTCTCCAGGTCCCTTAGCCTTGATTCCCATAAGTGACAGAAAGAGGGTTAGATGATAACTGCACATGAAGTGAATTGTCTTGCAGAAAAAGAACTCCAATTTAGGATGCATCGGTTTTTCACACTGAACTGCTGGCAAACTTACTGGAATTTTGCACCAGAAGGAGACTTCATATAATAGCAACAAACCTGCCCACTGCTCCAGAAAAAGACACTAGCATTTTCTTATATGGTTGTTTACTCAAAGTATTGTTAATAAAATTATCAAAAAAAAAAAAAAAAGCCTGCAGTGTCTGTAAGAGTTCAGGTGCCACAAATAGGGAGCGTCAGAACCCTAAAATTACTCCCCCTTGGGGATTCAGATACATAGGTCCAAGATTAGGGCTGTGGCTGCTTAGGAAGAATGACAAAGAACCCCTTAACTCCACTGTGAGCCAAGATCCCTCCCACTGGAGAGAGACAAGAATGTGGATGCAACTCTTTTCTGTGGTGTAGACGTATAGTATAGGGATGACTAAAAGCTAATGGAGGAGGCAGACACTGAAACAGATTCAGGAATCCCAAACTTTATTCTGAGCAGCTTATTTTTCCTAAAGTGTACCTAAGGTAACCATGACAACCAAGACCATAGTCCAGCTAAAACTCTAATTGAACTGACTTGATCCTGAACTCTGCCTAACTGAAGAAGAGGTGGAACTATTTCTGGGTTGAAATACTATTTTCCTCTTTTTCTACTGTTCTCTATGTGATATCTGACACTCAACAACAACAACAAAATATGACACATTCACAGAAAATCTAGAAATGTCAATAACCCATTTCCAAGAGATAAACCAGATGATATAATAAGAAACAGAGATGACTCAGATATTAAAGCTGACTGACAGAGGTTTTAAAGTCGTCATAATTAAACATCAAAGGACCTAGTGGAAATTGGATAACAAATGAGCAAATGAGAAGTATCAGCAGCCAGAAATAGTAAAATGGAAATGCTATAAACTAAAATTTAAAAAATCAGAGATTTTTGTTTTTTTTGTCACTGCTGTTGTTAAGTTAATCCTCAGGAAACTCTTGAGTAGATTAACACAGAAGAAGATTCCGTGAGTTTAGAGTTAGGTCAACATAAATTATTCACCGAGTTTATAGAATATATAAAAAGAAATTACAAAGATTACTGACGTCTAGGATCTACAGTGCTGATGGTATATGCATGAGCATGAAGTCTTGCAAGAAGGAAAGAGGGATACAAAGGCAGAAAAGAATAGTTGAGAAATTTCTAAAAATTCTAAGCATCAAATCATACATCAAAGAAACTTCAAAATACTTCAAATAGAATAAAAACAAAATAAGTATACACCTAGACACATTATAGTCAAACTGAATATAGAACTGGAGATAATCATGAAGAGAGCAAGAGAAAAACAATATTGTGTGCTGGAGAATAAGATAAGATTTATAGTAGATATTTCTTTAGAAACCATTATTAGCCAGGAAAATTAAATAGTGACAATATTAAGTGATTAAGCGAAAAAGGAAGCCCTTCCTGATTAATTCTATACTCAGTGAAAATATTTTTCAAAAATAGAAATGAAAGACCTTTCAGACAAAAGCCGAGGGAATTCATTTCCTCATACTTTCACATTAAATAATATTAGAGGAATGTTCTTCTGGCAGAAGTAGTTTGATATCAGATGGAATCTTAAACCTTACTAAGAAATGAAGCCCCCTAAAAATATTAAGAATGAAAGTTAGAGAGTACTTTATATTATAAATAATTAGCAATAGGAAATTGTAATTTTCTAAAATTGATATTTTATTTATTTCATATTGAAATACCTGCATATATGAGATGGCAACAATAATGACATATCACCTCACAAGTAATAATGCTAGTAGCAGTGATGACAATAATATTAATAGCAAAAAAGAAAGCAATTATCATTTGAAACAAAATCTCAGGAAGATACCTAGCATGTAAATTTTTAAAAATCTGCATGCCTAGGCATATCATCATCAAACTGTTAAAAGAAAAAGAGAAAATGAGACTAAAGTATGTCAATTACTATGAACTATGATAACCGATGTCAAAAATGAAAAAAACAAACAAAAAAAAGTCATTATATGACTCCAAGCTTATTTGGAAAATTGTCCAGATAACCAAATTCAATTCCAGAAATGGACATGGACATGTATATATTCATGTTTTCCTGTATGTATATACACATCAATATTTCTATTGAAAAGAATTAATTTTAAGCACTGGGAATTTCACCTTTTTCTTAGATAAAATGTTCTTGGTATTCACTTGAAAACATTGCTTACAAACTTCTCATGGATAAACATGACATATGCCTAAATAAATATACAAGTAAATTCTTTCCCCACGTGGTCTTTGTTGCTTAGTTTTAAAGGATAAGCTCATTTTTCTGCACACAAATGGCAAAGACCTCATCTCAATGATGTGTACCTGCCTTTGGAATTCAGATGTTGCTTGTCTCCCTGTTGAGACAACAGTTAGAGAGTTGCCTGCCAGGCAGAGAGGTGATGTACAAACCGATCTCAATGCTCTTTTATTGGCACCAGTTTCCTTCACTGCCTCTGTCTAGCAGATAAATATGAAGGATAGAAATGCAGGAAGATAGCATCAAGCTGGTATATTGTCTATAAAACACATGACTGAAAAGTGTTTATGCGTGGATTGAGTCAAATAAATGAATATTTTGTCTTTGGTTTGAAGTTTTTAATCTTGGAGTTTACTTCTCTTCATAGCCTCTTTTATGTTGGTAACTATTGCTTATGCTGATCATCTAACACATGCTGACACCAAATATCAATTCTAGGTAAATCCAATTAAGCCCAGAAGCAAAACAGCTGGATTAGCAGTCCTTGCATAAATTATTTTCTTCATTTACTTTGCTTTTTCAATGAGCTTTTTAGTATGAAAAATCTGAGCTATCAGTGTCCCCATTGCTTATAAATATGAGTCTAAAATGAATCCTTTAAAAGTTAAAGTGGAAGATTTCCTTTTATGCTATTTATATGATTTCTACAATTAAAGATACATGAATATGTCCATATCATACACACTTCATATTTGTAAAAGCACATTTAAAGTGGTACCCAAACACAGGATTTCCCAGGAAGGCAAGATGCCTTTATTTTTGCCAGTTTAAAGTCTTTTGCTTTTCCTCTCTACCTAGAAAACTAAAGCCGGTAAATAAAATAAGAATGATTCAACTCTAAGCTAATCAAAATAATAGTTTATTGTTATCAAATAAAAATGTAAGGTAAGACATCCCTGGGCAGAGGATTTTTTTTTTTTTTAAATTAAGAGCCATGAATAAATGTAAATGCTTTGATGAAGATATTTTTATGGTTCTGATGTCCTTAATTACATCACAAATAAAGATATATATATAGGTGGTATGCAAAAAGAGACAATGTAAATTACACTTTTTAATCTTACTGATAGATTTTGAAAAAATAACTGTGTAAGTCATAGATCCATGAGAGATTCTATTTAATTGTTAATTAGACTCATAATTTATTTATATTCCTTTTTCTCTTAATATTTATTTTATTTCCTCAGAATCCTCACATCCTCACTACAAATTATCATGTTACAAACCTCACCCGCATAACCAAGCCTACACATTGAAAAGCCATCTTACATACTACTCCCCAAAACATAAATTTCTGCCTTTGCCCTGTCTTTTTAAAGACACTGTTGAGTCTATGGCAATGTAGTGATTTTCTTTATTGAAGTAAGCAATTTTTCTTTGTAAACTATAAAAATCTGTCTTTACTAAGTAGAGATGGCCATCTACAAATATAGCAGATACGTTATTGAAAAATGTTTATGTAAGTACAAGACACATTGTCATTAAGACCATTTTTAGAAAAGTTTTGGGTTCATAGGGACACTGAACATAAGTTGCAGAGATTTTCCATAGACTCCTACTCATCACACTCTCTTCTATTTCAAATTCCCACCAGAGTGGGGCATTCATTACATTGGTGAACCTATATTGACATTACATTTGCTAATAATATGTATCATCTCATGTTTATAGTTTCGATGGGTTTATTCTTGGTGTTGCACATTCTCTGGGTTTGGATGAATGTGTAATGGTCTCTGTCCACTACAATGGTATATAATGGAGGAGTTTCACTGCCCTGCGGCTCCTCAGTGTCTTGTCTGTTCATCCTACCCCAACACCTACCTCTGGCAACCACTTAAGTTTTATCTTTTCTAGAATGTGATATAGTTGAATTTATACAGCATGTATATTTTCAAATAGACTTGTTTTACTAATAATATGTATTCAAGTTTCTTCCCTATCATTTCCTGACTTGGTACCTCTATTTTTTTAATGATATTTAGCTGTCTGGATGCACCACAGTTGATTCATTCACCTATTTGGTTGCTTCCAAGATTTAGTTGTTTTGAATAAAGCAACTATCAGCACCCATGTAAAGGTCTTTATATAGACAACTTTTGTTGTTCTTGTTGTTTTTTAACTCTTTTGGGAAAATATCAAAGAAAATGGATACTGTGCTGTGTCAAAGAGTATGTTTAGTTTGTAAGAAATCACCTAATTGTCTTGCAAAGTGACAGCACCATTTTACATTCCCACCAGTAATGAATGAGAGTTCCTGTTTTCACATCCTGACAGAATTTGGTATTGTTAAGTGTTCGGGATTTTGATCTTTCAAATACATGTATGGTGATCAGGATATAATCTTAAAAATACCTATTATTAGATTACAATCATACCATAAAATTATTATGAGTTTTATAATTAACCTTAAAATATTAGATTATTAGCTTTAGAATATCTCAAGAAAATGATGCAACCATATAAAACCTATTTGACAGTCGTCAATCTGCTATTCTTTGGTTAAATAGACCATAACTTTGGAAAACGAGTCATAATTAAAATCCAGTTAAATCTTTAATAGATAGTATTCTAGAAACACTCCTCTTCCTTTTTCATTTTACCAGAGATGGAGATGAAAAACTTGTCATACAGTTTTCTGGAAAGAGGTACCATCAACCACTCATCCTTCTCCAAGTGAACTATGTTATCTTTAAAAGCCCCTCTCACAATTTATGGGGCATCATTTTTTTCTTTTTTTCTTTTTTTTAATTTGTAGGGATTCTCATATTGGCAACTAAGGCAGAGATGAAAAATCAGCATTTTCATGCCAAACAGTAAACATTTTAAAATGTTTTGCATAGTTTTCAAATATACTCTATTCTCAAACCCTTTCCAAGATGAAAGACACTTTTTTACAGGGAGAAAATGATTATTTAATTTGGCAAAACATAGAAGTTTCCAGCTGAGACACATTAAAGCATTTGTATAATTGCCTCAAAGGCAGAAAATTTTCACTATTCCTTTGGCTATAAAAATCTGTCTCTGCTGAACAGAAATGACCAGTTTTCCCTGAAAAAATGTTATAGTAGATATACAGCCTTCCTGCATCCAAAGGTTTTATAAATAGTTTTTAACCAATTCTTCAAGTTTAGTCTAAAGCTGATTTTCTCTAAAATAATTATTTAATTAAAAAAATAATTGCTGGTGAATAAACAATTAAAGGACTATTGAATTAGTCTATGTTTAAAAAGAAATAGATTATAAATAACATGTATTCTACAAATATTTTTCTTTTGATAATGCACTTAATTTTATGTGATTGTCACACTAAATCTTACATAGAAGAATGCTTATAAAAAAGATAGGAAATTTCACAGGGACTTAAAAAACTATATATAACAAAATTAAACACAATAGGGTCAAATGAAAAGTGCAAGCAGTGAAAAACAGTGAATTCCCCTCATAGGTTTACCAGTAGGCCAGACAGAGCAAAAGAAAAACAGATGAACTAGATCAATAGAAAACATCCAAATTGATGTAAAAACAGAAAAAAAAGCATAATAAAAATATGAAGCTGAAAGAAAAATAAGAGCATAGAATTGGTGGTAAACTTAGTGGATCATACACAAATGTTAATTTGCAATGATGTTCACTTTAAACCTATACAAGGCTATGATGAAATGCTTCTTCAATAAATTTTTAAAAATAACAAAGCATAAAATTTTTAGGAAGATATGTTTTCTCCAAGAGCTGTGGGACAAGTAGTCAAAATACAAAAGTGTGGAGTTTCTGAATTGGGGGAGACAAGCACAGGGTTTCTCTCTTCAGTTCCTATATTTAAGAGTTAGTCATTAGACAACAAGAACAGACTATAATTGAAAACCGGTGACTTTTCTTAGGTCCACCAAAGAAGTAAGGTCACAGGAAAATTTCCACTTCAAATCAAGGTAAACTTACCTTGAGGAGAAATTCCTGGAATTTAAACAGGTGAAGCAATTATATGCTCATTTTTACAAATTTCTGGGGACATGTTTAGAGTTATTTGAGAGTAAGAAATTCCTGGGGGATTCTAGCTTCGTTTGTGGCTTTGACTTCTAGGAACCCACCAAATGCCTATAATGAAGAGTCAATAAAAGTGTCTAATAAGTTTGGCAAGAGGCGAGAAAGAGCAAACTTTGTGAAATATACCTGGAGTATTCTCCATAACAAAACCACATCTTCGGAGAAAATCCTCCTCCTGAGCTATAGTCCAAAGAAAGGAAAGTTGTTTCTGTGACTCGAGTGCCCTCAGGAACCATGAGAGAGGCCACTGCCAGGACACAGACCAAATAAACACTGAGACTCAGTCACCAGATTTTAGAGTATCTTCCCATTTCTCTACTTTTTACCACATCAACAATGGATCAGCACTCTAACTGCACATGACTATGGACAGAGCCACAGATTCAGGTCTGATCTGAGTAAAGTACTTAAGGAATCCAAAGGCAGCATGTGACAAAAGCAAGGACAGATTATTGGAAGCCTCTGTCACTGACAGTTGCAGCAAACATCCTAGTGAGTTGAACATAAAATCTCTTACTGAAATCCTCTTTACTTAAATTCCCATTATTTAATGCATCATTTCTGGTTTTCCAAAAGATTTACAAGGTATAATCAAGGCAAGACAAAAGAAACTGAAGAGATAAAGGAAGCATTGAAATCAATTAAATTTGACATATTTTTGAATTATCAGATGAAGAATCTAAAAAAACTATGACTGATATATTAGGGTATTAATGGAAAAGTGGATAAATGCATAAACAAATGGCTCATGTACTCAGAGAGATGGAAACTGAGACTCAAAAGGAAATACTAGAAACTACAAACATTGTAAAAGCAATGAGACTGCCTTTGATGAACTCATCAGAAGACTGGGCATGGTTGAAGAAAGAACCAGTGAGCTTGGAGACAGGTTGATAGGAATTTCATAATCTAAAGTACAAAGAATGAATTAATAGAAAAAAAAAAAGAAAGATGGGAAACTGAAGGAATATTTGAAGTAATAATGGCCAAGTTTGTTCAAAATTACAACAGACTCCAAAGCACAGATCCAGTAAGATCAGCTATCAACTAGCAGGATAAATACAAAAACCTCCACCTACACATTCTTACTTAAATTATATAAAACAAAAGACACAGAGAAACTTTGAATTAAGTTAATGGAATAAACCTTACCTATAGATGAATAAATAATAATAAATCATAGCATATTTCTCTTCAGAACCAGTGGAGTAGAGTGAAATATTTAAGTCATTAAAAGAAAAAAATGTAGAATTCTATGTCTATCAAAATTATCTCAGATAGATATAAATTGCCAACATGGATGTAACTTGAAGGTATTATATTGAATGAAAGACATCAGATGAAGACAACTACTACATGATCTCTCATATATGTGGAATCTAATACACCAAATTCATAGAAGTAGATCATAGATTAGTGGTTACAATGGCCCGAGGTAGGAGAGTTGGATAAATGGGTGAAGTTGGTCAAAGATATAAGATACCAATGATAAGATAAATAAGTTCTAGGGATTTAATGTACAGTTTGTTGGCTAAAGTTAGCAATATTGAATTATATATTTGAAAGCTGTTGAGAGTAGAACATAAAAGTTCTCAACATACTCCTGCAAAATAATTGTAATTAAATTAGGTGATGAATGACTTAACTATTTTTATTAAGAAAATAATTTTGTAATATACACATATGTAAAAATCACACATTTAACACCTTCGACTTATGTAATGCTATTTGTCTACTATATCTCAATAAAGCTGGAAAAAGTTTTAGAAGAAAATAAAAAATAGCCCACCGATTGAGAGAAATAGTTGCCAGTCATATTTCTGCTAAGGGATTTGTATCTACAATGAATAAAGAAACTTTACAATTCACTAACAAAATGACAAACATCCCAATTAAAAGTGAACAAAGTATTTGAATAGACATTCATTTATAGAATGCATACTAATAGTCAATATGCTCATGAAAAAATGTTCAATGATATTAGTCATTAAGGAAATGCAACTCAAAAGTAAGAGACTTCACTGTATTATTTATTATACTGATGGAAATCAAAGACAGAAATAAAATAGTGAGTACTGGTGAGATTGTGGAAAAATTCAAAGTCTTAATGCACTGCTGTTGGAAATGTACAAAGACAGACATTGTAAGGAATAGAGATATTAAACAATAGAGCTGTTGTTCAGTAGTCTGAAAATCTAACACTGGCAATTGATAACACCATCAAGACATGAAATCACATACAACTGTAGGAAAGAATTGAAAGTGTCTGGATTTTAATTGTATCTATAAGTATTGGTGGAATTTACTTGTTAGACTCAGCAGATCTTTAGAGACTGAAGAAACGCTGTGAGATATTCCCAAATGTTATTTCACAATATTTGTCTAGGTGATGATGTTTTACTTGGTGTGGGTAAAGCAGAGTAGGAGAAAATGAATAGGTCTGGGAAGGTAGTCTAAAACAAACATAATTTATTGTTATGGTAAGAAATTTACAATTGTTACATAGGCAATGAAACCATAAAGCTTTTAAAGAAATAGCCGCACTGAAAGCTATAAAATCCTTATTCTCAGAAAAGGAACACGGAATTTCAGAATTTGCATCTAAAAAATCAAAAAAGGAAGCTAGAATTAAAGCAATAAAGAAATTTGAATAAAGAGAGTTAGCATGTAAATGAGCAGTTTAGTAACTAAGGTAAAACCCACGGATCTTGCGGGCTGACGGACAGAAGGTTTCAGGCTAGAAGGAAGCTAATGGAACATACAATCATTTCTAATCTAGGTGAGAACGAAGACGATAAAGTTGTCCAAAATAGAAAAAAATCATTATTGAGTTAAATTTTGGGCATGGTGATTTGAGATGTGTTTAGAAGCACAGTAGGATTTTACACTGCTTTCCTAGATCTCTAAGTCGAAAGTGAGCTGGAAATACATATTCATAAACCTGTGCCAACTAGTTGCACTTGAATATATATATGTGGATCTTATGCTTGTTATTTGTCAAATGAAGAAGAAAAAGTGACAGACTTTAGAGGCTATATGAGCAAAGGAAGACCCTGAGAAAGACACTTCTCATGTCAGAGCTAAGGGGGAGTCTCAACTGTAAATAATTTTATGGAAGCAAGAGAAAAGTTTCATGAAAGAAATCTTGATGAATTGTTACTATGATACAGAAAGAAAAGCATAAATGAATAGAAAAAAAGACAATTAACTTATCAATTAGAATATCTCTGATTTAAGAGAGAAAATATGCATACATGAAAAAATAAGTAGCAAGGAAAGAAATCAGTTTTTTAATTATATCTCATATGATCCTATAGATGTAGCTCCTAGCTTTAGACCCAGTTCTGACCTCAGCAAATTCCTATTAAAATAGCAATATAGTGCCTCCTTTCTAAAAAGGATCATTTTAGACATTATCTTATTCTAGTAACAACGTCAACATTCATAATATCATGAACTTAATGAAATTGAAATAGAGGACCTGCAGTTACTTTTCCACTTGATTAGACATCCACTGTGATTAATCTGTGAGCAAATATTTTCCTTAAGCAAAAATTTGCAGACTTTTATAATAATTTATAAACTAAAAAGTTTTTCCTGAATGTTTTCAAAATTAGATGTCGTCTTTAATAAGAGGACAATACTAGCTACTTTCTCCAATTTTCTTTAAGGCTTTAGTCTGATCTGTTCTGAAGTATGTCCACATTATGTGTTTGTAGACAAGATTATTACTCTTACAAAGAAAAAGAAGAGGAAACCACACTTCAGAAAGATAATTTATAAAGAAATACCCCACAAATTCAAATGTGCACTCTCTCACTCTCATTTGGCGCTCTGACATACCTTTCAGTAGGGCAACAATATTTACACTGCTAAATCTATAAAGACAGTCATCATTTTGCATCCTTCTTTTCCCTTGTAAATTCTTATCTTGTACAGTGACTGAATTTGGAAGGTCCTGTATGCATTGATTACTATGCTAAAGTTCCCAAATCTCATGTGCACTGTGGTAACATTTAATTGATACACATACTGTCAATCCTTAAAAGATAAGATTTTAAGTGATTAGATCATCATGGTTAATTGACATCTTCTAAAATAGTCATAAATGGCTTTGATACACAAATACAACAAATACTATTAAAGTTTGACTATTTATTATAGTTAACACACATTTTATATGAATAGATTTAAAATCCTTCAAATGAGAATTATGTGTATTTGAAGCAATATTCATTAGTCTGTAGAACTGTAGAAAGAAGTAAGCCTTAAAGAAATGGACATATTACTTAGTATTCCCAAACAGTATGGTGCAGAATGGCCAATTGGAGATGATATTTGCCTCACCTTATTGAAAAAGAGAGAGTAGGAGGGAGGGAGAAGAAGAGGACCAGGGGAAGGAGAAAGAAAGAAAAAAAAAATCTTGAAAAAATAATGGTTTAGGGAATAATAATTATATAAATAAAGGGAAATAGCATTCAAAATGGTGACGGTGAACACAAATTGCAACGAATTTTTAGATACATGAAGTCTGAAGCCACAGCCTAGAAGCAGGACTGCATCCAAAAATGATACAACGTGGAAAGATTGCTTGAGAATCTCGTCTTGAAACTAATAGTAAGAAGAAATGAAAAAGCATGAGAAGTAAGGATGGAAATGAGAATATTACGAAAGATTTCTTTAAGAGAAATTGACCCTTTCTGTCCTACACAACCCACCCACTCACCTACCCTGGGGTACAGAATACACATAAATTCAAAATTTGCACTCAGAAGAAAAATGAGAAGGCTCTTCCATGAAGAGCTGGAGGCAGTAGTCATAGTTAACACTAGATTTCCATCTGCTCACTAACTGAAGCCAACCACTGGCCAAATGTTGCCCATGTTTACAGAGATCTAATCAGTTCTTTTATTGCCTGAATTTAAAACATAATGGAAATTCAAAGAAGATATCCTGTAGAAAGAAAGAATGCCCCCAAAAATAGGGGGGAAAAAACCGACCCTAATGCAAACAAGATAATTTATAGAAATTAAGTCTCACAATGCTAATCAGTATAATCAGGAAGAGAAGAGTCAGGAAGATGTTTCAAAAGTAAAAACAAGATGCTAAGAGAAAAGAAACAATAAAGAGCAGGATTATTAAATTAGTATATTAAGGATTGAAATAAGAAAATGCTAAATGAAAGGATTGCAAAATGTAATTGAGAAAATCCTCAGAATATAGTATAAAAGACATACATTTTTTATTGAGAAAACAAATTAGTCATTAAAAAATATAAAGCAAGGGAAGAGCAATCTCTGTGTAGCAAGTTTGGAAATAGAGAAAGAATAGAGAAAATAATATCAAAGCAATAAACCGTTAAAAAAAAAACCCCAAAAGCCAGACTGAATAGTAAGCAATAATAGTAAGACTACTCATAGTATAATAGTAATTGTAGTAATAATAGCAATTAGTAATAGTAAGATTCCACTCATAATCCCTGGACATTTTCTCAGCAGAGTATGCTGGATTTAGACCCTACTGAATGAACCTCATGTAGACAATTATTATGAAACTTAGTCAAAAAGGAGTTACATAAAGGGACTAGTAGCAATATATTCTGGAAGGCACCCCATGCTTTCTAGGAGACAGATGTTGTACCAATAATTCCCAGTCCTGGAGGAGCTCAGTTTAGTTCTTTGGGTGAACAGCAAAGCGGGAAATGCACATGAGAAAATCCAAAATATTCCTGGCTGGGGAACCAGAAAAATAAACCCTGAACACTGTAAATATTGAAAAGAATAGGGGAAAACCCAGAAGGAAAAGCACTAGAGCCAGAATCCCCAAATTCTGTCTCCTCTCATTGCTGACTCATGTCTGAACTATGCTGGCATGGAGCATAGTCACAGCACTCAAAGAAAAGGAATTTTGACCTCTGATGGGTGGTTACTATTCTGGAAGTTACTGTCCTGGAGAATTAGCATAAACAGGCAGATTTTGGTGGAGAGAAAGTTTGTTGGGAACTGGGTTGAGGAGGCTTCTCTGCTTCTCTGTCTTCAGTGTCAACTTGAAGCTCACTGCAGTCCAGAGAACATGCAAGGGAAGTAGGAGCTCTGGTTCCTGGGCTGGTGAATAAGAAAAAAAGAAAACAGGAACTCATGAAGGTCAAAGAGTGGGACTCCTGAAAGGGAAAGAGCCAGAGGAGGGGCCCTACAGCAGTTGAGCTTCCCACATGGAAATGACTTGCTAAAACAGAAGAGATAACTATCACAGAAAAATAACAGAATCCAGTATCCTTTAAACTTAGCTTTCATAATGCATATGAAACAAGTTTCCAACATATAAAGAACTAAAAAAAATCAGACATTCTCAAGAGATAAGAAAATCAGTGGAGTCCAACCAAAGACTAGCAGATGCTGTAACAAAAAATAAAACACAGCAGATCTAATCAGTTCTTTACAGAGATCTCTGATTAGATCTTCTCAAAGAAGTAAAATGCAATATGTTTGAATGCATGAAACTCTTAATAGTGAGATCAGAAATCTCAGAGAGAAATAAAAAAAAATAATAACAAGTGGAAATTCTAGTAATAACAGAAAACTTTTGAAATAAAACAGTGTGGAATTAGTTTAGCTAGATGGATATAACAAAGCAAAGAGTACATATTGTTTTGAACATTCTAAGATAAGCATAGCAAAGTTTAGGGAAGGTATGAACAAAACATTTCTAGGATTGTATAATTATATGTATATATAGATATATATCTATATATACATATAGATAAAGAAATGTGGGAGAAAGAATGCAAAGTTTAGAAGCCAATCTCTAAAAAGTGTTATTCAGCACTCCCACTTCTGGGTATGAATATCCCTGGGAAATGAAAACAGAATTTCTTCGAGATATTCACACTCTTGTGTTTATTGCAGGATTATTCACAATAGCTAAGATATGGAAACAATATAAGCGACTACAGATAAATGAATAAAAATCATATGATATTCATTTATAAGGGAATATGATTGAACCTTGGAAAAAAAGGAAGTGCTGACTTTTGTGATGGCATGGATCGGCCTTGAGGGTCCTTTGCTAAGTGAGAAAAGTCAGACAGAGAAAGGAAAATTGTAGGACACCATGTATATAAGGACTTTAAGAAAAGAGTGTAGAAAGTTGGTTATCAGGGACTAAGCATGGAGGATTGAGAAGAATTATGTAGGGTACATGCAGACTTGCAACCAGTAAAAAAAAAAAAATTCTAGAGTAGAAATCCAATGCACAGCATTGAGATTATAGTCAATAATTGGTTATAATCTTCAAAGTGGCTAAGAGAATAGATCTTTATGGTTTCCGCCAGCTAGAAGAAATAGTATTTATAGGAAGTGATGGAAGTGTTAGCTAACTCTAATACATATTCCTATATAGGTATATATACACACACGCTTATATATGTTGTACATATAATATACATATATGTATGTATATATGTACATGCATTATATAAATGCATCAAATCAACATGCAATACATCTTAAACTTGCACAATGTTATATGTACCGTAATAAACAGTTTTTTAGTTGGAGGCTATAGATAGCTTTAAAATATTTGCATCCTAAATTGAAAAAATTCAGGGTGCAACTCAAAATATTTTACTGAATTCCAAGATAATTAGGATAAAACATCAACAATACAACATTTTTTTAAAAGATGGTGTGTCTAATCTATATTTAGAGATTTATGTCCCTCTCAATCATGTATTTACGAAGAAAGCACTGCCAAACATCTGTATGCAATAGACACACAACCTTCTTTTCTGTGTAATAGAGTTACAGATTCTCACTCATTAACTTGTGACTTCCACTTTACTCTGGAAAATGTAGGTGCCCATCTCTTTTATCACATAACATCACTTACCATGTAACATCTTTTACCATGCAACATCAGTAGAATGTGAAGTATTAGAGCTATTTTTTGACTAATACCTAAATAACCACATGTTCAAATGGAAAGAAGTATTTCATGGGCATATTCTAAGTGGGTCATGCCTTTGTGTTTTCCCCTTTTAGTGTGAACATACTTCTCAACAGCCAAGGTGACAGAGTGCTGCTCTCATGCCTTGTAAGACACTTGGTTGCTAGCAGACTGACTCCAGATACAAATTCTCTCCTCTGGCATTGAAAATATTAACAACCATGTTAGGAGCTCTATGTGTCAAGAAGCCAAAAGCCCCCCCAGCTGCTGAGAGAAGCTTCTAACTTTCAGCCTGCAAGAGGCTAAGATATCAGACTAATAGTCACCAGGAAATGAATTCTGCCCACAATGTGAGTGATGTTGGAAGGAGACTCTCACCAACAGCTTTTGGATAAGTTGGTCTTGGCCAACTCTTTGCAGCTTTGAGAAGATACTCATAAATTGTGCCTAAACTTCTGAGACAAAAATGTGTCTATTGTCTTAAGCGTCTAAATTTGAAGTAATTTCTTATGACAAGGGAAAACTCATACAACAGAATCAAATGTGAAATAGATGAGAAAGTTGTGTGTGTGTGTGTGTGTGTGTTAAAGAAGTATGGAATATAATACAATGCAAAGGATTTTTCGCAAATTTTGTGAAATATCTTTCTGTCTATCATTATCTATGAAGAGGAGGGGAAAGGAGAAGAGAGGAAGGTAGGGAAGAGAAGGAAAGGGGAAAAGTCATTTTTGTGACTTAGGGTTCTAGATTTTGTACCTGGAACTAAATGGGAGGTGAGACACAGCAAGTGACCAAGAGACAGAGCTCTTGTTCTCTCCTTATCTTCTCTTTTCTGATAACATGCAACTGACAATAGAAAAAACATGCATTTAAACATTGTATTGCTTAATATTGTTGATAGAACATAGTTTAGTGTTTTCATGATGTTTCACATTAAAATGACATGCCTGTAGGTTTCATTTAGAGATTTTGCCTAATACATATAAAACTCATGTTTTAAAAGTTGAGATAATCGAAAAAATGTACAAAGACCATGTTCTTATAAGTGAAGGTTACTAAGACTTCATTTTTACTTTCATCTTCTAAATTAATATGGCCATGAAAAGAACAGCCAATAATTACAGAGTAAGATCTGCTTCTTTGGACAGCTTGCACTCATCAGTATTTCCATGTTCAGTCATTATTTAGTGATAACAAAGTAATACATCAGGAAAAGTCTCTTGAATGTCATTGTTAGTCATCTTACATTAACGACACTTGATTTTCCATGAGTTGATAATTCTGCACTTTATAATATTGCAAACAATTGTCTTTGATGATGTTAATCACAGAAAATCAGAGATGCTTGAAGGACCATTGCTAAAGAAGAAAGGCTAACTATGCATGAGTCATTAGTTCAGCCTCTTAAATAGATCAAAGAGGCATCCAAAAATGAACTGCTATTTACTGCATAAAGACAGTGGTATTCAGATGACCACAATGCAAACTTTTCTCCAGCTGTGTGAAATGCACATTATAGTTACTCGCAATTTCTGCGTTTTAGGAAAGAAGATGTGCAATAAAGTTTGATAGGTGCTTCTTGCTATCTTTTCAGAAACAATTTTTAGAAAGAAGTAGAATTTCATGGTCACAAAAAAATTAGTTTACCTAAATTTTCTTAGTTTTGTTCTTTAAGAGTGAATTTTTGACCCTTTCCCAATTTCCAAATGGTAACAAAAATAAGCAGGAAATTTTGAATGCTGGCTTTGCTTGACTTAGTACATTAGTATCCAAAAGCTAGTAATAAAAGTACTTCCATTTATCACATTTTTTTAATGTTAACAATTTTTTTATTGGTTCAACTTATATTTAGCAGTCTCAGTGAACTTATACTAATGCTATGCTTTGTCACTGATTATTTTTTGGATTCCTATCCAGATATCTTTCCTATCCAAGATATAAAAAAAAAATCTGTCAAAATATAATATTTTTATTTTTCAGTCATTACACTTACCTATTTATTTTGTATCTATTTATTTCATTGCCTATGATCTTCAGTAGAATGCTAAATGATAGGCGATTCATATGTGCCAATCTTTAATGCAGATATTTCTCATATTCTGCTGGTAAGTGCAATGATACCTATTGATGATTGGTAACTGAATTTTATTCAATTATGACAGAAGTCTCTCAATATCACGTTATCAGGAAGCTATTTTGATTAACAGGTATTATATTTCATGAGTAATTCATTTTCCACATCTATTGCAGCTGTTACTCTTGGTTTTTGTCTGTGGTTTGCAGTTGAACCATTTCAGCCTTCCTGGTATAATTTCTATGTGGTCACATTTTTATTCTTTTAAATAACTTGCAGCATTTCTGCTGAGCTCATAAAAAATGAGACTGTAGATTTCCTTTTTTAGTCCATATTCCCAATAATCTATATTTTGCATTGTCTATTGCCTGAATATTTTTTGATACTCTTTATAAAATCACTTGGTCACTTTTAGAGATGAGAGAAGGATTTTTTTGATCATTTTTGTTTTGAATTCTCAGATATTCAGCTTCCTTCTATTTATATCAGTTGGGCAAATTATATTTTTCTAGAAAATTCTAATTTCTGTTTTGCTTTCAAATACATTGTTGTGTAATGTTCCACAGCATTATGCATATTTGTACCCTCTATTGTAATTATAACTAGTTCTATTATATCTGCAATATATTTATTTATCTTATGTTTTCTTGATTCATGATGGTAAGTTGTCTAATTCAAATTCTCTCAGAAATCTTTAGAGATCTTGTTTCACCCAGATATATTTTATGGTCCCAATTTAATTATTATTTTATGTTGTGTTAATATTACTTTCAATGTATTTGAATTAATTAATTAATTAATTTGTGTTCTTTTTATAAGTGCTTGAAATGGATGTTACTATAATAGTCTTCAGTCTTTCTTTTTTTAATTAAATGCATTAAAGATACAAATTCTCTTAATTGCTTTTTTGCTTTGCATGGCTCTGCTGATTCAGTCTTAAATATTTCATAAGTTCTGCATGTTTTCTTTATTTTGTGAATATTTAAGAATGATGTCTTCAGTTTTCAAATATAAGGCTATATTTCAATCCTCTTTTTAAAGTATGTTTCTGATTTAGTTGTATTGTGACCAGAATTGTCATTAGCACTTATAAATCTAGTTGAGACTTCATCTGTGGTGAGTTACATGATAATTTTTTCAGACGATTTCAGACTTCATGAAAAGTACACTTTTTCCAGGTGTAAGGTTCTCTGCAGACATATGAGAACAAGCTTTTTCATCATGAGAGTTGAAGTCTTAAAGTATAACTCCTGTATGTCTACTTACCTTATAGAGAGAGAAATATTAAAATGGTTTACTTTGAATATGACCTTTAAAATTTCCTCCTGCATTTGTAGTCATTTTTATTTCATAAATGTCTTGTTGACTTTATATTAATTACTATATTGTTGTAGCTTGGTGTGAGATATTCCTTTTTTCAGAAAAAAAGTATTGCTTTCTGGATTAATTTTTTTGTAGCTATTGCAACAAATTACCATAGGCTTGGTGGCTTAAAACTATTCTCACAGTTCTGGACACCAGATGTCTGAAGTCATGTCACTGGGTTGACTCAGGTACTGGTAAAGTCACTTGCTCCTCAGAAGGTTTAGAAAAGAATCTGCCCCTGTCTTTCCCCACCACTCCTCCCACCCCAGGCTAGAGGCTGTCAGCACCCCTGGGTTTGTGACTGTCTCCCTCTGGCTCTACCCCTGCAGTCACATTGCCTTTCTTTTTTGTATATGTGCAAAATCCCCTCTACCTCTTTCTTATAAAAAAACACTGATGATGGTATTTAAGATTCTTCCAAATAATTCAGGACTCTCCCTATCTCATTGCTTTTTCTGTTTGTTTTAAAGAAAAAAATGCAGGCAGGAATATAGGAGAATAGGCAGGCAGGAAAAGAGAGCAAGAGGAGGAAGAAAATTGTTATTTATTTTTATTTAGCTGTTCATTTTGGTTGTCCCTGCAGCCTGTGGGATGTACATGGAATACACCTAGCTGGAGGCAGTGGACCTAACTGCTACTCTACCAAGGCACACTGTCATTTTATTTTAGATATAGCTCTTTCAAGAGTATTTTCACTTCCATTAACCTCTCTATTTTAATTGCTGAGTTTTATTTGTATACATTTATTGTTATACCTTTGTTTTAACCTTTTGAGTTTTTTAATTTCTTTTTGTTTCTGACTGCCATCTCTCCCTTCCCCAGCCCCTACCACACCACAATTCATCTACACATTCTCTAGCTAAACCCACAGTACATAGTTTATCTTACTATCTGGCTAAAGCTATCATTACTCCAAATTTTCTTTGATTTTTTTTCTTATACTCATTGGAAACATGCATATTGTGTATCAGTTTTTCTCAGGGTTTTATGTATATTTTTAAACTTCTATGTTCTAACACCTAGAATTAATGTCTATATCATTCCCAGAATTAAAGCAAAAATGTCAGCAGGCTTTTGCTGTCTTGTCGTTTCCTAATTCCTGTCTCAGATCAGAAATTTTAGTTCTAGATTGTCATCTAAAAAACAACCACTAAGATAATGTTTTGTAAAAACAAATGGGTTGTACTAACTACTCTAAATATTGAAAGTTCTATCTCCTTTTACCTTACTATCTCCTATTTTATCTTGGATTAATTTTCATCTTCCTGAGGATATATTCTAGAGGACCCTCAGAGATCCATGAGTGGCAAAATTTCTAAATTCATATGCATATGAAAATGCATTCAATGTGCCTTTATTAAATGATAATTTATTATTAATAAATAAATATTAAATATAAATATTAAAATGATAATTAAATTGAATAAAAAGTCTGTACTTTCTTGTCCTTAGTTAATTATATTCCCTGAGTCCATATCACAGATATTATAGTAGTTTATTAGGATGTTTACTAAAATAGTCTCTTCACTCTTGAAATTTTAATTTCCCCTCCCAAGATCTTATATAACTATGAATTATGAGTTAGATACCATTCAATTTCTTATAATTTTCTAGTGTTTATCAGTGAATAGTTTATTATTCCGAAGAAATTATGGTAAAATCATTTGTAACTATTCATTTCTTTATCTGTTAAGATATTCAACTTTTAGTGCAAATTCTATTGTTATATTTTCTTAAGTAGCTGTCCTACTGAGATTTCAAACTTACTGTCATAGTATGAATATCATTAGAAAATGTTTCTATATTTTATATCTAGTGTGCTGTTTCCTTTTTCTCTTATAAATTTAAATGGAAGTATAATAAACTGTGAAAAAAAGAACAAATCATAAATGAATGGCCCAATGAGCTCTTATAAAAAGTCTATCTGTTCATGAAATTGTCACCAGCTCACAGAAGAAAACTCTACCTGCCCTTTAGAAGGTCCTTCTGTGTCCTTGAAAGTCACTACTCTCTCTCCTCTCCACAGATGATCACTATCAAGATTTTAACAACAGAGATTAGTTTGCCTGTTCATATGAATACCCTCTGATTCAGAAATACCATTTATAGTTATACATCTAATTTTAAGAGATATGCAAAAATGTTGCTGTGATTTATTTTGAACTTGTTTATTCTCTTATTTTAAATTGCATTTATGACAGTCCATCTTTATAATTTATTCAAAAGTATGTTCTCTTAAATTATCTTAACTCTACTGGTTTTTTCCATGTTGTCAGTTAGCATTTTTTATATTTGTAATTTTGATTAGTTCAACACTGGCTTTATGGTTCTCTTTTGAACTTTAGCAGTACATTATTCAAAAATAAAGAATTAAATTTCCCTCTACCTGTAGCTTTGGTCTCAGCTCATTAGCTTTTATAGTGCACAATTTATATACAATGTGAAATAATCACCCCCATCATTTTCATTAATATCCATTATCTCATATAAATACAATACAAAGAAAAAACAAAAAAAATTCCTTGTTATCACAATTTACTGTTTTAACAACTTTCATATTCATGAAAAAAGTTAGAGTATTGAATCCACATGTGTGAATTTTTGTAATGAATAAAATGAGTGACAAACAAGATGCTTTCTGTCTCCTGATATCTAGAGCTGATATTGAGTGTCTGGGTATCTCTGACTTTCATCACTATTCTCAGATGATGCTGGCCAGCAAACATAATCAATCATTACTTTAAGCCATAGTGGGCTTATAGTGCTCCAGGGATATTGCAAAATATTTTCTTAATATTTCATGATTACTTGATTTCTGGAAGGCTGAAATTCATGTGCAATAGTCTCCTATAACTTCTGATATTGTGGACATTTTCACTTATAATTATTAGAACTAAGTCTTATATTAGTCATTTGGAGAAAAAGAACACTGGATATGGAAAAATAAGATTAAATGTATAAATACATTTATGATCCTTTTATAAAAAAGAATATTCTGCGAAACAAATTAAATTTGAAAAATTGAAACAAGCAAAACAAATATATCAGTGTTTATCATTGGTCTTTCAGGAAGAAACCCAAGAATTTCTGAAAGCCTAAATTATGTTTCTCCCTTGATTAGCTAAAATCCATGTTAAAATTATGCATATTTATAAAATATTATATGTATGGCAATTCCCTTGCCTCCTGTGTTGAAGCATCCCTTTAATTCTTAAAAATGAAAGTTTTTAGAATTAATATTGTTGGAAGACTGTTTTGTTCAGACTTCTAAAAGAACCCTTTATTAACTTTAGCACTCAGGGTTGTACAGATATTATAATTTCAATCTCATGTCTTTTGTTTTTGGTGGTGGAAGCTTTTGTTTGTTTGTTGTACTTTTTTCTATCTTAAAAACCTTAGGATGCTTTCTTTCATCTTATAATTCAATGTTTGCCTGGCAATTTCTGCTGCATGTGTATAAATCAACCTTGTGAATATTTCTGTTTGTCTCTAAAGTATTATTTTTAGCTTTATTGACACTTTTTATTTCCTATTTCTTAGGTTAAGGTGTGTTTTCTAAGACTGATAGACTTTATCTTGTTAGCGCAAGGGTCTTGAGGTCTTATTCCAGGGTTACTGTGAGCCTGAGAGATTTCATCAGAGCCACCAGGTAGAGTTGCCTACAGAAAGCAAGTGAGATTTAGTAAAAGTGAAAGTACACCCTTAAGAATTAGAGTAAGGGTAAGCATTCCAGGAAGCGGTCACCAGGAGCCATGGGGTTGGGGTTTTTAATGGGCTATTTATCTGTCCTTATTCCTGCCCGGGTTGGAATAAGGTGTTTGGCTGGTCTGTCAGTTGTAGATTTTTAAACTGGTTGGCGAGTTCCCTTGACCTTTAAGCTGATTGGTGAAGTTCAGGTATCCTTCCTTATCCTTTCCTTCCTGTCCCCCACCATTCTCCTGCACTCTGTCCATGCCTAATTGCTGCCTAACAACCTCATCACTTCTATATTTGTCTTTTATTTTATTCACTAGGAAGATAACCTTGGGTTTTCATCTAGTATTGTCATTCTTTCTAAAAATTATTTGCATTTCTTTTCTTTGCTGCTTCCAATGCATATTTTCATTCTACTACTGCAATTCTCTTGCTCCCTTTAATATTTTCATCAGGTCTCCTCCCAAGTAATCTCCTTGTCCCTTTTTTTTTACGCAATTTTCTCAATTCTCTTATCTTTTGCACTATCACTGCAGATTTCTTCAGATAGCATGGCATCTTGAGTGTGTGTGGATTTAGTGACTCCTTTGTAGATGGGAAGGTATACGATTTCTAAGATGAGATCACAAAAAACATGAGGTTTCTCTTGGCTCTCTTACGTGGTTGACTGGAGAAAGTCAGTCCCCATGGCATGAGGAAACTCAAGAAGCCTTGTGGAGAGGTCTTTCTAGTAAGGAATTGAGGCGTGCTGCCAGCAGTCATGTCAGGAGTCATCTTAAAAGCAGATCTTTCAGATCAAGCAAACCTGCATAGGATGGTGCCCCAGACAACATCTTGACTAGAACTTAAGAGATGCTGACCCAGACAATATATCTAAGCCACTTACAATTCCTGGTTCTTAGAACATGTTCATATAAATGACTGCTCCCTTATATCCACAAAATAAAAAGAAATACCTTCATAAATTGTATCTGGTTGATACTGCAAATCTTCCTCAAATTTACTTGTTCTTCAGGACCTTAGAATACTGATCTCTTTTCTGTAACTTCTTTTCCTCTATATTTTTTTTCTTTCCACTGTATGTTTTTGCATAAGGGAAAAACAAAAACAAACAGAACATATCACTCACCACACACTGGATATAGGTCTTTTTATTGGCTGTGTGGCATGTACATGATGGTTGATTGACTCCTCCAGATATTCCACTAGAGACATGATCCATACAAATAATTCCTAGAAAAGTAATAGTAAATTTTGGTTTAATTTGGTGGATTACCCTGTGACCATTTATCAAGCTCCGTGGACTCTGAATGAGTAGATAAACAAATTGGCCATTAGAACACTGCACATTTAGACCAGAGACTTGTTACCTGTAAATTTTTTTTAAAGGAATAATGCCAGCAGGAATAAAGGCTAGCAGAAGCAAACAACCAGAAGAGAGAAGAGGAAGAAACATTTTATTTAATTATTTAGTTATTCGTCTTAGTTGTTCCAGCAGGCCCTGGGGCATGAACCCAGATTCTTGGGATAAATGCACCCAACTACTCCTCTACCACAGCACCTCTCTAAATCTTAACTGGTCAACATTTTAATTGCTGAGAATGAAACTCCTTGAAGATAATCCGCTTTCTTCAGCACTACTTTTCTTTTTTTGTTTCTCAAAAATATTTCTCTGTGGTCATATGTAAAAATGGAGCAGGATGGGTAACAGCACTCTACCCATTTCAAGAAGTGGTACTCACCAACCAAAAAAGAAAGCCCTTTGCTCTCTGTTCACTTATGTACACAGGGAGGGTGCAGCCTCATGGCGTACTTGCAGTCATACCTCTTACCTTTCACTCAGCATGTACTGGAATAACTATGTCTACCCACTAACTCCTAAATGGCTTTCTGATCTTTGCTTAGATTTATCATAATCTCCCATAGGTATTATTTTGAATTTCCCTGTACCAAATTAAAGCTTCTTGTTTGTTGCCATGGTAACCTGTGGTCATTCCACTTGTCATCCTTAGCACTCTTCACTGAAAATTCCTCAGGACTTGTCACTCGTGAATTCAGCAGAAGGGCCTGAAATAGCACTGGGCAACTAATAGTAATAATCTATATTCAATAAAGAAGAATTAATTGAAATGATGAAAAAGCTGTTAGCTAGGTGTCAGATTCCACTTTAAACCCCAATTTCAGCAACTAATTTTCAACTCCTACAAATGTGAGATATGAGTAATACCAAGGGCTCAGAAATGTTCCAGGGAATGAGAGAGGTAGGGATGGGGGTTGAGAGGTTGTCAGTCTCTGCACATGGCTGGAAGCGGACCTGTTCCTCCAGCTCCCACCAGCTCTGGATGAGAATCGTCTGCTTCAATCTCCACAGCTTCAACCTCACCATATCCTATACACACTGAGAGCAAACCAGGGGAAGGATGAAACTGAAAACCAGGACACTAAGAAACTGAGATAAAGTGCACTGAGTTCCAAAGCCTGGAAGATATATTTTCCTGGACTACTTCTCTGTTAAAAGAAATGAGTTTGTGGCTCCGAGCTACAGGTAAACAGCAAGGCTTCATGAATTACAGGTGTACGTACTGTTCCTTAGGGCCCCGAATTTAAATTCATACCACTGAACAGTTTTTAAAGGCATTATTTTGTTTGTATGCAAATGAGGGCTGCTAATTTCAAATGAGTCTTAACTATTTATTTAAGTAGTCCCAAAGGAGCTCTACTTGAAAACAATTTGCTAGCAGTTATATCAAGTACTAGACACACTCAGCAAATAATAAACTCCGTGTTTTAAATTAATTTAGTAACGGGTTACCAGTTCCAACAGAGCTCTATCGTTAATCTGAATCAGAGAGTCTGGTGCCATTACAGACCTAATATCTTTGTTTTACCTGAATTTAAGATTCTGTAAAGGAAATGAAAGGGTCTTAGTTACAAACATACAAATAAGATATTAACATTAATAAACAGCCTTTATATAACCTACCCCACATATATAATAACTTGACAGCAATTATGTGACAATACACTCAACAAGTGAGGTATATATTATTAATATGCTTACTTAGTAAATGAGAGCAATGATCCTAAGCAATCAATTCTAGCTGTGAGAGCTGCAATTTGAACCTAAGACCTAGGGTATAAGTCTCAGTGATTTTGTGCGCAAGGTTATTTCACTGAAAAAATTCAGTTGGCTGCCCTTTACTCATGAGGGCATTCAATTATCCCAACTGGCTGACCATCCTTAAAACATGATTGGAATATTTATTATCCCCATGTAATGTAAAACACATCAGAATTGCTATTTGGGGCCCAATTCAGATCGTCTATATTCTTCTTAGCATCCCTAGGTTTAAAAAGTTTCCTTTTCTTTTCCAAGAGAGAAGGACATTTAAACACTGAGTACAACTTCACTGACCTCGCTTGCAATCAAAATTTGGGATTTTCCCACTAGAAGCATAGTTCTCTAGAGGAAAATAATTTTCCATTGTTTATTTAGCACAATCCCTCATTTTGCCTGTGAAGATGTTGAGATGGATATAAAATGACCTGTTGAAACATGCAGAGTTAAATCATAGAAGAAGCAGAACATACAAACTGATCTGTTGACTCATTGCAGATTTCTTCATAGCATCCTGCTTTAAGAACTATTGCTAAACTATGTAAGCATTTTTACAATATTTTTCCTAGCTATTATTAGGAGAATGTTCTACTTACTCTCTTCAGAGACTTCAGAACCTACTGAGCTTCAGAAGAATAATTGCATTTTTTAACTAGATGAAAAGAAGGATTCATTTTCAGTATAGTGCCTTGAAAATAATGAGAGTTCACTATATCTTTATTGATGATGAAACAGCAGAAATACGGAGTTGTGTAATCAATCCAATATTACATTAAGTATTTCATTACTACTACATATGTAATGAAGTAAATGTGTAAAGGGACAAACTAATATTTATAGAGAAAAATTCTAAGGACTATGTTGAAAATTCAGTGGCAAAAGTTTCCATGAGGACACTAACTGTATATTATATGTATGGATTTACTGTCTTTTTAGGACAAAGCGTTAGTCTAATTTCACCTAAGTTGCTTAATTTAGACATCAGTTCTCATATTTCAAACAAGATGACATAGTCTACATCCTTCCAACAAGTGAAAATAAAGGACTCTAGAGACAGTCTTGGGAAGCTCATGGGTCAGGACTTGAGGTGGCATGCGTGGCTTCTTCCTGTGACTGGGAGTCATCTTGTGGCCACAGCTAGATGCAAGGGAGATTGAAACTATCAGAATACAAATTTTATGTGAAAGATGTCTTTATCGGTATATTTGTGAGGGCATTTTGTGTTATCTTCTATAATGGGGTGATCTATGCAGTGACTGGACAGGAAAGGGTTGGTCTGTCCTCTGTATATAAAAACGGGAATTGGGTCTCCTCCCACTGAGCCACTATCTTCAAAAGCAGTGTGTTCAGACCTACTCACAGAGTTTAGATGCTATAGATTTGTGCTTTTATCCAAGGATATTCTTTTCTAACAGATGCCCAGAGAATGCTGGTGATGTGACATTACAAATTTGGGGATCATAATTTGAGATGCCCTCTTTTTAATCTATTATCCATTCCCCATGACTTATGTTTGCTTACATACATCCAAGGAAGCAAAACACCAAGATCTCAAAGAATCTCAGCATGTGTATGGGCTGGCTTAGGAATGGTTCACATGGCTTTAAAAATGGTAATCTGATCCTGACATAGAAGTAAGGGAGCTAAATCTCCCCCAATGCCCAGGAAGGAGGAAGACCCCCAACATTAGTTAGTATGTACAAGGGCTCTCAGTCACAACTGTGGGGAAACATTATTTTTAAGGATAGCAACACTTTTGTAAGGTTTCCTTCAATATTGATATAATTAGGCAAGAGATCTCAATTTTAGAGTTCCTTCACAGCCATTAGAATTCATTTATCATCTATTAGGCAAGGGAATAATACATTAAAATATGTCATTGTCTCCCCAAGGAAGCCCACTGATAACACTATAAACTGTGATGTTACTGTTTGTCAATTTTCAAATATTCTCTGAATGGAAAAAAAAATATTGAAAGAAATTGCACTTTTCCTAAGTCTCAGTAAGAAAAGAGTCCAACCTGAATTCAGTAGTCCCCTCAAGTGGCTTTCCTGACTTAGACACCCATGTGTGAAATTAAGCAGCCTGTGTCAGTTTGCTGAGGTTTTTATTCTGAGGCTTGTATTTTTCTAAGTGTAATCTGAGCTGTTTCAACGAAGTTTTCACTGCTCCATTTATAACTTTTCCTATATTTATTTACTCAGAAATATATTATTCTTCATGTCATAGTGCCAAGAAATCTGGTTAGTAAAAATGCCAGATTCTTAGATTTGATTTTATTTGATTTCATTAGGGACCATCAGCCTAGCTGCTTAAGTGCCCGACTACCGTTTGCAGTTAAACATTCATTAAGGAATCCCCAGTGGGTTCATTTGTTTCACTGAGGTCCAATTACAGTGCCACAAAAGCAGTTTTTGTAGCAATTAGCTGATTTTTCCTGTTTATGTTCTGTCTCTTTAGGAAGAGGGCTAGCTTGTGGAGGTCAGATTTTTAATTAGGCACGATTAAGGGCCAATAAGAAAACTGATAATTTACTAAACAGTTGTGGTGGATTTAACAACTCAAAGACGAGGTATATAAGGCAATGGGACCCCGGGACTGTCCTTTCGGTGTGCGCAGCACAGAGCCTACGATGTGAGGAATGGATTATGTGTTAAATGGTCGTCACTGATGCTAATGTGCGGGTCAGGGCACCGGTGTCATATCCTCAGGTGCCCACAGGATTATTCATCAACAGGGGATCTGTTCCTTTTAGCACATCATGAAAGAGAGAAATGCAATTGTATTTTCTTTCCTGAAAGTCTGAGGGAGAAGCGTTTGGTAAATAATGCAAGACTATACCATGAGCAAAAGACAAGAGTGAAGTCTACTAATGACCCTGAATTGACACTAATTGTAAGATTAACGTTGACAGTTGTCTGTAGATTATTATGGTAACTGAATAATGGCATAGGAATTTTGTCCCCTCAAAATCTTATGTCGAAGTCCTAATATCCTGGACCTCAGAATGTGAGTACAGCTGGAGAGAGAGTCTTTGGAGAGGTATTTCCACCAAAACCAGGTCATGCAGTTCAACTCTAATCTAATATAACTGTTGTCCTTCTCAAAAGAGATTATTATCCAAAACACCCAGTGGGATGACCCAGCGAGGACACAAGTTGCAGATGGATATCTACACCCCAAGAAGATAGGGCTCAGGAGACACCCACCCCATCCACACCTCCATCTCAGAAACCAGAGCCAGGCTGTGAAGACAGACATGTCTAAGCTGCTCAGTGTGGGAACATTGCTATGGCAACCCAAGCAGATGGAGACATAGTCTTAGTAGATGCACTTGAGCAGTCATTAAGCTAATAAACACATAGATGCCATATATTCTCTTTATTATCCAAGTCTATGACATCACAAGATTGCTCTTCGAAAGATGAATGATTTATATCCAGGTTTTGCTATTTGTTCATCTAAGCAAGAATGTTCCTCCCAATGACAAGTCAATTTACAGGATTATTTCTGTGATCTTAAACAAGCCAACAAGGTGACCATATATACTCAAAAAGGTCTGCAAACCGTAGATGCCATAGCTCCGAACTGTGTAAAACAAACACATTTTAGACACATAAAAAGGAAAAAAAGAATGAGAATACAGTTACAAGATTTAGACAGGTCTGAACTAGAGTTACATACACTATTCAAGATATATGTTTATTCAAGTAAAATAGTAAAAATAATAAATGCTGTATTATACTTGAAACCTATTAATTATCATTAAGGCTACTATGAGACACATTTTTATTTATCAAAACTTTCCTTTTTGTCACACCGTAGTAGACAGTTTAGCAGCTGTCTCTGACCCTCTGGCCCCTCAGTCCACATACATTCCAAGAACAAGGTTTCTGCCCTGGAGCCAGGGAGAGCAACCAAGACGAACAACAAAATTAAATAAATGCTTCTTCTTCCTCTCTTTTCCTGCCTATCTGCTTGCTTGCCTAAAACACTGCAACTTCCCTTTAAAAAAAAATCAAAACAAAATAACCTTCTACTAAAATTTTCAAAAGATTTCAGGCTTACATGTTTGTTTAGCTTTATGGTGATAATGTACTTTCTAAGGGACTTTTTCAATGTCTGAAACACCATCAAAATGTCCGTTGGATTTTTTTGTTTTGTTTTGATTCCCTCATTGGAACAGATGATGAGACCAAGAGTAACTTGGGGAAGTTTTTTAATTAACTGACAGGTCATAGATGTCTCTCTCAACTGGCATCAGGCCCATGATGACTTTATGAAGGGCTTATCATGACGGTCTTCCATACATGCCCTAGCCTGGTTTTCCTTAGCAGATGGCTGGCCTTCTAAACCCTCCTCCCGGACATCAAGTATTGGCACAGACAAATGAGAAAGAAATGAAATAAAAGCTCTGTCAATATTCCTCTCATCCCACAATGAAGTCCCTTTAATCTATTACCAGAATTAATTGCTGAGCCCTGAAAATTACACACTGATACAAGACTTAATTTTCACGTGCTGCAGCTCTTCTAGACAATGTATGGTTCAGTAAGAACATGGGTCTGTGTGTTTCTGTGTCTCCATCTCCCTTCCAACCTTTACGGAAAGCAGTAGAATGATTGCTCAAAATAGTGACAATGTAAATTCTGTATTATCATGCCATTCCACTTCCAGGCATTTACCAAAAAAACCCCAAACAAATATAAAACACTAATTTTAACAGGTATATAAACCACCAAATTATTGCAGCATTATTTACAATAACCAAGAATTGAAAACTACCAAAGTGCCCATCATCTGATGGATGGATAATGAAGATGTGTTATATACATACAATGGAATACTACACATCCCTAAAAAAGATAGAATCCTGCCATTTTGATAGCGTGGATGGTACTAGAGGGGATTATATTAAGTGAAATAAATCAGAGGGAGAAAGACAAACGTTGTATTATCTTACTCATGAACACAAAAAAGCAAAGCGAACAGACAAAACAAAACAAAACCAACTCTTGAACACTAACCACAGAAGTAAGTTGCCAGTTGGGAAGAGGGTGGGCATGAGAACAAAGGGTAGTGGAATCCAATGGATAGTAGTGGAGTAGTGAAATCTGGTGGTGGACTTTGTATATTAATAGATATTTGATTAAGAGTAAACCTGCACATCTAAACTCATATTATTTTTTAAATCAAAGTTACCTGAATAAAATTTTAATGAATTTGTAATAAAGCAACATTTAGTATAAAAATTATGCAGTATAAATTCTTTTAACAAATTCATTTGCCAAATATTTATTGGGTATCTTGATGGGATGAGACCCTGAAAATAGAGTATAAACCAAAAAACAAAAACAAGAACAAAGAAAGGGAGGGAAGGAGGAGGGAAGGGAAAGACTCATGTCCTGTATACTCCAGACAAAGTTATTTCACTGGTTCTTCCTCTTCATGATGAAACCTAGGCATGGTCATCTCCCCAGAAGAACTGGAGAATTGAAGTCATTATCCAAATGACTCAGAAAATTAACAGCAACAAAGAAGAATCCAGAATTCATTGACCTCTTTACTCATTCTATGAATGCCTGTTAACGAATGTCCATATGCCTTATTATATCTCTGAAAATATATATGGAAAATATGGAAAAGACTTGGGGAAAGGAGGGTAGTTGAATCTTTTCGAATGGTTTTCCTTAATAGAGCAAACCACAGATTTAAACTGGACCTAGTTCTCTTACTGGACCACTGAAACTAAGAGAACTTGCCAATGATGATGGAAAATGGCACCCCATTTAGAGCAGTGTTAGCACTTTGGAAATACTTAAATAGATTGAACTTGTTCTAGCAGAAAAGTTCATCCAGCTTTGAATATTTTGGTATAAACTAGGAGCTGCTGTTATCATGCTGGAGAAGAGCAATTCACAGAGACCCTGACTGTGATGTCTGTGGGGTGGACTAAATTTCCCTTGTGAAACAGCTCACAGCTTCTAAAGTTCTGTTTTCTTTGAACACTTCTTGTATCACTTTTCCCTGGTACATTTTCTGTTCCTGCTTCCCTAATAGGCTGTCAACTATTGCTGTTTCTTAAGGAATTCACACACATTCTATTTGCAGTCTGTCACCCAGGCCTTGGACTTCAGACAAAGAAATGGGAAAGTTTAATCAAGTTATATCTAAACTCAATTCCTTCCATTCTGAGTTAAGACTCAAAACTGGGTCTCATAACAAGTTGCTAAAACCACAGTATTTCAATATTTGGGGGCATTCATCAGGCATTTTAAGTTTTCTCTTGATTCAGTTGTGTTTTCCAGTTTTCCTGGACATTCCAGCTTAGATCCATGGGCTAGACCTGGTTAGAAACAGCACCAGATTTAATTTGCAAACATGTAGCTGCTTGAACAATAAATCGGAGGCTTACTGTGCTTATAGCCAAGTTTCTAGGTCAATCCCTCAGGTAAGAAAAGTGTCTCCACTTAAGAAGGGCTTCCCTGGGAAAGCCCAGAAGGCGGGTACAGGAATGGCATCAGGATCTTCTGTTCAAAGCCAAGGACTGATGCATACTTGAGTTTTGAAACTGGAGTCCTGCCTGCCTTGAATTCTTTCTGGAGAGTAATTAATAATAATCAGTCACCGAAGTAACTTTTCACAAACAATGAGAGGCATTAAATTCCCTGAAGATCCAAACTAAACATGGGGCTTTCAGAGAACTCAGCTGACATAGAAAAGGAGAGTTTATTCCTCAAAATATTGTCAAATTTAAGACCATCATCTTGGCCTTGGTTTCTTTAGTCCAAAGTTTTCACCGGGGTCATTTCTAGGATTATAGCAACCCTTTTAGATAGTTGGCATTATTTTTATATCATTTATAAACAAAAGATGTGCCAGATAAGTCTCAGTTTTAGTAGACCTTCTCTTAAAGAGTCACACAGAAATACCACTTATCACTGAACTTTCCAATAACCCTTATTGGAAGTATAAATAAAAACACATTTAGAAATACTTGACTGGTTTATCTAGGATGTAAGCAATGCTTTTGGGAATCCTGGATCAATCTGACTTGCTTTATTCCTGTAACAGTCTAATAAATTATATTTCCCAGTAGCAGTCATTCCTAATGGAAATCTCAATAAACTTTCTTACAACAAGTGTTGAGTACACTTGAAGTGAAATCTGGAAGGCTATTAGGTCAGAACAGGGGCTAAGGCTATATATTATTAAGTAGTAAATGAAACCCATAGTTTAATTGCTCATAATTTATAAGCAAGCTATACTTTGTGAATACACAAAGTTTTGACAAGTTAGTATTTGCTAATAGGAAAAATTGGACATACCATTTGGAGTCTTTGTACAGATGTTATTAAACCAGAAAATTAAATACAAACAGGAAATGTATCAAGTCAGAATTATTTCATATTATCCTGGAGCTTTTCAACTTCTTGACAACTAATGATACAACACAGATTTATATGAAAATGATCTCTGTGAAAATACTGAAATCATACATCGGGTGGAACTCCAGAAAAGCAAACAGCTTAATGATTTGAGGTTGGTTTAACTTTCTCATTGCTATTTCAGGCCAGATTGTGTTTTTCATTTTTACTATAGAAGGAGGAATCCAAGACAACAAATTGCTAATTCTGTTAGTCGTATTATATATCAAGCCAAATACAGCATTTGATTCTTTTCTATGATATTTTCTTATAAATTTCAAATGACTTAAATCATGGTTAAGAATGATAGCCATGAATTTGATTTAAAGCAAATAAATCTTTGCATTAAAGACTTAAAATTGGGGAAAAAAACATTACTCATGAGCCAAAGTATCATTCAAGGCATCTACAACCCCACAACTCTGCAAATTGGCTTCCAAGCTGGGCTTCCAGGGGGAGAGTGAAGCTGCCTGGTTTCACAGCACACTCTTGCCCACCACCCTCATCTAAGCCCCTTAGCTCTGCCTCAGCTACTGAATCTGCCTCCAGTCTCTTCTTCAGCATTCACTCAGCCTCCTCCATTTCAGATCAGCTATCTAATTGCTTCCAGAGTGAACTTTTAAAAATGCTAATTGAATAAATGCTTTATTGACTTCGCATGTTCCAAGGATAAAGACCCAAACCTGGATGGCCCATGGGTTCTAATTGGTTGGCTTCTTCCCCACGCACTTGGGCTTCACAGTCTGTCATCCCTCCACATCTGCCAGCTTCCAGCTCCTGCACGGAGCCCGGTTCCTCCAGTGCAGAACCAGGCTCTTTCTGCAGACCAGGGCTATGCGCGGAAAGAGCCTCAGTTGGAGTAGCCTTTTGGGTTTCTACTGAGGAAATCTCCACGATTTGGCCCTTTTCCAGATCTGTGTCACCAACCACACATGTGGAGGACACGCCAGGGATGAATAAGCTTCCTACTGCCTGTATCAGAGGCCCGCTCTGCACATTCTGCCCAGTTGACGTTCAAAGCCACTTGGCCTTTGTACCTCAGGTTCCACAGATGTCAAGTGGTAATATGTAAGGTGCCTAACTCTAATATGGGTGCAAGGATCTGTAGACTTAATAGGTGCAAAGTCCTCACATCTTGCCTGACATAAAATAACATTCCAAGAGGGTTGTTATTATTGATACTGGTGTGTTCTTCCTCTTCTTCTTATTATTATAATCATTTATTCTTTTGCCCAAGCCGCCACCAGATGAAACATCCCTAACAGGATGAGAGGCCATGAGAGCTGTTGCGTATGTAGATTACTTTTATCTTGATGCATTGACAAAAGAGTTAATTCTGAATGGCTAGAAGAATGTGGGTAAATTTAATTCAAGAAACAGTATCAACACTGAAAGAGAAATAGTGATCATTCACTTCCTCATCATAACTATCTCAGGATTTCTCATTTCTTTCGTGAAGAATTGCTGTCAGACTCACACAGCACACAGCATGCTCATAGTGTACTCATTAAGGCTCTTCATGAATTCATTCGGAAGAGCCCACGCTCTCTCCTTGTTGCCCAGTCTGAGTAACTCTCATTTCAGTTTAGGTGAGTTTCTTCAACTAAATATAGCCACCATGAACTGTTTCCAAATATCCCCTGCTATTTTGGATTGTATTCCTGGAAAAAGGAATGCAATAGTTAAAATAAATTTTTCTGCCAAGAACCGGGCTCTTATCCGAACTGACGATCTGGCCCAAGTTTTAACAGAGTCAATAATCTGAACCCACTGGCTTGTATGCTGACTCCCTCGCTGCCTTCCACGACAGAGCTGCCATTTGGCAAGTTCATGCTATTTTCAAGTGAGAACGTGGTTTTCCTGTCAGCTTTGTGAATCTAAAAAGATAGCTTTTAGCAACATCTTTATTTCATTTATTTTTTTTAAAGTCCTCAGAAACCCTCTTCTCTTCCAAATACCTTCCATTGGAGTATGAATTAACTCTCAGGCTGTTGTCGAAATGGCTGAAAGCAAATAAACCAGAGCAAATGATGGGCAGTCTGCTCTTGACCAGCCTAAAGACCATGGTGACTTCAGGAGGGCCACTTATTTTCATCTCTCATGGACTAGTTTTTCAGCTCATAAGTTTTACCCGGGGTCATAACTGTGATTCTTCTGAGTGCAATATATTTTAAGTGCATGCAACACATTTTTAAAAAGTGTATGGGCAACCTGGAGGAGTAGCAGTTAGGTGGGAAGTCCACAGGCATCCCAAAGACCCCAGCTTCCATCCTAGGGCCCAGGGACACAACCAAGATGAACAACTAAATAAGATAAAGCGCTTCTTCTTCCTCTCTCTTCCCGCCTGCCTGACTTTGCCCAACTTCATTCCTGCCTGTACCATTCTTTAAAAAAAATGAAAAAAAAAAGTGTGTTTAGGCTACAAATGGTATTATACAAGTAAAATATAAAGTATTCTTGGTACTTTTTAAAGACTTATCAGCACTCACATCTCACACAAACAATAGTCCCTAAAAGTGGTTGTCTACAACCTAAGCTCTCTCAAAGTATATTATAATTCTCCAAATTCTATTGAAATTTCTTTCCCGAAACCACCATGCAAGATGTTAATATTTGAGATTAAAAATAAAATTTGAAATTACATACATAACAGACAAATACAGTGACCAATTTTGGGTGGGGAGGGTATTTATGTGCATATATAAATTATATGCATAACTAGATTACATATATGCATATGATTTTAAAGATATGAGTGATGAAAGAATGAAGCTCATTTATTCTTGTGATTCTAAGTGCAAATGAAGATAATTCCACAATTGTAGTTTCAGAAATGGTTGGAACAGAAGGAAAATTGACCCCTTATGGGAGCTATTGATCAGTGTAATCAACAGGTTTGTTTTTATCAGCTTTATTCATAGTTGGCATTGAACAATACAGATGTGGCAAAGTATACAATTCGGAATATGGGCACAACACAGGCAAGTTTGGGATTATGTCCCCATTTACCAGTAGCTAGTCCTCTGCCTTTGGGGAATTCTTTAGCGTCTTTATATCTCACTTCTTCATCTGTAAAATATGAATATCTGCTGTGTAAATTAAGTAGGATAATGTAACAAATAGCTTCATAAGGTGAATGGCACAATAATAAGTTTCCATTAAGTATGCTATTAGTTGCTATAAAAAATGCTTCTCTCACTTCATATTTATTTTGTGTCATTGATAATCGAATCATTTCAACACATCTCAAAAATGGAACAAACAAGTCAGTATAGAAAAATCTGACATTCTACAAAAAAAAAATGGAAATTGCTGTGGGCAAGCTTGGTCATTACTATGGTCATTAGCAAAGGGCCCACACAAACACTCGAGCAAAAGAAAATTCAAGGCCAGATACAAGCTCTCCTTTAGTCATCATTTCAATGTTTCACATTTTTATTTGTTTTTTTTTACTTAGCTTGATGTTGATTACTTTGGTTTAATTGGCAGAGAAGAGACAAGATAAGGATAGTTTGGTTGGGAAAAGAGTAGGTTAAAAAAAGCCTTTGAAGAAATTCCAGAAAAGCTAGGGAGGGAAGAGTTAGGACAGGTACTGTATTCTGGAATGTTTATTTTTCTTTCTAGCTGGTTTCAAATGGGTCAGCCTATCCTGGAACAAGAAGTAAACAAAGGCCTGTCTCAGATTACACAGGCTCCTGAGGCCATCAACAAAGTAAACACCAGTCACCCCATGAAAAATACCACAATTACCTGTTATTGGACACTCACAGCCCTGGCCTACCCACCAAATAGCACATTTAATGAATCCACTTATTTCTAATACAAATAAACCAAAGAGAGGAAGCGGTCAGCCAAGGCTGGCTTAGAAGGCAAGATGAGGAGACGGTTAACAAAAACGCTCAAGGTCAGCATTTCCTTTTTATTTGAAACATGCTTTTCTTGAGAATGACATGATCTTATTGATACGGTTTAGTAAGCTTTAGCTGAGGCCAAGTTTTAAGTTTCTTTTAGATGATTGTTCTTTTTTCTAAGTGGAAAAAAATTCCAAAGGAAATTTTTTTAAAGTTTCTTGTGGTTCCATAGGAAAAGCACTAAATGCGAGGAAACACAATTACTTTCATCTTGCCCATTGGTTCCTGCAACATGGTGATATGAACAAGATGCATCCTTTCTGCAGAAAACTTGACCAAGATTTGTAAAAATAAACAAAAATAAAAATCTTAAAATAGCTCATACCCTCTGCTCAGGTAATTATCTTATAGAAAGACAGGTGAAGGAACTAGTCAGAAATATGTTTATGTATTTAAATATATATATTTACATATATATATTTAGAGAGAGAGGTCATGTTTTATGATTAAAAAATAGACTAGTCTATAGATTTAAGAATGAATTCACTAAATAAATCATGATATGTCCATATTTTCCAAGGCTTTAAATAAAGAGAGATGAGGCCTACAAAAAAACTTTAAATAGTCAAAAATACATGCTAAAGGGAAATGATTTTTATACTTTTCAATTTTGTCTCTGCTATTTATTTGTTTTTTTAAATTTATGTTGAATTTTGCTTTTGCTAAAATATACACATAAACATTGTGAAAAAAAAACATTTCCAGGATTGCTAAGTGTATGCATATAAATTCTCTTAGTGGGGTGATGATAAAGGTGATTTTTTGCTTCATATTTTTCTGTGCTTTCAACTTTTATATAATGAACAGATGTTTTCTAAAGTTTCATAGGCCATCCATCATGATCAGGAAATTACATTCTCAAATGGGAGCCTAAGTTTTGAATCCCCAAACAAATAATATTCCTTAGCTCTCTATTTTCATAGATAGTTTCTTGGTGTCTAATCTAAATTCTTCATGATGTAGTTTTACACATTTTCTCTCCTCTTTGACTGACACAAATTAATAGCACTGCCCAGTTTAAAACATGTTTTTGAAGACTTTCTGCCTTCTGTCTCTTCCTTAGGCTGAAAAATAACAGTCCCTTTAAGCTTTGTTTACTGATTCTCCTTTCTATTCTTTTCATCATTTCTGTATAACCACCAAAAAAAATTCTTCAATTGTAAAATTTGAGAAAATCATGGGAAAAGGATTGGCAACACTATAATGCTAAACTAAATCACAGAGAGAGTCACACTTTGCCTGCATTCTCTTTCCTCTTGCCTTTGAAATGATTAAAAAGGACTCAAGGCATTTATAATTTCATATTTTTCTTAGAAATAAATAACATTCCAAATTATTTTGCATAAATAGGCAATTGGAAACTATGCTTTTGGTAAAATTAGGAATATATATTCTATTAAGTCAGTATGCAAATGTCTCAACAGAATATGCATTATAATATAGTTTTCAAAAGATATGGACTCAAAAAACAAATTTTGAAAATTAGTTCACTATATATCAAATTAATTAATTCAAGGATTCATTAAGAACACTTTTAATGGGGTATTTAGGTTAAATAATTATGACTCAGATATTAATAACATTCCTTCTTGCCATCACATCCTTTCTGTTTATTTGCCTTTTAATATTTTGCTATTAATTAGCTTGCATTTACTGTATTACAGGATGTCTTTGGGCTTCTGCTTTTGTTTATACCAAAATCAAGTATTGGCCAGTAATGCAAGATATAGAACACTTTATGAATGAATTTATAATTAAGTATAATACACAATATATTATAGATCATAGACTACATCTATATATACTCTCTATATACAAAATGCTGTGTATACCTACATATATTCTAATGTTTACTTAGAAATGTATATACATTCCTTTCCATCACTGTATGAAGATATGAAGTAACCATCAGGAAATTCTGAACATTAAATAAAATAATGATGCCAGATACATTCTTTGCCACCTCTGTGCTCTCAATGTGCAGACATAATTTGCTATCATGATGTAGTCTCATCTACTGAGTTAATTGCATTTTCAATGTCTGTGGGAAAGTTCTTGAATAAGCATTTTTTGGAGGTTTTCTCTGTTGCTTTTCCTTACCCAGAAAGCAATGGGCATCTCTCAATTAGCTCTGCAAATCTGGTTCTTTTGCAACTGTCAGTGTGGGTATTGCATACATTAATAATTACTGTTTTCGCTAAATCTGATGAAACCAGATACCTTTATTAGAGCTTATCTGAGGCTCACAGGCAGCGCTTAACTCTCTCCCACCTGACGGAGACCCATTTAAACCTTTCCGATTGAGTGCAGAGTGGCTTCTCTTGCGCACACACATGTTTTTCTCTCTGGCTGACATGCTAATGATACAAAATTTCCTGACTTCACCTGAAGCCCCACATCCCACTTCATCCTCAGGGCAGTTTTGAGCTCAACTTGAGCTGCCGAAAGTGCAAAGGTTAATCTAATTGAGAGAAACAGCTCTTCTTTTCTCCTTAACTACAATTCCAGTCATGAAGTAAAATAAGAGGGCTTCCAGAGGCAAGAAATGCCCTGGCCATGCATCTAGTAGCTATGTTCAAACAGGTAGGTTCTGGGGAAGTACCGAATGCCCCACAGTCTAAAGAAGTAGAACAACTTCCTCAGAAATGTTTCCTTAATTAGATCCACCATGGTCACTCACATTTTGAAAAAAATCAGGCACAAGGAAAATAAGGAAAAGTGGGATTCTACCTCTTCTCTTACTGAGGGTTACAGAACTATCACCTTAAAGTGAACCTTGAAATGAGCATGCTTCCTATAATGCTACCTTCAACATTATTTTATGCTTCCTCTATGAACATTCTGGGCTTTGAAGATAGTTCTCATTTTCAAGTGCTTCCTCATGAACATTCCACAAGTTACTTAATCTCTCTGACTCAGTTTCCTCATGAAGAAAATCCAAGTTGATGCAAAGGATTGCACCTTGTGGGTAACCCCTCAGACTGTAATGTGACTTAAATAACATATAAAGCCACTAGAAAGATGCATGCATCCTGATTGCAGTAAATCCTAGTTCCTATTGCTTTTCTTTTGATTGAATGACCTTAAAGCAATTGCCTCCTTCCTTCAGATGTATTGTCAATTAATATTTATTTTTAAAGAGCATTTTCCCTAATTGTTAAGAAAGACATTAACATTCCAAAATAAGCCCAAACTCTTTTAACCTTCCCATGGAAAATACTTGGGAACTATCACTCATTCTCATTCAGGATACTTATTCCCAAATCTTTGGAAAAGGGACTTTCAGATAAGTTGTTAGAGAAGGGACCAAGCAGCTTGAAAGATAATGATTTGACTGAACTTGGCCCATATTTTTAACATTTTTGCAAATAATTTTGATTGCTAATCACAATACTGTGCTTTCTATAATCATTGCATGATTGGCTTTCTATAAAATTGATCTAGTGAAAACTGAGTTTAAATAAAGCATAGGGGACACTTTTATTTAAGGAAAGATGAAGACAAGAATGAAGGAAAGTAGACAAGCAGACAGGAAGAGAGAGGTGGAAGAAGCAATTTCATTGATTTTTATTTTAGTTACACAGCTTGGTTGTTCCACCCAAGCCTGGCATGGATCTGAATTGCATTCCCCAGAGGCAGTGGACCCAACCACTCATCCACCTGAGTGTTCCAAGTGGACAGGCCTCATATGTAGAATCTGATTCTGAGAATATATTCTTTCAAGTTTTACTCTGACTTGCGTATTTAACCTTTAGTACTCCTATTCACACTGCACGGGTAGGAATAATGCTTCTATTCAATCACTGTTTATTATTACATCAATAACAAAAATGTTCCCCTGTAAATTCAGATTATAGAATGAAATAGTTGAGGAGTAGTGAGGTCCAAACCCCATTGCTGTGTTCCTGTCTCAAAGAGCGAAGTCATCTTTTCCAGAGCAAAGTCAGTCACAGGCAAGTATTTAAAGATATGATGAGAGAGGAGGACTCTGAGTCCAACACAAAAAGGAACAAGTGTTGCAGATGCTGGAATAACGTTCTCCACTCCAAGCAGAAAACAGAATAGTTCCACCAATGAAGCTGTGAGTGCATAATTTCAATTCTCTCCCTCTAGCTACCATATTTGGTTTTGAATTCTAAGAAGGCAACTAGAGAAAAAAATCCTTTTAGACCCTTTTCATTTAATATTTGACCCATTTTACATTTTAAATCACATTTGCCAGGTATATATGACCCTAATTCTTTCTAAGTGCTCACAGCCTTCTGGGCAAGCTATGGATATTCATTTCTCTAATCTTTGCCTCCTCAATGTCTTGTATCTTTGCTTAACATCTTGATCCTATTCTTGACATCTGGTTACTACCAACGTAAGTTTCAAAAGTAGAAAACCAGCTATCTCTAGTTCCATATACTGCCCAGACTCTCCTTTCTTCTCCAAAACTTAATTCCAATTAGATTATTGCATTGATCAAATATCCTTTCAAGAAAAGCATCAGTCATCCTTTTCTCAATATAATAGGACAGAAGAAGAATACTATTTATTTAGTCATAGCAGTTGAACAGTAAAGCGGAATGAAATTCCTGTCCCTGGGAATTTTAAGTAAGTCAATTTCTTTTCTACTCTAGCAATTCAATTTTTCCCATTTCTTATATAAATGCTACCTTCCTTTATAAAGAGTAGCATAAAACATGCAGAAGATAACATAAATGTCACAGCTCAATTAGTTGTACCATTTTATGAGAACTAAATCAGTTTCATTAGATTATAGGGGGAAAAAGGATGCTTACTTTGGCCCAAAATTGTTAAACAGCATGCATGCATTTATAATCTTTAGCCTGTAACTGAAACAATATAGTTTTAATTTGCATTTAAATAAAGCAAATTTCCCATTGCAAAGAATTTTCTTATATTATCCCCATAAACAAGATGGCATTAAGTACATAGCCTGCTTAAGTGGAATGAAGGATAAATCAGAAGAATAAACAAGACATCATGAGAAGGAAAGCCACTCTAAATATATTTAGATAGTCCACATTCTGAATTCTTGACATTAACTAAAGAAATGCTTTCTCTAAGAGTATGCTACATTTTAGAAAAAAATATAATAGTATTATAAATAATAACTTATTAGTAGTCAACTTTATTAGAAGTCAAAAAGTACTCAGTCTTTCATGCTTTTATTTACAAATTAATTAAGCATATAACACTTTTTGTATATTTTATTCATGTCTATCACTGTCTTCCTAGTAAAAGAGGAATATTCATTGCAGATATTATTGGTATTATTACCTCTGCTTTACACAGGAGGCAGCTGACTGGTAGGATTTTGCTCAAGTCCATGAGCAAATTTGAGGAAGATAAAGGACTACTCATCTGCAGAGCTGTTCTCAGGAAAGAAGATTCACCTCCCAAGCGTGGTCAACTTTCACTTTTTGTTGATTCTTTCACTCAACACTTATTATTGAGTGTCTATCATAAAAATGATAAAGAGTAATGTTTACCTCCTGCTTCTGTTACAGACTATCTCTTCTCCATTTCGAGGTTGCTGAAAGACCATGAGAAATAGCTTTGATTTTCCTTAGTCATCTATGCAAAATTTTCCCGAATACCAACAAGAAGTAAACTGACTCACTCAACGATTCATTAAAACTTCAAAAATTCACTTCTTTCCCCTCTAGCCTGGGCTGTGAACCCAGGTCCTTGGGTTTTGCATGGTCTGCACCTTAGATACCACAGCCATCTGAGCCACCAGGATGCACCAAACTCATCTATTTTTTTGCCCTTGGGCTTTCTACACAATAAAAATTTTAATTCAGGTTTCCAGGAACAAAGACTCCCAAAAGGAAAGACTCACTAAAGAATGTTGAAAATATATTGTTATATCACATAAACATCTGGAAAAATAAATATGCCAGATTAGCTAGTTGGTCTTCATATAATCAATAATAAAGTATGTCATTCTTCTAAATTCAGATGCTCCAAAATTTGTGATGTTAGGCCACAGACAACACTTATTGACTATAATTATCACAGCTTCCCTTGCCCCCAGCTCTCCTTCTCTCTCTTCTTTATGATATTTTTGTACATTTTTTCAAATAAATAGAAAACGAAATCAATATATTATTTATAGTTAGCTTGTGTTTTACCAAAATGCATTTGACCACTTCCAACAAATATTTGAGTAGTGGTGATCAAAAAGACTTGACTTTCAGTAGTTTACCTAAACTTAATTCTCAAATAATAAGCCCACCTTACCTAAAAAGATTGTTGTGAGGCAAGCTGAGAAGGATTTAGTGCTGTGAGTCTTCATTTAAGGTAGCACATTGTAGAATGGTTTACCATTGAGTGAGCTCTCAATAAATTATGAGTAGTTCTGCACATCCACTGTGTAGTAACAAGGAGGATATAAAGATGAATTAATAATGACAAAGAATCTTGGCAGATAACTCTAGCATTCAAAAATTTTACTTGAATTAGGCAAATATGTCATCATTTCTACCATTTATTTTTAAATGTACGTTGAACCCTAGACATATATAAATAAAGAGGCATTATGTAATCCTTTTCAGATCATTAAAGAAATACAGATCTTATTATCAAAGTGTTTGGAATTGCTGATATATTCACTGAATATTATTTTTCCAATTCTTATATCAAGTATCTTTCAAAAAAATGATATATTTGGGGAGATGAACTGGCATCAGTACTAACTCGGCTTCTATAATAACCATAGGCTGTGATTAGCTGGCCTAACTTCCAGACTCCATGGCAGATGAGGACATGTAAGACCCAGCTAGCTTGACTGTTCATAACCCAGCTTTCTCTTCAATATTCCATGATGATTGACAGTAGGCCTGGCCAAATCATGACCAGGATACAAATTAAAATGAGGCCAGAGACTTGTCCCCTGAGTACATTTGATGAATAATGAGTATTCTACTGGTAAACCCAAGTGGAAGTCATTTCAATTCAATGCAACAAACATCTCTTGAGAGCTTATTATGAGCCAAGTATTGTGATAAATACTGAGGATTCAAACACGAATAAGCTTTGGTCTTTCCCTTGAGCTGTTTATAGCCTATTGGGAGACATGTGAATAAACAGATAACCACAGGCAGAGTGCTGTGGATAGTCTGATGAAGACCCACACAATACACAGAAGGGGGAACACGAGAGTGTGTGTGTGTGTATGTGTCCAGGCACACACTCGTGTGTGTGAGGGGGTGGGGTAGCTGGTGAATTATCCAGGAACACTTCCTAGAGCAGATGATAGTTGGGAAGACAAAACTATTATCAAACATCGTCTAAAAGCATAGTTTTCATTTTGCAGACAGTGAGATGACAGTGTTCATATACTGACAATTGTCAAACAAAACTGTTTTTTTCCATACACTTTCCCAGTATGTGTATTCTTTATATGTCATGGTGGAAATTTACAGAATTTCATGGGTATCCAAGGAGTACCATCAGCAAATCAAAACAGAAACTCCTTATTCTAAGTGGGCCGTTACACAAGTTCTGTGTTTGTGGTGGATTGCCTGGCAGGTGAGCCCACAGGGAGATGAATTCAGTGAAGTTCCCTGGCCAAAGAGCCCATCATCCTGGGGACAAAATTGCATTTGAACAAACATGTCAACATGTACTTAGATATGGAAATAAGAGCAACAAACAAACAGAAAAAAGATTCCAGCCCGACAGATCAGGGCCTGTCATCACAGAAAGAAGACTTCATTACGAGTACTAATTTTATCTTTGCTGTAGTTAAATCATTTCATTGCTTCTGTCTGACAAGTGTTTTTCTGGGCCCTGGACTACTATACACAGGTGATTAAAATGACTCAGCTAAGTTCTCTTTCCTCTAGGAGATCAGTGATGATCGTGCTAAGCACAGAATGAACACAGCCACACTCAACAACCTGAAGACTGTGGTAGGAGGGGTCCAGGAACCATCATTTCAGCACTGACTTCATGAGAGAACATGAGTGAACATCTGCTTCCTCATTTGTCTTCATGTATGTGATCCAGATCTTCAGTTTCTCCCCTCAGCTTGCTTGCCCCAGCTTCTAGACTGTGATCTGATAGGACTCCATCATGTCTGGTCTGTGTCAAGGTCCACTGATTTTTTATTGTTTTATTTCACTCTTAGGAAAAACAAATCTGCATGCAGTGCTTTTGGTACATACACATATAAGATAGACTCAGACAAGCATTGCCTGGTGTCCAGTTCCCGTCTTTCAACATTGCTTGCAACTCTGTATCACTAACACAATTACAGTGGTCATCATCACAAATCAAATGGTATATAGACTTAGGAGTATCCCATGTACTGGACTGATGTTTACATTTGCAAAGAGACTTTGTTAAAAATCGGGTCATTGATTCAAAAATTCTCTTTATATAAATATCTCCTTCAAATTTCAAAAACAGATTTTGCCTCCTACATACACAAGTGTTTGGGTAGTTATAAAATCAGTTTCAGAGATTTGAAAATTGGAATAACTATGGCTCAGATTATCAGGAAAAAAATTTTGCTTGGAAGAGAAGGACACATATTCTTTAAATGATCTTCAAACCTCAACAATATAAACAAATAGGCAGTAGTAGTCTTGCTGATTTTGACCAGACCACATCAAAGCAATTTCCTTCTAAGAATTGGTTTGGTACTCATTTATGTGACCAATATTTCAATCCCTTTAGTTTCTTTTTTAAGGATTTTTTTTAAACTGACCAAAACTTCTAGAAATCTATGGGGGCAGAAAAGCCAATGCTTGGAAACTTAGGGTTCCAAGTGCTGAATATGCCCATCATCTCTGCTTTTCTCTCTGAAGTTCTTGTTGAGAATAGTCCTTGTTAAAGAAATTCCCTCTAAGAAAAATAGGACCAAAAAGAATAGTAGACATTCTGGTGACTGGGTAGGTGAATTAATGAAATGGGTAAGGAGAGCCATCCCAGAATAAGAGAAGAGGCTTCTGACCCCTGACCTATATGACCTTGGCCTCAAGAGAGCATCCAAAGATCTTCTTCCACCAAAGGCAGTTTAATACTAACTACCTTGACTTTTTTTTTTTTTTTTTTGCTTTCTATCACTTAATAGTATGGCATTAAATGATCTCTATAAAAAGAGAAATGGTAGCTAAACTTAACTCATGGACAATCTCAAAAAACTAGCAATAAAGCAGCAATTTATTATTTTAAGAGGAAGGAAGGAGGGAGGAATGAAGGCAAGTAGACAGGCAGGAAGAGAGAAGAGGACGAAGCATCCCTATCCATTTATTTAATTGTTTATTTTGGTTGATACCCCACTCTAACCCCAGCCCCAGGCCAAGAACCTGGGTCCCCAGACTTCACATGGACTGCACCAGAGTCACAGACTTAACATCCAAGCCACCAGGATGCATCCAAAGTAGTACTTTTATGACTCCTTTTTAGACTTGGACAAAATCTAGTTTTGTTTCAAAAATAACGTTTTCTTTTTTCAGGATTCACATAGCCTGATTTTTTTTTTCATCTTTGCTTATATTGGCCACATTACTTCATTCACCAAGATAAAAACCCTGTGGGAGAGAAATCTTATTGTCTATTTATTCCTTGACAAATTAATATAAAACAGTGCTCTTAATAAATATTTGTTGAATAAGCAAATTAATTATTTCTGAATTGTGAAGCACATCCGACTTTTCCTTAGTACTTATTCTGCATCTCTCCCACACAAAAGATAGAAAGCACTGATATACTAATATCCAATCTCTTCTCTGTTCTATATTGTAAGTGATGAGTGTGACATTCAGTGGTACATCACAGCAGAGATACAGTTTGCATTTTCTAATGCATCTCAAGTGTCTTTGTCCGACATCAAGAGAAATTAATGCAAAATCATTCAAGAGCCTGATCAGTTTTCAAAAAGGTGATCCAAGTAGTTAAAATATTAACTAATTGTGAAAGTAATTGCTCAAGAAGGCAGACTGATCTTGGTCTGAGAGGTCATCAAAGCCTATCTGTCCTTAGGTGAATCTTTTAACCCTGGAATCACTTCCTCATTCTCTGATTTAAGTTGATAGCTGCTCACAGGACATCACTTTTCTCTTTTCTCTGATATAATTTGAGCTTTCATGTCCATGAATCTTTTATCCAGAATATAAATTTGGTCTTCAGAAAGTAGATTCAGACAGAATCTGAAGAGTATTTTCTAGAGGCAGATGGAGAATATAATGGGTCTAATATCCAAATATCCTTGATTCTACCCTGATCCCAGAGAGCAGTAAAATTATTGTGACTGAAACTCATCTTCTGCCCCTCCTTACATAGGGTCTAGTGTGGGGAGATAGGCCTGCATGTTAACACTCACAATTTGGTCACATTTTACAGTGAAGTTGACTTGAGAGAATATTCTAAGCAATCTTATAAGGCTGAGGAAACATTTTCGAGAAAGTGAGGGCAGGAACCTGGAGAGAGAGGAAGGAAGGACCTAAGACAGACCACAAAGCCCTAGGTACTAAGTTTCAATCATACCCTGATTTTAGAATAATGCTATTAGCCATAATAATTCCCACCATATATTGAGCACCTGCTAAGCGTTATAGACCAAGGATATCCAACAACATGTCATCTCATTTAAAACCCAGCATAGCTGAAGGAAGCACTACAGTCTCTCTTGTGTATACAGAGGGAGAGTTAATGACTTGGCTAGGGGAAAAGTCTAGCACGTACTGGACATAGTTACCAGGACAGTTGGTGGTGCCCAGAAATAACTTCTTCCTAACATACACACATCCCTTCCCTAGAGAGGCACAGGCTCATAGCCAGGAGGCAACTCAAGCTATGAACTTGTTTTCTAGCTAAGAGACAAGATGTGTTTCAATTAGTGATGTGTGTATAGTATTCATATTTTCCCAACCCAAACTGGACTCCTTGTGCTGAAAATAGGATAGAATATTTAATTTTTCAAATTTAATTTTAAAATTAATTTTATTGAAGGAAAATTGCATTATGACATTACAGAAGTCTAAGGTGTACATCACTGTAAGTCAGCATCTGTACATGCCACATTAAATTCACCACACCAGTCCAACGCTCTCCTTTATCCTACATTGATCCACTCTACCCAAATTGTCTACACTCTCCCCTTCTCTTCTTGAAACCACTCATTTGATTTTATTGACTGAAAGTCTATTTTTGCTTGATTCATTTCATTTGCTTGCTTGTTTTCTCCATCACATATCAATGAAATCATATCATGTCTTTCTTTCTCCTTATGGCTTGTCTTACTCAGCACAATTCAGACACTTGCGAACATTCTCACACATATAGTAACATGAACTGGTACAGAATCAGTACCAGCAAATAAAAGAAAACACTCCTGACTGATGGCCAGTCAGGGTTATGAAACGGATGGGAAGCAAATTGACTTGAAACATCCTTTTGCTTCTCCCAGTACTCTCTAGTCACACCTGGAAACAGAGAAGAATGCAATGTCTTATGCAGTGAATGTTTTTGCATAAATTCCCTGAGAACATTGAAAAAGGCAAAATATGATTCAGATATTCTAAGTTAACATGACATCAAAACTCTAAACAAAGTAAGGAATGCTCTGCTGAAATTATACTTTAAGACGATGACATGATTTTATATAAAACACAGCTTTGCTTGATAACATAAGAATGAAATTTTCTACTAAACTGTCTGAGGATGAAGTGATATAGAAGATGGATATCATATAGCCTTATTCTGTTTATCAATATATAATTATGAAGTAATTTACAATAATGCAGTTATTGATTTAACTTCACCCCTGTGCCTTCAGAGGATATTTATGCTTTAGGAATGAAATTTAACTAAATTATTGGATGAAAATTGCCACTGAGCAATCCTAATTAGAAAACAGATGCTGTTGTGTAGATCATGTTTTATCTTGGGACTCTCGATCCCAATATAGTTGCCTTTTTAATAGATTGATGTTGCTCCTATCACAACAGGGAATAACTCATATCAATTCTACTGAGGTGAACCTTGTGCTGTAGCTTTTGGAAAATAGATAAACATCTTGTATTTCCCTTGAAATTCTCTAGTATCTCACGAAGTCCAAGAAGAGTGGAGCTAACAGCTGGACTCTTAGTTCAGAAGTTGTAGAGCCAAGTGTGTGGGCTTGTCTCAAATAGGGGTTTACTCAAAACTCATTATCTGTGACTGAAATAAGGAAGTTGTGAAGGAAGGAAGAAAGGAAAGAAGATGGAAGAAAAGGAGGGAGGATGGAAAGGATAAAGGGTGAGAGGCAAGGAGGTGAGAAGAAAATAAGCAAAGAAAGAAAACCTATTGGACAACACAGCACTTGGTACATGTAACTATATCTCATTCTGAATAATAATTTATATCGTATTAGAGCTTTTGTTGGGTTATTACCAAGGGCAAATACCTCCCTCTTATGTGGTATTTATTTATTCTTTGAGGAAGATGAGATGACTAAGACTTGGGAGGATTAAAAACATAAAGCCAGACTTGAACCTGAAAGTTTTCAGATTCTGTGTCTTTAATTATGAAGTATTGGATCTTTGGTACACTTTCACATTCAGTTTTGTCATATTGGGAACTGAAATATGAACTGAGACAAAACTGGAGTGATTTGTTAAAAATTTGAATGCAGATTTTCCCTGAAGTTTCAAAATTCTGGTGGCAGATAGAACTTGAGATCTGCAGTCCAGTTATTCTTACCCTTGCATCCTCAGCGATGCAATTATGTCAGCAGCTACCACATAAAGCAGGCATAATGGTTAGTCCATGGAGTAGAAAATGCAGCCTTGGTAAAATAGCTAGAATAATTTCTCTTTGCAAATTGAGAATGACCATGCTTTAGAAATTTAACTGTGTAGTCCATGTAACTGATCCCAAGAAGTAAGGCAAAAATTTAGGCTAATCAATGTAGTAACTTAAAATGGAAAGAATATAACTCACTCTTAGGAGTGCCAAACCAAGCTTTAGCTCTTGGAATATCAATACCTAAGTGACAGTCCAACAGGAAAGGGAAAGTAACCATCTCATCAACAGGCTAAAGAAAAGAAACCACACAAACCCATCTACTGATGCAGAAAAAGTATTTGATAAAATTTCACTTCCATTCATGATAAGCCCTTGGTAAGTTAGAAATACAGGGGACTTCACAACTTGAAAAAACTTACGAAATGAATATGGATAATACCATATTTAATGAGAAGAAACTCAGAAATTTTCCACTGATTAGAACAAGGCAAAGTTACTCCCTCTCATCACTCCTGTTCAACACTGTACTGGAATTTCTACCTAATGCAGTAAGATACAAAAAAGGAAATAAAAATATGCAAATTTGGAAAAATACAAAACTATGTTCACAGATGACATAATTTTCTATGAAGAAAAAGCCAAAGCATCAATTTAAAAATCCTTCTTGGAACTAGTAAGTAGTTACAGCAAGATTTGTATCATGCAAGTTTAGTACAGTCAACTGAGAGCTTATATACCAAAAATAGTGGCTGGATTTTGCAATCAAAAGAACAACGACATTGATCTCAGCACCTAGAAAAATTAAATGCTTAGGGATAAATCTAACAAAATACATACCAGGTCAATATGAGGGAAACTATAAAATTCTGATGAAATAAATCAAAGAAGATCTAAATAAGTGAAGAATTATTTCATGTTTATAGAGAGGAATTATCAAGATATCAATTATTCCCAATCTGATCTATAATATCAGTGCAACCCCAATCAAATTTCTGGTAAGCTATTATGTGGATATGGACAAACTGATTATAAAGTTTATGTGGAAAACTAAACCCAGAATAACCAACACAATATTAAAGAAGAGCAAATCAGAGGACTGACACTACTTGTATTCAAAACTCTCTCACAGTGATCAAGATAATAAATTTGTAAAAATGAGAGAGACATAATAGGTCAATGGAACAGATTAAAAAACTCAGGAATAAACCTACAGAAATACAATTAATTGATCTTTGACAAAGGACCAATGGCAATTCAATGACAAAAGAATAGTCTTTTCTTCAGATGGTTTTGGAACACCTCATGCAAAACAGTAATAATAATAATTATTATAATCACAATAATACACAAACCTTACAACCCTCACAAAAATAACTCAAAGAGGACCATAGACCTATGTGAAATGCAATATTAAAATTCTAGAAGATAACATGACACAAAATCTATGTGACTTTAGATTGTTGATTAATTTTTAGAAACAAAACTACAAATAATGATCTATGAAAGAAAAAAATGAGAACTTTTCATTAAAATGAAAACCTCTGTTCTACAATTATCAATGTTAAGAGAATGAAAGCACAAGTCACAAAATGGGAGAAATATTTTAAAAACTCATATTTGCCACAGAACTCATATGTTAAAGATATGTAAAGAATTCTTCAAAGTCGACGATCCAATAAAAATGGGCACAATTTGAACCAACATCTTATCAGAGAAGAAACAGGATGGCCAATAATTGCATGAAAAATGCTCAGCATCATATGTCGTTCAGGATTCACAAATTAGAATAGAATGTAAAAATATACCACTAAATATTTAAGATGGTTAGAATACTAAATACTGACCATTAAATTTCTAGTAATGATGTGGAGTTATAGGGAGTCTCATTCATTGTTATTAAGGATGCAAAGCGATACAACCACTTTGATGACACTTTATCTGTTTCTTAAAAATTAGTCATTGTCCTGCCATACAATTCTGCAATTTTGCCAGTAGATATTTACCCAAATGAGTTGAAATCTATGTCCACACAAAATCCTGCATGTGAATATTCATGGAAGCTTTGTTTTTAATTGCTGAAAATTTTAAGTTACCAATATGACTTTCAGTAGGTCCATGAGTAAACAAGCTATGTTACACTTGTACAGTGGAATATTTTTCAGTGATGAAAGAAAATGAACCATCAAGCTATAAAAAGACATAGAGGAAACTTAAATGTAAATTGCTAAGTGGAAGAAGTCATTTTGAAAGGTTTTATAGTATATGATTCCCATTATAGGATATTCTGGAAAAGATAAACTATGGTGATAGTAAAACATATCATGGTACTGTGGAGTGAGCTGAAATGGAGGGATGCTTGGGTGGAACATGTAGAATTTTTAAAATCATAGAACTATTCTATATAATACTGCAAACTGTAATAGTGGACTATGTATTAGAGAAATGCAGAAAACTGAAGCACAAAGAGTAAATCTTATATTATCTATAGACTCTAGACAACAATAGTTTACTGATGTTTGTTCATCATTTGTAATAAATGTACTGCATGGATGTGAGATATTAATAATAGGGCAAATGATTCAGGGAAAAGGTATGTCTGCACTTCTTAGGTTTTCTGGAAGTCTAAAACTATTCTTAAAAAAGTAATCTGTTCCCAGCTATGATATAGATGCAGCCCATAGAACTTACAAATTATGTGTAGGTGATTAAGAAAACAGTTTTGATCTTAAATTTAGTTGTGCAATTACTACTGTGAGTTTTCCAGCAAGTTTCTTAGTATTTCTGACTATTTCCTCCTAGTAGAATAAGAACCATACTATCTGCAGTAGAGGGCTAATGCTATTGTGAAATGAAATAATGTGTATATTCCATTAACTGGCAAATAATAGTGTATGATAAATAATTGCTATTTTGTGGGTTTTAAAGGACTTCAGGGTCTTAAAGTTGGAAAAGTCAAATTCCAAAAGGATGACATGACTTGTGCAGAGCATAAAAAGTCATCTCATTTGTATAGCACTTGTTGAGCTCTTATAGAGCATTGTATTAAACATTTGCAGGGATAAGAGGCAAAGAAGCATTTATGTTTTATACCCTGAAATAAAACTGACTTTCAAAAGTAGTCACGCAAAAGCTACTAAGTAGACAGAATAATTTTCTCTATATTGTTTCCAGTTCTCTTCATGATTTCTCTCATTTTCCCAATCACAGCAAGTTAAAAAAGAGAGGGATGGAGAGGAGTGGAATATGGTAATGGGTAGTGTAAACAAATTCCCACCTCTGGGAAATTCCCCAACTTCCTTCTTTTGGGTTCTATTTGAATGAGGAAGATGCAATTAGGATTTTATTTCTATACCTACCAAGTATTCTAGACTCTATCCTGCATTTTATCTAATTATATACATCCTGAGTCATAGAAAGGAGAATTGCTTTAGAGAATAATTTATGCAATAGGCTTCAAATTTGTTATATGGAATGTATGCTCATTACCAAGTCATTCAACAGACTCTAACCAGTAATCTAGTTAGAGATAAATCTTGGGAAACAGCTTTTTCTTTTCTTTTTTTTTTTTAGCCATGTTAACTATGATCCCACAGTGAGACTATATATGGAGATTATTTTACATCAAAGCTCCTGGGTAACAACATTACTTATCTTTAGGACTTCAGTTATAGATGAGCAGAGAGTTTATGGCAGGAATGATTCCTTCTGGTCAATATGCCTTGCTCATCCTCATCCTTCAGGCCTCTGATAAAATGTGATGTCTCAGAGAAATCAACCTCCCTTCTTCACTCTCTGATACCAGTCAAATACTTCCTGTTTCTCCACTTCACCAGCTTTCACCATTTATAGGGTCTAAAATTGACATTTATACCTTTACGTGTTCATTTCCCTGCTTGTCATTGCTCTTTTACACTAAATTTTAAACTCCCTGAGAGTAAGGGAAATTTGTTTCATTCATCAAAGCATGCACAGCTCTTTTCAAGCTACCTGATACAAAGCAGCACTCATTGTCTGCTGATGGAGTCGTTTCGGAGTGAACGCCCTTGCCAGGGCGCCATACACGTTGTTCTCTGTCTTAGAAAACAGATTATGTCTCTCAGTTTAGGACTCAGACAATTGAAATCACTAGCTTCCTACTTATTCTAAGAATCAATTGTCTTCAATTTGCTTAACATTTTTTTTCCCCAGTTCACAAGTTTCTATTGTTACAACAGTGAGGATCATAATCAAGTTGTTTTTCCTCACATAGTGGGGAAAAGAAAATATGGATACAAATAAAAATTTGAAGAAAGAGGAATAATTTGGGATATTCTAGAGTACTTCAAGAATCAAATCTGTAAATAAAAGGAAGCTAACACTACTTACGGATTAGGGTCCACACAGCTCACAGATGTGGCGGCATGGATAAGTTAATATAATAAAATAAATACATCTTGATGTAAAGGTTAGGGTGGTTGATATATGAATGTGACAAGACACCATTATTGGAAATTGAGTTTCTTAAAATTAAAACAAAAAGGTTTGGGATATTAGTAATATTTGTAGTCAATAGTAAGCAGATAAAAGTTTCATAATGACATATTAGTCAAGAATTTTCTTTTTCTAAATGACCAATGCATCATGTAGTAAAAAAAGTATTTTTTATGATTAAGTATTGCAGGAACATTTTATCTGAAATCATTTGCTATTATTTAATATAGAAGCCCCTCTGATGCTATAAGGAAAGCTGACAATAGCAGCAGGGGTTTGAAAGATTATTTTTAATATTTGGGATAATAGTCTGTAATGGCTCCTATGACTCTGATCACTCAAAAAAATGAATAAAAGAACAAAAGTAAAGTTGAAATCCTCTCATATTGTCTTAATGACAATTAACATTTATGTGGTATTTCTATAGTTACGGTTTCTTCTGACCCTTGGTTTATCTTTTGAAATGTTCCCAGTTTTTTTTCAGGTTGCTGAAATACCATAGTTATGATTTGGGATGAAACTACCAACTTGTGTTAATAACAGAACTCCTGAGTTCATGAAAAGACTTCAGCTTTAACAGTCACTGCAGAAATGGATTTGGAAGGTCAGGGAGGATGGAAGCAAGAGGAGGTGTGGTTGGTAAGAAAGTGTGAGCAGGGCCAGAGACAGAACCTAGCTGTCATTTGGATGGCTATCAGGGGAATAGGAGCAAAGTAATGGAGAGTAGCAATGTACAATGACTTAGAGGGGAGACTTAAATTTCACTAATAACTATTATTACAATATTCAGCATCTCTACATCACCTGTTAAGTTTCAATTTACAACATAGAGATCCGATTTCAATCATAAGGGGGAACAATGATGGATAAAACATTTTGAAAATATCTAGTGGAACACAATATTCTTGGCTCATTTTCCCAGGGGCTCTCCTCTGAAGACAGCTTATCCAAACTGGAAAAAAAAAAAAATTAGATGATCCCAAAAAGATTGGTGGAAGAAGAAAGTGGACAAATGGACTGGCCAGGGACCTCAGGACACAAGAAAAGACATTACTTTGCATTACTGGATTTTCCTTTTATCTCTCGAATGTGGAAGACTGGATGGAAGCGAGGTCCTCAACCTGGTGCTGCCAGTAACGCAGGAAACAAACACACAAAAGAAGGCTGTCATTTCTGGTCAGAGACTGTCAGGGCAGCTCAGCAGAATCGAAGTGGGAGACCACTGCCCAACATCAGTGTCTGTAGGACCCCGGGCACCATCATCCCTCTTTCCAGCAAGCTTTCAGCAGAAACAGTACAGTGTCCATCCGGGACGAGGATGAGGGCAGCTGTAACACAATCTGTGTCCTGACTCCCACGCAGTGCAATGGGCAATGCAGGACTCTTCAAGGATGGATCAAGAACCATCACAGAGCTGTAAGAACAAACTGACCAGGCATGTAAGTCTGGTGGCCCAGCAGCTATGTCTGCTGCCTCTGGCCAAGCACAGTCCACAAACATCACAAGGACCAGGGTTCTTGTCCTGGGGCCAGAAAGAACCGCAATAGGAATGAATAACTAGACAATTTTAAAAATAAGGTTTTCCTTCTTCCTCCTCTCTCTGCCTGTCTGCCTTCTTGCCTTCATTCCTGCCTGCATCTTTCCTTTAAAAAGGAAAAGCAAGGAACAAAAACAAAAAACCAGGACAGACCAGCACAGCACTGCAAAGCTTCTAAAACCTAAAACGGCATTGGAACTATCCTTTATCAAAGTAAGTCCAACTTATGTGCTAAAAGCATAGAGGGACTGTTGCTGAGAAGAGAGATCTAAACAGGGTCAAGAGACTCTTAAATTATTCCAGGAGCAATGAAGACACAACTTGAGTGAGAGGCATGACAACTAGTCAACACATGATGAGTCAGCTTTGTGAATAATCTGACAGTATTTTAAAGCAGCTGCATCTAGATATTTCAGCAGTGACACATCCCCTTGGGAAATAAAAGACTAAAGATCAATGGCAATGACATATTTTTTGACAAGAAAGGTCGTGCATTTAAATTTTATTGGCTTTTAAACTTTGTATTTAGTTGTGCATTTAATTGTGCAACTATTTCACGTTCAAAAACAGTCTTCATATATTAGATTTTAAAAGCTGGCAATTTTCAAAATGTGTTCCATGGAATGTTTTCAAATCCCAAAAGTTACTGATGTTGATGTTTAGCTCATTGTGGATAATTTTTTATTCTCATTATTGCATTACATGGCCAAGAAACTTTGCAAAAATTAAAACAGAAGAAAAATACAATTGGCAGGATGAACATTCAAAGAGTTGAAGAGTGTAAGCTATATAATATTTTCTTAGATGAATCATAGAAATAAGAATGACCTCTGACCAAAACTTTTTAAAAGCTATTTCCATGTCATAAAAATAATGTTTACTTTGTGAAAGATGATTTTTGTATAGTGTCCAAAACTTGACCCTCTGAAATCTTCTATTATGACTGCTCTTCTGTCAAAATGGCTTTTCATTTCATTGTTCTGATAAGGGGTGACAGAACAACACGGGAACCATGTGTCACTGGGAATTAAGTTTAGTGACTTTAAACGCCTTTATCATGTGTCTCTGACATCCTCTGCACAAAGTTTTCACCCCAAGGTCCAAGATGTCTCCATGGGCAAAGACATCCCATCTTCAACCAAGCCTTTAGGAAGAAGGAGGTGAATTCCAAAGATATGTCTCATTTCTGTTAGGCTGGCCCAGAGGGACAAAACGGCGGCCATATAGCAACTCAAAAGGGCTGAGCCCCGTCGGTTCTCGTGGGGCTGCCCGTATTCGAGTGAGGGTCAGAAGTAGGAGAGAAGGCCAAGAATTACTGGTTTCTAGGGTAAGTTTGGTTAGCTGGGTTTTTAAGATGCCATTGGCTCGTTCCACCTTACCTGAGGACTGGGGGTGATAAGGGATATGCAGCTTCCAGGTGACGTCGAGAGAGGTGGAGACCTGTTGCATGATCTGTGAGATGAAACCCGGGCCGTTGTCTGACTGTATGGAAGAGGGTAGTCCGAATCGCGGGATGATGTGGCCGAGGAGGACTTCAGCCACTGTGTCTGCTGTTTCCCTTGCTGTGGGAAAGGCCTCACTCCAACCTGAAAACGTGTCAACAAAGATTAGAAGGTAACAAAGTTTTTTGTGAGGGGGCATGCATGAGAAGTCAATCTGCCAGTCTTGTCCTGGGAGATGCCCACGCAGTTGGTGGCCCGGGACCTGAGGCTTCAGTTTTCTCTGGGCCGATGTCTGGGAGCAGATGGAACATCTGGAGTGGATCTCCTTGATGATCTGGAAGAGGGTGGGATGGGTAAAGAGCAGAAATAAAAACTTCATAAGGGCTTGTGGGCCAATACGTAGTGTCTGATGTATCTCTGAGAGCAGTTGGGAGACCTGCCCCTGCGGCAAGGCTATTTTGCCGTTGAGGAATATCCATCCTTTATTTTTCAGGTGTCCCCTCTGTTGGAGTAGGGTAGAGAATTCCTGGGAAGAATATTCAGGGTGAATATTAGTAGTCAGGAAAAGTATAGGGTGTGGTGGTGGGGTATGTGCAGCGAGTCCCCTAGCCACCGTATACACCTGGGCATTGCCACGGGAGACAGGATCTGATGATGTCTGGTGCCCCCTGCAATGGGCTACTGCAGTAGCAATGGGTAGGTCTATGGCCTGAAGAAGCTTAGCAATTAGGGAGGCATTAACAATCGGTGACCCTTTGGTAGTTAGGAAGCCCCTTTCCTTCCATAAGGCTGAGTGGCTGTGTGTTGGGGCTTCGGCAAAAGTTGTGCACCAGATGAAAGGCTTTTTTCTCTGGGCGCCCAGAGGAAAGAAAGCCAATCAAACAAAAAGTTGAATAGCCAGGGCTTTATTGGGGTTTGCGCACCCGGGTGAGGTTCTCCAGTCCGCAGGACGGCGGTGGGGACGTCGCCCCCGAACAAAGGGAAGCGCGCTCTTTAAGCAAAAGAATTTCGCGGGCTTCATAAGTCGCGATTGGGGATTGGTCCTGTGATTCCAGGTGTGGTTTCGTCAGCCTCCTTTTTCCCGGGTATGGCCGCCGTTTTGTCCCTCTGGGCCAGCCTAACAATTTCATCCTAAAGATGCTTTCTAAAATTGCCTATAATACATCTTTTTACAGGGCAACGGCCATAATGCAAAGACATGAGCACAGTTGACTATCAGGTTGAGAAATACCATCTGTCTACTAGATAACCATTTTCTTGGAAAAAGTCTAAGATTCTTTTAGTGGGAAAATCAGAGAGCAGATGTTGGTGCAGCAACTGGTAGTCTTAGTCAAAAAATACTTGGAAGGTCGCCTTTACTTTAAAATGTAGTGAAATAAAGGTACTAATATAGTGTTTCAGATGAATATTAATTCATATTTACAGAATGTACTTTCCAGGTCTTCATCAATTTTAGATTTTACTTCTTAAAATAAGATTTATGTTAATACTTTTAAATATTTTAGCTTCATACATCACATTATGGAAGTCAGCTCCCTCAAGGGTAGTTGACTTATTCAATTGTATCTTCTTATCAATGACACTATAATCTAAAAATATATACATATGAAGAAATTATGGAGATACAAATTAATGTTTAACACTTGCGACAGCTCTTTTATGAAGAGTATTCTATTAGTATGATTTTTATTTCTTTTCAAATTACTCACAGAAAACCTTAGAAATCCCAGAATAGAACAATGTATTTAACATAATCTGATGTGGGAAACAATCAGGGATTCTTAATCACCATTTATTTTGCAAATTTAAAATGAAATGAATATTTATCTTTGCTTTAGCGGAAGTGATTTAAAGAATAAGCAAATTACAATATGCAAAGCAATTAAGTTAGCTTTAGGGTCTATTTACTTCTTGAGGCTAGAAATGAGTGTGGTAGTAGAATAAACTAATATTCATTGTTTAAGTATACAAGATTTGTATGTTAGTCTCAGGGAAGTTAAGTGAGCAAAAATTAGGTCCTCATATGTTTTATATTTGTCTGTGTTGGTCTTATCGATTGACAATAAAAAAGAATTTCTGAAATTACGTTAAACGGGAATGTGCTGTCTAAGTTCCTTATAATTACCACACGTAATTGAAATGCTAACTTGCTGAATGGAATGAATGCCTATACTTACATTCTTTTCTAAACAGCCTAAGTATTTCTCTTGTGTATGACCTTTTGAAATTTGTTTTAATTTATCTGAGATGACTAAAATATAACAATGGCAGATTAAAATCCTCTTTCCCTACAATCGGGTTGTGTGTATTTTCTACCTGTAGGTTAAATAATTTTTTCTATATTTTCTGTGCCAAAGAAACCAAAAATACAAATAAAAAATGTATGGCAGATATGACTGTTCTACAATTTTAAAAGAAAAATATATACAAATATATAACAGTCTCACATAGAAAGATTATTTGTCACACATAAGGAAATATTTCATTTCTTAAGAAACTTCTACTTATTCAATTATTTGGTCAACGTGTCTGTGATGTTTCCTAGTTTGGCTTTTGTAATACAAGAGCATTAGATAATTCCTCCAAATTTCTCATAGTCTATATTATACCTCCATTGTAGATATTTGCTAGAAAAAGTTAATATAGTAAATAATATACAACAATATATTTTATGATATTAAGGTGATTTTACACTAAAATAATATGCAGTATAATTTCACAGCATAGAAATGAAAGAAGGTATAAAGAAAACAAACTCCTTTCTCTCTATATATATTAAAGTCAATAAATATTAATTTATTAATTTATTTATGCTGATGTTATTTTTATATTAGCAGTTCTTATAAATTTGGAGTGCTTTGCTCATTTATTTGAGTTTTGCAATGTGATTTAGAAAGTATTTTAATCATGTCTGTTTGGTAATTTCTGAACAGTATGTATCAGACTCCTTTGTCACTGCAGACTTCTTGATGACTCTGTCCTTAGAATTAGCGCCCCCTGAAGGCAGCCTTAAGCTAAATCTGGCCAGGTTGGGGTAACCTGAGAGGTGTGCTTTACATTGATTTCCAGAGTGCCCTTCGAAATCAGCCCTTTCTTGAATGGTCTCTCGCCTGTATCCCTCTCCATCCACATGCTGGCTGACTCGCGCAGCTCTCAAATCAACTCCTGCTAAAAGCTCAGAGTCTATTTCAGGACAAATCCAAACTAAGACAGACTTTCTAGAGCCAGACATACTACATTACCATATCATCATCCTCCCAACACACTCTAGATTTGTTAACTTCACATGAATATATTTGTAAAATCCACAAATTTCAGACTACTTTATAGTAATATTATTTTATGTGAAGATTCAATTTAGTACTTAGCTTTGAAAAAGATACCTCACAAGCATGAAGTAAAATGCCATCAACAGCAGAGGACTGACTGTGTCTGGGTGTGGCACTGGCCCCCTTCCTAGGCACCTGGGGAAGAGCTTTATAACCTTCCAGAAAGATATTGAATTAGAGACCATGGAAAACAGTCACCAAAAAAAGTGATTCTGTGAACTTTTATGATTGTTTTCCCCAAAATGTATTCTCAAAAATTATGAAAAAGCTAAATCACATGGTTCAAAGGATTATTCACCTGTTTTTCTGAGATGTGTATTCTTTTAACATGTATCACCAAACATCATTTTATTTAATTATTATGGCTGTCTGATTTCTCTCTGGAATTGGTTTGTTTCTTCCTTTAAAAGCCCTCTTCTCCATTTCAGATAGACTAGCGAGTCATCATTTTCTAAGTCACAGGTGAACCTTTTTTAAAACCTTTGAAGATTTATCCATAACTTGACTTCTTAAAAGAAAATATTTCTTTTAGTAAGACACAATAAAGAAGCATAATTTTTTTAAAAAAAAGATTTAGGCAAGAATGAAGGTGAGTAGGCAGATTAGGCAGGAAAAGAGAGGCAGAGGAAGCATCTTTATTTTATTTTGATTTAGTTGTTTATACCGGCTTTTTCCCCTCCACACCCAGACTGGAACCGAGGTGTACATGTCATGCTGCTTTGTAGGCAGCTGACCTAACCGCTGCTCCACCAGGGAATGCCCAAATTAACATAATTTGAGATGATTTCATTGGTTTCAACAGAATTGCTTTCAGGCATTGTTTTTTTCTCAGTTTTCCTAGAATTTTATATCAATTAGAACAAACATTGAACTTGTTTCATACTTGATAGGTGTTTATCAGTAAATACAACTTTGGCATATTATGTAAAAAATTTTGAACCCTGCAAAGTAGGGTTTCATTTTTCCCTTGATGCATGATAAGGACACCAGGGAGCTGAATGAGCTAAATTTACAGACTGTCTTATATAAAAGTCATCCCCCTTTGCTGACCTCAGATTAGATGCTAAGATTTCTGGGTTCCTTTCCTGCCTTCTTTCGAATAATCAGTTTTGCATTAGACCTTTATGTTTTCATTATAACCTGGCAGCAAGAGTGCCCTTGAATAGAAAGAGTAAATGAAGGCAATTTTTTTCATTAGTAATATATTTCCCTTTGAAGGCTTTGGTGTATTATTGTTCTTCTTTTTAGAAGTTGCGAAATCCCTAAGAAAACTGTCTTCCCTGGTGAAGCATTATTACAGAGTCTATTTAAAGGTCTTGGGCTTTGTTTTCCTTTTATGAAAACATCCTAAAATATTCCCATAGAAGAATACAATTTGGAGCGAACATCTACACATAGATGAGCAACTGTTGGGCAAACCATACATTTTTAAGATCGTATTTTCCCAAATAGTTGATACGGAAAAAAGGGCACAATTTATATTTAAAAGTAAAGCAAAACATTCCTTAAAAAACGTTTTTTAGAAAGATTACATTCTTTCTTAAAAACCACAAAATATCATACATAATATCCTAGGTGTATGAATTTTGCTGGTTTGTGCTATGCAATGCCTTAAGATTAGATATAGTTATAGCTATGGATATAGATATATATAGGTAGATAGTTATAGGTATAAATATTGGTATAGATATAAGTATAGAGACAGAGATGCACAACCTATATATCAACATGTGTATGCATATATGTACGTAGATTAAATGGATTTGCCCTAAGGCTATAAATATTTTAATATATATCATAATATATAGTATATTGCTATTAATATACACTAATATATCAGCATATATAGTATTAGAATTCTAAAATAATCATCTTAACACATTTATCTATTTTGCAACCCAGTAACTCACATTTCAATACTCTTGTCCATATAAAAGTGGAACTTAATCTGCTATTCCACTTGTTTCCTTAAGTATCTCAGTTTCTTGATTCCAGTGCCATTTGGGAAGAGATGGTTATATGAAAGACGAAATCCTTTTGAGTGGTCTGCTTAAAATCTGCAAGGTTATTCCATATGCATATTCTTCATTGAATCCCCAGAAGAATCCTGACAGATGATGGGGTTGTTCCTGCACCAGTTGAGATGCATTTTGCTATAAATAACATAAGCCCATTTAAAACTCATGCAAATACGTACAATGTCCCAGCTCTCAGAACTGCACATCCAGACATCAGATTTGGTGGTAAGGAATTTCATCAAGGTTCTCGCTTCTCTTCTTTGTGATCCAGTCAGGTGTGATAGTCATTGGTTTCAGTTCTGTCTTTGCCTGTCTCTCTTCAGTTGAGCATCTAAGAGCACATGCTTCCAGATTTACACACAAGTGAGAACAGGGACTGTCTCTGACTTTCCCACAAGAACCGACATGGCTTTTTCAGAAGCTTCTAGAACAGGTTTTATTTCATCTCTTTGACAAGAATCAAGTCACATACTTATTACAGAAAATGCTACCAGCAAAATGGTATCCAATAACTCTTTGGACAATCAGATCTCTCTCCTCTTACAACAGGACCTCAAATTGCATTCCTATTCATGACTCGGACAAAGATGCAAAGGATTCTGAGCTTTTGTCACTAATATCCACCCACATCCTACTCAAACAGAAGAAAAATGGCAAGTCTCATCTACTTTGCCCAGGTCACAGAGTAAGAAAAACAGTGCACCGAAGCCTGGGTTTGCACCCAATCGTTCTTCTCACCAATTCATTACTCTCTTCACTACATAATGTGAAAATATGCTCCCATCTTTTGTGTTGTATAGCTTTATGAAAGTCATAAGTCTATATACTCACATGGATGTGAAAACCAGCAATATTTTGAGCCAATACTGACAGCATGTCATCATTGTCTGTTAGAAAGTAAAATGTGGACAGGAAAGTGACCCCTTGATACATTTCAGTCTCATAAGGGTTGCTTCATACATGGAAATACCAGGGTGGGCTTGTTAGGGACAGCACCACTTTGAATCAACAGCGGTCCAGAGTTCAAGAAAAGTTCATCTGTATTTAGCATCTGCGGTCAGCAGGTAGGAAACAACAATGTGAGTGTCTAATGCTATATTGGCAAACAATTATTGTAAAGAAAAATCCAATTATTTCCTTCCTATTTTATTTTACCTTTAAAATTTCTCTGACAGGTCATAAATATAAGTTCCGATTGTGATGAAGGAATGAAGAGAAGCTAAACAAAGGTGCATAAAAGAGCTAAAGGAATTGGTCTTTAATGTCATGTGTAGTTTAAAATAGAAAATAACCAGTGGGAGTCATTTCCAATTTATACCTTGAGTCTGCACTTTGCTTATTGATCATTCTAAGTTCAGAAAACCCACAAAATAAGAGAAACTGCAAGTACAAATTAAAAGTGCTCTGTGTCTTACCCAGGTATCCCAGGAGGAAAGTGGGGCTTGGCTTTCCTGACCCTGTCGCTTGCTGCTGGGCCAGGGCCTGTCAGCTCTCCAGGGAAGGCCTGCACACAGAGAGGCAAATGTTCAGAAATAAACACATTCCAGCAAAGGTGACTTAATGGCTTTCTATGGATTTCAAAATCACTTTCCAACTATGCCTGGCCAAAAAAAAAAAAAAAAATCAGATAATTTATGTTACCCAGATGTTAAGAAATCCAACAGCTTTCACTTCTCATAAATTTAACAGCATTAAGCACCTGCTGGCTCCAAGCAGCAACTCCTGCCAAGAAGGAAGGAAGGAGCTTTGCGATACGCTAATAAGCTCCTTCCCTTGCCATCCAGGCTGAGCTCAGACTCTGATCCCAAACTCCAGGCCTTCCCCAGCCTCCCACAGAGAGATATGTGGGCTTTACACACCAAGACCTATGCTGCCAATTTTGCACTGGGTGGGGACTGGGAATCAGAGTTGGGATGGAGCTATTTTCAAATCTCAAGGAACTCTAGCTGTTAACCAAATTAGTAAACATGAGAGGCATCAGAGTGAATTTGAATAACAAAGACTAAAACTTTGAGAGTAAAATAAAAGAGAAGAGATTAATTTTGATCTTCTCATTGGGAGAGCCTTTAAACATATGCAAAACTTTTAAAATTATTTAGTGCTGACTTTTCCCTCTCTCCTCTAACAGCCCCATTAACGTGGGCGAAAATTATTGCCCTTATGTATTCCTTCCAATTACTTTCCTTTTCCTTCTTTAAGGAACATGCTAATGAGCTCCAGAATGGCAGTAGTAGGGACTGAAAGGGATTGGATTTGAAATGTAATAGAGACCAGGGAGAGCACTAGCTGATTCTTATAAATTAGAATGGACTAAATTCACATTAAGGTTATCATAGTCTGAAATAAGTTGGAGTTGTCTACAGACCACTGATTCATGACCGCCATGAATCTTAACTCTTTCTGTCCTTAAACCTTTTCTTGCTGTCTAGGAAGCTAGCTCCACCCGCATCCTGGTCCAACGGCATGGATTCATGTCATCATTTTGCATTTCTTTCGGTTGTTCAGGGTGATCACAGGTTATCTGCTCCCACTCAGAAAGCACTGATTGGATGGGTCCATCTCCCCAGTGATGACGTGTATTATTCCATGAAGGGGACTCTCCAACTGCGAGCAAGATTTTCATGCTGTGACTTAAAACTGATCACAATGCACAGCTCTCCCGTAACCTCCTTCCTTTGCATTATCGTTCTCTTCCATTTGTTCAGAGAAATTAATATGCTGACACATGCCTTCCACCAGTTAGCATGTTCATACCCTTGGCTTGTTTAATCTCACTCATTCAATCTATTTGGAGTGCCTTTGCCAACCAAGGTTAGAGCCTATTTATTCTTGAAGGACTTCTTTTCCTCACAAGTATTCTTTTTTTCCTCACAGAAAGTTTATCAGATTCTTCCTCCTGAATGTTTGAATGTCATAATTTGAAAACATATTTCTTAGAGACTCTAAAGACCAAACAATCTCCTCCTACTTGCCACCACCATTGCTCCTGAAGGGAGTCCTCTCTACAAAACTCCTGCTGGTCCAAATAGAAGAGAAAGGTGGCAAACCCAGTGATTCCAGGCTGCCTGGAGAAGCAGAAAATTACTCTTTACACACAAAGACTGAGGGTAATAAGAACTATTCTAGAAATGTTCTAAAATATTGCGATGAGGAGGAAATAAGATGCAATAAGATGCACTTTGGGAAGAAAATAGTATAAATTTCCTCTGAGAAAGAGACAATCTGTTCATTAATCATAAGAACTTTTTTTTTTAATGCTTACTGTGTGTTAGATACTACACTAAGTACTTCCTAGGCATTATATTTGTCAGTCCTCATACCAGCACTTTGAGGAAACAGGCCTGAAAAGTTGTTGGTTTGACCAAGAGTGTGTATTCAAATCGGATTGGGATCTGAATCCAGTATGGTTTTGGTGTGTGTGAGCGTGCGTGTTTTAGAATGAGAACTTTTAATGATGCTTCCATACTGCCTCTGTGTATAAGAAAACTTATCAGCACACATATCCATTAACATATTTTCCCTTAACCTATTCCCTTTCTTCATAGATGCAACTTTGATGATGTGCTGTTGATTAAAGTAACAGCATTTTTTAAGTGTTTCTCTCCAGTGTGATGAGATATGAGGACGCTGAACAGGCAACGCTGTTTTTAATGTGATTTGCAGTAAAGATACTCTATATAAATTATCGCCATTAATCATTCATGGAAAAATGAGCACTGAGTGGGTGAAGTTTTTTAAGTTACGCTTGTGAAATAGTATCCTAGGTAATTAAAATGTAAGTAGATTTGTATGCACCAGAGTTGCAGGTGTGGGGGAGAGAATATAAACTTAAGCAGCAAATGAAATCCAAGTTAAATGAGTACTTCTAGTCAACCTTGGAAAAGGGTTGACTATTCAATTTTAAATAGGCTTTGTCAGATTGTGAGTTTTAAAGATTAACTAAGAGCAAGATTTTCATGCTTTGAGTTAACAGAAGTTTAACAAAAATGACAGGAAAGCATGTGTGTGTCTAATTAATATTTTAGTCCCAACATATCTGTTACCTCACACAACTCGCTATCATCCACTGAGATAGACTGATTTCTACGAACCTGAAAAGTTTATTTTAAAAAGGAAAAAGTCAGAATAAAATGAAACAGAATCTTATAATTTAGAAACATAAACGCAGAAAAGCCAACAAAAGTTGAGAATATATGAAGAATATGAAATAATTATAGTTTTGCAAATACGAGTGAAATACACATTGATAAGCATTCAAGAATTTCAGTATTTTTAGAATAGAATAGTAACACTCTAAAGACCATAGAACAAGATTGAAATGGTGAAAATAGTTTCAGATAATAGAGGAAAATTTCCTAGAACTGAAGACAGTTAGGCATCAAGATTAAAAATCTGTAAGTTCTCTGAGTAACCCCACAGAACAGACAAAAACAGAAGTTTACCTGGACATATTCCAGGGACATTTTAAACCCCAAGAGAATATGCAGAAATATAAAAATATACTTATAAAAGTTCTAAAGAGGAAACATAGTTTACATACAAAAGACTAAGTTTCAAATTGCCTTAAGATTTGCCAAATTGCCAAAGATAATGCCTTCGAATTTTTAGGAAAATTAAATGAATGGGCACTCATAATTCTGTAGCCAAGGGTATAATAATTCAATGTAACATCAAAATAAAGATTTCTTCTCACATGTAAGAACTCAAGAGTTTTATCTCCTATTGCTTTTTAGAGAAATTGATTGAGGAAGTTTTCCCAAAAAATGGGTAAGAACTTTTCATTATTTTGAATTTAATGTGTGCATTACTCAACAAGAATTAAAAATAAGCAGTGAGGAAAGAAGAAATTAAATAAATCTCTCAAGTTCACAAAATTAGGGCATAGAAGAGTCTGTTGTAAACCGTGTTTCAGGGATCCCCAGGGAACATGTTTTCATATTGTGTAGAAGTGGCAGAGATGCATTTGGGTGATTCCTTGAAAGGCGAAGAGAGATGGTAGGATAGGTGAGAAATCCCCAGAAAGGGCTTGGGGGAGAGAAGAAAGGAGGAGTAAATTTTAAAAACATGCTACAAAATAGCGATTATGGTATGAGAAATGGAACAACATAATTACTTCTATATGCACAGGTCATGTCTAAAGCACACCAAATATTCCTAACACACCTTGCCTAAGAAGAACACTGTGTGACTGGAATACAGAGATTTTCATTAAATACTGACAGAACTTCAGTCGAGGTGCAACTATATTACACAGTATTTTGATAACTCCTTTGAGAAACAAAATTCCCAACTGTTAGAAATGACTTTGCTTTCAGGCCTACTTCAGAAAGAAGAATGAGATTGTACTTCTTTGTCCTCGTTTTTTTAGGTCTAAAGTGTTACTACTTCAAAACAGAATTCCTTACTTTTGTAAAATATGTCTTTTCTATTTATGACGTTGGGATTCTTCCTCTCTCCAAAGCTAGACCATTTTCTTCTCCTTCCAGGTTCTTCAGCGAGCCTTTTGTCTCCAACTCTTTCTACTCTCATCTCCATGATGCTTGAACACACAATTTTTGTATTGTTCCTAGGATCCTCCCACCCTCTCTCTCCCTCTCAATTCTTATGTGCTCCTAGGATCTCTCTCTCTGTCCCTCCAACCCTCCCTCCTCTTCCCTCTGTCTCATTTTCACAATGAAAACGTGACATTATTTCATGACCTGTACCTTCTTTTACATGTTTCTTCACTCTGTAGCAGATATGCAACAGTTTTAGCAGCACAGAATTAGTTTTCTACATGAATTATGTTGTGCATTAAATACTGAGTTTCTTTTTTTTTTTTTTTAAGTAGAGAGAAGTCAGAGTTTTACATGTACCTGGTACAAGCATGGATATAAAATTATACTTCTGATACAACTTTGTTAGCATCGTATGAGAAAGGATTTGAGTTGTGTTGGTTCAAGGATATAGGCAGGTGTGGTTCTAAAATTAAATTTGCACCAGTGAAAGCTTGTTTATACTGAAAAATAAGACCAGACCTTGACATCCTGAAGCATACAAGCTTGTAATTAGGTCAGTACAAGAGTTTCAAAATTGCAAAGGATTCTGAACTTGGGCAAAGTAAAACAAATGCTCTAACTCTTGATGCTTGATGAGTAATAGGAAACATCGCTTTACTAAAGAAGAGACCATATTATAATATTACAGAATTATTTTATTGCTTTTTTTCAGTCTTTCAGCTTTATTCATTGTAATATTACCAAAACATTGTAATATTACAAATGTGCCTTAAATAACACTGAACTGAATTAACATTAAAAAAGAAAAAGTGTACTGCTAGAATTTGAGGTACTGAAACCACAAGACAATTTCCATTATGATAAGGGCTATCTGAAAAGATTTCTAATTCCCTAGCAATCATTCAAATTTTGATTTCCAGACCTTAAACTTTTCAATATACTGGTAGACTTAAATAATAATCCTTGGGAAGGTAGCGCTTTCTTTGAGTCTCCCTCATACAGAAGGAGAAGTACCTGGAGAATCAGGAGGAGTATGTTCAACCCTGATCATATGACCTATCTCATTTAATTGTTCTTTTGTTAGACTTTTTTTCTGTGTTAACTCCCCCACTTTGTTCCCCCAACAATTAATTTGTTCTCCCAAACCATCGATATGAGTATCATAAAATAGAATTTATGAGTTCATCCTCTGAAGGGGAAATGGAGAAAGCATTCCTTTAAGGAACCTGAGATTTCCCTTGCTGAATTTTTAATTAATAACAAATCTACAGTAGGAGCTTAAGGGCCTTCCGTGTCACCGCTCTGCTCCAATTTGCCGTCAGATTGGAGCACAGACATCTGGCAACCGCCTGGCTGCCATAGCATTGTGCTTTCTCTTTTTATGTCTAATAGTTTACGATGATTATTTTCCCTTTGATGTGAACAACCTTGACGGTGCACACATCCAGCCTAGAGTGTCTCCAGATAATCCCACCAAGGTAGAAGCAGTCAGGTCCACCAGGTGAACTTGAACAAATGGTGCACACTCAGAGCATGCACGGCTCAGCGCCTGCAGTTCATGGGCAGAGCCTCATCCCGAGTCAGCTTTGGAGAAAAAGGCCTCTGCTCTAGCATGCAGTGCCTCAACTGTTGGAGAAAGACAACTAGTACCACTCGGGTGGAAAAACAGCCACCCTCATTCCCTTCTTCTTGCTCCCTGGTGGTCCCAACTGTTGTGGGATGCTGGAAGAATCTCCCCAGCATTGGAGGCAGCTAACAGTCAGGGTGCTAAGAATTGTGCACTTTAAAAACAGCACCAGTCACTTCATAGTCCCTTTGTGCTTGCGTTCCCGGAAAGTACTGTGCTTTGGAGGTGGGAGTGTCAAAAATATAATACAATCAATCTAAGAATTTTTCACTTTAGGTTTTATCAAGCACTAATGATACTAAGATCCAAGCCAGTACCAAATATCGGAAAACTTCACCTCTAGTTAGGAAAAACTCACAGTTGTATATGTATGCACATATATGCATATATAGGCACGTACAAACATACACGCATAAACACCTATTTATAGACACACATGTATACATGCACCCACAAATGGAGACACACATGCACGTGCACACACACACACACACACACACTTTCTTTTCTCACAACCCTCCGGAAAAGAAAGAATAAACTAGGGACAATTCTTGGGAGAAAAACAATTTACATTTTAATTCCAAAATACAATAGTACACCCTGAATTTTCCATGGGTATCTGAAAAGATGCCTTACTATACACAAGAATGGGTGAAGCTAACATGTCTAGAAATTTCTTTTTTAGTTTTTTTCAAGAAATAATGGCAGTTTGCCCTCATTTTCCATTGTGTTTACACAAGGCAAATGAATATTTGTACTGGGTTGTGTTTCTGAAAGCCTGCACTTAGAATTCCTTTTGCCATTGGGATTTCCAACACATTGTAACATTGCTTTAAGACAGAACACTCATCTTCATATATTTTCACCCTGAAAAGCCAGCAAAAGGCAAGCCATAAAGCTAATTTGAAACCAATTAGTAAATCAATTGGAGAAGAAAAAAAGACAAGAGCAACGTACACTCCATCTTTTTATTCTCATAGCACATGCATTTGCTGGATGTTTTCTGTTTACAGCATGAGTAGGTAGGTCCCTGGTTTTTGCCAGAATCAAGATGGTATGTGTGTGTGCATGTGCATGCATGTAGTGTGTGGTGTGTGTGTGTGTGTAAAAAGAGCATGCATTTTATTTAATGTTCTGTCAACTTTCAGTTTCTCCTCAGATAAACCTTCCTACACAATTGATGCCGAGTTCTTTAAGCCTAACTCAGCTAGAAGTTCAGATATGCATTTATCATAACACTTGAAATCCAATCTCTGTTCCCTTTCCTTTTTCTTTGTAAAAAGTCATTACCAAACATATTGACTTCGAACCCTAGGGACGGAGAACCAGCAAAATTTGGAACAAGGATAATAGATAACGGTTTTTGCGAGTTTGCCGCCCTCTTAGTAATAAAGAAAATGAAGAGAATGAGATTAAAGAAGAGAAATAAAAAGTGAGCACAGGCCCAAGACCAAGGACCTCATCATTCCACAAATTAGTCTGGCATTCCTTCTTAAATGGAAAATGTCTAAGAATTTCCAGAGACACTGTGTCTTCCTTTATGGAAGAAATGTTCACTGTTTGTGGCAAAAGGCAGTTATTTTGCGTGGTGCTTTGTGTTAGAAATAACAACCTAACTCACAAAGGGAACTGTTAGATGATGGGTAATGATTTCTACTTGAGAAATGTGGACTAATATCACTTAACTGATCGCTAAAGAGCATACACTGGATTTGGAGCATCCTTCATTGTGACTGCTCAGTAGGATTGTTTTAGTATCGGCATCATCAAACAGCCCCCACCTCGCCCAGCACTTTCCGTGCCCCATTGATTGTTTTCAACCAATTAAGATACACAATTCATCTGCCATTTTCCCAGAAATCTTAGCTTTCTGCTTTACATAGCACTGGGCTGTTGTCTTCCCAAGGGAAGTAGACTAGTGTGGTACAAGGCTGGTAAATATTCCAGAAGCTAAAACCTAAGCAAGGACTTTGAAGACAGACATCAGCCACAAGCTCAGCCCTGCCTGTGGGGGTTCCATCCTGTGTCCTTTTTGCTGCTCACTGCCCTGGGGTTTGGGGAGATGGGATATCTTAGTATCATAGGTTATTTTAGCGACTAGAGGTAAGCATTTTCTTCAAGGTCACCATTACCTTCTTGGAGTTTGACTTTGCTATTCACATAGACTGGAGAAATGCCCGTGCAGTAGCATTTGAACTGCAATCCAAAAGTTTCATAATCAAATATTTTGCTCCTAGGAGATACTCAAATTCAATCACTCAGAGATAAATGCAGAGAAAGCCATGTTTAAACATCATTCTTAGCTTGCCAGTAGACTGTAATCACTTTTAAAGTCTCCTTGTAACACTGGGAAAAAAATTCCCCATCACCCATAAACAACAACTGCATATATATGAGGTAAAACCAGTCAATCTAAATGAATTGCATGGCATGACATTGTGAGAAAAAGAGATATGATTTAAAATCCCTGAAAATTGTTTCTGTGTTTTGATTTAAGCATTGCTATTCTCTATTGCTTCCCCCTATATCTTCAAGTTCTCAAATCTCATGCAACCTTTATCATTTTAGACCAAGTATAAATAAAACTGATCTGCCATGATAGCAAGTATGACATTCATTATGTGTGAACACAGGCAGCCAAATATTTCTTTAAATTTTTCTTTCTTTTTGTTGTTGTTGTCTTCACTTTAACACATTTTCCTATGTTGATGCTTAGTCTATCACTTGTTCCCTATTCCCTGCTATTTTTATGCAAGACATCAAAGAAGGACTTATTATTGTTTCAATGGGACCAATGGGAGGTGGCATGGTTGAATTTCAAGATGTTCTTCTAAATCATGCAAATTCTTGTGTTATACCTGAGTGCCATCATTAATTTCTTTGGTTTCTAATTCTATTTCATGCAAACATAAGATTCATTATTGCCAAAACAGTATAATTATATTGATATAATTTGTTTAATTATTTCTAAAGTTAATTATTTGTTAGAAAAGAAGGGAAAGGTACAGTCATAAAAAGAAAAGCTATCTAGTGTGTTTATAGTGTGGAAGTCTTATTTCAATAAGTGCAAATTCCTTGCATTTTAAAAATACATTAAGAAGGTTTTTAGTCTTTACTGTTTAAAATTAGCATAAAACTAACATCACAAAATACAGAATTTAATATATGTCTTCTAAGACGTATCTTTCTATCATCCATATTTCTGCCATAATAAAGACTTTTTTTCTTTCTCAGTGGAAATACACTTTAAAAAAAATATTGGAGTTTTAAGATATTTTAACCTCAATTAAGCTAAGTCATCATTAATTATCCTAGACTCTAAAATTGCAATATATTCTCTTGTTCTGTTTGTTCATGATTTCTTGGTCAGAGTGTCTCAAAAATTGTTTTAAGAAGTCTTAATGATGCTCCTAGGATAGACAGTCTTTACTTGAAAATGCATCGAAGCTGTTGGCACGTGGGCTTTACTTCGAAGTCTGATAGAAATGTTCTGTTCAGGACCTTCAGTAGCTGCTTTACCAGTCACTGCTTGATATGAAGGAGCAAGGTAGATTATACTCAGTGTAAATTAAGATGTCTTGAGAGCATGGAGCTTTAGGTGATACATTAAATTAAGGTTCTCAGATGTGCATTTAATTAAGACATTTAATTTGAAATGTCTGTGCTCTTCTTTAATTCCAATTGATTATTAAGAATAGATTTCTTTAGGATATTGAAAAAGTGAGCTGGTGAAGATACGGAGAAGTTGACTCAAAGTGCATTCAGGACACTGCAATTGTCAAACAAATGCAGAATCTGTCTCTGCCCCACTGGAACGTGCCTTGTGCAACCAGCTGCTGTCATTGAAAGGACAGACCCGTGTAAATATGGACCCAATTGAAAATACTGCCTCAATGAACTAATGTATATCTTTCCTCAGTTTCTTCTGTCCAGTTATTTACTTCTTTTCTCCATACTTGATAAGATCACTTGCAACATTTCTGGGACCATCTATTAGAATATTTTCCAAAGCCCCCATCAGCAAATACTCATTGGAAGACCACTACTTGGAATGCTTGGGAGATTGCAACATGGAAAGGGATCCTATCAGAGACACAAAGATTTGGAAGTAATTATTTGAAAGCATCCCACCATCCAGCAATTTACAATCAAATTAAGCATGCGTGCCTTAACACACACACACACACACACACACACACACACACACACACACACACACACTGCATTCCCTAGATAACAGCACAAGACATATTGCAAATGTCAAGCAATTTCTGTGAAAATTCAGGAATTTTCAGGTGTAGGTAGTTCTATGGGCTGTCATGGTCAAAGGTGACTTTTCAAATGAAGGGATTTTCTTCCTGAACTTTGAAATAAGTAAAATAATAGAAGCAAATGTTTATTGACCTTCTACATTGTCATTGGAATGCTTCTGAGTGCTGTCCCAGAATTGTGCCTTTCAATCCTTGGAAGGATACTGTGTGATGCTTTATTTACCTCCTTCTACAGAAGAGAAGCTGAGGCACAGAGTGTCCCTCTCTTGGCTCCAATCCCAGACCAGACAGAGTGGAGTCAGGACCAGGATGGAAAACTCAGGCTCAGTAGCAGCCCCTCATAAGCCCACAAGGTTTCCACATGCTCAGGGAGCAGACAGGATAATGGGGAAACACCAATATGAACTTAAGGATGGCTTCTGGGTAGGACAGATGGGGCAGTAAAAATTAGTTTCCAAGGAAACGATTAGCAAGTAAAGTTATTAGGTGTGGCTTGGGCCAAGGTAAGACTTCAAAAGGCAGGTGTCCCAGTGTGTCAGCGAGGATCATCCAGCTTGGCTTGTAGGGCTGTCCAGGGCTTATTTGGGCAGGGAGGGAGGATGTTAGGACTCACAGGGAACTCTACAGCCAAACTTTATTTTCTACTGAGATCCCTTAAGCTCGATATTCTTTCAAACTCTCTGTATACTCAGGATTTTGCTTGCTTTTCTTTTGACCCATTACTTTTCTCCATCTTTTGCGTGATTACCTTAACACATGCTTTTGGTTGGTTTTTGTCTGAAAAAGAAGCAGAATTGGGTCTGGGAAAACTGAAAAGTTGGGTTTAATTTTGGAAACAGTGTTTATCATTCATAGGCCTTAGTGTCATTAGTTTTTTTGCACAACTTAACCCCATATAACATTATGATGCATTGTTCCTTCAATAAAATTAGCTTTTAAAAAGTCAGGAAAAAAATTAAAGATAGTTCCAGTGATGAGAAGAGGCAAATGAGGTTTTGAATATCAAAAAGGTCTGCAAAATAGGAATAGCAGTCTTGTTTGCTGTGTCATGCGAGGCAGGTCTGTACTACATGGAAGACACAGCCTAGAACCTCACTGCAGACACTTCCCCGGACTCACAAGGACATGTGACCAGGGTGGGGGCTTATCTCTAAATCACCCCTCTGATCCTCACAGAGTATGTGAAGGTGGAGCCGGTGTTTGAGGCCACTTCTGTGTCTCCGAGGAAGGTGTCCTATTATGCCAGATGGTCCTCAAGTGCGTGCTGCTCATTATTGCCTTTCTCCCAAACAGCCTGGTCCCCTGAAAGACCGGCATTGTCTGAGCCTTATTCATGACAATGCTCTGAGTATTACTGTCCCAAAGGCCCCACCTCTATATACTTCATTTGACTTCTCATTGCTCTTCTACATTCCTGTGTTGATCAAATCATCCTGCTGTTTAATCTTTGAATGACTCTCTGCTACCCATTACCCACAGGATAACACAGAAACCCCTTCCCATGAAAGCCAAGACCCCCACATAGACCCTGAATAGACAGGCCCATCTTTGTGACTGCACTTCCCTCTGTCACCTGTGCACACAAAGCTCTATACAAGGAGCTCTCATTTCATGTTCCAAGTTAACTTGGGCATTATAATTGGCAAGTCTTAGCTTCACCCCTCTAGACCCAGGCATATTCCCCATTCCCAATCATTTCTCTCAGATGCTTGAAAGAAAGGGTACAAAATGCTGGAAGGCTCTTCATGAAACTCACCAAAGTTTTTCCACTCTACTAGAAGAGCCACAACATCTGTGTTAGTTCACCTCTGTTATGTGGCTATACTTCCAGTGTCTAGCTGGCACACGGTAAGATTCATCTGTCTCTCGGTCTACCCACACATACACACACAAATCCACATGCACACACATGCGCACACATGCATGCACACACATAAAATGAATGAATGAGCAAATACCCAATTGCCTGCATTATGACAGCAACATTTATTTGCTCTAGGGTTGTTATTTCTGATCCTTAGAAGAGGCTCACAAAGTAAATATCTGTTGACAAATAAAGAAGCTGGGCGTCAGAGAATTTAAGAAGGTTTTCCAAGCATATTGCATGTCAACACCACTAAGGCTGACTCAGTCGGCACTGAACTATACCAGGCTGCCTCTTCCTATGATGACTGTCATCAGAGGAGTCTCACTGCTCAGTTTCCTCTCATTTAAGTGGCTGTCACTGACTTGGGATCCCTCCAAAGGACCTCCTGTTTTTGGGTTTTGTTTTTAAAAGGAAAGGTATAGGCAGAAATGAAGATGAGGAGCAGACAAGAAGAGAGAGAAAGAAAAAGCATTTTTGCATGTTTATTTTATTTAGTTGCACATTTTGGTTGTTCTTCCCAGTCCCAGGATGTGAATTGGGTCCTTGGGATGAAAGTGATGTATGTGGACTGCACACAGCCAGAAGTGGCTGACCTAACCACCACTCAAACAAGGTGCTCCAAGTTGTCACTTGGTGATTCTGTATGTCTGTCTGTGGCATCTAGAGCTGATGTCTTGAGACCAAACCCTCAGACAAGATCACAATCACTGAACACACACACTCACACACACACACACACACACACACACACACACACACACACACACATTCTCCCCACATCCTCACTTACCTAATTTCATACCTGAAAATGGAAAACTAGGCTATTTTCAGGTTCTTTGTTATCACAGTACTGTTCAAATTCGCCTAATCTCCACGGAAAGCCCAGGGACATTCTTACTCTGAGGGCCCATTCCTCCCTTTGCTCACCTAATTTTCTTATCACCTTTTAGAAACCCCCAGGGACACAAAGTCAGAACAGACTGCATGAGATGAGGGCCTGGATTTTTTAATCTTTCGAGACTAACGCATAAAGGAACATTTCCTTCTCTTTCTCCTCTGTGACAGGCGAAGGACTCTGAAGCTGCTGGGAACAGAAGGCCATGTTAGAAGCCCTTGGACAGACAGGTACGTCATGTTAGCCCTGATACTGACCTTAGGCCTTGGGGGTGTGATTTGGGGATATGAGCAGCCTTAAATCTAAGAAAGCAACAAATGTTTGAGATCCTGCAAATGGTTCAAGAAGCAGTGCTACCAAGTGGACCCAGCATGGGAAGATTGAAGACAGAGTATGGACAGCATGACAGTGTGGCCGGTGACGGACTCAGTTATAAACAGAGGACCATCCGAAAGGCAGAGACCACGGAGCATTTGACGAAAGAGGCTGATTTTTTTTTTGAACAACAAAAATCCATTAAGGACACTAGGAAAGAGAGAGAGAAAGGAGGAGGGTAGCTTACTGGCAGGCAAAAACATAATTACAGCTATTACATTTTTTTCCTAAAGTAGTTATTTGGTGCCTCCAAACTCTAATGTGTTTTTATGTTGCAGCCTGTTGTGATTGGGGCAGGCTGCTTGACATTTGCAAGGTTCCATTGCTATTAAAAAGAATGATGTTATCCAGAGGAAAGCGGGCGACAGAGCAAAATTAATTAACACCGCCATCTAACAAAGCAAAATAAATTAAATGGTGGTTGACTTGCATTGTGTACTTCTAAACGGTTACTGAGAGGAAAAACAGGGTTTTTAAGCCCCTCTGCTCTGTGCTCTTGGGTCCTGGGTTGGTGGAGAGACCCATGTGCTCCGAGCTTGTAGAGACAGCAAATGGGTCAGCCCAGTTCTATTATTCCAGAAAAAAACGGTGCTTTTGTCCTCGACATAGAGAGCGGCAGATGGAACACGGTAGGGAATGTTTTCCAAAATGTGTATCGCCTACAAGCACACTTAAGAGAAATATTACCAGCTTGCTGCACATTGAACACAATGAGGACAAAGCGGTCGATAAATTTAAACCAATTGGAGTTCACTGTGACCTCTGATTCCACAGGTTCAGTGATGATGATGCTCTGTCACGTCACCTGCCAGTATTCCAGCTACAGATAGAATGAGTTGTCGGAGGCTAACCTCCAAATTAATGTACCTCTAGATAAGCCCTGGATAGCATAGGAATGAATATGGTCCTAAGTCAGTCACTAAACTGAAACTTAAGTAAGTATTCTGTCATCAGAACAGGGCTGCATACATAGAGGGCATATGAGAGATATTACCCACTGCTCACAGGAGCTTGCAATCTGGAGAACACGGTTGGAATGGTGATAACTGGGAAGGTTCAAGAAGCAAAGAAAGATGGTAATAGAAGATGTATGGATGGATGGATGCATGGATGGATGCATGGATGGGTGATAAAAGGGTAGCTAGGTAGATTGATAGAGAATAGATAATGGATATATTTAGGTGTTATATAGGGTGATAGACAGATGAGAGATAAATGACACTAGATAATGCAGATTGTTTTGCACATTTAAATACAGCTGTATTAAACTAGAATCTTATATCAAATAGCATTCACAGTGCAGGAGGTTACAGTTATTGGAAAATTAAAAAAATTAGAGATAGATGGATAGATGAGAGATATAATAGATAATAAGCAGATCGATACATGATGCATAGATATTGATGATAGATGTTGATAGTATATGGATAGAGATAGATGTAGTGATAAATGAAAGTGTTTATTGATATACTTACATAGGAAAGATATAATTAAGTTTATATTGCTAAATCTAGTTAAGTGTTAAATTGTTTTGATACTAACCCCAAAATGCTTCCCATTTCTTAAATACCCTGCATTTATTTTAAGCAGTTTAGTTTATATTATGGCATTTGAACATCAAAACATGGCTGAATGGGTAATGAAAGAATAAAAGATAAACAAGACAACCAGTAATAGTACCATTTATAGAAGATTAGTTATAGACATAGAGACCTACCTGCAAGAGCAAAGGACTAGCAAGGGGTTAGAACAGTGGAGAAGCTGCTAGATTCATGAAATTTAAACATCACTAAGGAGAGGAAGTTAACTGTGAGCTGAGAATGTCAAGATATTTTTCAGAAATAGAAAACATCTGGACAGGTAAAAGACTTTAGCAGTAGACACAGGCGAAGGTGAGATCTCTCCTCCACACTTGGGAGACCTTTTTGATCTGAGGTTACCATCTGGTCCCCACAGTAGAAAATTTTTTCAAACATCCCAACTGGTGGTTGCTATTTTTGTCAGTTACATAGCTGTGATTACTTAGTAGGTATTTATAAAATTGACAGAGTAAATTTCCAAGTAAAAATGTGCCTGCAAATATTGTCTTAATAAGAATAGGCTATTCTTAAAACCTAAAATGACCTTAAAGATTGCTGATAACTCCATCTCTCAGAATAATTTCCATTTTCCATGGCACTTATTGCCAAAGTAACACTACCTTTTAGGGGAACTTATTTTCAAAGGCAAGAAAGCAGTCTCTAGATTGTCTGTTGCTCTCATGGGAAATTTCTAGAGTTTACTTATAAGAAATAGACTTCTTATGCTTATTTCACTAGTGGAAATAATAGACACATAACACTTTCAAATGTGTTGGTTTTCTTCTTCCACCTCTGCTTCTTCCTCTCATGTATGTATGTAACATAAGATGTAAACCATAAGTTACGCCTACCTTAACATCTTCAAATCTGTTTGTAACAGCAAATCTCATTTTCTCTCCCACCAACAGAGATTATTTGTGCTAAAATGTGTGAAGCCTATCCAGTAGTTTGCATCATGATTTAAGGAGATATAATGATTTTGAAGTATCAGCTAAGTCTCTTTATATGATATGGGGCCTGAAGTCAAGAGGAAAATACAACCCACCTTTACGTTTAGTCAAGATATGTTTAGTTCCTAATTTAGAAAAATTAAAATAATTTAAGTGTACTACCTACAAAACAGAAATAAAAATTCTCTACAATTCTTAATGGTTTATGTAATGAACCATTTATAAGTCATCACAGAAAAATGTAAAACAGTAACAAAACATTGGCACTCCACTGCCAGTTATGTGTCTCAGATCTTTGCCCATGTTTTCAAATGAAAAACAGTAATACTTGTTTCTACTTATTTCATGTTTTTTTTTTCCATTTTTGTTTGAGAATAGTATATGGTATTCCAATGATTATTTAATTTTATATCTACATTTTGCTTAGTCAGAAGTTAAAATCCACTTATCCTATTTGAATGTAGAGAAAGTATGCTGATAACAGTTGTACACTGACCAGGAAGTTTGTCCTAGAATTTAAATGCATTTCTTATAACCCACACAATTGAGGGAAGGCTTGTGTTTAACCTTGCTTTAAGCTTAAACAAGTGGTTCAACATCACCTTACACATGAACTCATTCTGGTCTATATGCAACTGTGGTATATTGTATAATTACACTTATTTGCTCACTCATGCATTTGTTTAAGTATTAACGAAGTGGTCATTATGAATTGCAATATGCATGACATGTATCTTCCTGTAGTAATCTATCACCATCTTGTCAGCTTAAAACAACAGAAACAGAGCACCCTGGTGGAAGTGGTTAAGTTCACCCTCTTCAGTCAGCGCAGTCCACAAACATCGCAAGGACCTGGGTTCATGACCTAGGGCCGGAGAATACAACCAAGATGAACAACTAAATAAAATAAAGTGCTTCTTCCTCTTTCCCTCTCCCTGTCTGTCTGCCTATTCACCTTCACTGATGCTTGTATCTTTGCTTTAGTAAAAAAAACAACTTATTCTTCCAGGGTTCTGGAGACTCTAAACCCCAAATCAAGATGTCAGTGGGGTCATACATCCCTTTGATACTCTGAATAAAATCCTCCCAGTCTTTCCTAGCTAGGTGATGTTTCTTGGTTTGAAGACTCTCCCTCTGATATCCACCTCTATTGTTACCTGGTTTTATAGTAGTGTGTCTCTGTCTTCCCAAGATGCCTTTTTTTTTCATATAGAGACAATAGTTGTGTTGGATTAAGAACTACCCTACTCAAGTATAACTTCATCTTAACTTGATCACATCTAGAAAAGCAAAACTTTATTTTCCAGTAAGGTTACATTCACAGATATCAAGGCTAGGACTTCAGTATTGCTCTTTGGAAGACATCATTCAACCCATTTCCTGTACACGAGTACAGGAAAAAGCTACACATAAAACTAGAATGTTTCCTTTGTTAATAAAATATGCAATATACACATAAAAAAGAAAAACACATGTGAGATGGTGATTAAAATGACAAAGACTAGGATGTAACACTATTTGTCCTATATATGGTACTCGTATCAAGACTCAGTAATTGTAAAACTATGTAAATCTGGAATCATATCAGGCATGAGTAATCTATCATCTTAGGGTGATCTTAGGTCTATAATATCTGAGTTCTGAAATATGAACTAGTTTACGCCTCCAAGTTATTTTTTAACACAAGTATTCATTGGTTTTTAAATGAAAACAGAATTAGAAATTTCGCTATCCTTAAATTTTTTAACCACAGCAGAAATGAAGATGTGCAATGCAGTGTAGTATATAGTATGATTTTGTAAAATTTATTTTAATGAAGAAACACTGGGTGCACCCTGGTGCCCTAGCACTGGATACAGTGCACATATATCCCAAGGACCCGGGTTTACCACCTGGGACAGGAGGAGTAGTCACGATGAACAATTAAATAAAATAAATAAAGGTGCCTCTTCCTCCTCCTTCTCCCTGCTTGCCTACTTACCTTCATTCTTCGTCTTTCATTTAGAAAAAGCAACACTGATAATGTTAAAAAATATGAATTTTAAAATATTTCAGATCTCCTATTCTTGTGTATTTAACAACATGAACAAAGAGGCATTATACTGACAATGGACATACAGTTTCTGAATTTTAAAGGAGAGGCAGTTTGCTGCACAACAGAAGTATCTGAATCTCTGAGAATGTCACCAATGAATGACTGATGCCCTCCATGTGGGATCTGTGATTTGAAGAGAGGTACAGAATCCATACAGTGCACTTACATAGCAATAAGAGTCATTTGAAATATCAGGAATCAGGGGGATTTAAATCATCTGCAGCAGAGCAAATTCTTATCCAAATTGAGGAGAACCATCCTTTCAATGCGTGTGTTGACCAACGGTATGTCTTTGGAGAAGTGTCTATTCAAATCTTCTGTCTGTTTTTCCACTGGGATGTGCCTTTTTTTGAACAAGCATTTAGCTAGTTGCTGATGTCGCTCTCTCTGCCTCAGGTCAAGAACTGGCTCCTTGGGCTTCATATAAGCTGCACCCGCACAGCAGGCCTCACACCAGAGCCAACAGAGCACACCTAACTGCTCTGCCCATTTTCTGTTGTTCAGTTTTATGAGTTCTTTAAATATTTTGAATACTACCCTCTTGTCAGATGTATGGCCACTATTCAAAAATTTGGAAACAAGAAGTGTTGGCAAGGATGTATAGAAAAGAGAATTCATTTATTGTTTCTGGGAATATAAACTGGTCTATTTACCCTAAAAATACAATAACATGCTCAGAGATAAATGCATCCCCATCTCACTTTAGCTTTATTCACAATAACCAGGAGCTGGAAACAACCTAAGGGCCCATGGGAAGATGAATGGATAAAGCGGACTAATAAAAATACAATGGAATAATACTCATCTATGAAAAAGATGAAATCTTGTCACTTGCAGAAACATGGATATATACCAAGAGAGAATTATGCTTTGTGAGCTAAACCAGAAGGGCAAAGGACATTGTATAATTTCACTCATATGTGGTATGTAGGAAAAACAAGCAAACAAATTAACTAAATCAAACAAAAATAGACTTTTAGTCAATAAAATTAGAAGTCACTGGAAGAAAAAGTGTAGAGAAGGTAGGCAAATTGAGATGAGGGGACCAATTGTATGATGAATAAAGAACTGGACTCGTGGTAGTGAATCTAATATGTTATATACTGGTGTTGATATACAATGATACACACTTTATGTTATGATACAATGTTCTTTCAATAGAATTAATTTTAGAAGATATATGATAAATAAGTAGACAGACAGATAAATGAAAAATTGTTCGCAGTTTCCTGCCTCTCCTTATCTGGATAAATGCAAAATTCATTTGTTGAAATAATCACTGGTTCCAGGAACTGCCACGGTATAGAGAATGCTGTCATGTGTATTTGAAAGCTGTAGATCATTATACATATTTCTGTGAGTGTTATTTTGGCCCCTGCTCTCACATTTGTATATTCTTCCATCTTAAATATGAATCAGATTATACTATTATTACTGCGACTTTAAAATTCCTCCAACACTAATCATTTGATGTAAGAGTTCCCAAATCTTCCACTCAACTTGTTCCTTTTAACTTAGGCCAAAGGTGACTGAAAGCCCTACAGGCTTGGTAATGCAAATAATGCTTCTGCTGGTGGTTGCTTAGCTTACTGGGCTCCATCTGATACTCGCATTTCCAGTTTGCTTCTGAAAAGTCTTACTCTTTGGGAGAACTAATTACTGTCAATGATAGTTTTCCTTGTATCAACTATTTTCTAATCAGAGCATCTTTTGGAGATGATGAATGCTCATCTTCCCTGAAAACATGGAAATTCAGGACCTAATGAGAAAGTGAGGTTTCAAGCTTGACAGTGACAAGTTTCCAAAGGCCCCTTTTGATAATTGATTGATTTTGATAAGTCTTTTTGATTTATGGCTTAGTTGTCTGTATTTTGGGAGAAGACTCCACCTCCCTTCAAAATGCATATGCACAGCTACCCTGTAGTGAGTTAGTGAAAGGTGTCCACTTATACACAGCAGAAAAGGGGTGTAATGAATCAGAAAGGGATGTGTTTTATGCAGTAAGCACTTTCCACAGTCTTTCCTGCACTGCTACATTTATGCTGAAATGGTCCATTTATTTTAATCCTAAATAGGGTCCCTAGACAAGAGCTGAGAATGGAAGTGAAGTAAAAGGAAAAAGGAAAGGATTTCTATTTTAGAACAAACTTAATTCAAAATAAGTGAAAAAAAAAAAAAAGAACCCTTATTTAGCTCTTAGTAAAATTGAATTTTTATGGCACCTGCTCTTTCTCACTATAGAAATTTGCTTTCAGAGTTTCTCCCTCATCCTCCGTTCTTGATGAGCTTACAGCTAAATGAATCATCCTCCTCGCTCATCACATGTAGGTCTCTGCTGCCATCCTGCATCTTTGAAGAAAGATGGAAGTCACGTTAAAACCATATGTCCTGAGTGTAGACATTGAATTCTGGGTTATATAAGGGAGTCTGTGAGTTCAAGTAGTCCTACAAAATGGCCTTACATTCATCCCCTGGAGCTGTGTGCCGAGCTAGGGTGAAACCTTCCTTAGTTCATAGTTGTAAGTCAGCCCAAATCACAGAAGTTTGCTCAAGATGGAAATGCAGAATGTCAACACTGAGAGGCACCAACCCACACTATAATATCCAGGAAGATTAAAAACTTGCCCAGTTGATATAAACAGAGGTGGCAGAATTAAGCAGAGTCATAGTTTAGCAAAGTGATCACAAATTGCTTTTCCAGTCACTCAAATGTTAACTATTAAAAAGAAGTCATTGTGAGTCAGTTTGGAAGTAATATAACTTGTCTCCCTTAACTTTCAACATCATTTGTGTGTGAAGTAGAAATTTGTCACTTTGGATTCTCCAGGATAAAGGCATTCCTAGTTTGAGGGTCATCCATTGTGTGAGAGTCTGTGAAAGGAAGCCACTTTTTTCTATATAAATGAAAAATAAGATCATGGGTTCTTTGAGCAACACTTTAATGATTCTTTCCCTCTTTCCTGACATGCTATAACTTGTAAGTACATTCCCTCATTGTAAGAGAGTGAAAAATTCTGTCCAGGTGTTAGAGGTTTTGTGGATAGCTCTTAGCCACTAAGTGGGAAACCACTGCATGCAAAGTGGGAATGCTCCTCTGAGATGGTACCAAAAAGTGTGGGAATCAAAATGGCCTTATTCACAGAGGTCTGTTTGAGCAGTTAATTGATTATAGGATCTGTACAACTAAAATGGGTAGGAACAAAGGACCCTATAATTTTAGAGTAAATCCATGGTTTTTTTTTTTTTTTTTTCCAGTAAATAGCTACTCTCTTTTTTTATAAACAGATCTTGGTCCACAACTGGCTCCTATAGGAAAACAAATAATTGAGCATGGGGGTCCCAAGTGACCAGGTAATAGGAGTTGACTAGTAAGATCTAATGTTGTCTGTGCCATTTGTTGCTAAATTCACCTCTTCTTAGTGTAATCCATCCTTAAATCAAAGTGATTTATGTGGTATTGGATGTAAGCAAGTCAGCACAAAGCACAAAGAAATTTCATGTGCATGGTGTTCCTACTTCAACATGTCCCCCTGCCCCAAATCTGCCCTCCTCCTGAGGAATGTCCTAGGAAAATTAAAATGCATGGAGCTCAAAAGATGGATATTGATATCGATATCAGACAAAATGTCTCTTAAGCATCTCAGCCACATTTAGAAGTAATCCAAAAGGATCTTGTAGAAGAGAAATACATTGGGCTGAACCTCACATATTATATTTCATCCACCTTAAGTGCACAGAAAGAGTTCTGGGAGTGAGGCTTTGATTAGATTAATGGGAAGTAATGGATGGTTTCACTTGATGTTCAACAAAAAGATTGGAGAATTGACAGTTAGGATCTAAGGGTAAAGATAAATGAATGGACAGCTCTCAATGGACTCAGAGTTTGAAAATAATTTTATCCCCTGTAATCACTAATAAAAAATATTCCCTAAAGATAAGGGAGTTTAAATAAACTTATAGACAGGATGATCTAGCCATTGGGCATCTTTTCAGCTCCTTTCCTAGCCGTTCCAGTGTTTATCTCATGAACAGGGGACATGGTGACATTCTTAGAGGCCAGACATAGACTGAGTGATGTGGCTTTTACTCTTGACCAAGATGATTGCCCTGTCTCCCAGTGTGTACTTTGCAACAAGTAATGTTAGAGTCAGAATTCTCCTTTGATACTGTATCTCAAGGACACTAGTAGCCTACTGAGTTTATTTTACCCATTCCTCACAAAGGGAAATGTCCTCAAAAAAATATACATATTATGAATTCAACTTTGTCTCCCCTCACATTTCTTTGCAACAGCATCACACACGCATGACTCTATGGAGCACCTGTGCAAAAACAAAAGACATAAAATTCCATCCAAGAACTTATTAAATAGTCAAAGAACTAAGTCAGTGGGCAGATAAAGATGTCCATTGACTCAGGGTCTTCAAACATCAAACAGCTGCATATGTCCCTATAGCATGGTGAGGGTACATATAAAAGACTCAGAATCTCAGTAGGGGTTGAAGCCCTTCCCAGTCTTAGAAGTGGTTTTTTAAAAATGTAGCATATGCTCTGACATTGTAAACAATATATGGTTTTCCAATAGTAGAATATAGGTTTCTTAGATCCAAGAAATAGAGTGTGGATGGATAGTCATTCACTCCCAGGGAAATGACCCATTTACAAATCCTTGTTTGTTCTTCATCCTCAATTCTGAGTTCTTGCAAATTTAGAGAATTTTAGTAATCAAGGCAGATCTTTCACTGAAATAGATAATGCTTCTGTTAAAAGTTAGAATTTGAGAATGCTACTTAGACATTTCAGGCACCTTAAACTCATAGAAGCACACACTAAAATCTAAGAGTATTTGTACTTTTGTCTCCTGTTTCCAGTACCAACTACCAAGGAGAACTAGGATTGCTGCACACAGTCAGAGGACCATGTGTATGGAATCCAGAGGAGCCTGTAGGGTGTCTCAGGATACTACCCTGCCAGTGACCAAAGATAATGAACCACTACCATCCCATTTCAAGAGGATCACTGAGATTTGGGTTTCCACACTGGGTAAGAAATCTGGTTGAATAAGATGCTAGGCAGAGGCAAAGAATAAATTGTGTGTAGAAGGAATGTGCTAAATAGTAACTATGCTTCATTGTCAGTTATCTATAATTTCTGGAGCTTTTACTCATAATTTCTCCATTAGTTGTGCATGTGTGCTTTTTATATTTTAATTTCTGGTTTAGTGTCTATCCCTCTCCCCCACAGTTACATAAGGTGTGTTGGCTGTGGCTTACCCTACAATGTATACGTAGGCTTTAGAATAACAATTTAATATCATGGCAGAATTAGGGAAGGATGGCATAATCTGTAAGGTCATAACTTGGAGCCTTAAGCAGATATTGATGAGATTTTAGTATAGTGCTCTCTGAGAAGGGGTATGGGAGTTGCATCATGGAGTTGCATTATTTTGGGAGCGGTATTGTCTAACATAATTGTGAAAAGAAATATGTTTTTAGAATTTGGGCAACTAAGTAATTTATGGTGGACATTGGCTGCCTGGCACAGAAATCTCCTTCCACTGTAGAGATTCCCCACTAGGCAAGTCCATTCACAGCTGTAGCATCCAGCAGAAAAGGTGCTGACCAGGAAGGCAGCATCAGCTTCTCGCCACGAAGGCTGGTGCTTGCACTGGTGCCCTAGCCAGAAGGTAACCAAAAGGTGACCTCAGCTGTGGTCCCAGATATCTGATATTCCCACATTCCTGATTATTTTTGGAACCCCATTCTTCAATCATTATTTCTTTGGATCACCCAATATATTTCCTATTACCCACTTGATCTATGGATTATCTGAAAATTATTTTCAGAGTTGGTTTCTATGGTCTGTATGTAAAATCCTTCACTAATAAAGGGCCCAGCATTTTTGTGCCTACAGGAGCAGACACTGAAAAATATTCACTAATATGGTCAGGAAAGGAAAGATGCAAGTCTTATTTTTGTTTTTGTTTTACTATATAAAGAGCTAATGTTTTCTAAAGACACTTAAATGACATAACCAATTAAATGGTTATAAGTGGATGTCAGGAGTGCTGTTTTAAAAAATAATGAGCAACACAGAATGAAAAGGAGAGTAGGTGTGGGTTTGAGTTAAGAATGCAATGATGAGTGACTGAATCAACACAGATCAGATTCACAACTGGCTGGAAGAATATCAATATAAGTGACAAAATACAGTAAATATAAATATGAATACTACCTGACAACAAAGTAGCTGCACATGTACAAAAGGTTGTGGGGAGAGAATGGGCGAGAGGTTTTGATTGCTCACAATATTTTAAAAGAATTATCTAGGCATTGAAGTTGAATAATAAACTCGGAGTGTATCCACACTACATCAGCCCAGCCCTTCCCAACTCACTGGTTACTTGAATGCCTATTTTTGTTTATAACAAGCTCCTACAGCAACTTGCCCAGAAAGGAAAGTAGAAGAGAAAGCGTCTAATTGTGTCTCCTGAGATCTTGCCTGAAGAAACACAAGCTTCTACCCATAACAAGTCCCTTCTTTCATTCTCTCTCTCTCTCTCTCTCTCTCTCTCTCTCTCTCTCTCTCTCTCTCTCTCCCCCCTCTCCTCTCTGTCTCCGTCTCTCTCCACACTCCCTTCCTTTTCCCCTCTACTAGATCTCAGGCAGAACTAAGAAAGGCTTTCTGGCTTGGAGTTCTGAGTACAATCATGGAAAAAAGACTGTCTTTCACTGTAATTATGGAATGCTCTTGATTCTGTGCCTAGTGGCTTACATTTTGCTTTTCCTCAGAAACCTGTGTGCATCCGTGGACTCTGTTCTCCAGAAGTGCCCCCACTGCCCATCTCCTCATCTGGTGTTTCATGATTGCACCGCCAGTGTAAAACATAATGGCATTTCCCGAGTACCTTGTCTCTTACCCCCTCTACTAAAATATCTACCATTTTCTAACACACACATTCCCAAACTGCCTCAGAGGGTATTTCCATCTTAGACAGAGAAACTGCTTTATCCCAATATTTTATCTGCACTAACTCAATCGTGGTAGAACCCAAATTGTGGAGAAGACTGAATCTGTGAACTCTTTCTACATTGAACAATCATCAACAACAGGGAGAGAGGGTAACCTTCATAAGCAACTCCTATCATCTCAGAATAATTCCAAGAGAGAGGCATCAGGAGCCAACACTCCAATTGCCTGATGGAGGGATGATTTAATCCCAAAGGGAGTGTCTCTGTAGTACACCACAGAGTCCATTGCAAGTAGAATACATGGTTCCCGTGCCCTGATGAGGAGACCTTAGTTCTACAGCTATTAGAAGAGTTGGCCAGATTTCTTCCCACCCCAAGGAAAGTCATCAAACTACTTATACTAAGCGCTCTTCTATTAGAATGATTCCATTCCCCTGGAAAGTGGTTAATTCTAATGTGGAATGTACTGAGTCTAGCTCAACCAACAGTTCATGATTTGTCTCAGGCTTCCAAAAGTGCACAGCCAAGGTATGGCACAGCTAAGGCATGTTACAGTAGTGGGAAGGCCCTTGAAATCCCCTGGTCAGGTCCCTTCAGATGCTGAGGGTGATAAAGTACCTTCCCAAGGTCATACCTTCACTTGGTTCCAGGACCAAAACTGTGACCCTAGTTGACCCACAGCAAACGATGCTGAGATGCTGTTGCTGGATTATCAGCTCATCACACCACATTTAGATATCCTGGCTCCTTGATGATACTACTAGCTGAGACATTTCTTAAACTTTTTACAGAAAGAAAAACCAGGTGAAACGATGGGGAAGCAGTGAACCTCATCTCTACGAGGAATTCTACTGAACACCTTGTAGAGCTAAACAATCATATATCTTCCACTTCTTTCATACAGCATATTGGTGATTTTCTGGCTATAAGTTATAACAAAGTTTATCATTCAAATGGCCCCCTAAAGTGTAAGTTGTCTTGGAGGAATAAATAATGTCTAGTGTGTCTGGGTTTTTCTAGTAAAGGAGAGAAAAAAAGAAAGCTGAATAATATGAAAAAGAAGCAGAGGAAAAATTAAAAACACAAGAAGCTATAGTTTTAGCCCCAGTGGAAAACACACATTTATTGGGAAGAATTCTCAGCAGCAACAGTGGAAATCTTACATTTTCTAGTTCAATTACAACATCAGGATCTTAGATATTGGTAAGAGGCTTGTTTCTAAGAACTTTGATGCTGAATCAATAGTCCTAAGTGATGCATTAAAAGTACTGTAGATAATGTCCTACCATTATTAATAAATTGTTCTGTCATCTTTGATGCATTTTTTTTGCTACTTTTAGTCATTGTTTAAATTACTCTTTTACTGAAATAAAATCATGAATGTTGGGGATTTAGGAAAAATAACATTACAATTTTGTAACCTATCCTATCTAGCTGTTCAGTCTGTAGATTTCTCTAGAAGATTCGATGAATCATTCACTTAGGATGCATAATGTATGCTCCCAGAAAATTCTCAGATCAGCAATTTGTTATTAAAATTCACTGTTATTCTTTGAATTCAAATGTGAAAATACTACCCAGATATTCTCCTAATGTGTTTATTCATTGCTTTTAATGGGATTGCACTGTGCCAGGCAGCTCTCTCCTGTGTTAGATGCTGTTTGGCCTTTGGCAAAGGAAAGGCTTAATACCCACAACATTAGAAAGGGCTCCTCAGCCCCTCCTGAACACCCAGTTTCTCTTTTGACAACAGGCATCTCTCTACTATGAAAGGAAACTTTTCATTCCATAATGGTAAACAAGGCAAATGCCTCTAAAAGAAGAAATCTATTGACCTGACCCTTCACTGAAATATTTGAAATTACATAGAGAAATGACCCATTCTCTCTGGATTCAAAGCAGAGGTGCTATGAATCAGCATCAGAATGAAGTTCTCTTAAATAGATAGAATAGAAAGCAGAATGGTGTATCCAGCTCAGTCAAAGACCTTTGAACACTTGAAAAGCATTTGTTAGTGGAAATATGTCACTGAACATGAATTCTAGTGACATCATAGAACATCTACACATATTAGAGCATACTAGCTAGGATTTCTGATCAAACATGTTTTAAAGGGATCCAAGATGGAGAATTTAGAATTATTCTCTCTTCTACTAAACTTCCATAGATAAATACCAGAAATTTTACATTTTGTGTGCATTTTCACACAAAGCTAACCATAAGGAAAAAAGCTAAGAGGTTAGATAAACAGCCTGGTAAATTTAATCTTGGGACCAATTTGGTTTAGAGGAAGAAAGAATTACTAAGATGTTTTTCACATAATCCACAAACAAGGGCTAGATATTAATTTTACTCTTTAGAATAATTTGGTTAGACCTGGTCTTGAACTCATTAAGATATAAAAACCCAACTGGATCCCCTTTCCAAGAACACAACCACTTCTATTTAATTTTAAGAGACAAAAGAAAAATTTCTAGTGGTCACCTGTTTGGATCCTGTCATTTCATGAACGAATGTATAATGGGTGATTCACTTTCCAAAGGTCAAACATCAGCCTAAATGGGCACAGATAGATTATAATCCATAACTATAAAACCACTCAAGTTGCCTGCTTAGTAGGTTGGCCTCTTTCTACCAGCAGACGACAATTAACTAAGGGTAAATCAGTCAGTTCTGAATTCATCTTTGCGGGGATATAGCTTAGTCTTGTGCTTTGTGTTATATATATATATATATATATATATATATATATATATATAATCATGAAAGAATAAATTTTCAGAAACAGAGGCCATAGACTATTCTGTGATTCAACTTTATGGGAGAAATGGCTGAAATCACTTTCTGTCATCCAGGATGAGAAGCAAAAGGGAATGGGTTTTTAAGGAGTCCAAATGCAAAGAAAAATGCCCACATCTTTTTATTCTGCCCCATTCATATCAAAACAATCCTCCTAGTTCGTTCTAAGTCAGTAAATGAGGAAGACACATAGTCTCCATTTTTCAGAGAATTAACTGATGCTTGAGCTCAAGAAGGGGAGACATCACCCCTGGCTTAAAAGGGAGACCCAAGCTTTTCTGGGTTGCCATGAGCTTCGACAAAAGGTTTCCTGGCAAGGGCAATGCGATCCAAAAAGGGACTTTCTGCCTGAGGTTCAAGAGGAGGACTATGTTTTCTGGCTTCAGAAAGGAGTCAGAGAATCTTCATGTCCTCTGAGAGTAATCTGATAGATATGCTGTTTGGGGACAAAATCCTTTGAAGACAATTTTATGAGGAAAAGAGATGTTTGCCTTTGGGTTGTTAGCAATTTAAGATTTTGACATCCCAGAACTGCAACTTTTAATCATGCTTAAAATCTCCCTTTTAACTTCATTTATGGTAAATAATTTCCGCTCCCAATTTATCAAACATCTTTTAATACCTTCATTGTTCCAGTCCAGTTCAACATACTAGAAAGGCAAAGATGCAAAGATCTCAGGAAACTTCAGGCTTGACAAACAGGGAGCCTCAATCTGCAAAATGTGCTGCAGGGTCCTGCAAACCGTGGATGTCTGAAATTATAAAATTAGAAAAGAAATCATAGACATGTAGTAAAACTCAGCATACAGTTAGAAAAATGACAACGATTCCCACACAAGGTCAAATAGCATTAATGTTGTACAAGCAACTTGATCAGTTGGCAATGCTGAAGACAACCTTTCCCTGAGAAAAGAAGTTAGGGCAGAAGAAATCTTAGGAACGGTGAAAGATAGTGGATCGTTTTGGTCATGAGGAAGATTTCAAGAGGTGAACCTCCATAGCTGCAAGTTCACTGTTGTTCTTGTAATTTCAGGTTGCCATGATCCTACCCCCCACGAAATACATTTATATGCATTTATAAATTACCTTGCAATATGAGGTGAATGTACTCTATTCAGGCTGACACACAGAGTTTGCAAATCTTTTTTCCTTCTTGCTTAATCCCCGGATTTTACCTATACTCTGAATGCAAGTAATGCACATTAGTCAATTAATAGGCTGTTAAATGACAACAGTTCCGGGCAATTTAATTACTGTTGGTAAAATAAGAAATGAATGATTGCATGTCAGTAACCAATTCCAGTTCTTTTCCTTGGAACAGATTAACTTTGAATCATGATAGTTTCTCTGAAAAAAAAAAATTGATTGCTTCTGCGGACATATTAGTTGCTGTTTCATGTATTACAGAAATTTAAGTTTTTGTGTGGATTTTTCTCCTATTGATAGGATGTGGAAAAAGTTATAATAACAGTATTTTCAAATAAAATGGCAATAGCTATTTTCAAGTAAAGTGGAATTGTTGACGGAAAGGAGAAGACCAGAATGAGATTCTTTTGAATTTCTGCTCAGTTAGTATTTGCCAAGTCCTGGTCAGCAATTCTAGATCATTCACACTATTTTATTGAGTAAAGTCAAGATAAATATGAAGAAGCAATCATTTTCATTTTTGTGACTATCTCAGTCATTTTGAGTTCATTTGACTTAGGATGAAATCCAAAACTTTTAACATAGTCTGTCTGGGTAACAGTCTGCCTTCATTATTTTTAGTTAATTGATGAGTTTAATGTCTGTCTTCATCCAAGTTTGATGATGGCAATGACTTGTTTTGCTTCACTGATTATCTGAGGGGCTAGAATAGTGACTGGACCAAAATATGTGCTTAATATGTAAGTGACAAATAAATTGAGTGTAAAAATGTTAGGTAAGGACCAGGCATCAAAAGTTACTGTGACTCTAAAAGTGAACTCTGAATGTTTGTGGAATAGAGAAGAGTAAAATTCTAAAACCAAAATCCAGGATAAAATGGGAAATTCTGCACTTTGAAAATGAAATCAAAGGCTGGATGGCATGACGCAGCCTTAAAAGACACATTGGATCTAAAAGAGTGTGAGACTTGAAAAAGCTGAGTTAGAGACAGCAAAGTTGTCAGTCATCTATTCCTCCCAAACCAAGATTAGTAGAGTCATTGCTTGCATCCTGGTTGATCTCTCAACTGATAAATGCATTTTAGCAGCTATTAGGTATGCTAATACCTAAATCTTCAGGTGATTTCTGTGGAGCAATTAAGATTTTTGAAATATAGCCCTCCTCTGCCAACCCCTATTATTAAATATTTATTGAAAAGCAAAGAAGACTTGCAGTTACATTTAGTAGGATTATAGGGTTTATAGTTTACTGGGAAAAAACTCCATAACTCCTATTTTCAATGATTGGATCAGCTCACCTTACAATTAATTGCCTTATTGCACTGGTACCTAGAGCTAGAATTCTTGGATAAAGTGCCAAGAAATGCATATACCTTCTCATCCATTTTATTATCACTTTTGAATAACATCCATTCCCCGAAAGATGCCTGAATCTGACATGCACTGCTGGAGTATCACACAGCTAAGGACACCCTCGGTTTAGGACTAGAACCACTTAAAAATCTCCTAACTGGTCTCTGCTTCCAACAGTACCCTGCTCCCCTGTGTCCACCCTATTTCAGAGAGTCGTTTTCTAAGATGAATGATCCTTTCATTCATTGCTTCAAACCCTTTAGGAACTTCTCACAGTTTCCAAATTAAAGCCACAATGACCCTTACAGCAGGAGAGGTCTTGCACACATTCCAGTTTCAGTCTCGTCCAAAACTCCCCCCACGCCACCCCTTCACACTAGCCCTTAGCTGTGATGCTATTCTCATTTTTGAACCAGGAAACCTGTTATTTGATTAGAATAGCCTAGTGGTGAGAGGCATGGACTCTGCAGCAGATGCCGACTTCAAATCCTTGCTCATGGCATAGCAATTGTATAGTTGAGTCAAGTTTTTAAACTTGGTTTTCTGTGTTTCTGTTTTTCCTTTTCTGTAAAATGAGGAAAGGATAGTAGTAATGCCTTTCTTATTAGATGAGTCAACACATGTAAAACTCTTAAAATAGTGGATATCCCATAGCAGGATTTTGACAAATGTCAGCTCCCCTTTTCCCCGGAGTTCTGTCTCCAACATCTCTCCACCTGGAGCTGCCCTTTCTCCCTCTCCTCCCCTCAGACAACTTGATAACCCTAAGCTCTGAATCCTCTGCTGTTGCCACCTGAGTCATGTCTTCTTAGATCAGTCTAAGGAATAAACAGTAACGAGGTAAAGGGAAGCTCTGGAAGGCAGACCTTGATTGGAACTACTGCTGGCAGACCAAGAGCAATACCTTTTCCTGTCCTGGTCAGTCATCCACACCTCAGCATGTTGGTGTAAGGATCAAATAAATCAGTATGCATAAAGCCATTTGCATTGTGCTCATTACTTAGTAATTGCTCAGAAAATGTTAGCTGCTATTACTGTAATTATTCCCAGTTTGGCAGATAGAGAAAGTGAGGCTTAGAAAGGTTTACTCACCTGCCAAAGGTTATAGGCTGATAGAAGTGGGATACAAAGTCACTTTTTCTAACAGCAATCACCACCCCACACCAATGATTTAATCCCTCTCTCTTCTCACCCACCATTGTTCTAAGACAGTGCTGAGGCATGAGCCTCAGCATGAATCTCTGCTCAAGGAGGCATAACCATGTATGAGAGCAAAATCTCTGAAAACTTCTCAGGCAACGTTTAGGGTATGTTTGAACTAAAAAATCACTTGCTGTTTGTCTATAAATGAAATCTAATTAACTCAGTGTCCTGAATCTGTATTTGATAAATGTGTCACTCTATTAGACATGTATATATGCTAGGTAGCTGTATTTCTGTATGTATATATGTGTATGTGTTTATATATGTCTTTGTGTGTTTGTGTATTTGTCTGTGTGTGTGTCTGTACCCATGTCTGTTTGTATGTTTGCATATTTTTTCTTTGTCTTTGTGTCTATGTGTACATGTATAAATGTCTGTGTGTATATGTGTCTGTATGTCTTTTTTATTGTAGTAACTTTGATTTTGCACATAAAGATAAACTCAGATGTTTAAGCCCCACATATGTAAAGTTTCCTCATTCCTCAGATATGTTAACACACCCTGCCTTCCATTAAATCATCAAGCGTTCTTCACCATCTCCCAGTGGACTCCGTCACCACTTGTTCCCACCCCCGTCCCATTCCCTATTGGTAACCTCAGTTTTGTTGCAAGTGTCCAAGGGTTAGTTTTGTTTAATATGTTCCTTTGTCTTGTTTATTCATATTCCACTTATAAGTGAGATCATTTGATATCTATCATTCTTCTTTTTACTTATTTCACATAGCATGATCCCCTCAAGATTCATCCATGTTGATTTAAAGAACAGGATTTCATCTCTTCTAAGGGGTGGGTATTTTATTTTGTTTATATACCACATCTTCTTTATCCATTCATCTTACTGCTTGTTTGTATATGCCTGTGTACATATACATGTGTGTATGTTTGTATGCGTTCTTTTGTCTGTGTCCACATGCTTGTCTGCATGTATGTAGCTGTGTCTGTGCATATGTGTTTATGTGTGTGTTTCTGCATGTGTATGTGTGTATATTCACATGTGTGTGTTTATTTCTATGTTCCTATGCCTATGTATGTGTCAGTGTGTGCAATATGTGTATGCATGTATGTATCAGTGTATACATCTCTGTGTGTAGCAAGCATGTGTACTTTCTGTATATAAGTGTATGTTCATACATATCTGTATGTCTCTGTGTATGTATATATGTTTATATGTATATGTATATGTGTGTTTGTATGCATAAAGAGGCTATGTGAGATATATTAAAAGAAACTATATAAGATAACTCTAGGGTAGAAAGCGTCCTTGAAGTCATCTTATTGATAGCTTTCCTGGGGCCCAGTTTAAGTCACAGGAGTAACCATAAATGTAGCTCTCTGTGTCTCCCTTCTTCTTCAAAGTACTGAGAGGCATCAGTGAACATCTTTGGTACTAAGTGAGGACAAAGGTTGGAAGACACTGAAGAAGACTTGTTGAGCTGTTAGCAAACCCATTAAATGAGAAAGTAGGTTGGATTTCCCTGGGGTTAGCTCCTTAATAAACTCAGCTCAGCGTGTGTCCTTCAGGAGATTTTCTAATACTGGAGATCTTAATAACGTTTATCTGTTCCCTTGGCTCTGGAGATTCAACATGCATGCTTTCCCGTTGAGAAGAATGTGGTAACTTAGACAGACCATTAAAAGTTTTTTCCTCATGCCTGGGGCAAGGGTTGGTCAAGTCAAAGTTGACACCCTCCTAAAATGGTTTACACCCTCTAACTCACGGATGCATTGATACAGCATTCATTTTTATTTCTTCTTGAGAACACAGAAGTATCCCAGATACCACATGAAGCACCCACACTTCTCTGCTGCAGAAGTCTTTTAAAAACTTTGACCATGATGTGTGGAAATCAAACATTCTCTTGCCCAAACCAGAGACCCAGACTCAGCGGATACTGGATGGTGTTATCAGATATGTCATATGCAAGTCAAAGACTGGCATCCTTTTAAGACTGGAAATATGTTTGTAGGCTATTAAACATGGGGTTTGCTTCAAGTTCTTAACTTCCTACACCCAGTTCTTAGCTCGAGGTTGCTGGTTTATGGGGCCATTCAACATAGACACCTTTATCTCCTCATTCTACTATACACTTTCTCACCTGGGCTGGTTTTAGGATTCCTATTTCCTGTACTAAAGTAACTAACCTTGACTCCGCATGAGTATAATATTGAAAATCCAGCTTTCTTTGATCTTATGACTCCGCTCCCCCAAGGGCAGGGAGGGAGCACTCTCTTTGAGGAATGGCCACCAAAGACCTTCTCACCTGGGGCTATACTCCACCACAAAGAGATTAGCGCCCTGGAATTCTCTACCCTCTTGCATTTTTTCAAAACCTAAGTGGAAGCAGTGCCTGTTATTTGCAAACATTTTGAGGTAACTTAAGGGCAAGTTATTGTTAATGCTCATATTCTCCTATCTCTAGTATATCTGATTAAGTTATCTGAACAATTGGTCTTTGAATTGTTTCAATATTTTCGGATTTTGTTTTGAAGGAAATCAGACTCAGCATCTGAAGTGTGTGGGCAAAAATGTCATAAATTGAGGATTAAAGTTAGGGAACAAGTTTCTTTTTCTTATCCTCTCATCTGTTGCATTCCAAATCCTTCGATTTAGTTTCCATTTCCTTCCAATGTTCTTCCCTCAATTGACTTTTCATATTAAGCCTCTAAAAACGGTTTTTTTTTTCCTAAAGTACTTTCTTATTCAATTATTTGGAACAAAGATTTACCACCTAGTTATGTTTTGCAAAGAATTAGTTTCCAAGAACTTTATTTGGGATCATTGATATTGTCTTTGAGTTTCTCCACATTCCATTCACATTAAAGTTTCAAACTCTATTAGCCAACCCTTGGAGGCTTCTTGACACTATCAGGCTGCCTAAAATAGATAGAGTTTCAGCTGCCAACTGTGACCCAATCATAACTCATAGAGGAGGAACGTCAGTGGTCACAATATAAAATTGCCTTTCTGGGGCAGGATAATAACGTCACTTCTGTTGAGGTATTCAGTTTGATTGTTGGCTTCATGAAAGATGATGTTGGGCAAAGAAAAGTAAAACAAATATGACTTCAAAAGTGGGGGAAATATGCTGAGACATCTTTTTCTTAATGCTGCAATACTTTGCTAAAGTATTTTCACAAAGAAGATCTGATTTTTTTCACTCCCTGGCTTAAAACTCTCTAGTGGTCTTTGCTTTTCTAGAAGAAAGTCCAGCACTTCAGCATTACGTACAAGGCACCTTTTACAATTGTACCTCTTTTAACCTTTGCTCCACACAGAAGTCAGCACTTCCCTGCTAAGTCTTAGTTGTTTTCTTTTTTTTTCATTTGAAGATGTTATTTCTCTCGATAGCTGACAGATAGATGAATGGACGAATGGATGGGAGATAAAGACATACATGAATATATAGATACAGCCATAACATAGATATTGCCTTTAAGAACTACTTTTCTGGGATCTTTTTCTTGTTCAATTACTCGGAATGAAGGTTTACCACTTAGTTCTCTTCTGTAGATAACTAGTTTCTAAGAACTTTATTTTTTTGATTTAATAATGTTTATTTGCGAATAAATAGGACTAAACATTATCTTCGGAAACATTGAAATTATCTCACATCTCCTTCATCTCTCCTTCCATTCACAATGAGGCTTCCCTCAAGCTCTATGAAGTTCCATCATCATTAGAACTAAGAAACACCTGTCCATGCACATACCTTGGCATGATGTTTTTTAAGAAGGAAGAAAGAAAGAGGAGGAAGGAGAATTATTATTTATTTTTTTGCTTGTTTATTTTAATCTCCTCACCCCCACATCAGGTTTTGACCCTGGGACCTTCGGCTTTACCTGGCTCACACCCTAGTCATCTCAGCCACCTGAGGCACAAGGGCATGCCTGTCCCTGCCATGTTGTGCTTTTTAAAATTTTTAATTCTGCTGTCGCTACAAGGAGCCTGGGGCATGTACATTCCTATTTTCTATTTAAAGGCATATAGGTAGACCTTTCTTTAATCAATTCTGAACCACCATCTTTCATCAGTTGAGCATTTGGGGAGGCCTTCAGGAATGCCTCTGAAAACATTTCCTTTCAGATAACATTATATCTTTCGGTTGTTGTTGATTTTCCTCCCTCTCTCTTTTCTCTGGTGACTGCTACTCGGCTGGCTTCTTCAACGGGGCCATCCTGCTGATTTATGTTAGAGGGGTGGAAACTGCACATTTTCACTTTTAATTCAAAATTTCAAAAAGTAAGCAACTACATTTTATATAAGTTCATTCATAATCACAACACCAATCATTTAAAAGCACTTCCTAAAAAGTGTAAGAGACTGAAGAAGAAAATTAGAAAACTATCTTGAATGGCATAGACATACCTAGAATAATGGGGAGAGAAAAAAATTCATGCAAAAGCTAAATTGAAAAATAACATTATTGTGGGGGAATATCAATGTCCAAAGGCAGATTAGGTAATGACAGAAATAAAAGGTTCTGCAGGTTAGGGGATCTATGGACTATTTTATAAACATCCAAATTTATAGAATTCCCTTCCTACAAATTCCCTAAGCCTGATTACTTGACAATTTTTGACATTTTTTTCCCCAATGACATTGATGCTTAATTAACTTTCTTTGAGTTTGTTGCAAATGAAACTATCAACAGTTGATCATCTGGGGCCATGACCTTGCTTGGGGAATAAAAAAGAGAATACAACTTAATTTTCATGAATTTTTAATGGAAAGAGAGGATTCCCATTGATTATGAAGGTAAATAACCAATCACAATAGCATTAGCAATATCATGCCTATGTCTCCAGCAGAAACCACAGGTAATCTATCCCATTAGAATTGTTGAAGCTATCTAAAAATGGTTCTGTTCGTCACTGCTTTGAAGTCATATTTATTTGGTTCTCCCATAGATGCCCTTAGTGAAAGCATCAATGATAAGAATACCTTTCACTGTGCAATACTTTTAAAGTATTGTGCTAACTAGATCAAAAATATCTGATTTTCTGTAATCCTATGCATTCTCTTTTATATATTTAAAGTTTGATACTCAGCAGGCTTCAATGGCTTCCCCAGATTTCTCGGGTAAGGTGGGTAGCATGCAATGAGATAGATTCAGGGCCACTGACTTCAGTCTATTTTATGGGAATGACTGGAGTGACTTCTCTTAGGAAGGCTGTGGTAATCTGATTAAGTACTCGGGCAGTTGTTTGAGAAACAGCTCCTTACTTGGTATTACCATTATCTTCAGGAAAAATGAAGTTCTGATGTGCTATTTCTACTCTTTGAAAAACATGCACACTGACTGAAATTCCCCATCTTTTGAAGATAAACTTGAAAGGGATTCTTGACATGATGCCGGTCAATTGATATATGAAGATATTTAAATGATCCCTAGGAGATAGTTTCCTGTGCAGTTTTTTAAAAGCAAATAAGTTTCTTTGTCAAAAAACTTAAAAACCTTTTTTAATTCCACAGACTAGTGACAAAGCCTGTCAGAGAAAGCAAAGGAATAAAAAAAAAATATGCAGAATGCAATCAAGAAAAGTGAGCATGACATTTCTTTCATTTTTCTCTTGTGTTTATAAAATCAAGTTAAGCTCTTTTTTTTAACTCATCTTTGTTGTCGTATTGAGAAATTTAGCATTTAGCCTAAAATGTTTCGCATGATGAATTATTAAAAATCTTTAACTGCTGGACAACCTTGCTGTGGTAGAAGGGTGTTTTGTTTTGTTTTGTTTTGCTCTTTAAAAAAATTACCCTGTGTTTTGCTGTGAGGGGAGACAGCTAATGAAAAATGGCCCAGAATTATTGTGAACAATTGTCTGTAGTGTAATCAAGTCTGTTTCTGCCCTGCAACTACTTCAGGATATAATGATACATGTATCATTAAGCAGCTGCTATAGATGCCGGAGGAAACTGGTAGAAATTTGTACCTATTGTTTTCCTTTCTCCAGCCTCTCTTCCCAGCGTCACCCATTTTCTCTCATCTCCCTAGTGATTTTTGGAATATGACTGCAAAAATTTGGTGAAATACAATCATGGATCTTCACACATAAAAATGTATGCTATATACACAAACATATTTCTTTTTAAAGGGCAACAATACGAAACATGCATTCTTTGGGAAACTTTTTGGTTGGTCATTATGGAATGCATCAAGTAAGCTTTTTAGGATGGTGATTTTTAACACAGGAAGCAAAGGTCAAGGGAGAGTGTGTGACTAGTGTTTAATTAGAACAAGCTTCTAAAATAAAGCAATTATATGTTTAACGGCTGCTAAATTTTATGGAACGAGAGGACTCAAACTTGACCTGTTTTCCACTGGCGTATGTGTGTGTGTGTGTGTGTGTGTGTGTGTGTGTGTGTGTGTGTGTGTGTCTACCCTCACTTATCAGGTAATTCTAAATGGGGTTCAAACAGCACTCTTAGTACCACTGATGCACCCTGCCCAATGCGAAGTCCTACAGAGCAGCAAAATTTGTAGAGCACCCACCCTCATGATAATATAAGTAACACCATTGGATTTACAAGTTGTCACATTTATTTTTATTTCCTGTCATGGGTCCCCTAATACCCAATGTTGCAGAAAAAAGTAACATGGGAAGAAAAGGGATGTAGCAATTCCATTTGTAGTAGATTCTTCTTTAATAGGATGTAGCATAACATTCCATATATCAAAAGATTTCTCACTGAAAATATTACATTTTCCTACATTTCTGATGTCATAACAGATCCCAGGTGAATCAGCTATATTTTATACAAACAATTAGGAGCTAATATGTTCTGTCTATTGTGCCATTACATTAATGTGAGCATACCCATTTCAAAGTAACTAAAATCAGTAGACTCACAATTGCAAAATGATATATTTTCAATAATAACATTTAAAAATACATGCCAATAGAGAGCTTTTAATAATTCATGCTTAAGTGTATTGGGGGGAAAATGGAATTCTCCTGGGGCAGAGGTTATGTTTGTGTTTTGTATCTGCAGCAAAAACACACCTACTCTGTATGTACACTGCCCTTTCACTTCTATAAATGCATGCCTAAACTAGAACACCAGCGTCTTAGCCATGTAAGCAGTGTCCTATTTAAGCCAGTCATTTAACACTCTGTAGTAATACACACTGCAGATGACATAACAAATAAAATGTAGAGAGCAGAAAAAAGCAGCTCCTTTTTTCTTTTTAAGACATCCCATGGAAGCAGCTAGTTCCTCTTGTAAGACTGCATTTTAAAGAGGCTATTATAATATATTCATATGTTCACATCAAAAATCATCATAAGGCATGCTATTTCCTTATTATTTTAAAAATACTGATATTCAGTCATAAGTAACTATGAGATCATTAATCCAATTGAAGAAAGTAAATATTTAGACGATTAAGTGCATGAGTCAGAATGTCCATTTAAATCTTTTTGGAAATCAGAGTATTAAAGCATCTAAGGCCCAGGAAAGTTGGGGGAACAGAGATTGGACAAGGAAATGCTGCCCAAGGATTCACTGTAAGTGCTTAGGGCTCCCAGTCCGTAGGGGAGTTCCAACACATAGCTCTATCACCCTCTGTTTCCTGAAGAGCTGGGAACTCAATGTGTTATATACTAATATTGATGTACAACGATGCATGTCTTAAGTACTTATCATGCTGATGCAATGTTCCTTCCATAGTTCATTTAAAAATAAACAAATAAATATAACTTCACTTAAAAATACAGTAGGTAAAAATATAATTGTGTGCAGGTCCAATAAAACTAAAAGAAAATGTGTAAATGAGTGTGTGCATATATATGGGGGTGTGTACATATATATATACGAATATATTTATATATATATACAATTTTTCAAACTGGATCCTCCAGTACAGACCAGTTCCTCAGAACTTCTGGGGCAGCAGAGTCGGAGTCCTCAGCTGTGACATTTGTTCAGGGTATAGGGCCAGCTCATAGATAGGCCTTCCCCAACTCACATTCAAAAAAAAATTTGTACATGAGAGGAAATGTGAAAACAAACATCATGCACAGATTTATGTTAAATACGACTCTTTTCCTCTTATTTCAAAGTCTATTATCTCATTATCAGAACTCATTACCACTTGCTCTGAAATTTGCATTAGTAGGTAGGCCTCTGAGAAAACATAAATGTGCTCTATAATTGGAAGGCTTGAAAATACTATCATATCTAAAGTAAAACAACCAACTTTAGAGCACAGGGGAGATTAGCCATAGGTACTAAGTACTTTGATGGAAGTTGGGTCTTTTAATAAAATTGTGACATCATCAAAATTGAAACTCCAGGAGCAGCTGGACTTCAAGACAAAGGGAAGCTTTGAGCCTCATACCATACAAAAGTCTTATACTACATGTGAATTGACATTTTAGGAGAATTAAATCCCAAATTCATTGTAAAACTTGATTCATCCAAAGAATCGGGAGCTCCATAAATATTAATGGGTGAGCCTTATTGATCCATCAAAGTCTTGATAAAGGTGAATCACATATCAGAACTCTAAAAAAAAGATGAGGGAGAACAGACAACTCCTTCCCAATATCTTCATTGATTATTTTTTGCCATTGTGACCACTTTGCAAAAAAGATGCAAGGTCTAGACTAGAACTTCACTATCAACCCACCAAATCAATATTTTAGTATCATAACTGACTTCAAGGATTTATGAAAACACTGAATTTCAAAAGAAAGGAAAATACCTAAGTGGAAAAATGTACCTAGAGATTTTCTACAACTACTCAATAACAGCAAACATAGAATACGTATGCCAATATATCTGCCCTGAAACAAGCCTCACCCAGTCTTCTTTCAATCTCATTCTACCAAAATCTAGATCCAAATTCTAAAAATAAAAGAATTAAAGGCAGACTTTACTAGCCATTCGTTTCCTAAAATCTATTGAAAGAAGATGGAATGCTGTGTCAAATTAACTGGAATGCCACTCAGATGTTAGTAGAAAGATCTTCATGCTAAGATACATCAACATTCAATCTTTTGTGGTTTGTGGGAATGGAAAAACAAGCACCACATAAGTCTTGGTATTTGGACCACAGCAGTGGGGGACATTTAGAACATTCTCCCAAGGAAACATTTGGCAAAGACCAAAAGTGCAAAGATGCTATCCTGGGAACCAGGATCTCCTTGTGGCAAAGTATACCTTCAGAAAGGCTTGTTTCTCATCCTAGAATTAGGTGCACGTGGTCCCAAATGGAAAACTCTATTTGTAGACAAATGGCATATTTCAGAGAAATTACATCTACTAGAGCTATGCAAGGGTTTCAATCTAAGTCACCTAAGAAATCATGAATTTTAGTACTTTTTCACACAATCAATAAAAATTGTGGGAAGTGGAACTTGGGACTGCATATTAATCTTGCATCTGGCTCCTTGCTAGCTTTCAACAGCAACTATTCATCTTGTTGAGCTTATAGAAGTGATTTGTTTCATCTGTACACTCCATGCACAGCTAAATATAAAATCAACTTCTATTTAACAAAGTGGACTAACAGCATGAGGCCTATCAGGATAGCCTGCAACCTTGGTGTAGGATTGCAAATGCCTGCAACATGTCAGCACAAAAGCCAAGCCCTTAGAATGTTGCTTAATAATGACGCCCCGTCGATTAGTTGTCGAATAGGAATTTCCCATCTTAAGTTGCTGACAGATCTGGCTTGTATTTCTTCTTCCAAAGGTTGCAACAAATATTCTGCCATGTGCTGAGGTTCTTCAATTACTTAATCCACTTATTGGAAATCAAGTTAAAATTATCCATTAGGCAAATGACTCATTCTTACTCAGCTAAATGAGGGGTGTAAATGGACTTCACCTTTTACAGAAAGTGGATGCAGCCTGGTACGTGTTTCACAAGGTTTCATCTCTCCTGCTGCTACTGCCTTTAATAAGAGGACTTTAGACCTTAGCAAGTAGGATAATAGTTTGGAATGACAATAGGTTGGGATGACTCTATCAAAGAGTCAGTTGAAACTGATAGGGATATTACTTGTTATTTGCAACCCTAGAGTGACAATGGGGACAAAGAATAGATCACAACCACTGTTCCCTCACAAAACCCATGTGAACTTCTAAACCCCATCTCTCACATGCTCTGATGTACAGTGTAATACCATTTTCAGGGGCGCATCCATGCACATTCCTGTACATGTGAGCTCACACACACACATAGTCATCATTGCAACCATCCAATCAATCTCTATTCTTGGACATTTTTCTAACCCAAAGTGATTCTGTAGAAGCAGAGATTATTATCATCAATGGTTCAAACATGTGGGGCTTTATACCAGAAGACAGTGATGTTAGAGCCATGATTTTAGTAGGTGTGTATGAGGATACTTGCAGCAAATATTGCAAAGCAGATTACAACTACCTCAAAACTTAGTGGTTAATTTATTTTGTTTCAACATTTTCTAAGTTATATGACCAGATCCTCTGCTGGGATCACTCAGTGGCAGAGGACAGTATCTTGAGAATCAACCAGCTGGAAGGTCAGGATGATTTGTCCATGTCCAAGAGTGAGCACTGTGCTTTGTAAGCCCTAGGTTTCCATCTCCATGGCTTATTATCCTCCAGTCAGTTAAAGTTGCATCTATCTATGGGAATTTAGGTTGTTTCCATTTTTTTGACCAATCTAAGTAATGCTGCAATGACTATAAGGTTGCATTCAAAGTAGGGTTTTCATCATCTTTGAATAGATGGTGATTCTATTTTTAACTTTTTCAGGAACCTCCCTACCATTTTCCAAAGTGACTCCATCAATTAATATTCCCACTAACAATATATGTCTTCTCTTCACACCCTCGCCAGCACTTGTTTTTATTCTCTTTGATATAGGCCATAAAGAGTAGCATTTCTTAAAAGAAATTCAGCATCAGAGACCATTATTTAGTATTATGAATGTGTTTTCTAAAGAACCTAATACAGTTTGGTTACACACCACAAAGTCCAATCAAACTTTCACTCTCACACACCAAACATATGTGGGAGCTCATATTTGTTATATAATTTAAAAGAGAGAGTTCAGGGGACTCTGAGAAAGTAGTACAATGAGTGAAGTATGAAAAAGGCAAATATTACCATATGGGACACTTTTCCCAGAGAGGAGAGAAAACCAGAAGCAAGGGGATTACTGATATGACAATCTTGAGTTCACTTCTGAGACAAATATCCTTCCTCTTATTTGTCCTGCAGGAGTGTTATGGGCAGTGACAGGCATACTATCTAAATAGCTGCCCTCATGGCTGCTTACAGTCTAGAGGGGATCTAAAAAGCCAAAAAGCAAATGAAGAAAACAAACAAAAGCAGATGCTTTGAGTCTGCAAAGGAAAAGGAAAAGACATCATGCTATGATAGAGGGCTGTCTGTGGAGACAGTGGACTGAATCTCAAAGGTTAGATGTGAATCGACTCAGTCAAAAGCTGGAAAAGGATTTTCAAGATAAGCGACAGAGCAGGGCAGAAAAAAACCCAACTCAGTGGTCAGGCAACAGAAGGCAGTTCATGTGAATGGAAAAGACCAAGAAGGGTGGTCTAGAATGAAGTTGGATAATAAGACAAGACCCAAACATGAAAGACATTGCAGATTCAATAGTAATGGGAAAGAGTTTGGGCAGGAGAGAAACATGACCTCAGAAAAGATAGTTCTATTCAAAGAAGAAAACAGCAGTAGTTCAGACAAGAGATAAAATATACAAATGACAAAGCATTTGGCAACTCAATGATCAAGACTGCAGAGGATTAGGGAAGAGGGTAAAGGATGGATGTGATCAGAATCCAGGATTGTAGCAGTTCTAGAAAAGGTGAGCATTAGAAATCCCTTGGACATAACAACCAGGGAGGAGGGAAGATGACTTAAGGGCTGGCCCTAGCAGAAGATGCTCCGAGCACAATACAAACTGCCATACTGATGCTCTGTCACACCTGCAGATTTACATTATGTCTCACCTACTTGAATCTTCACAACATCTCTGCAGAGTGGATGTGATGGCTATCATTCTTCTTTATGCATGTCACAGGAACTGATTAAACAGAACTGCAGTGAGAGACAATGAAAGGATAGCTTATGCACAGCAGAATCTAATGACAGCTACCTACTTCTCCAACTAGATTGCTGAGGATTGGAAATACATCTTATCCCATGGAGAGATTCATTCATTTCATTTCATTCATTTCAATACAGTAGTTTCTCAGCCAATAGTTGTTATTGATGATGAACTGGAAAAAAAAATTAAGTGGGAGCAATCTTTGGTGGTTTAAGATGGAATTCAACTACATAAATTACCTTTCACTTTACCAAGCAGCTGTCATAGCTTAATGCCCCAACATCAGCAGAAGCATCACCGGAGAACTTTTAGAACACAATTTCTCGGGTCCAACTCCAAACCTATTGAATCAGAAAATCAGAGACAAGGGCAGGTCTCAGCAATCTGTGTTTCCATCAGCCCCAAAAGTGATTCAGATGCAGGCTCCGGCTTGAGAAACAGTTCTAGTCCAACACTATTTCCCTTGATGTGGCGAAGGAAGAGACAAGAGGGGTTGTGGGGGTTGAAAAGAAATGAAAGAGACAGGCTGGAAATGCAAAGATCTCATTACACAATTTTCCTGGAAGATAAAAGAAAAGGCAAGGCTGTAGGGGGGAGAGTGAGCCCGTCTTTGTCAGTGGACTCCAGTTCACGTCTGCAGCATTCCCAATTAGCCAAAGTGCAAATGTCTTGATAAATCTGATTGCTTGTGGACTAGACACTCACAACCTTTAAAGGAAAGACGAGAGAAATAAAATCTCCTACAACCATGTTTATATTATATGGTTCTGGTCCTCTTTATTGACAACAGTAGGATATTTGATGTGAACATTGAACAAAATTAATCAAGTTATATCTTCCAGGACAAAAGGTTGTATTGGAGACAAAGAAATAGTAAATGGTCTTGCTGCTCCACTGAATTAAGATACATAAGTAAACTTGGTACCACGGCAGTTCTATTAATGTCGTGTATAAGTATTTTCCAGGAAACGACTCCCCAGTGGAGGACAAAAAAAGGAACCCAATGAACTCTAGAGGTTATATGATTTCCTACATCTGATTCCACTACTAATCCTGGATTCCTTGAGTTCTTGTAGAGCTCCAACAAATTCTCCATTTATACTTGCTAGAATCATTTTCTGCTCCCTAATGCCAAAGCATTCCTGTTAACTGGAAGCTAAATAGCTAGTGTTTTACACCTACCTTAACATTTATTTAAAAAGTCACATTGAAGGCTGTGTGGATGAAGAAATGGGAGGCCCGTATTGCACTGCCACACAAAAAGAAATCGTTTCCACACTTATGGTCAATTTTACATCGGTATTAAAAGCAGTAGCTATAAAAAAGGAGAAAAAAAATTCTATTAACTTTTCTCCGTTTCTTATTCGTGTGAATTGAAAGTGGCCTCAACTAATAATAAAACTTACAAATTTCCATTTCTTCAGCAGAATGTGAACACACCTGGAACTCTCTTTCAAGTTAATAGGAGCCCTAAATGCAAGCTGGCTACGCAAAGCAGCACAAAGACTTGGCGCTCCACCACACGATCTCCTTGTGAGCCCTTGGAAGGTGTGCTAGAGCAAAAGCAAGATGTTCATGATTACTGTTCAATTTCCTTGTTTGGTAGACTCAAAGTGTACCCACATGGTCTCATAAAATACTTAATTCAAATTTCTTCGAAATTGAAAAGGCAGTCTCCTTACTTATCTTTTGGAAAAATCTGTATAAAATCAAAGCAAATTCTATTTTGGAAGTGAGGATAGTGACTTAGGCACATCAAGATGAGTGTTTCTGGCCGTGGTAGGGTAGTGGTTAAATTTGCGGCCTTCAGCCAGCGCAATCCACATGTATCCTAAGTACCCTGTCTTGGGACAGGGTGAGCAACCAAGATGAAGAACTGAACAAAATAAATAAAGTGTTTTCTCTTTTCTCTTCCTGCCTGCCTGCCTGCCTGCCTGCCTGCCCGCCTGCCTGCCTGCCTCCGCTTGCCTTCATATCTGCCTGCATATTCCCCTTAGGAAAAAGAGTGTTACTTTAAACTTTTACTTTAAAGATGTATTTAGGAGAATGTATAGCAATGGTTTATTTTCCTTAAGATCTTAAAGAGTACTTTTATGCTTTCTTGCCTTTCAAAGTCTGATGATAATGATTGTCATGTATACTAGTGCCCAATGCCAGTCCCATTACCAATAGCCTTCTTTTTCATCAAATCATGATGTTGCCTTCTAGATAAAATTTCTAATTTCAGAATTCCCCAAACAGGTAGATTTTGGACACACCCAATTTTGAATACATTCGATAACCTTTAAGATGCCTCCCTACAATAGTCACCAGAGTTATCGATTCAGTATACTTCATCAGTCTTCAGTAGGCACCTATAACACCAACAGTGAGCTGCCTGATGACTTCAGGCTCACCGAGGGAGACAAAAAGAAATAAAAAGAAGACTGGGAGTTTAAAGAAACAATGGAAGAACTTGCGCATGAGAATCAAAATGTGGAATGGGGTGCGATTTCATTGTTGAAGCCTTGTCCATCATGGAGAATTGGGGAGTATTCTGTTAGCAGAGAACCTGTGGATGCCCCAGCAACTTGGGGACTCTCACTTAGCCTGCTTGGTCAGCACTTTTGATTTAGTCAATTTTCCTAATATCCAAGGAGAGAAAATATCCTATTTGGGAATTGAGACAGCTTTTCTTTTTAAAGGGACAGTATGCCTTTGGAGCACAACAAAGGAGCAGACAGCAGTTAGGTTTGTACAGAATGGATAGGAGCCATGGAAACAGTGGGCTGGAACGGGGGGCCCCCAAGCCAACTTGTATGGGGCATTGGCTGCCAAGCAAAAGTGTGCTGTCAAGTTTGAGTCTGTGCATTTTGTGCTGGAAAGGAGAAGAGGGCTGGGAGCAAAAGATAAACGGGAGGGTAAATGAGGCACTTTTTCTGGGAACACCAATTTACCCAAAGATCTGGGGACTTAAATGTTAGCCTATTTAACACAATTAATACAAAACTTGAGACTTAAAGACATTTGACACTTCACATGGTCTCTTGGGACAATCCGTTTAATCCGTCACCTGCCTTCATATCTCTCTCTCTCTCTCTCTCTCTCTCTCTCTCTCTCCCTCTCTCTGTCACATACACACACACACACACACACACACACACACACACACACACACACACACGGAAGGGATCCCTTTCTGTATTTTCTGTGACCACTAATGAAAAATTTTAGGGTTTTGGGCAGAATAGTGACATAATCAGTGACATCTTTGGAAAATTAACCTGACAGCTCACCATTAAGGTTAACAGAAGGGGAATGAAACTAGAAACAGATGTAATGAAAGTTGTTCAATAATTTAGCTTTGAGGTGAATCGGGCCAACTAGGAAAGGTGAACTTCACCAATGAGGACTCCTCAGGACATGACTCAGGTACGTGGGAAGGGGGTGTGTGTGGAGTGGGTGGGAAGACATAGATGAAAGGTAAAGGTAGTGGTGAGATTGGAGTCTTTATCACATCAATCTTGCTACACCCTGGAAATTTGCCAGGTTCCCAAGTTTGCTTACAAAACAATTCAATTTACGTTCCACCCTTTTCAGTGAGTTCAATTCTGCTCATACATCTCCCTAGGAAGTATTGTGTGTATTGTTCACTGAGATGAATTTTGAAAACTATTATGAAAGAGCAGAACAGTATTGCAAATGTCTGATGAACAGAACCTCCTGAACCCACTTAGATTTCATGTTTCTTCATTCAACAACTTTGATCAAAGGGCAGGAGGAGAAGACTCTTCCTTGGTTTCTCCTATCACACAAGTTATTGCTGCACCAGCCAGAGTAGTCCTTAAGGCTCAGGATCCAGGTTACGAGATCCTGGAAGGCTCTGTTGCCCAGAGGTTCCGAGAGGAAACCTGACTTGTGGGTTAGTGGGCTTATCAGCTGTACCCACACAGCTTCCCTAAAGTTTTCAGGGCTAAGACCTACAAGGTGCTATCATGTCTTCATAGGGATAAATTCAACTGAGGCATGCAGTTTACAGCAACAATAAAGTAACCAGGTTGAAAAAGAGAAGAAATGGGAGGAGAAGAGAAAAGTGGAGAGAAGATAAGCTTACATTCTCACATGTTCGCAAGAACATGTCCTTGTTACTAGATGTCACTTTCCAAGTGGTCACATTTTCTTATTACTGACACATCTGACATGGGGGTCTGCAAGTGTTTGCCATGGAGCACACGAAACCGAATCTATGGTGTCATTCCAACACATGACAGCTGTTTGGGCTTCTTGGTGAGAAATGGTTGATGTAATTAGGATCCATTTCTAGTTATTGGCATGCCAGACCCGGGGCAGAGGGCACTTTTCCAAGTGGGGAGAGGAAAAGCCAAGGCAACCATTAGAAGAGACTATTATACCATTTTGAGCTAACATATGGAATCGATAGCCAACATGAGCAGCTGTGCTCGACTGTGGAAAAGCCTTGAAATCGTGTAGTTGCACTGTAACCAATAAAACGAATTATTGACTCAAGGAGAAGGTGTGTGTATGTGTGTGTGTGTCTGTCTGTGTGTGTGGAGAGAGAGAGAGAGAGAGGAGGCTCCAAAGTAGGATTAAGTGATGCATTTACTCTTTTACTCTCAAGGAACAGGTACTAGGAAGCACAAGGTGACATGGTTTTCTTCCTGAATGACAATAGAAATTGAAGAGCCTACACTGGAGAAAAAGAAGACCTGGAACCAGGATTGTGTGGTCAGTTTCTGACTCTAACCTCCCTAGTGCACAGAATGCTTGAATTGCTCTGACATCCCAAAATATTCTGAAGGTAGACATTCTGGGGAAGAAAACACTAAAATAGAAGAAAAGAAGAAAGAACTGAAATGATAAAAAAAAAAGAAAATTCCCAGAGTAACCTCTTTCTTTTGAACTCAGACTTAACTATGGACAAATTTCACTTCTAATGAAGTGAAAAACACTGATGCTCCAAAATAAAACATCAGTTTTGTGAGTTTTATTTATCCACAGGAACATTCATTTGGGAATCAAGTAGCCTGGATTATATTTCCTAAGTGTGCCATGACTTCGGATGTATAGTCTAATGGGTAACAGCTTCCTCAATACCCTGTTTTGCCATGTGTAAAATAGAAATAATTATACCACTAAATAACCAGACAATTTTATTTGGGCAGCAAGTGCAAATATAGGAAGCTAAGTAAAGTATTTTAAATTTGTTTCAGGGGAACTAAAAATACATTTCAAATACCATATGCATCATTTCTAGGACTAATAATGTAGGTCTATGTTAGTCTTCAACATTAAATAACTGCTATTCTTTTTTAAAAATAGTGCTTTTTTGGCCTTGATTAGAGTGTTCAAAATAATTTGCATTCTTTAAACTTAAAAACTGCCCCATCTAGGCTTATAGACAAAGCATTTGCATGACTAATGACTGTCTGCATGGGTTAGTTGTGACTTAATAGTTATTTTCTCTGCCTTTTGAGCGAGACTCATGGCCACATCAAGCCCAAAACTCTCATTCAAATGAGACCCACTTTTTTTTTTTAACTAAATGAGGTACTTTCTTCGCTCAAACAAGCAGAAAGCTCTACACCTGTGTTCAAAACCTCTGTAAGAACTCAGGTCAGCATCACACTTCAGAATGAGAGGATATCGTCCGTGTACCAGGGGCGCCTTGATGCTCTCCATCAATTTCCGGTTGGTTTCTTGCCTGAAGCCATCAATGAGAAACTGCCTAAGTCCAAAAATTACTCAATACCAGATAATCGGTAAACAGGTTGTTAAAAAATAATGGAAACTTCCATTTTCACTGCCCATTCGGCAACTTTGTTTTAACATAATCACTCCACATTGTACATCTCTGAGACACAGAGAGAGCACAAACCAGCCACATAAGCTCATAGGCAATTAAGATGTGGCTGTGGAACCATAAATTACTTAGCAAAGGCAAGAGAAGTCTAGGTCATAGTGTGGATTCTAATCAGCAGCTTCAGATTCTCTTTCTTATCCTGGAAGCACACTGTGCCTAACTGTTCCCAGCCTCTATGAGACACTGAGTACCTTTCATCTTTGCTGTTAGGATTAAAGATGAATTTGCTAGCTTGAACAGAATTTTAGCCTTTATTCTATGACATCTACATGCTTTGGTGCCCAGAAGTGTGAACTCAGAAGCCTAGAATGAGGCTCCACTGAAAGTTCCTGGCACTGGAAGCTTCAACAAACCCAAGAGTTTGCTCAAAATGCTATAAAAACATAGTCACAAAGACCAGGTCATATATATTCACCTCTCTCTTTGCTATGAAAATCGCTTATTATTATGACAGAGAGAAACACAGAAACAATAAAAGGGCTAAGTTTTAGTAACTTTTCATTGTGTGGGGCCTTTCACATTCAGTTTTGAAGACTCCTAAAGGCTATGTAGGTCCCTGTCCAATTTCATAACTTTACTGTGAGCCCCTTTTTCATGTTAGACTCTCAGAGGAGCACAAAGAATCGTTAAAAATTATTTGAAGCTACACAAATACTAAAGCTATAGACTGAGTGTTGGTGTCTCCCTAAATTCAAATGTTGAAACTGCAACTCCAGTTTTTTGCAATTAGGAGAAGGTCTTTGGGGGCAATTATGTCCTGAGAGTTGAAACTTCATCAATGAGACCAGTGTCCTTATAAAAGGAACCTCGAGAACTCCCTCACCCTTCTCTCATGTGAGGATACGTCAAAGAGATTGCAGCCATGAACCAGAAAGGGCTGTCACCATACACGGAATCTACCAAATCATGATTTTGGACTTACCACTTCCAGAATTGTGAGGAAATGAATGTTTTTAGTTTATAAGCCACCTAAATGAAGGCATTCTGCACCTTACTGGTATACCATATGGTGTGATTATAGCCTGAAGGGACTAACACACCTGCTACAGCATCCCACACCCTAAGGATTCACTCACATACTGAGTTCAGAACACTGCAGGGTCACCGGTTGGCAGTGTTCCCTGTACTGTGAATGAAACAGTGAAAACTATAGGTGACATTTTACCTTTAAGGAGTTTAATTCAGGTAGAGCTTGATCAGCATCTGAAATGATAACTAGATTGTATTTGATCACTTATTTAATTTTGTGTTTTTTGTGTCACGTAGAAAGAGCAACTTTTGAGTGAGATGCCATTTGAATATATATCCTTTACAGTTGAAATTAGTTGTGTTAATTTTGTGAAGTATAGACTTGGAGCATTTGATAAATATCTCATGTAATGTTTTTCTTTAAAAGTCTGTGATGTCCGGAGAAACTGGTTATTGGTAAATGAAGTGTCTGTGTCTTCTGTAAAGGCTTCCTTACCACGTGAAGCACTGCCTCCCTTCACTTTCTTGAGGACCTTTTGTTGGTCTTCCCACCTAGATTCCAAATCCAGTAAAACAGAAAGCTTAAGGTTTAAGGATGTTAGAGCATTTACTCTGTGTCATATGCTACACTAATGCTGAGAGAATAAAAGTAAGGACTAGGAATTGCCTTGCCCTGTAGAAGTTGCTGGCGTGAAATTCCCTATAGTTTTCATAGGTTTATCACAAACACTCAAGTCCAATAATGCTCACAAACTGAGTTGCTGTTAACTAAAATCCCTGTAATTCCAGATAGTGATGCAACACATGGGTGGGGTTGGGGAGAGAAATGTGGAGGCTGGTGGTGAAGACTCCTGGAAAAGCATGAGCCAGAGTAATTCCACCACCAAGCTTGGAGAACATCTTCAATAATTAGTCAACCAAAAAACAGATTTGTCTGAGTGCTAAGAGCCGAGAATGTCCTGTTTGAAGTTTGTATTTAAACAAGCAAAAATACTGTTAACAAAATAGTAGGGAGAGGGGGACTCTACATTTTAAGAGTAAATGTGTTTTTAAAAATTTTTACTGCTCTTCATGAAAAAGATCTATCCTAACAATAGAGAATTATCATTTTGCTGGTTACTAAAGCATTTTATGAGCATATATCAAGTAAACAAATTCCATCTTAGTGCTATATTTAAAAAGAAAGTTAAAAAAAAAGAAGCTATGTTGAATCTCTTCCTTCAAGAGTACATAATATATTTTTACCTGTCCTTTTTCACTTAGAAATTTAACAGTGAAAGCATCTCTAGGGAGATAAAAATATTTTGCTATTTCAAAGTGTAGTTTTGTGTGTTTTAAATGTTAATAAGCAAAAATACAACTGTTCTCTATATATTAGCAAAATTACAAAAAATACAGGGACGCTGAAATTTGATATCAATAGTTCACTTTTTGCTACTCCTATTTCTACTGTAGTAGCAACAATAGAACCTGAGAACTGAGTGCTGTGGATATTTCAACTCCCAGACAAAAGGGATAGTCTTGCTATAGAAGGATTATTGTGACTTAAACCACCATGTTCTTTAATTATAAAAATTTTAAAAGTCTTTAGTCCTTTTAAATGTGTAGCTTTGGTGTCCCTCTCTGTCGGATTTCTGTAATGGAACTAACTATAGCTTAAATCTTAGCAAATTATCAGCCAGTTACTTTGGAAAATTACTGAGCTATTGCTCAAAGGATGAATTGCCCATGCAACAATTTTTCACTTAGTAAATGGGTGGATACATGGTGGTAGGTGGTGATAGGGCTACAAATATGTATGCATGTCCTCACCAACCTAAAAATCTCAAGGTTTAGTGAGTAACTGGTGTACAAGTCAACAATTCCTATGCAACGTTTTAATCTGTGTTGGAGTTCTGCAAATGCATATAAGTGGTTATTGTGTAATATTTAATGTCAACAGGTGTTCTATTTTTCAATGAAGTTGTTACCAAACTTATGATTTACCAATTTAATGAAAATAATTGATTATTTTGAAGGAGGTAATTTATTTGAAGACATAACACATTCAATGATCTGCTACCCTAATCAGATTTTCTTTTTTACATTAATTTAGGTGTTTCGTTCATGAAAATAATCTATATCAAAGACATGCATGTAGTATCTTGAGAAATTGCATTTGTTTTATTTAATATAATTAATTTATTTTATCACTTGCCAAATCTTAGTTTAAACTAATACATTCAGCTTTCATTGGACACCTTTTATGTATTACTATGTACTATGGTTAAAGCTGTGGCAGGTTCATCAATACATAAGGAGGACATTTTTTCCTATCTGAAAATTTCTTCTACATATAAGAAGAAATAAAACACATCAAAGGGCTATTGTTTAAGGCCATTGTTTAAGATGGGTGATTGACAAAATACATTCATTTTTGTTTTCTTATGAAACTCCAAGAAGTTGACAGTCAACAGACGCTTTTTTGAAAGGATGGGAAGAACAGGGTGAATCAAGAGCAAATATGAATAATTCAACTTAGCAGAAGCCTAAAGCAGCAACAAGGAAAGCTGAGAACTAATGAAAGTTTCAGGATAGAATGCCTACTAATTTCAGGAGATTGGGTAGCAAGTACCTCTATACAAGAGAGAAAAAGTCTTTAAAAATAAGTGACTGAATGCTGCTGAAGAAGAAGTTTCAACCCTAAATACTACTCTTCTGCCAAATTTTATCAGACAAGTCTCCTTTCTTTCAGCCCAGTAGAAACTGGAGAGTTATATAGGGAGGATGAAGTAGGTTCTCTATTTGGGTGAATAACATACAGTTGATGGTGTCATTGATAGCTGATGGCTGAAGTCACAGAGCGACCAACAAACATGTGCACTTGACATGCAAAAAAGTCGTTAAGAGGGGAGCCAGGCCTGGACCATTCACTGGAGACCTCACTGGGGAATCAGAGACTCAAATATTGCTTCTCAGAGTGACACCACTATCCATGTGATCAAAATTTCAAATTAATCATTTTCAGAGATATTAAAATATAAATATATAAAATACTGAAATCATAATAAAGTTTAACAGAATATAGAGAAAATTCACTGATATAAAAATTGGAGACTGATCAAATGGGGAAAACAGTGCCTTGAGAAAACTGAGCTTGTGTCAGTTGAAGTAATCTTCCACATAAAGCATTTATTGATATCTTCAGGAAGACTTGAAAAGGTATGTCAGCTAAGAAGCATGTCAAAAAATACAAAGAATGACTTTAGGATTCTTGAATGGCAGTATAGGCCTAAAAACTAATAAAAACAGGAATTTCAAAATTCTCAATGAGAATAGTTTCCAACCTAGAATTTTAAACCCTGGTAAACTATTCACATTTTATGTAACACAAATCTAAGTTATTTTCACACATGGAAGCCTCGATAATTTACCTTCTCAGCCCTCTTCCTGGAGAAATGACAGGAGTTGTACTCTAACAAAAAAGAGGGACTTAGAAGGATGGGACAGGGCACAACACAGAAGGGTAGTCACAGCATAAGGTTGGAATTAGATGTTCTATACCCAGCTAAGTTACAAAACATAGAAAAATGAATTGACCTCCATAAACCTGGGTGTCCATTTCTAACATATAAATAGTAGAGAATGCAACATGGTCGTTATGGGGATAAAATGCTCTTACTTGAATTAATATTTGTTTGTATTAAAAACATAGATAGTGGAGACTCCCAGTCAAGATGGTGACCAGGTAGTAGCAAGACTCACATCCTTCCCACAGAGCAACTAGGAACTCACCTGTTTTACAGAAACAGACAATGAGGAAAAGCAGGCACATAAGCTATAGAGATGAAGCAACAATTGTTACTACAAAGGGCAGGTCAAAATATCAGGGTTTAGAGCTATGTTTCACATTCGGGATTCAAAATTCAGGCCTTGGTGGAGCGGGTGGAACTGTGGGAAGAACCAGGACTCTCAGGAATCACCAAATCAGCAGGACCAGGACAATGAGCTGGGGGAGAGGGTCTTGGTAGAGGGTCAAAGGAAGAATAGTGCCCCAGTGAGTCAAACAGGAGGCCCAGTGATAAAAATTACAATGGACACAGCCACACTGGAAGATTGCAAAGGAATCTCCCACCTCATTCCCTCACACCATATTACCCCAACTGCAGGAACCACCCACTGGAAATCCCACCCCCAGGCTTAAAGGAAGAAGAGAGTCTGCCAGAAGGAGAAAACAGCAACACTACCCACTAGTGCCTCCCTATAATGGAGACAAAACTGAAAGCTATTGCTGATTGTAGGCCAACAGTAAGATGGTCATTATGACTCACAGCTGGTTCACATTTGTGGAAGGCTCTGAATTCCCCACACAAACTCCAACCCCACAGACTGAATTCAAGGCCCCAACATAGGGTTCACATAAGAATTTCAATGAATTCAACCGGTGGTGACACCACAAAACTAAAAAAATCCCAGCATTCAAACCAAAATCCAGGCTTCTCTGGTGCAAGTCAATACCCTACATAAGGCCATCACTGCACAGAAACCTAATCCTCAGAAACATAAACAGAATGCCAAACAGAGCAAAGACACAGAGAAATTATATGTGAAATGATTAATCCAATCAAAAATCCAGGGGAAAAATTGAATATAAGAGACATATGCAAACTACTTGAGAATGAATTTAGGGCAACAGTGATAAACATACTCATGGAAATCAAGAAAAAAGAGAGGGAGAAAAAGGAAAGAGAAGAAATGAACCGAGATAGCAAAGAAATAAAGAAAATGATAGTTGAGCTAAAGAACTCAATAAGGGGACTCAAGAATAGGATGGATGAATTCTCCAATAGAATCAGTGAGCTAGAAGATAGGGCAGAGGAATTCATGCAAACCAGTAAACAGATAAAAGAACGCAAAGAAATGAACACTGCATTTGAGACCTATGGGATAACATCAAAGGGAACAACATTCTCATCATAGGTTTCCCAGAAGGAGAAAAGAGAGAAAAGGGGACAGAAACTGTATTTGAAGAAATAATAGCTGAGAATTTCCCTAACCTGAAGAACTAAGCAAGTCTCTAGACCCAGGAAACTCAAAAAGTTTCTAATAAAAGAAAGACAGACAGACCTACATCTAGAAACATTGTCATTAAAATGTCAAAAATGCAAGATAAAGAAAGAATCTTAAAAGCAGTCAGAGAAAAACTAGTCACACATAAAGGAATCTCCATAAGATTGTTAGTGGACTTCTCAACTGGAACTCTATAGGCAAGAAGGAAATGGCATGCTATATTCAAAGTACTGAATGAAAAGGATTTTCAACCTTGATTATCATTCAGAACTGAAGAAATGATAAAAAGCTTTTCTGATAAGCAAAAGTTAAAGAAAATCATTACCACAAAAACAGCTCTACAAAAATTATTAGAGGATATTATATGAAGTGTAAAGAAACCCCACTTAAACCAGGTAAGACAGCAAAATAGCAAAAGTGGAGAGGCAAAGAGAACAAAAATGTGTATGGTTAGAATGAGTTTAGGACTAATCTGCTTTCAAATAAAAATAGGAAATGAACATAGAATTCTTAACGCTAACTTCAGGCTGACCTCAGAACACATCTCCAGGGAAAAAGCACAGAAGAAAAACAAAACAAAACAAAAAGGAAAACCAATCAAAACATAACTATACCCGATCAACCTAAGAAGAGAAAGAAGAACAAAGGCAAGGTCCGGAGCAACACAGAGAAGAAAAATTGCATGATTAAAATAAACAGTTACATATCAATAATCACCATAAACGATAATGGACTGAAATCACCAAATAACACGGAGTGGTCAGATGGATTAAAACGCATAATCCAAACTTCCACTGCATTCAGGAAAATCATTTTCTTTCAAAAGATAAACAAAAGCTCAAAGTCAATGGTTGGAAGACAATCCTATAGTAAGATGGCAATCACGAAACAGCAGGAGCAGGCATACTTATATGAAATAAAATAGACTTCTAACTGAAAAGCATAAAAAAAGCCAGAGATGGACACTACATAATGATTGAGGGGTCAATCCAGCAAGAAGACAATGCTTATTAAGATATAAAGACTTACAGTTTTAATTGTACAGATCTTTCACCTCCTTTGTTAAGCATATTCCATTATATTTGATTTGTTTTCTTTCTATTTTAAATGGTGTGATTTACTTATTTTCTAGTACGTTATTTGCATATAAGTATTCAATACAATTTTTATGCATTGATTATGTAGCCTGCCACTTTACTGTATTTGTTGATTAGATCTAGGAGTTTTTGACATTTTTTATGGTCTTATATGTATGTATATATTTGTTTATGTATATATGCATACAAAAAATCATGTCATTTGCAAATAATGACAGTTTTACTTCCTCCTTTCCAATATGGATTCCTTTTATTTCTTTTTTCTTACCTAATTGCTCTTCTAAGACCTTCAGTACAATGTTAAATAGCAGTGGTGAGAGTGAACGACCTTGCCTTATTCCTGACCTTAGAGCAAATGCTTTCAATTTTTGCCATTGACTATGATATTTACCATATATGATTTTTATTATGTTGACGACGATGCCTTCTATCCCCTTAAAGCAGGAATTTTTCCAAAAATAGGTATTGGATCTTGTCAAAACCTTTCTCTGTGTCTGTTGATATAATCATGTTGTTTTTCTCCTTGCTCTTGTTGATATGGTGTATTATGTTAGTAAGTTTATGTGTGTTGAACCATCCTTGCATCACTGGGATAAACCCAGCTTGGTCACTATTTATAATCATTTTGATGCATTGTTGGATTCAGTTTGTTGATATTTTGCTGAGACTTTTGCATCTATGTTCATTAGAGATATTGGTCTATAATTTTCTTTCTTGGTGATGTATCTATCAGCTTTTGGTATCAGTGTGATATTAGCCATATAGAAAGTATTTTGAAGTGTTTCCTATTTTTCAATATTTTTGAACAGTTTTTGAGTAGACTAGGTATTAATTCTTCTCTGAAGTTTTGGTAAAGTTCATTAGATAACCATCTGTTGCTGGGATTTTATTTTTAGGGAGAATTTTGATTACCTTTCAATTTCCTTTCTTCTTATTGCTTGGCTGTTTCAGTTCTTCCAATCGCAGTCTTGGTAGACTGTATTTTTCTAAAAACCTGTCTATGTCATTGAGATTGTCCACTATATTGAGACAGAGCTGATCACAGTAGTCTCTTAGGAGGTTTTGGATTTCTGTGTTATGTGCTGTAACTTCTCCCCTTTCATTTCTGATTCTAGTTATGAAAGTTTTCTTTTTTCTTCGTGAGTCTAGTCAATGGTTTGTCAATTTTGTTTTTTCAAAGAACCAACTTTTGGTTTCACAGATCTTCTGGATTGTCTTCTTGTTTTCTATTTCATTTACTTCTCAAATATTTATTATTTCCTTTCTTCTACTAATTTTTGGCTTTTAATTGTTCTTTATCTAGTTGCTTTGACTGCAGTGTTAGATTATTTATTTGTGGTTTTTCTTATTTCCTAAGATAGGTCTGGATTGCAATGAACTTCCCTGTTAGTACTGCTTTTGCTATATCCCATATATTCTGGTAGCTTTTGTCTTCATTCTCATTTGTTTATAGGTATTTTTATGTTCCTCTTTGATTTCATCTGTTACCCAAGTGTCATTCAGAAGCATGTTGTTTAGTCTCCAACTAATTTGGGGTCTTCCAACTTTTTTTGTGGTTGATTTCTAGTTTTCAGCCATTGTGGTCAAAGATGATTGATATGATTTAATTCCTTGTAAATTTGTTGAGACACGAAGAGAACATTTTTAAGGGAGAGAGGAAAAAGCATCTTGATTTATTTTCTTTTTGTTTTTCACCAGCCTCATGTCTCAAACTCAAATCCTTGAACTTTACTGATCTACATAACAGAGTCTCAGTCACCTGAACCATAAGGGTGCACCTTTGTAAATTTTTATATAATCTCTTGAAAAAAAACTTCTTTAATGAAGTCATTTATTTTTTTAAGATATTGTATATATTAGATATTTTATTGTATGTTATATTCGTAATCCATCTTGTTTTCAAGGACAAAGTCCCCTGTATATATTGCACCAAAAGTATTCATAGCAGCTTAATTTTTTTTCAGTTTCTGTTATCTGCTAAAGATATTTGAAACACCACCATGCTCACAGATGAATACATATTTCCGTTACCTTTCCTTCCCTTTAATTCTTTCTGGAAACTGCATCGGGATATTGGAAATGAAAATTTAATAAAAATATACAAACCAATGTGTTTCTCAAGGAAATTTAATCTATATGTTCTGATTCATTTCCATTTAAATCATCAGAATGTTGCTTTATGGGAAACATTTTAAATCTAAAGAGACTCCTATGCCATTTAAGCTTTATTTTATTTTTATTAGAAAGTACACTCTGCTACCAAATATAAATTCACCCCGAATTTTGGGACAATTTCCATTCCACTGTCCAATTGGGTTATGAAGCAACAGCAGCTTGAGTTCCTTCCTGGTGGGATCCCAGGTCCAGTGAGAGTTTCATGTTGATACCTCCTTCCTTGGTGACCTGTTTCTTTTCACCTAATGAATAAATGCCGCCTCTGAGCATAGGAACTCAGAGTTCATTGTGAACTCCTTTTGTCTTCACAAGTCAGACACTTGAATACAGACATGTCCTTCGTTCTCTAAGAAGCACTTGTCATCATCCGCTTGCTCAAGAAATCAGATCCAGTCACAGGTTCAGTGAGCTACTCAGCAATTTCTTGGACTCCTGCAGAGGATGCTGGCCACAATGAATGCAAAAGATGCCCCATCTCCATCGAGATGTTTCCCTCCTATCCCCAGTTTGCTTGTGATAGAGGTCCTACTCCTTGGCTTATTGCTACTCTACCACCCAGGGACTCAAGCGGATGTTTTTATAAAGTTATTCGTAAATAAAGTCAAAGTTAGAATCTCATGCACTCTTGGAGTTCTACCTATTTCCCTCAGAACATGGCAACTTCCAAAGCACTCAACAGCTGTGGGGTTTAGTAAACAGAACTGAAATATATTCTTAGGTTTCAGCATAAGCTAAAACCATTGATCCACCCTGCCTCAGTTGTCCACCAAATAAAAATTCATATACTACCTTCTTATTCTTTCATTTCATTTTGACTGGTTTTATGATAGCTTTAAAATAAGAATAGTACTATTTTTATGCTACATAATATTTTCTTGAAAATATTTCTGTATTTATTACTCATCTATAATTTAAGAGAATTTGAAAAACTGTTTCCACTGTAAACTGACCTAGTCAGAATTTTATCTATTAAACTATCCCATCAAGTAATACTTTTGAATTAATACATGAAGCACAATGAAAACTGAGGAAATACAAATATCTTCAGTATTATCAAATTATTATAAGATGTTCAGTTCCATTTTATCATGGGGCATATTTTATTTTTTGCTAATTTTATCAAAATTGGAAACCAGAGAAGCTCTAGGTAGTAATTCTTTTATTAAATGAAATTTTCAATTAGGAAGATTTTTCCATTTTACAGTTACTATTATCACTGTACTTTCTTAAAAATAATAATGATAACCACAGTAACAGCTGACTTCTGTGGGAAATTTACCACATCCAAGGCTCTGTGCAGGGCATTTTGCCTGCTTCATAATATTTATCTGTCACAACTTACTTGTGATGGTTACTATTTTTTAACCTTTTTACAGAGTACAAAGTAATTCCTGTAACAGTTAAGCAGCATGGAGTTTAACTATTGTTCAGCAAATGTTCTTAAATCCCACTTGTACTGGGCAGAAAGTATCTCCCCTTATAGGAGCTGGGCTGGCCTCAGAGTGTACTGGGCATGGGGCATCTGCCATCACAACAGAACAGAGTTCAAACAGAGCATGTGTCCTTGTGTCCCTGTGTCCTGTATGCTGTTCTCTGAGACAGGGCATGTAAGAATTCACTTACATTAATTTACTCAACACTCACAACAACCCATTTTACAGATGAGGAAACAGAGGCATCGAACATAAAGTAACCCTCTAGTTCATGTATCTATTAAGCAGTGGAACTGGCCTAGTCTCAGAAAGTCTTTCTCCAAAGTATATACATTTAACCATTATATTGCTGCCCTTGAATGATTTAATATACCAAATCCTGGTGTGAAAATCAAAAGTTACTTTGTAAACTGGATCAGCCTATAGTGGGTTCAAGACTGAAGCTGACTCTGTTTAGATGGACATCACCCTGAACCTCAACATTTTCACTGATGAAGTATGATGGGGCTTTTTTTAAGCATTGTGATTATGCAAAAAATGCCCAACACGTAGTAAAAATCCATTAATATTATTGTTATACAGCTAGTCTACTAAAATAAAAACTTAGTGCAAAGTACTCTGCTAATCCAGACTCAGTGATGCTATGAGACAATCCTTCTCTCTATCACCCTTAACAGCTGTAATTGAATGAATGAAAGAGACATCGTTAGTACTCCAAACTTGTAAGTATAAAAACTCCACTCCCTTAGGAACTGTGGAGAAATCTTACTGTGAATTTTCATCTTTCTTTATATAACCAGAGAAACTCAGCTCCCTGGCCGTGTTATCTGTGTTTTCAGTCACCCATTAAAGCCCAGCTAGTGCATTTGAAAGTTCTTTTACTCAATCAATGAGCTTGTTGCCATGGCAGGCTAACACGAGGCGCCATTGATGATGACTTGATTTCCTTTCGCATCTGAAGTGGAAAGGGAGAAGACAGACTAAATGAAATCCCATCCATCTTAATGAAATACAATTATATTCTCCTTATTAATCATTTAAGAATCAATATGTCTCTTCTTGGTAAACCTCACCAGAATTTGTCATTCCATGCCAGGCCTCAATACATCTTGTCTTGTAGTGATTTTTACAAGTTCAGTCACCTGCGTCCCAGGGTAAATAACAGTGTTTTCTTGTACAGCAGAGAGAGGCCAGGGGTGGTGATGACTGGGTGCATCACAGAGAGCCCTTTGAATGTTAAGCAGCTGAAGGTGTGCATGCATAGTTTAAAGATGCACAATGTTTTATTTTTAAATAGCATGAAGAAAAATGGATTACCTTAGAAAAGGGCTTATTCTAGTACTACTAAGTGATGAAAACTCTGGGATATTCTTACCCAGTGAGTGCTCTAATCTTGCATAGGCTTAAGAACGTATTAGATAGAAATGAGGAGGAATTTCTGGAAAATGTCTCAAAATGATTTACCTATAAAGCATCAATTTAGCATCCTACTTGATAATACTTACAGTGTTTCTCTCTTTCTTAATACACATTGAGAAACTTGAATTGGACTTAAAGCATTCCCTTGTCACCTAATAGCTCTTACTTAATTGATGAAAACAAAGAAAAGGACAAGTGGGAACAGATACAAAGAGAAAGAAGCAAAGGCAGTAATTCAGGCAGGCCTAAGAGAGAAATACATAAAAGGAAATGATGTTTTAAAGATTAAATTGGTTTTGTGAGTGAGAGATAAGTGGTGGCATGGTTTCTATTTCAACAGATTTTGTTATTCATGCTGGTGTTAAATATTCCTGACATTAATTGTGATTATGCAAAAAATCCCCAACACATAGCAAAATCTATTATTATTATTGTTATACAGTTTAAAGAGAAATTGTATAACCTGAATAATTTCAGAGTAATTGCTAAGCACCTGAGTTTTAGATGTATATAAAAGGGCTTGCACAGACATCTTTTGCATTCACTGTAGATACAATCTCTACATCTATTTCTGGCTACATTTTTATCTGTGCTTATTGCTATAAAACAGTCTTTGGACTAAATTCCTCTCATAAAACTAGAGTGGATAGTTCCAAACTTGGCATTTGACATGAAAAGGAATGCTCTGAAAATGAAACCTCACTACCAAGAAACATCCTTTGTGTGGTTGAGTGTTTCCCCAGAATCATGCTCTTTGAACAATGTAAAATGCAGTTGCTGAAGCAAAACTCCAATCCACCCCAAAGTCAAAAAACTTTTAGGTCAGTGATTTTGAAAAGTCTGTGAGCATTGGTGCTGTTCATTGGGTTATATCTATTGCTCTGAGTTGTTGACTTTTATAGTGAGGTCTGTGGAATGCCTCCTCTCCCCATTCCCATATGCCCAACAAGCTGAAAACATGAACTGGGAAGGGTGATTTAGCTTAGTGACACAATTGGCCCACTAGTGACCCAATGAAGGGTGAAATCCAAGAAAGGCATGAGTAAGAAAGCAAAGAATACTTTGCCCTTCGAATCCCTTCTCTACAAGCTACACAGCGCTTTCCCCATACCTGACCCAGGTCTTCTAATCTCAGAACACTTTCTCTTCCATGACTTTCTCCAATCCATGAACTTCAGGGACATACCGATGTGTTCAAAGAATAAATTTTACGTTGGTAGTAGAAAGGAAAAGAAATAAACAAGAGAAGAGGTCTTGGAAATGCCCTCTAAGATCTGTGTTCCTCCCATATTTCAATGGATACCAACAACTCCCCTCCAGGAAACCTTGGATTTCTTTAAACAAGCAAGATAACACTCTGAGATGACTAACACCTTCCTATTGACAACCTACAGAAATCTCTGCAAGAGCAACTTTGAAAGTTTAAAAGGATGAAGAATTATCTTAGAATGTAGTGATCCTGAGAGCAACCAATGGAATAAACCTGTGAAGATATTCTCGGGGGACTTAGAGGAGCACTCTGCAAGCATTTGTGGCTGGATAAAGTCTTATCAATGCATAGTGAAATGCAAACCTCTCAATAAATACATTGAAAAGCTTTCCAAGTATTTATTTTTCAATACTTGGACATACAACTTTTAAATACAATGCCTCATCAGAAGATTTCTTTTCAAAGAGAAAAATGTTCACTATGTTTTCTTCACTTTAGTAGCTAATTGACTGCCACACCTCATATCCCAATCCCTCAATCACCTGGTGAGAAAAATAGCAAGCCTAGGAGCAAAGGAGCTCTGCATTCCTCTTCCACCTAGTGTGGTACCTTTCTGTTTTTGTCCTTAGTGATGGTGGTCAGTTTATTTTCTCTCTCTAGCTCCATGTTGGAGGCAATGACTTATCATCTCTGTACCACAGCACCTTTCACAGCCTCTTCTTAATAGTAGATATTGCTCATGAACAAGGGAAGCAGAGTTCTCTCTGCTCAGCACTAGGGCATACATACATTTTTGTGACAGACACAGTCTTCACAGACTGGACATATCAATAATAATTATAAGACTAAAGTGGGACATCCCATGCATTCATTTCATTTTGTTCTCAGAATAGACACAGAGCTAGATGTCAAGTATTAAGATGCATCTATATCACCATTTTGAATATTAACAAGAAAAAGGAATAATGCTTCTGAACTCCAGGATCTACAAAAACAAAAACACAAAAACCAGACACACAAACAAAAACAAAAAACACAAAAGATCTCTTTTTTGTTTTCCACTATCCCAAACCTTGCAACTATTTTATTCTCAGGTTTCTAAGACTAGAGTTAGGATGGGTTTGCCTTCTCTCTGGTACCTGTCATTACAGCTAAAATGCACAAGTTTTATCTACAAACAAATATGGGGCAGTTTTCTGATTGTCTCAAACAATAAAAGGGGTTTGACAATTGCCAGTGGTTTAATGTGTTTGAACAGTGCCCTGCCCACTCTGAGTTCCTTCCCCTCACATGTTTCAGTTCGCATGCGAGCCTTCTTAATCCAAAGTTCCAAAATCAAGATTAGTCGGGAGAAAATCCAATTGTTTAGGGTCAAAATAAAGACGTTTTTCAAATACCAAAGAAAGAGAGCAGTGTTCTTTGACTTTGATGTTAATACCATGTCTTTTGTAGTTTTCCTGTTTGTTTGTTTTCATCTCCCACTGTCAACAGGGCACCAGATTTTATAGGCAGCTTAACACAGAGCAGATGTTGATTAAAAGAGATGTGGTTTGAGTGTGACATTCAAAAAATATCATTCTCTCTTGTCTCAATGCTCGAATCCTAATGGGTTTAATTTTATATTAACTGATATATGAAAGAACAATAAGCATATATTTTATCTTAACTGAAGCAGACACAGTACAATAGTTTGACCATGAATAAGGCCAGGAAGGTTCATGTTTTAAACTTCAAAAAAAAGGAAACATTTCTTACTTTGTGCAAAGAGCATATGCTTCCTGACTAAGTCTCATAGCATTTTCATGTACTTTATAAATATCACTGGTGTAGCCATGATAAAAATAATATCGAATGTGTTTTTTTTTTAGATATATCTCTAACTATACTCTTGATCAGGACATTTCTTCTATTTTAATCAATGATGGTAAACCAAGAGCAACATTTGAAAGTAATAAATCCATAATAAATATGAAAAATATAAAAGTAGATGTGTGTCCTTTGAAGAGAAAAAGACAGAAGAATAAGATAGTTCCAGTGACTTCACAGACACCTTCCTGAAGGCATCAGAGACTATGTTTGACAGAGTTGACCACTCAGATGCTAGAGGCACTTCCATCTGACTGAGCCCAGAATATAATACATTCCTACTGTTGTTGATACTGGTTGAAAAACTGTGATGAGCAGATGACGTGAGATACTGGACCTCAGTGTTTTGTGACATCAAAGTAAATGGACATGGAAGGCAAATTTTGTACAATTGGAACCAGAAACCCCTCAAGAGTCATAACAAAGTGTCTATGTGATCAATATACTCATTAATGTCTGAAATGAAGCATAAGTCACATATCTAGAAATGTTCTTTTGAACTTAGATCAGACAAGAACACTTGTATATGACATTGTTTGCTGTCGCCGTGGTTGTTGTATGCTATAGAGAGATGTCTTCCCTACAAGACTAAGGCTTCCCCAAGCTAGATTGACCAAGAAAGTCACATGGTCATGAGCTCATTATCTGAAGGTCACCAAGACCAAATTGTTCACCTCTGATAACAATGATTCCCATCCTTTCTGTGTATTAACAAACCACATCTGAGGGCTGTGTATTAACAAACCAAATCTGAGAAGATTTTATTATACAGAAGAAACCTTACTCAAAATAGTTGGCTGATTTAGTACTAAAGTGACCATTTAGCATAAATCTTAAAGTTAGTTTAATAATTCCATTCTATTCATTATCTTCTTGGAATATGAAAAAATTCATGATCCATAAAATTCTAGCATCTCATTTGTCTCATCTATATTGCTGTTGCTTTATTTAAAAATGAAGAGAAGGAAAGAGGATGCTTAATATTAATACCAAAGCAATAAACCTGGTAAGCAGTATACTTGGGAACAAAACCTCACAATTTAGGCAGACTTCAAAAGTTCTAATTCCTTCAAAAGGGATAGATATTAATGTACAGAGCAAACCCGCATTTCTCATGTCCTTAGAAGTATATTTTTATACACATACACGTACGTACTTATACACATTCCTAGGGAAGAAATATGACCCCCTTTAAGCTATATATTCTTCAAAGTATTTAATTTCTTTTTTCTGATGCACTTTGGAAATAATTAGAATCAGTATATTTTTCATTTACTAAAAGGTATGTCTTCCCTTTCAAAACTATTTTGAAATACCAAAGCAAAGATAAATTCCTTTATCCCTTAAACTTTACCAAGAAAGCAAAACATGCCTACAAATATTATGCTGCATACAAAGTGCCATGGTTCAATGTGAGGGGATTAAAAGGATGAGAAGAAAATTACTGACTTTGCAAAAGACACAACTGATAAAAGACTTTTATCTGAAAAACACAAAGAACTTTAAAAACTCAACCATAACAAAACCAACAACTTGAACTAAAATTGTCAAAAGACTTGAGCAGATACCTCACTGAGGAAGACACACAGATGACAAATAAGCAATACTACTAGGGAATTACAAATTAAAGAGGCAATGAGATACCATTACCCACTATTAACATGGCTACAATCTAGAACACTGAAACCACCAAATACTGCAGATGAAGCGGAACAACGACTCATATTCAATGCTGGTGGCAGTGCAGCATGGTTCAGCAGCTTCGGAAGACAGTCTGATAGTTGCTTAGAAAATTAAATATTATTTTGCCATATGATCTAGCTATCATGATCTTTGGTATTTACCCAAAGGAGTTGAAAATGTGTGCCCACACAAAGTCCTATGAGGGGTGTAATAACAGTTTTACTTATAATTGATGAAAATTGTGAGCAACAATGATGTCCTTAAATAGGAAAATGGATAAATTAAGCTTCATTCAGACAATGCAATCTCTGTACTTTCTGTTGAATTTTTCTAGGAAGCTTAAACTGCTCTAAAAATAAAGTATATTAAAAATATTGGGGGGAAAATGTACAGATGATTGTTGTTTCAGTGTTGATGGCATTTACAATTTTATCTTGCTGCATCACAAATAGACTTATAACTTACATTTCATAACAGTGTTGTTGATCTCAGCACTTTGGCAATTCAGAAAATAGCTTCTCTATTCCAATTGTTGTAAAATGTTTTTATTGCTTATGATTCCTGAGGTCAATCTTTATGATCACTAACTACACAGAAAAATCTTTGCCTAGGAAATATTTCCTAGTAGTATGAATTCAGTAATTCTCTAACATGCTGTTGTCAAGTGAAATTTTGTGCCTTTCCCTAGATTCCTATGTTGAAATCTAATCCCCAGGATGATGGTATTTAAAGGTGGGGTCTTTGGGAGGTAATAGGGGAGGACTCATGGATGGATCAGTGTCCCTGTTAAAGGAACCCTAGTGTGCCCTCTCCCTTCTCATGATATGAGGGCACAGCAACAAAAGTGGCCCTCTCTGATAAAGAAAACAAGCTCTCATCAGACACCACATCTGCCAGCACCTTGACCCTGGACTTCTATTCTCTTGAACTGTGAGAATACATGTCTGTTTTTTTAATAAGCTACCCAGTGTATAATATTTTCGTTACAGCAGTCTGTGTGGACTAAGATACACATATTCTTCATTTCTCAGCATCTGACCATTTTTCCTCCACAAATGCGGAACTCTTTATGGGGATAATAAACAATCACACATGTGGTAACATTTAAGAAGCATCAAATATCTCTTCGGCCACAGCCTACCTGCCACAGTGCCTCTAGGATTCCTCTTTTCCCTTTAATATTCTTTCTGAGTTAGGCAGTATTTTCCAAACTTTGCTCTTTGAAACATGAATCACGTGAAGGCAGTTTCCTATCAAGTATATTTAAAGAAAATCTTATTTGGAGATTTTCAGTAAGCTCATCTATCTTAAAGGCCCTGACAAATCCTATAGTCAAGATATTTCACAAGGGTATAGCTAAGTTTAACCCATTATTTCTTAAATAATGGTAAACATTTTATTTGTTGATTTTTTAAAGAAATGCCTAGTGCAATTTGGGAAATTAGTTAAGGAACAAAAAGTTCCCAACAAAATGCTGATATGTTTCCTGGAAGAGTGACTCTAAATTATTAAACCTATGAATACTTTTCTAAAGTCACATAGTGAAACACTGAGAGCAAGGGACCCTCAAAAGGAAGAAGTCAGCAAAAGTTCAGTTCCTTTCAAGATGTGAATCATGAGGTTTCCACAGGGGACTGGAATGAGACACCTGGGCAGAGGGTCTCAGACTTAGGAGAGCATGATATTACAATGTGGATGGATGAATCATGCCTATGGATCCTCAAGTCCCAACTCCAAGTGAACACAGAGGTCATGCTGGAAATGCTGGTCTCTTGCAAGAGTCCAGTAAATAGGACGCAGGTTAGTGAATGGACTGAGGTTGCACATGTACTGAGTTGGGAGATAGATTGTGTTGGCAAATAGACAAAGGTGGTGGGTGATCTAAGTTTTGAGAAGCAGAATTTGAGGATGAAGTGAAGAATAAATAAGTCTACAGAAGGAATAGTAAGAACTGACAGCACCTGCCTAATTTGTTCAACTGCACAGAAAGTTCACACATAAAACTTGTTTCAGGTCCCTAGATGCTGATTCTGGGCCCCTGAACTTCAGGTATCTAGTTCCTGCTGAACTGCCTCACATTCCATGAATCCCAGCCTCAGTCACAAGCGGCCATTTCCAAGAAGATACAAAAGTTCTTACATGAGCCAGTTTATTGTTAGCAATATTTTCATTTAAGCACTTTGATCAATACCCACCAACTCAATTAAAGCATACAAATGTTGTCTTGCAGAGAGTCACCAAAGTCCCCCATCCACCCACCCCTTTCCTTTTGAGAGCTTATTTATTTTTAAAAAGAGAAATACAACTTTCCAAAATGTGTGCATCCTTCTGATTCTGGTTTTAGAAAGGAAATGAAATTTGTCACGCTGCCATACATCATTTCCCTCACAGTACAATGTCCCATCTGTGTGTCAAGTACAAAAGAAAAGCATTTTGTGAAAAATTGCTAAAGAAGTAATGATTTTTGTCCTCAACTCTTTGTTTTGCCTTTCAATAAAGAAGGCGACATGTGCCACAAATGATGTATTATTGTTTAGGTACAGCCCCAGTCACACAGTGCATAAGCAAAACCATGTTTCACAGCAGAGAAACTATAGTTTACTACCCCTATGGCCCTGATGAGAATATAATGTTCTACAGTTTATAAATGCTTTGAGGTCAATACATGATTTGCTTCAGCTTGTTCATCCAATGAGCAGGGGATCCAAAAATATATCAAGCTATTAGACAGCCCCCTGGAAGCTGGGCTGAGGCAGTGTGATGGAAAGGTTCCATGGAAAGCCCTCTGTCAGCTGGAGATGAGATAATTAGATCCAGGTAATACATTGGAGCCCCAACAGGGAGCCGCCAAGCAAACATGTCATCTTTATGGGCCTTTCTTGTCCTGAACAGCAATGTGGCCTAAGACAGTGAAGCACCAAGGGATCTATGTTGCCCAACGGAGCCCCAACATCACTCAGTCACCCTCAGTATCACCCTTCCTCCCACAGAAGCGAACTAAAAACAGAGCAATCGTGAGAAGCTCTTTAGAGTTGTTTTTCTTCATTTCTCCACCAAATTTTTTCTGTAAAAATGTACCTTAATGTACTTGGATTCATCTAATTGAAAATGACTCTGGCATTGATGATGGTCTTTAAGTTGCTGACAAAATACTCACCTGTTTCAACTCTTTAAGCATAAGAAATCACGTTTCCTTTCACCGTTTTTTTCTTTGGATATTTATTGTCATTTTTGTCATCATTCTACTCATTTAAAAATAATTTTAAGAGACTGGATTAGGTGCAGTGCTAAAAAATGGGGACACAGGAATAGAGATTAACACAGAAGATTACAGCGAAAGGAGTTTATTATTTATAATAATATCTTGTAAATAAAACTTACCTTCTTTGTGGAAAGCACCATCAAAAAAAAATAATATTCAGTGTTTATTAAGAGAGATTATAACAGAGGCACTTCTAGTTTGAGAGATCAGTGCTGCCTCCCTGAGGATATGATGTCAGGCTAAAACCTAAAGTTTAGAGTAAAACTCTCCTAGGTGAAGGGGATGGAGGAAAAGATGATAGCCCTTGAAATGGAATCTTCTCTTAACAGAGGTAGACACATGTGAAAAGACACAGAAGTAGGAAATCTAGCACCACCACCATGTCATTACCATCACCATCATTACCGCCATCATCATCACTATCACCACCACCAAAAATGCCGTCATCACCATCAATATCATCAATCTCATTGCCGCCACCACCACTACCGTCATCGACACTATCCTCATCAGCCTCACCACCATCATCACCATCAGCATCACCAGCATCATTATTAGCATTCCAGTAGAGCTACTATGCACAGTGATATGCACTTTATGGCAATTATCTCTAATGCTTAGTATAATCTTGAAAGAAAAAATTACTACTCCCAAATCAAAAAGAAGCATTATCTGTGTATTTTTATATTTAACTTGCATAAGTCAAGCTCATGAGTGGTAGAATCTGTATTTTAATCAGCCAGGCTGATTCCAAAATCCATGAGATTGTGATATTAACAGACTTTTTTAACACACCAGTTTTATAATGCTGCTTTCAAATAGATATTATTACATCTTAACGCTCAAATGCCAATCACTGTCACACATACAGAGGTATTTATTTGCTCTGCAGATAAATACTTACTAGTAGAATTGTTGAGTCATGGTGACTGCACCAATTTACAGTCTGATCAACAATGTACAAGTGTTTCCTTTTCTTCCTGTCCTTGCCAACACTTGCTGCTTCTTGTCTTCTTTATAATAGTCATTCTAACTGGTGTGAGGTGAAAGCTCATTATGGTTTTATTTGCATATGTCTAATGATAAAAAATGATGAAAGTCTTTTCTTGTCTGTGAGGTCTATTTTCTTTGTTACACTATCTATTTGGATCCTCTGCCCATTTTTAATAGGGTGTTTGCTTTCTTGTTGTTTAGTTGTATGAGCTGTACACATGTTGCTTGCTGTATGCAACCCTATGTTCATTACAATTATTTACAAGAGTCAAGAAACGGAAACAACCTAAGTGCAATGGATGGATGAGTAAATAAAGTGTGATACACACACAATGGGATACTACTCAGCTGCAAAAAAAAGAAAGATGAAATCTTACTATTTGTTACATTAAGTAGTATTTAAAGGATTATGATAAAAACACATGGATCGGAAGAAGAAAGACTATACGATTTTATGAAATACTGTTTGATTTTATTACTATGCATAAGATAAACAAAGCAACTAAAGATAGTGAACTATTAGATGTTAACAACATAGTCATCAGAGGGAAATGGGGCTGGGGTGGGTGAACTGGCTAAAGGGGTTCAAGTATAAATTGGTGGATGGACCTAGACTTTTGGTGGCAATGATAATATACAGTACATACATATCAAAATAGAAAGATATTTTCCTAAAACTATGTTATTAACAAATATTACCTAAATTAAAAAGAGAAAAATTTTATTGAGGTATATAAGGTACATACATATGTACAAAATGTGCAAACGATAGGTATAGCTTGTTCAAATTACATAAGCACAACTGTGTTACTACTACCTACATCAGACAATCGATTTATCACTAGGTTGTTGATGTTCTATATTACTTCAAATGATCTATTTATAAAGCTTATTTTTCCTGTTGCTTACATGTTGAAGTATTTATCTGTTTTATCTTGAGCTTGCAATCAGTGGTTCTGCTACACAAATTTATTTATAAGCTTTCAAAGACTTGTATTTCTTTTGTTTTTTGTTTTTGCTATTTTTTTTAAAGACAGAGGAGGAAGTACCTTTTTTTCATTTAGTTGTTCTTACTGGTTGTTTCTTCTGGGCTGGGACTCAAACGCAGTGGTATGTGGCTTAAGTCCTTCAGAGGTTATTGACGTAGCTGCTATTCCACCGGGATGTGACAAAAGACATAGTTAACCTATTCATCAATATCATTTGATCTGAATGCTTTCTAAAAAGTTTTTCAAAAATAAGGAGGATTTTGACATCATTAAGTAAATGTGCTTACACACACATTGGAGATTTTGATTTGTAAAATTTGAAAATTTATAAACAAGAAGGCAAAAGTTCCAAATATGCCTCATTAATGGGACATTCCAAAATATACTTACAAAAAGAGGATTTTGAAAATGTCCTATTATAATTGCAAGCAGGATAGTGCCTGCCATATGTAATAGTATGGTTCAATATTTTTTAAGTTGGATGAGACCCAAGAGGGCAAGGCCTCATTTGTGATCATTTCAGTTAATAATCCATGATGATTTCCTGAGCACGTACCATGCCCTAGACCTCAAGTGATACAGAGGGGCTCTAAAAGTAAGTAGGATGAGTTCCCAACTCTTGAAAAGCTGATCATCTATCATAGAGACAGGATGCATTCAGACAATGTATTTAGGATGCAGTATGAGCATAAAACTTGCAGCATGCTCTATGAACAGAAAGAAGGAACCCTTAAGAATTTAACCAGGAGAAAAGAATGAAGATAAGATCCAAATAGGATCCTCCTAGAGCAGAGAACTTGAGAACTAGAAGTGGTTTAGGGTATTAGGGCCTGAAATGAGGAGAGTTCCATACTGCACACACTGCAGGGCACTGGACATTAAAGAACTGGCACCTAACCGAATGGTAAAAGACATTTGCCTTCCACACCTTAGATAAGGGGTTAATATCTAAAATATATGAAGAAGTCATAAAAATTGAACAACAAAAAATAAGGAATCCAATAAAAAAAATGGATTGCTGACCTTAATAGACTCCTCTCCAAGAATGACACACAAATGTCCAACAGGTTCATGAAAAGATGTTCTCCTACTCTTATCATCAGGGAAATGCAAATCAAAACAATTATCAGATATCACCTCACAGGAGTAAGAATGACTATCATCCAAAAAATAAAGGGAAGTACTAGAGAGGATGTAGAGAAAATAGAACTCTAAATCACTGTTGGTGGGAATGTAAAATGGTACAGCCACTCTGGAAAGCAGTATTTCAGCACTCTAGAATTAAGAATGGATATCCCATATGATCGTTATTCCCCTACTGGGCGTTTACCCTAAAAACACAATGGCACTTATCCAAAGAGATGTATGCATATGCATCCCGATGTTCATTGCAGCACAATTCACTTATAGCTAGGAGCTAGAAACTACCTAAATGCCCATCAATAGAGGAGTGTATAAGGAAGATGCAGTACCTATACACTATGGAATACTATGAAGCCATCAAAAGGAGAAATCCTGCCATTTGGAATAGCATGGATAGACTTGGAGAGAATTATGCTTAGCAAGATAAACCAAAAGGAGAACAACAGACATCATATAATAACACTCATTTGATGTCGAGATAGGAAACGAATGATATAAACTAAACAACACTAAACTGAGAGAGAGAGAGAGAGAGAGAGAGAGAGAGAGAGAGAGAGAGAGAACTACTCCAAACAACTATGGACTTCAGTGGTAGGAGACAAAAAGGCAAATCAAAGGGTACCGAAGTGACAGGGGAGGGACAGGGGAAATGGATAAGGGAATTAACTGTAAATGAAGGGAGAAAAAAAGAGGAATATTGGTAAACCTATCATGCTATATGTAAATGTAAAATTGCTATTATGTACACCTCAAAATAAGTTAATGTCAAAATACTATATCCTTTCAATGACAAAAAAAATAAAAAGCTTTCGGACAGATTGTGTTTGAACCATTTACATCTGTGTCATTTTGAATAAGTTGCTTCAGCTCTCAGCTTTCCTACCTATAAAATAGAAATGATATTATCTACCAAGCAGGATTATTCTGGGGATGAATTAGTGATGCATTCAGACTGTTCAGAAAAATGATTAGAACATAGAAAGCACACAAGGAATCTTAGCTCTGAGTTTCTGTTAGCCACTTCTATTTCCTATTTCCTCTAAACAGTAGGTCTTAGGTCTTTGTAGGGTCCTGTTTTCCTCCACTAGTCCTTTGATGACAATTCCCCCACATCACCCAACCGCAATACAAAGTTCCTCTCACTTAGACCAAAAACCACTTAGTTGTCCCAACCCCAATGTGCTTGAACAGAGTGGAAGGAAAGAGATCATCAATCTCAGATAAAGGAGCTCTCTCCCAAGAAGAATTTTGAACTGTTTGATTCTGACCTTAACTTTATCTCCTTCCTTCAATACAGAGTTTAGTCACCCCAATTCAAGGTTAGTCTGGAAGCTGGCACTGCCTTTTCCACCTGCCTGACATCAGGTGCCCATTCTGCAGTTGTGACTATAATCTGTTAAAGCCCTGATTTGAAAAAAAATAAATAAATTGATAAAGATGGAAAACTCTGATGTTTGTAAACTGTGTATTTTTGACAAAAGTTACATTATAAACAGGACAGAGGAAAGATATGGAATAATTTATAAGGATGATCCCAGGGGAGAATAAATAAATTACAGAGTAAAGCCTGAGCCAAACTATCTTCTATTAAAGTCTCTTCATTGTTATTCAAGTGAATTTCCTCCCTCTCCCAAGTGGAAACTATTTGCACAAAACAAAAATATTAGAAAGAATCCTAGGAATTTGGGCAGTGAAAGAAAATCTTGTTAAAACTTGAGAGTAGATTTGGCTTTAGGCAAAATTGTCAAGATTCTCTTTGTCACCTTGATGCATCTCTCTTCAGTTCCTTTTTAAAATTCTCCTCTTTTTAAATTCTCCTTTCTCCCAGATGTCTTTCTTCATTATTCCAGGGCTGGGTGCCTTTTATTAATTTATTGATTCATTGAGCACTGAGTGCCTAAAATGTGCTGGGTACTGGGTTCTGGGAACACATTACACAAGGGAGGAGTCTGAATTTCCATTTCTATAGGATATTCACTAATTTATAAAAAACCTTTATATCAGTATGTAAAGCTTACCTTGGTTGAAAGATAAAATAGGAAAACAAAACAACACACACACACACATACACACACATACTTCTCAGAATCTCTGACCCCACAGTTGTAAATTGTGGTAATGGGTTATTGTTTTTGTGTGTTTATGTTGTTGGTTTGTTCTCATTTATATTTGTTCTCTGACCTTGGAAATGAACCTCTAAGATGAAAATCTTCCTCCTCACTGGCTTTCAGATAACCAAGGGAGGACAAGGCTTCCAATCAGAGGATTCTTTTATCCATAAGTAAGCAGCGACTATTTGTATACTCATTTATCTTTTGAGCACTGAAGGTCAGAGAAAGAGTTTGTGATTCTTCCTTCAGTGCTCACATGAGCTGCTGCACACACAACAGAGGAAGTGCAGCATGCCAGCTGTTTATTTGCAATGAGCTCCATTGATATCTTTCATCTAAAAATAGTTTTTAGAAATTAATAAGAATATTATTAGTATTTCCCAGGGGAAATGAGCAAAACATGTAAGTAGGCAATTCATACATTATAAATACTAAAGACCAGTAAATGCAATTTGAAATTTGTATTACATATTATTAAGATGCACTCTTCACCTATGAAAGGAGAGCAATTTCTATGCAGTGCATTCTTACGTGTGAGCATTGTACATTCCAGTAAAGCATGTTAAAGCAAGAGAAACAAAATTATTAGGCTATTATGTCATTCTCAGTGCATTATATTAAGTACCTTGTGATGTTAATTTGTTCCACTCCTAGTGACTTCAACTTAATTATTTGGTTAAAGAAGTATCTGCCAGTTTTCTCCACTGTAAAATTATTTTTCCCTTTGTAAGAGCAAGTGTAATGGAGAGTAATATTTTTATATTTTTTAAAATATTTAATATTAACTACCATGTTTCGCATTGAAATCGTTCACTAGTTTTAGCATCCATTAACATTCCCGGGTCAGAATCAAGTATTTCTATGATGGTTGTCCAATGGCAATATTCTCATTTCATTATTTCTTCTATATTTATCAGCTGGCATTCATATTTCAAATTTGAATGCACATATATACAATATATAATCAGAAAAAATAATTAATGTTGTTAAAATTATAAATTGATGTTATCTTAACCTCTTCTTTATCCGTTACCATTGAAAAGTTTAAAATTCTTTATCCATTTGGAAATTTAATAAATGCCTGTTGACCTTTCTTTCAGGATATCAGGCTACTTCTTTTGATTAGCAAATCAATTGCTAAAATATGAGAAAATTCATTCAACCTCAATTATACCAAGTCATCTGTCTGAATCCTGTTTCTCTTGATTGCTTATGAGATTACTGCTTTGTCCTAGACAAAAAGAGACACATCTTCAAGATGGAGTCAAAAGTTTCTAATTCTCAAAGAAACATACAGACAACCTGATAGCAAGGACAAAGAAATAACTGACAAAAACAGTGGTAGAATTAATCTTCAAATAACTTTCTGGTCTCAGATAGTAGGGACAGGTCTCAGTGATAGTAAATGCTGCAGTAGCTACATGATTTCTGACTTTAAGCTACTTCCACTTATCTCCTGGTTTCAAAGCTGGGTTCCACGGTTTAATGCCGTAACGGACAGACAGATATAATGGAAGCCACAGCTTTTCAGTGGGATGGGATATCCTGGTTGCTAGAAGAGATGTGGCTGGTATTAAAATGCACATAGAAACCTAGGACCCTGGGATTTTGCACATCTTACACCAGGACAAATGGGGATACAATGTGAACATAATTCATTTCAAATGTCCTGTTCTGTTAGACACATCCTGGTGACTCAGGCACTAAGCCAGCGACTGGAATGTGGACCATGTAAAATCTAAGGACCTGGATTTGAGACCTGGGTTTTAGGAAAACAACCAAAAATAAATAAATTAAAATATGCTTCCTCCCCTTCCTTCCTTCCTTAAATAAATGCTCCCTACTCCTCTAAAAAAAAAAAAAAAAATTAATTCCCAGGGAAAGGGTGCTTCATGGTTTCCTTTTTTCCTTCTTTTTTTATGGTACTACTCACCTGTTCATCATTCATCTATAATACTATAATACTCTGTCATCCTACTGTACTGCGTGTTGCAGATACAGACGTAGGGGTAGAGATTGATTGCTCCTTTTTTAGTATGTGGAAGACAAGTTTAAGAAGTTCATTGAAAAATGTTCCTTTTCTAGGGTGAGACAAGAGGAGGAGCGTGTAGAGAGAAGGCAAAGCACATGCCCTTAGCACAGCCCCATTAAAAAATAAGGCAACTTAGGCTCAGAAGATCAGATTCATGAAACTTACAGGATAGAATGGATGTAAGAGCTGCAGTGTCCTGCCACCTGTTGCAGAGCCCTGGACTATCACCTGGTGACTCACCTGGACCACACACACCTCTAGGACCACATTAGGGGAGTCCAACTGCAATCTCTCTGCAAGAAAAGGTGTAAAACCCTGAGTCAGGTTGCCATACAAAATCAAGTCTGTCTCATTTAATCTGGGTTTTAAATTAGAAACAATTCTTTTTAGTAGAAGTACATCCTAAATATTGCCTGAGACATATGTATGCCATAACAAATTATATATATGTATGTGAAATTCAAATTTAACTAGACAACTTCTGTTTGTATTGGCTAAATCTCAAATCACACAACCAAGTAGTTGCAGTTGAACAAGAAAATGGTGTAAGGGGAAAAGATAACTGATGAGAAGTGCCTGATTTTTGAAGTGATAGATTTGGGATAGTATATCTAGGTTAAAAGGTAAATTTCCTAGGTTTAACATAAAGATGATCAACTGATCACACAATAAGCTAACTGTACTGCCACTTAGATTTCTGCTAAATACTCACTGGGATCTGATATGTAATATAATTAAAACAATAGTAAAACATAGTAAACATGAAATGCATATATAAGTATAAGCATTTCTCATTTTAGGCTCTTCATTGATCCTTGAGGTAAGAAGTGCCCTAGCTTACTGAAGGTGAAAGCATTTGAGGTTGAAGAGGTTTCCCATAATATTTTATGTTTGGAGTTCTTTGAATAGAACTGATGTTTCGCCCAAATATTTATTACACTAAAACCCCAAATATTAACCATTACACTATACAAAGTACACTGTATTTGTAGAAATGCATGCTGAGAACTTAATCAGGTCAATAGAGGGATTTCTTTACTAAGGTAGTCTATAGAATTAACTAGAAAGGAATAAAATTTTCTAATTGATGCCAACTATAAATCAGTTTAAGAAGTTGAAGACCACACATTAATAAAATGCTGTCATCATTTAAAGTAATTAATAAAAAGATAAAACTCAATTAACTAAAGGGTCATTGTTATAAGAGAAAAGCTTATATTTACCCAGAAGTATATAAATAAATATTTCCCCCAAAGAGAAATTATTAGTTATTTTTAATTTAATTGTTTAATTTTTAATTTAATTATATTTAAATGATTTTAAAATTTTCTACAATACACTTTTCTTATCAGAAAAGAACGATAGTCATTTATTTTATAAATTTGGTCAAAAAAATCTACTTAATAATATAACCACATTTGATCCTTCTTTGTGAGGAAAGGAGCCAGAATTGACTCTAACTGTGAAGAACATTTGGAAAAGAGTCAAATCTAAAACATAAGAAAATTAGGCAGTGGGTTAAAAAGGCAAGACTTATTTGCAACAAAACAGCCAAGCAGATTTTAGTGGGTGTCTTTTAAACTTGATCACAGTAACGATAACCCTGGATGTCTGCTGCAATTGGTGACTGGTTAGCCAAAATCACACCCTGAGTATAAGAAAACTATTGTAATAAAAACTTAGTATTCCAACACCTGGAATGCGCCAACACTGCTGTGAGAAAACATTCTACTCTAAAGTAGACATGGAAGCTTGGCAACATTAGATTATCACATGACAGCATGATTACAGTTTCTTCATTTTGTTAAAATTCTTGTGAAAATCTGTAGTTCCCCTTGTTCTGAACTATAGGTCTGATTTTAAGACCCAGCAGGCTGAAACCATAGTTACTACACCAAAAAAATAAATGAAAGTGCAACACAGCAGACAAGTCAGGAAAATACTGGGGAAGTCAATGTTCTAGACAGAAAGACAAAATTCAGATGCCAAACTGTGAATTCAGAGATAGGACGTTAGCTCCCAAGGAGAAGTCAAGAGCTGCCTGATGATGGAGTTGGATGGCATATATAATCATGCATATATTATATATATATTATATATATACCATAAAATAAGTTATATGCACTTATATATACTATATTTATAAGAACTATACCACTTATATTTACAGATACATGTTTGCATGTATCTCTCTATATATGTATATGGATGTGTCTAATATTGCATGTAAATGGTTTGAAGGGTAAAGTGCTTGTATGCAGGTACACTCTTTAACTCTTAGAAAATTCTCAATCTTCCTTGCTCATCATCATCAGGTACTGGTTTCTCCTTAAGTGTTCTCAGACAAAAAGCACACACACACACACACCTCTGTGCGCATACAACAACGTGCATTTAAAAGTGAAATGAACCTTCATTGTTTCAATAGCCATTGACAAGTAAGATAAAAAGAGTGACACAGAAACCTCAAGATAGACAAAAGGAAAGACTTTTGCTGGTATTATTTGCAAGCCCATCATAAAAAACTGTAGGTAAGCGATAGGTATGGAACTGAAATTTCTCTAAAGAGACCCATCTTTTAGAATAAAAAGTCAGACTAAATTTTCAAGTGATTATTTGCCAAAACCAAACAAAAAACAAAGCAAGCAAAGACATTTTCTTCACAGTGGACTGGACTTTTCTTTGAGTTTACAAGTAAAGATAATAGGTTTCAACTTTTTTGTAAGAAAGCATGTTTTCCTACTAAAGATATTGTGAACATTGGCAGAATGTTCCATTTAAAAAATAAATACTAACTATTAGGAAATATCCAGGTATCATCATTTATCTCTTTTAGGTATTAATCACACCTAGGAATATCAGGTAAAATACACATAAAATCAAGAGAACAAATATTTTACTGATAGGCATAATGTCACTAATATACTTAAGAGATAAAATAAATGGTACATATTGCCATATAATAATTAAGTTATAAATGGAAAATATAGGTTTCCTGCTCAGATAGTATTTTCTAAACTATATAAGCACATAAACAGAGGTTATCCGTGTTAGGAATAATGACTCTTTCTGTTTGTTTTTTTCTCTTTTCTATCTCTGTCTTGAAAAATTAATTATCCCTTTAAAAATAAATACTAATAAGGACATTAGTCATCTCTGCTACAAGAAAAATACCCCAAAACTTGAGTGGTCTTTAGCAAGAGCTTATTTATCTGTCACATCCAATGTTGGAAGTGGAGGGTTTTTTTGTGGTTCTTCTCCGTGCGACTTAAAACTCTGGGCTGGAGGAACTGTCCTTATTTGGGACATGCTGTTCTCAAGACAGAGAGAAAACCCAGGCAAGCTGGCAAAAATATGCACTGCCTGCTCAGTTTTGAAGGCAAGTTTCTTATAACCACCTTGTCACTTGTTACTGGCAATATGTACATGGCCACATCCAGTGTCTGGAGGCATAGTCATCCATGTGGCAATGAGTGATGCATATATTTACTGGAAAAAGTAGGGATTATTGAGTACATTAATAACCTCTACCACAGAACATACTTATTCCATTCTAAAGATGTTCCAGACTGAGTAAACTGTATTGATCACAAAGGGAACTTTAAATAAAACACACATGCATATTTTATATGTATGCAATGTAAAAGATATCTAGCCAGAAGAAGAACCTAAAATCCTGCTGAGTATTTTAAAAATGGTTAAGGTTTATTACCATCCTTAGAAACATGAACATAAACAACTCTTGTTCATCCATCTCAAAAGTATGGTTCATTAATATTTTATGTAATAAAATATTGAGATAGAAAAACATTTGGATGGAACAGTCCAAGATCTCCAAGTGTAGTCTCTCTATGAGGTCCCACATGAAGAATCTACCCCTGCACATGGAGCCACCAAAGGTGACCTGTGCAGAAATCACTTATTGACAGCCCTTCTCTCAAAGAGCTTACGCTCTAAAGGGAGTAAAGCATATGGTGGTGACAGTCAGGATCCCAGATCATAATAAAGAGACATCACTCTGTACCACATTAACCTGACATATGCAAAAGGCATTAGCCCTGTCCATTGGTGTGTAAGACCAACCATGTGAGGCCAGGGGAGCCGGCATATGATTTGAGAAAGAAACAGATCAATGAGCTGTAGAGTCTAAGTGAACCCACAAACACTCGAAGTATTTTTTATTCACTGACTATCTGGAAAAGCTACAACTCCATGTCTGTGTTACAGTATAACTAGGAGATTGGACTTGAAATTAAATGACAGAAGAACATAACTACACTTGGAAAACACTGAAAAACTTTCAAAGTACTGAGAACATGAAGGCCCTTGTAATTTGCAAGTTAGATCCAGCAAGCTTAAGTAAGGGTCCTTTTTTTTTTTTAATAGTAGTAATGAACAGAAGAAAAAAAAAAAATGAGACGAATGGATATATATATATATATATATATATATATAAAATTTTTCTTTCTTTTCCAATCTTGTACTCTTTAGAGGTAAACCTTAATTTAAATATCATCAGGACAGAAGAATAGGCAGTTCTAAGGTTACCTTCTTTCTCTTTTTTCTAATATAAATTCCATTTTAATTTCCTAATTGAGATTTGGAGATAAATCAATGTGCCCAAGTTCACAGCTTTTTGAAAAAATTGTTTTGAAGGAATATTGACTTAAAACATGCTGTAGGTGTCAGTTGTATGACACTGTAACTCAGCATCTGTGTGCAGGCTGCATGGGTCTTCACTAAAGTCCACTTTCTAACCATCTGCATCCACTGACCCCCTTTGCCCTGTCTGCCATCCCACTGTCCCCTTCCCTTCAGGCAGCCATTTATTTGGTCTTACAGTCTGAACATTTGTTTTGTGTTGTTTGTTCATTGTTTTGTGTCTTTATCTTCCACATGTCAGTGAAATTGTGGTGATTGTTTTCCTTTCTCTTATTTCACTCAGGGATAATGCCCTCTGGATCCATCCATGTTCCTGCAAATGACAAAATTTCACCTTTTTTTAATATATGGTGGTATTCTATTGGAGATATACATGTGCAATGCATATACATGTGTGTATATATATATACATATATATATATATATATATATATATATACATATATATGCTACAGGTTTTTTATCCACTAATCTGTTTGGGCACTTAGGTTGTTTTCAGCTCTTGGATTTGATAAAAAAAAAATGCTGTAATGAACATGAGGGTGCATATTTCTTTTTGAAACTCTGTTTCAGTATTCTTCAGATAAATACTCAAAAGTGGGATAATTGGATCATATAGTATTTCTATTCTTAATATTTGGAGGTTCCCTCTTTTCTTTAATGGTATGAGGCTGCAACAAAGTACTAGCTAAACTTACATTTGCATTCTTAACTCCAACACTTTCATTTTCAAATGGTTTGTAACCTAAGATTCCTAAGATTTCACTCTGAGATGGGAGCATACAATTTCAGTCTAGATGCACCATTTTTGCAAATACTTAAAAATATCCCAGGCCATTTTGAATACAAGGAAATTGCAACTGTAAGATTGTTATGTTTCTGATTTCCTTTGTGCAACCCTAGGTTCTGATGAGAAGTATGAGAACATGTTTGACTTCACAGTAATTTCTGTCAAAACGTAGGTCTTGCTTTCCACACTCAGGGGCTCATACAACATGGCCTGTTTTCCCCAAGGTTTGTCTATAATACCTCAAATATTAGCACAGGCCTATGTAAAGTTGTTCTTTTAAGGTTAGTTCATTCTTAGCAGATTAGAATTCTACACAGTTCCCCTGACCTGGAGATTATGTTGAAGAGTGCTTACAGGTCAGACAAACAAGGTCAGAATTAAATACTTCTCATCTCTGTCCATTCTATCTGGGATAATACAATATATCAACATTTTCGGGATCTGTGTATATATGTGTGTGTATATATATGTATGAATGTATGTACGTATATATGTATAGAATCTAAATTGAACTCCATAACTGAGCCATCCTAGACCTGTATATATTCTTGCTTATCATTAAGAACACAGATGACTAAATGATGGTGATGAGTCCAAGTATTTGATTCCACTGAGCAACTTTTTCCTCTGCCTTCTTGTCACTGCCAAGCAAAGCTTGAGTGAATCTTCAGAAAGTGTTCTATGAAAAGAGAAGCCTAAAGACACAAGTTTCAAAGCTGACAATGTAATGGCTAGTTGAATTTTTGCACAAAACTGTTAGCTTTTCCTTTTTATTTTTTAAGCCTTAATGAAATAGGGGATGAACAAGATTCTAAAGTAGTTTCAGTTCTAAAAATATCAGTTTCCATGTTTCTGGATGTTATTTCCTCCAGGAATTAGGGATAGAGGGGAAATAATCAAGTTTTTAGCTATAAGGATAACAAGAAATTGTATTTCTACATTTTTAAATTGACCTATTATCATTGAAATAGTTGGACCGGGCTCTATATAATAGCTCTCATTATGTTGCCCAGGGTGGTCTCTCATCTGGATGGTCCCTCACCTGTGCACAGCTGTATTCTCACCCTGGACAGAGTGTCTGGGACACCGGATAAGCTCAGAACATGAGTTGAATAACCGAGACAATGAAGAAAAGGACTAAGAGGATGTAAAAAGGTGCTTTATGTTAACATGTTAACATACTCAGGACGGGTAGCTTCACAAGAACTGCCCGACACGTGATGTCTGGAGACACTGCACCTGCACCTGCACGTACCTCCCAAACTTGGGCACCTCTGACCACAGGGCCGCCACCAAGTGCTGATGCAGGAGCAGGCGCCGAGAGACAAGCTTCAGAATCGATTCTTCCTTCAGCTCTTTCGGCAGATGCAAAAGAATGGCCTCTCTCACTGTCCCTGGCTGCAGCTCACCTCTGCATCTCTGGACAGAGAAAACAACAGTCCCGTGGCTTAAGTAACAGCCACCTTTCTCCTTCTGGAAGGCGCCTATTCTGACACCCCATCATAAACCACTCTTTTTTCTTCCCTCTATGATCAAAAAGTTCAAGAGGTGAGATCCACTGCTCTTTTTTTGTTTAAATGGCAACCCACTTTTTCTTTCTCTCAGAAATAGAAACAGGCACCACGGTGAACTCTGGTGGCCCACGTTCCCGTCCGAAGTCTTCCAAGTCATGTATGTATTTATTCTATGTCTCAATATGTAAAATGAAGAAAGAGAAAAAGAAAGAAAAACTGAAAGAGAGGGGGAAAAAAAAATCTGTTTCAAATAATGAGCATGTGTACCTTTCTGCCTCAGGCCTTCATACACAATTTAGCCAGGAAGCCAGGGTAGATCATGATTTAGCTTTTGACATCTCCTGCCTGCAGGCCAGGAGAGACTAATACCGATTTCTGACTCTGAGCACACCACAGGAAAAAAAGTGAGCGAGAGAGAGGCCTTTTATTGACTAAATGATAAAGAGGTTTGTAATGATAAATAACAGTCATTTTATTGTGGAATTCCCCAGAAAAGATACATTCTGCAGTGTCTGAAAGAGCCTAAAAGGCGAGGCTGCTTCCCCATGGAAACGATCCTGTTCAACTCCAACTTTTACAGCCACAGATGGGGTCACTGATTGCGGGGACCTCTGGCTATTAAACCCCTTACGCACAAGACGACCCCCCGGGGCTGCCTGCTTCTTGCTCCAGGAAAATAACCGAAGGCAGGATCCAGGGTGATGAGTGGCGTCTGCTTCTGTCGCCTGTATGTGTGCAGCTGTCTGTGTCACCTCCTGGCTCCTCACACACAGGTTCTCAGGCAAGGTCCTCTGCTCAGGCTGCTGGAGAAATCACTGCCAGTTTTGATCGATAGTTTAATTGTAAACTTTGGGAACAATAATGGATAATTTGGCTTGAACCGTCCATTATGAGCAATGGTGTCTAGGAGGAAACCTTCAAAATTAAACAAGAGTTGGGCCCATTATTACATTTGTACAACTCACCCGGAGTTAAATAAATCCCCTGCACTAATGCTGCCGTGGCATTCTGTGAGTTCAGTAAACATCAGTCCAGGCAGAGATGGGAAGGAAAGAGCAGAGAGACCAAAGCTACACTTAACACACTCATTTCTTATAGGGCACTACTGTTTATTATTTTTAGTATTTAGTGTCATTATCACATATTTCTTTAAAATACGCTTGAATGAAAAATAAAACAAGTGAGTGAATGAATTGTTTTCCAGAGGAAGGTTCTTTTAATGGAAGTTGAAATCAATGAAACTAAGAAAGGGTGGATGTTTGTTAGTTATAGAAAAAGGATCCTCTGAAATAAGTAGAATTTTGATGATGACCATAGAGAAAGACTTCTTGGAGAAATTGTCGCAGTCTTTTGAGTATCAGCCATTTCTTCATTAAGAATCTACTGCGAAAAAGAAAAGAAATCCCTTAGCTTTATTCAGACCCCAAACAAGGATTCTCTTGTTCCTCTCAGAACCATTAACCCAACAACAAGCCAGTAAGTCCTCATGCTCCCCCAAAACCTGGTGACCTGGCGGGCTCTGCTCCAAAGTTCAGTGTGGGCTTATCTGGGTTCTCATGGGAGGATTTTTTTGAAGAAAATATTGAGCTAGAAATCGACAGACACTATCACGCAGAATGGAAGGACCCTATTAACAGGGGTGAAATGGGGACTCTGGATCCAAGTGCCAACTCTGAGACCTACTACGACTTTGACAAGCTGTTTAGCCTATCTGCCTCAGTTTACCCATCCTCTAACTGAGGGTGATAAAATACTCTATTCCACAAGTTCTTATGAGTATTCAATAATTGAAGGCATGACTTGAAGTCATGAAGAAAGAACTGTGGACAGCACATACCTACTGGTTGGAATAATAATCATTCTAATTGTTATTCCTATGAAGGGGAGAGCTATCAGTTCACAGCAATTTATTTTAAAGCATCTTTGCATTTCCAGTGACAAAGATTTGATTATTTCCTTTGCATGGCTGGAGGAGAGACTTTCCTTCTATATAATTTCATGTTTCAATCTATGTTTATTCAAAACTTCTTTACTGAAATCAACATTCTAGCTGCTTGTCTTGCACAAGGCACCTTGTGTCACCTAGATAGTTTTGACAGCAAATGACCTTGCAGATGAGCAGTAAACTTCAGCCCTTCAGATATTCAGTCCTCTAAACACACCTGAGTCACTGAGCTCTGTCTTAAGTCTCAGGACAGCTCCCTGACCCCTGGATCACACCCAAGGTGAGGAAAATATATTTCTAAAGTATGGGATGACTTGATGTTGACCTAGAGCTCTTGACTCAGGATATCCAGTCTGGGCTTGAGCATTTCCAAAACTGTGTAGCCTTGGCCAGGTGCTTGACTAGTTACTCTGAACTTTGATTTCCCCATTTGTAAGGTGAGTATAATGATAACCTTCTTCCCAGGATTACGGTAAGGCAAGCAAGTAGGTGCAATACAGAGATTAGAAGCACCAATGGTTGTTGCTATGATTAAGGTTCTGTTTCTAATCACAAGTGCTCTCCTTATCAGACTCTGAGACAGAGGAGCTCTGCATTGTCCCTGGACTCCAGTTCACCCCACAAGTGCTGTTTCACCTAGTCTAGTGAGACTGGTGCCTGGTGTGTCCATATTCTAGAGTTCTTAGCTGGAAATATGCCCACTGCTGCAGTCTTGTTAAAAGAGAGACATTTTTTGTAGAGTTCATGTCACTATTACTCCATAAATCTAACTCATGATAAGATAAATTCATAATTAGAGTGCTTGGGAAATAAACAGGAGGATCTAGGCTACCCAAGGCCTAGAGACACAGGGAAGAGTCTTCTAGTATAAAGAGATATCATGGACAATGGAATTATGTTCAGAAAAGGGTCACCATATGGGAATGGGTCTGGAAACTACACTATACAGGGAGACACAAAGACACATGAAAAAATGCTTTACATCACTCCTCATTATAGAAGTACAAATAAAATCCACAACAGATACCACCTCACACCAGTGAGAATGGCCTATATTGAACTAGAAACAAGTGCTGGAGTGGGTTTAAAGAAAAAGGAACCCTCCGACATTATTGGTGGGAATGTAAAGTAGTGCAACCTCTTTGGGGAACAGTATGGAGACTCCCCAAAAGTTTAAAAAATAATTTAAAAAGACAGATCTATCATATGATCCAGTAGTACAACTTCTAGGCATATACTCAGAGAATACAAAACCTCTAATCAGAAAAAAAAGCTATCTGCACCCCTATGTTCAAACCAGCACAATTCACAATAGTCAAGACATGGAAACAACCTAAATGACCATCAACTGATGACTGGATAAAGAAATTGTGGTGACTATACTCAATGGGATTCTATGCAGCTACCAGAAATGATGAAACCAAGCCCTTTGCAACAATCTAAATTGAACTGGAAGAGATCATGTTAAGTGAAATAAATCAGAAAGAAAAAGAGAAGTATGTACAGGATAGTTCACTCATATGAGGAATATAATGAAACAAAAGAAATGGACATACAAATCTCAACAAAACTCACATCCCACAAGACCGTAGCTACTAAGGAGAGGACAGGGGGAAGGAAGGAAGTCACAAGGTGGTGGTCAAGGAAACTAGAACTCTGGTGGCAAGTGTGGTGTGAAACGTACACAGTGAGATGCAATTTCAGTATACTAAAATGAATACAGCATTGCAAACAAAAGAAATAAGAAAGTTACTATTAAAATGAGTATTTAGAAAGAAATAGGAGGAAAAAATTGGGGAGCTGTTACTTAAGAACTATAAAGGGAGAAAATGGAGAGATACAATCATGATCAGAACCAATACCAATGGAAAGAAGGAAACATTTTCCACACTGAATGTATTAGCATCAGTGAAAGTGTCTTTCCCAGAAAGAAATAACAGTCTTTTTCCCGGAGACTGCTCACTGTTCAGCAAAGAAGAGATTGGAGAGAACAGTCTTATTTCAAGGAGAAGTGTGGGCTAGATAGTCCCAAAGACCAGTGTAACTCTTAGATTTTTAAAATATCTTGCTTCAGGGAATTAATGCCCTAATGTGCTTTGCTGTGTCTCTGAAGCTAATCCTGCAGAATGGAGTTAACATCCAGGATCAGAGAGCACATGAGTGTCCGCCCTGAGTTTCAGCTGTGCTCCGTGTGGAGAATTTCTTCCTGGATGTCACCAAGTGAAACAGTCAAGAGAAAACAGCACACCTAGATATCACAATAGGTGATTCTAACTCTGTAAATGCCTTTCTATTCCTGGCAACTGTGAACACGAAAACATTATAATGTTCATTAACATTTGCATCACAAAAATAATTTCCCTGTGAGGAGTCTATATGTAGAATATCTAAGTCTTCTATAAAGTATTTCAGATACACTGCCAACTGAAGATGCTTAAAAAAAACAAACAACCCTCCTTTGTTCTACTGGAGAAAAATCCTCACTCAGATCTTATTTTTCTTCATTCTTCAAAGCTCTCTTCCGTTATTTAAGAGCATGAATCTTCCCATTGAAGGAGATATCAAATGTCTTCTATAACCAGATTTAGTCCAAGATATCCTTTCCTCTTCTTCTCTTTGTAGACGTTTGATTCAGCTTCACCCACAGAGAAACTCAGAATGGATAAGCTATTTTTTGCATTGCTATTGACAAATACTTACTTGTTATTGCAATAGAGTATGACAATAAGTTATTTGCTATTGACCAAATTTTGACAGTGCCATAAAATATTTTAACTTGAACTGACACAGGAGTAGATGATCAGGCAGTCATTTCTCCTAAGTAGTACCCAGGGGTGCCTAGATTCTCTTTTCCCAGAATAAAGACCCCTCTGGGGATCTGAGATGAAGGACCATTACTAACAAGATGTAACTACTCTGTAAGATTTTTATAAAACATATTCTATTAAAAATGCATGTAAAATTGGAATGTTCAAAAACATTCCCTGCCATTCTTGATCTTTTACAAGACAACAAATTAAGGTGCTCACTCTAGGAATGTTTACTAAAAATAATTCTGCCTGACCTCCCTGTGCAAGTGATTGACACATTTGTGAATCCAGCAAATTAAATCCTACAGTCAAAAGTCTTCAGCCTGTATTCACCCAAACAGCAGCCTGGTAAGCTACCCCAAAACATCAGACAACGCAGTTTGGGGGCTGAATAAATGCCTTGGCATTTATTTATACATCCTTCCCAAAAACTGGAATTTTGAAAATCTGCTGATTTATTTTTTTTTTTTCAGTGGTGAGTTAAAAACACCAGTTCATTTAGGTTCTTTTACTTCATAATGAATGGGACTTAATAAAGTTAGATTTCAAAAACATTATTTCACTCTTCCCTTTTCTTTGGAATTTAAAGACCTAAGGCAAGTACTTCAATAGCTATAGAAGTGGTCAGCCCAAGGTTTCTCATGGGAGGCTGTAGAATTCTGTCTTCCTCCTGGTCATTAACATTTCACCTGAGAAAGAAAACAAGGCTTCAGGTATTTTAATTTTAGGTGATTTAAAATGAAATACTTTTCTGCTAGAGATAATTGTGCCTAGGTGCTAAATATTTTCACTGTGATCAAAAGCAACTAGGGGACAAATGCTGCCCCTTTGTCTACATAGGCCCATTAGATATTGTGACTTAGAAAAATAAGTGTTTATCAATCCACTGAGATCATGAGGGCTGTGGTCTTTTTTGTTTCTTGAGGTAACTTATTTTATTTCCTTATTTTTAACTTCTTTAGTATTTTATTGCAGTAATTTTATTTTACAGATTAAAACAAACTCATATGTGTAGGTTCCCCATATGTGCAGATCCCCATTCCTGAGACATACATTAACATACTCTGTCCTCCACCAAATCACCAGCTGTTCTTCACTATTGTCCATTGGGCTCTGCCACCACTTATTCCTCCCCTTCCTCATCCCATTCTCTATTGGTAACTTCAGTTCTATTGCAAAATTGCAATGGTTGGTTTTATTTCGTCTGTTCCTTTGTTTTGTCTATCCACATTCCACTTATGAGTGAGATCATCTGGTATCATCTTTCTCCTTTTGCCTTGTTTCACTTAGCATTATCTCCTCTAGATCCATCCATGTTGATTCAAATGACAGAATTTCATCTCTTCCAAGGACTGTGTAGTACCCCATTTTGTATATACACCACATCTTCTTTATTCATTCATTGGACATTAGACATTTAGGTAGTTTCCAATTCTTAGCTATTGTGAATAGGGCTGCAATAAATGGTGGGTGCATAAATCTTTGCAAATTGGTGGGGGTTTTTTTCATTTGGGGTAAATACACAGAAGTAGGATGGCAGGATTATATGAGATTCCCATGTTCAACTATTTGAGGAATCTCTCTACAGTTTTTCATAGGGGTTGCACCAATTTGCACTACCATTAGCAGTGTGAAAGTACTCCCTTTTCCCCATATCCTCACCAACATTTTTATTGTTTCTAGACTTTCAGATAATAGCCAGTCTCTCAGGTGTAAGTTAGATAGCTCATTGCTGTTTTGATTTTCATTTCTCTGATAGCATCTTCCATCTTCCATGCTCTTACTCACCATCTCTATATCCATTTCAGAAAAATTTCTCTTGCCATTTTTGATTGGATTGTCTGTTTTTCTGTTATGAGTTTTATGTGTTCTTTGTATATTTCGGATACTAAGCCCTTGTCAGAAATTTGGAACACATATATCTTCCAGTTAATAGGTTGTCTTTTTGATTTGATGATGTTTTATTTTGCTGTGAAGAAGCTTTTTAGTTTGATATGGTCCCAACTGTTTATTTTTGTTTTTGTTTCCCTTGATTCTGGAGTTGAGCCTCCAAAGACCTGTCTAAGGCAGCTGTCATTGAAAGTCCTTCATATGTTGTCTTCTGAGAATTTTATGGTTTCTCTTCTTGTGTGCAAGTCTCTAGTTCATTTTGAATTAATTTTTGTAAATGGTGTTAGAGAGTGGTCTAGCTTCATTCTTTTGCATGTGGTTGTCCAGTTATCCAACACAATTTACTAAAGAGACATTTTTTTTTTAATTATGTGCTTTCAGCTCATTTGTCATAGATTAACTGATTGTGAGTGGGTCATATTTTGGTGATTCAGTTCTATTCCACTGATCTGTGCCTCTGTTATTATTCCAGTACTATATCATTTTGATCACTATAGCTTTGGAGTATATAGCTCAATGTCTGAGAGTGTAATGACAGTGGTCTTTTAAGATTCTTTCCCTCTTTAGTGGGGAATGCGGATATGTCTATACTCAGACATCTGAATTTCGCCAAAGGAATACATATTGTTCTTCATCCAAGTGTGGGCCAAGTTGCTATTCATCTCCTAATGGGACATTTCTCTTTCTGGGTATCTTTCCTCCTTTCTTCCTGCATTCCCTAGATATTGCCTTTCACTCCTGTATGGTGTGTTCTTTTAGTTCTCCTTTTGTCTTTCTAGATTACTTGAAATACTTCAAGAAAGCCAGAGATCCCACACACACCCAAACACTGTGGAGAACTTAGGGATGCTTACAAATACTGGAGACAGCTTGGTAGCGCAGGAACAATCTCAATAGAAACAATTTCAAGAGAAAGAGGAAAGCCTGCTATGGCAATGAGCCTCCTATAAGATAGTTCCAAAGTCCAATTACTTCTGAAAGGAGCACTGCAGAGATCCCAATGGTAACAACCCAAGAGTTTCCTGAGGAATTCTAACACATGATATTATACAAATTATCCAGTTCTCAAGATGCCCTGGGTTCCAACAAACCGAATTTTGAACAAAAATAAGAATGGAGACACTATAAATGGAAATATTCATTTCATTTTATTCTTTTCATTTATACTGTGCCAAGCTGTGTATGATGTGGTCATACGACCTTGAGGTCCTCCATCTAGAAGGGTGACTTGTCAATCAACATGGAATTTTTGTTCCCTGTCTTAATGGTCTGGAAGAAATGGGAACACTGACACCCAGGAAGATCCAAGGACAGCGTATAAGGGTTCAGGAATCTGTCAATTCAGAAGATATGTTTTTGTCCTCCCACTCCCAAATTCATACACTAAATCCTAAAGTATATTGTGATGGTGTTAGGAGTTGGGACCTTTGAAAGCTGATGAGATAACTGAGGTTGTCCCATTCCTTGTGAATGGGATCAGTGCCATTGGAGAAAGGACCCCAGAAAGCTCTGCTCCCTTCTGCTTTGTGAGAACACAGGGAGATGGTTTTTATGAACCAGAAAAGAAGGCACTTACAAGACATAAAATCTGCCAGTTTCTTCATTTCGGACTTCCAGCTTCTAGAACTGTGAGAAATGACTTGCTGCTGTTTATAAGCCTTCTAATCTGTGATGTCCTGTTATAGCAGCTGGAACAGACTACGACGCCAGGTTCAAAGGAAGTGGAGGAATGACTCCCAGAGAGAGAAAGACACACAATGCATATGTACACAGTACACATGTACATGTATACACACGCCTAACAGTGTGAAAAAGCAGGGTGTCTTCAAAAGCAGCAAGTCAGTTTGGAATTATGAGAAGAGCCTTTTTGGCAGGGTCTGATGTTTCATATTCAGAGGACTGAAATTTTAAATTATATGATGGAGTGTCATTTGTGGGATTTTCAGGAGGTGAAGAGCATAATGGATTGTATACTTGACTTGCCCAACTCTGGCTGTGAGGCTGACCCTGCAAAGGGTTATGCTGGAGCAGGGACAATGACAGATGCAAAACAGTTGCTCTTGCTTCTTCTGTTTCACAGATGTTTCTATATCACAAAGGACTACTTCCTTTGTGACAGAAAAGCAGGAACCTGGAAATACAAAGATAGTTTCTTTTTCTTGTTCTTCCTCCGTAGAAAGAAAGTTTATCTTCCATTCCCCCTTCAGTTTCAGCTACATCCTGGTCCCAGGACTTGTCTTTTTTTTTTTCTTCTTCTTTTAAATATGTTTAAAGCAACTAAAAATCCTTGACAGAAACAGCTTTGATGTGTAATGTTCCATGATTTAAGTAACGGCTTTCTCCCACATATACACAGAACTCTTCTGAGAAGTGGCAATTATAGGATTATCTACTACTTCAAACATGAATTCTCTGAGCACTGTTCTGGTCTTTCTTTGTTTAATTAATAATTATGTTTTTGAGATGCCTTTGCTCGCTTTCTGAGTAATGGGTACTGGAGTTCAACTTGCTTTCCTTCTTCAAAATGTTAATATAAAGTTGGGAGCTTGCCATTCTAGGAATCCTGACCAGAAAACAATTTCTTTTTGAAACTCGTCTTATTGTCCAATAAGATGAATCTCATAAATTGATCTCTGCAGAGGAGAGATAAACAGCTTCTTTAAGGAAGATGTAGAAAAACAATAGGCACAAAAACAGCTGCACTTTAGATCAGTAGAAAATGTAGGCAAGGAATTATGGCTGGTTACTAACCCAGGTAACTGTCCATCAAAAGCAGGGCCACTCTGGGGACATGAAATTCTCTGCGTACAACAAAGATGTACATGTACTCTTAAGAAAACACACATGGGCTTGAGCTCAGGAGATCCTGCTAGAGATTCCAGACACCCTCCTCAGAAGGGACACAGGATGCCAGATGTTCTCTGAGGAACCACCTTGAGTGATCTACAAGTCTCCTCAAACTTTCCTTATACCTTAACATATTATTTTAAACTAAAGTTACTTAAGAAAGAACATTTTCAAGAAGAATAGTCTGAAACTTCTTTGTCCTTGAATACAGGAGAGTTAATTCCCTATGTGAAACTTCTCCGTAACCAATAGGCAGAAGCATCCTCGTCACCAAATATAGTGAATTCAGGATGGAAAAGGCAATACAAACAAAACTTGGTTACTTCTTTGCTAATCTATAAACCCAATTGTTTTTCCTTTTTTTTTTTTTTTCTCATTTCTTCTTTGTCTAAAAGGAATATGAAAGCTAAATGTTCTGGTCATTTCACCATGTCCCATATCTTACAGAATCTCGAGACCTATGAAATTAAGTATGTTTTTTTCTCCTGTTAGTCTGTCTTATGTCATCATTATTATTAGACTGTAAAAGAACCTAGAAGGGGAACAACAGAAAAGTTTTTTCTTCCCTAACCAAGTCACTTACAGTCAAGGCCTCAAATTTTTTTTCTTTTTTAAGTTTTATATTTTGAATTCATTATAGATTCAGTAAAGTAGAAACATAAGACAGGGAACCCATGTACACTTTGCCCAGATTTTGTCAACTCTAACACCTTACGGAAGTATAGTACTGTATTGAAAACAGGAAATTTATGCTGGAACAATATGCGTGGTTCTTTTATGTTTTATGCATAGAAGATCATGTCATCTAAAAACAAAGACTTTTATATCTTCTTTATCTGGAGACTTATTTCCTTTTCTGATCTCATTAAATTCGCTTAAGACTTTGAGAACTAAGTTGAAAAGGAGTGGTGAGAGGGGGCATCCTTGTCTTACTCTTACCAGAAAGGCTTCTAATTTCTCACCATTCAGTATGATGATGTTAGGTGTAAGTTTTTTGTAGATCTTTATAAATTTGAGGAAAATCCCTCTACTCCTAGTTTTCAGGGAGTTTTTAAATCATGAATGCTACCGGATTTTGTTAAATGTTTTTCAAATGTATCGAATGCTATGATCATTTCATTTTTATTCTTTAATCTATTGATGTGAAGGTTTTTATTCTATAAGTATCAAATATTGAATAGCCTTGAGTAACTATAATTCATCATTGAATACATATGTGCCTTGTGCTTTCTGTTTTGGAAATTATTAATTATTGATTCAATTTCTTTAATTGTTCTTTTTTATTGATTTTATTGAAGGGATATTGCATTTTAACATTTAACTTGCTTTGCGGTATACACAACAGCAAATTTACATCTGTATACAGCAGGTTTATAGTAGGTTTATCAAAATTTATTTATTTTTTCCCTTCACTTTTTAGTTAATCCCCTTAATCCCATTTCCTCCCACCCCAGTCAGCCTTTCACATACAAACCTCCTTTTGCAGGAAAACCTGCCAAACTCATTCAAAGAGGCATTTTACCATATTTAAGCATATCTGCAAAAATAACTAGGTAAAATATCTGTAAAAATAACCGCAAAGCTCAAATAGAGGAATTCTGTTATTGCATTGTGCTAATGACCATGACTGATACAAACCACCACCAAGCTTCAGCTCAGACCCTAGACACAAGGCTATTAGCATTAACAGGACACTAAAATTTAAAGACCCTGGATAACTGTTTAATTTTAACCTGAGAAGGCTATGAACTGAGTACTCTTATTACTTGGCAGCTTAAGTCCAGGCTTATAGGTGCATTAGAAACACCTCGGATTTTAAATTTGGGCTTTCATTTCAGGTTGAAGAAGAAAAACACACACTTGCCCATTTACAGACCCAAAGAAATACCCAGTACACACACTTGCTGCGGTACCATTCAAATAAGAAATAAGAAAAACAGTGAAATCCTGCCTGCATTGTTCAATTTTCACTTTGTAAGCAAAAGAAAAATAGGTAATATGTGTAGGAAATAATAGTGAGAAAGGCTTTTGTTAGTAAACTATCTTTAGAAAAAAATCCAAGGAAACAATCAATAGAATCAAAGAAGCAATCTATTTTATTCAGCAGATATACTTGCATTAAGGACCATCAGTGACCACTAATAAATGAAACTAATAAATGAAATCTTTTCAGCTATGTTAATACAGCACTACTTTAAATTTCATTTAGTAGCACAAAGCCAGTGTGTGAATACTTCTGTGGGAAACAAAACAGAAACAACAACCAAGCTCTGAGTAGATCAGAATATAAAATAAATTTCAAATTATTTTAAAATAGTCTTTGTAATTATAAAATGAATGAAGTGCTTAATTCAAAAATTCTATTAGTAGTCCTCCACAGTCAGAATTTTGTAGAAAAAAGATCAAAACAGGAATCAGGGTTTTGGAGATATGGTCTTTTAAATTTCCTGCCTCATATTTTCATCATCCAAAAATAAAAGAGGATTGAATTGCATCCTGTCAGACCTTTTCAGTCTAAGTTAGGAATATGCCATTATGTATTAATAAGAAATAAAGAAACCTCAAGTAGAGGAGAAATTTAATTTGAGAAATTTAACATTTCTCAAGGAGAAAACTGAATGTGTTTGAGTATCTCTCTATGACACTCAGTAAAAGGTAAGACTATGTATTTCTAAATGTGTTAACTTGAAAATAAAATTAGAAAATAGTATAGAGTTCTCATTTACCCTTTATCTAGCTTTTCTTGACGTTAGTATACCCCATGACTGTAGAAAGTTATCAAAGCTCTGAAATCATCACTGGTATTCATTACTCACTAGACTGCAGTCTTCATTCATATTTCATCATTTTCCACTACTGTCTTTTGTCTGTCCCAGGAGCCCACATTGTATGCATCATGACATCTTAGTCTCCAGTTTCCAATAGAGTCTTGCCATTCCTGTCTTCTATAACCTTAATACAGTATTGTGAAGAGTTACGGATCTATGTTTTGTAGAATGAGTGTGGGTCTCTTGTCTCTCAGCTGGGTTTGTCTGATGTTTTGTTAGGATCATATCAAGAATACATTTTTGGCAAGAATGCCACAGAGTTGGTCTGCATTCCTCAGTGAATCCCAGCAGAGGTGTATGATATTGATGTATAATTCATGCTTTTGTGTTTGGGGGTATTAACAGACAACTTTTAGATACCACTTACAAGTTATTAAGCTTAAATGCAAAAACTTTTTGTGTTTTTATTTAGCATTATAAAATATGAAACATTCCAAATCCTAAATATAATAAGTAAGTGCAAAGACTAGAGAAACTATTTCTTCTCCTAAGGATGATGAAGCATGGAAAATAGGGGTTGGAATTTTAAAAGATGGGAGGGCTTTTTCAAAAGCAACTATTATGAACTTGCTTTGTACAAATTGCTTTGTACGTGCATTTGCAGTTAATAGCACAGTCTATCAAAGCTCAGTAGAGATACAAAACAAATGACAAAACAGATTTGGAAATGTCTTAGATGCAGAGGATATTCTCTTAATGACTTAATTTAAAAGATACTATAGGTGTTCTTTTCAATTTAATCAATGCAGGTATGTTTATAATTATTTTTCTACACATTATGAACAAAGCCCCTTAAATATGCAAGACTGTACAATATAACAAATCGATTGTCTTCCAATTCATCCAATGCTGTAAACATTTTGCACGCATATAGTTTTACCCTTACTATTATAGATATCCTCTCCATTTAATGTTCTTCTCTCCTGTCTCACTTGCAGAAGTCAGGTCTAAGCCAGAAGGAGAGCAGGCCATTACATTCCCAGGAGACAGATAAGATGGAGAGCTTTCTTGCTCCCTTAAATTAGATTTGTGCTGCATCTACTAGAATGTAATTTGAAACAATTAAGAAAAGGTTGATAAATCCTGAAAGTGAAAGGATGCCTGCAAAGCAAATGGAGAAACAAATGAAAAAGACAATAAAAAAATGACTCAGGTGTGAGTTTAAGAACAGCGATGATATCTATCTCTGCATTTCAAGTTAGGAAGACAGGTTTAAAAAGTACTACAACTCAGAGTTCTAGAAACAGGCATTCCTTGACTTTAGAAATGAAATCAGTTGTTGTTAGAGAAAAAAAGACAACATGAAAAATATCCTTTTTTTCTGACTCCCTTATAAATTACATTAAAATACATAAAATGTTCAGAGATGAAATACTAAAAACACAGAGAAAAAGAATTCCAAAATCCTATGTCATGAGATACATCTCACATATTCGTATTTTTCATTTGATAACCTAAGCGAAACTCTCATATCTAGGCAGTGATTTGTATTTTTTTCCAAGAAGAAAGACCGATTAGCTCTGATTCCTCCTTTTGTGTATTTTATCAGATACTTTTCAATGCAAATCTTAGTCAAAAATTGAACTGGAAACCCCAAGGGTAAGGACACTCATTAAACCAGTGAATACCTCTTTCGAAAACTAGTCAGAAAAGATGATAAAGACTTTTCATTGTATTTGAGGGTTTGTTTGAATTTCAAAAGTAAAGAAGGCCTCTGTTCCCTGCCCTGGTTCAATTGCCATAGTGACAATGTGTTCAGATCTGGGGTCCAGACTCAACAGGTTTCCCACAAATTCTAAGTAAAAGTTAAGTTAAAAATTTTGAGGATGTTTAATAGAGATGAGAAAAGAGTAGAAATATAATAGCCCTCTTTTAAGTCTCTTAACTGTTGCCAGATGAAATAGAGATTCTTCTCATCCATTGGGACTCTTGAAGAGCAGACTGAGCACCCAGCAGGTAAAAATGACAGAAAAGAAGATTTTAGCTTAGTGTAAGGAAGAACTGTCTGCAATCATTTTGTCTGAAATATGTTTGGCTTTCAAGGGAGATGCTACTTTTCCCATCACTGGAAATAGAGAGAAAAATGGAACGGTCTCTTATTATGAACACTATATAGAGTCCTCATTCCTCTGGCAAGGATGTACCAAGTTATCCTGATATTTATTACTAAATCTAAGACCCTAAATGTGGGAAATGGTTATGTAAAGTTCATTAAATTTTTAAATGCCTTAAAGGTGCTCCTTTGTTTCAAAAAAGCATTTGGTCCATTATTATGTAAACTGATGAATAACGCTTTCTATAGTATGTGAAAATCTCCTCTTTTGAACGTTATGTAATAGATAGATAAATGGAGGATAATTCATGGAAAGACAGATAAATCTTATCTATTTATATGTATCAGTTATTGTTTAAAAATGAGTTATTCGGGCTAAGCAAGTCAATAAAGTAATCAGACGATCATGATTGCAATTTTCACTTTCTGTGACTTGATGTCTAATTGCTGATGAAGTACATACAAGGTCTAAAATAAAGAGAACCCACACTCATTTTCAAACAAAAATTTTAAATGCATTTCCTAAATAAAGACTTTTGTTGTTACAACCAAATTAATTTATACTGAATTCCAGAAAGGTTCAGAGAAAGTTCCATTCCCACCCCATTGAAACCTAATCTATTTCTATTGTTTTTAATGGCCACAGACTATCTCCACTTGTATCTCTGGAAAAGGGGAGTCAGACAACACAAACAACCAGAGATGCTATGGAGAAAATAAGAATGTGGGGGTGGGGGCAAACTTTACTCTGGTTTGTCTTTCTTCATTTATTGAGGATGGGTGAGAATAAGACACCCAGGCACAACCAGGGACTGGCAAAGTCCAAAACCTAAAAGCATATCAGTATGCTTGGGGCCAAATAGGGAACAGACTGCCCCAGATACTAATAAATCAATAGCACACTTTCGATCAGGGCTAGTGAACACAATAGTCCACATAAGAAAATAAATCAGATACAAAGAAGACAAGATCATAAGAACTATTCTCAATTGTGCATGACTTGGCGGGCATCTAACACTACAATTTTCAGTGTCTCGATCCAAATGCTTAAGTGGGTAGGAAGAAAAGGGAAAGAAAGGAGCACTAAACTAACTCAGCATCCTGTGCCAGAGAAGCTTATCTTACCCACATCCCTTCTCTGGGCTCTGCTGTGATGATGACAATGATCATGATGGTAACAATGCAGAAGTATTACTTAAGAAACCTAGGTAAGCCATTGGAAATGGGCTTCTCACGTAAGCATCTTTTCTTGTTGGTGCCCGGGAAAAAATTTAAATGCGTCCAAAATACAGTACCTTACAAACAGATTTTTAAAAACTAAGAGAAATATTAGTAAGAATCCATTTCCAGCTATTCTTATGTGGGAATTGATAAGATGTTGATATCTTTGAGCTCCGTAGGATTTACTAGTCACCAGCAAATGTCTATTAAGCTCCATAAAGGTACCTGACTCTCGCCATCCATTCTCACATTGGAGCCAGAGTTGGTGGAGCCTCAGATCTGCTGGAGCCTCCAACCCCAGTTCAACCCTGAAAACCTCTCACCTTCGAGACTAGAGACTAGCAGACCCCCTGCAGCAGCATCTCCCACCACTCTCTCTACCCTCTGCTATCCCTGCTTCTTCAAATGGTTCAAGTCGTGTTTCCTCGAACGTGATCTCTCACCGTTACACCAGCGCCTCAGTGAGCCAGCGCGCTGCCTGCTGTCAGTCTGTCACTCATATTTTAGGTTCCCCTCTAAATGACCCTTTCCAGGACTACAAGAGCAGTGACTTCTCATATTAGCCTGTACTTGTCCTACACAGTCATCTGACATTGTATTACTGGTTCCACTTATCTGTCGTTCCTGAGAACATGTAAATTCTATGATAAATGAAATAAAATATCTCCAATATCTACAACAGAGGTGAGTAATTGATTTGCTTGCAATATGTATATATATACACACACATATGTATACATGTGTATATGTGTTATACATATATGTATATGTATACATGCACATATATATTTACACATACACACACGCACATATATATATACGCACATATATTTGTGGAAAGAGTGGCTAGAATAGAGAAATATGGACTATAATGGACCAGTGTGGGAACAATAAGTTGGTCACACAATGGAGGTTATAACTTCTTTCCTAGGAGCCCAGCCACAAGAGTGATACTTCTTGCAATAAAGAAACAGGCAGAAAGCTCAATGCCTCTTGTAAATCACACAATTAATTACTTCAGAGATGGGGTGCAGGTTCATGTCTCTGGATACATTCTCCCCCTCCCCAAAATTGAGATCTATTTCAGTCATACTGTCACTGACAAAACACCCTACACTGGATTATGTTCCCAAAAAGGGGAGGAAAAGATATTAAATGGATCAATATAGAAGCAAGATATAAGTGTAGTTTCTCTAGAGGCTTGACTTTCATTAACTAACTTACCGAGGAAAAGTATTGCACAAATAATCCATGGATATAAAATGATGCTGGTATTTGGAGGGAACTAAGAAAAGGACTGAATTTGCCTAGAGGCATTTCCAGATTACCCTATCTATACCATGTTCCTCCAATGGAATTAGAAGCATCAGAGGAAACAGACATGCCTGAAACCTGATTTTCAGTCTCTCCAGAGTTTATCAGATTTCTGGCATCATCATGTTTTTGTAATTAAGCAGAATAACCTTGCTCACACATAGTAACTAAAAGAAGACAGTTTCTCTGGTTTCTACGCACCGTGTGCACCCCCCCCCACCTCCCGGTGTGAACGGAGCGGGCATTACTCTGGTTAGCATGAAGCCAACCACTGACTGACCTCTGGCCTGGCTCCATGGAGACTGCAAAGATTGTATCAGCCCTTTCTCGATTATCCACTGCACAGGACTCGGGGCACTCTTCCGTTTCAGCAGCTGGTTACCTTTATGTTATAATCTGAGGTTAAATATGGGGGTAGGAGAGGGTGAAAAAAAAGAATTACAAGATTTGAACTTAAAATATAATAGTCCCACTAGGAAACATGCAATACTTAAGCCTTCAACACCAATGGCCATACAGAAGGCTACCCATGGTCCCAGCCATAAATCAGACACACATGCCTCTGACTGCTACTTATACACTGGAAAGGCTCCCTGGTGAAAGATAAGAATCTACCTTTTCGTTTTTGTAGAAATGCAGTAGGAAAAGGGTAGCCTCAAAGTTCAGTGGGGGAGGGGAGCATCTAATATGTTTGCAGGAATCTATTTACAGTCTTAATGCCGTGCCAGGTGTGTGTCCGGCCACATACGGGCCAGAGCGTAGGATGCCATAACTCGAATCCACTATGAAGACAGGCGTGTTGTTTTATCCTGAGAAAGTTTCCACACGACAGTCACAGCCTCTCAAAACTGTCAGCGTGGGATACAGACAGTGGCACCCTTTTGGAATGGGGTGGGAACAGTGAGCACAGGGTGCCCAGAACCCAACCTCCTTCCCAGCTGTTGAGAGAGCGACTAGATTCTCTGTCCCAGCTCATCCCTCCTCTGTGGCATCTGGTAACAGGCCTCTGAGACACTTCACTGAGTCAAATAAATATTGGTTTTCAAAAGTCTATTCATTCTTAAGATGCCGTCATTCTTCAAAAATGCACTGGAAAGGCCAACAGGGGCACAGTGTCCCTGAGATCACAAGTCTCAGGTGTGTCTGAGTCACCCATCGGCGACCATCACCACTGCTCATGTCATATCAGAGGTTCTGTCAGGGTGTTAATTGATAGTTGAGGCTCCTTGGACCATTTTAATTTTTCACCACTTTCACAGTGAAGGATATTTTCAGTTTTATTTTGCCTTTTTCTTTCTGTGTGTCACTTGTTCTTTGATGACTGCAAGGGCATTCATCAAAATACAACTGCAGTCAAAATTGAAAAGAAAAAAAGATGGGGGAGAAGACACTCCACGGTCCATGTTTCCTTACTCATCTTTGCAACTGTTTTATACCCAGTCCGCCAACCTCTGGGTTTCAAACCCAGGTCCATGGGCTTTTTACACAGCTGCACCTTAGCCACTTAAGACAAGGTTGTGGAGTAACCTTTAGAAACTAACATGGTATTTGAAGAATCTCAATCAAGACAGCTTTTAGCACCCGGTCAAAGTAAAAGCATAGATGGCTTTATAGAGAGCTTTTCTCCCTTGGAAAAGATTACAGGTTTGTGAGAGAAATGTATTTTCCCAGTGGAAGCCCATTACTTCCACCTGCAGAGAAACATTACGTAGGCTTTCTCTCTATAGCCATTGGGGTGATCCGAGAAACATGAAAGGTAGCCTTAAAAACTGTCCCCATGTATTACTCTCATACGATAGCTGGCACTAACCAGTGGAATTATCTGGATTTCAGTTGGTGCCAAATTCAAGTAGGGATACTGTTCAAGAAATATAAATATGATATTTCATGTTGGTTGGGAAGAGGACACTCACATTTTCCTTGATGGTATGAATCCCTCTTGATGTAAGTGTAGTCTGGTCCATCTCTGATCTGTCAAGGTTTAATATGATCTAGAACTGTTAAAATTTTACTGAGAGACATTCTATCCATAATGCTTTTTACATCTGTCTTCATATTTGTCTTCCTAAGGAATAAGAAGAAATCTATAGTTTAATGTTAGCTGTGAAAAGCAGCAGGACAGACTAAGTTCTTAACATGCTAAGCCCTCAAGGCCAGTGCCTGGCAGCACTGGCTGGCAGGTGCACCAGCGAGGAGCTCTCCGCCCACCTAGGGCTCTGTCTTTTCCCCTTGCGGTGTCAAGGCATCAGAAATACATGAACTCTTTCTCTCCCTTCCCATCACCTCCTATTCTTTGAAAGTTCAGGCAGGCCTTCCGCTGTGAGCGATGGGCCTTGGAGAAGATGAGGAAGGAAACTGAGTCCGAGGAGCAAGAGGAGAAAGACTGACAGGATGGTCATCCCTCCAGGCTGTGCGCATGTGCATCTAACAGTGGGCTTTTCTTCTTACATCTCACTCTTGATGGCATTTTGAACTTAGAGTCATATGTCACCCCCAAGCAGTGATTGACATCTTTCCTAGGAATCACGCAAGTGACCCTGAGTCATGTGAAGACGGCACGGTTTTCCCAGTTTACAAATGCCGGTCCCATTCCCCAGCTGGGAGACCCTAGGGAAATTAGGTAACCTCTGTGCCTCATGTTTTTCTTTGGCAAAATGGGAATGATTATGGTACTTAACCTCAGAGCACTGTTGAAAAGACAAGTAAATCCATGAACGACTTCGGAGAGCCTGGCAGGAAGGAGTTGCTGCAGTGTGGTGGGTGTGATCATTACTTCTACATGAGCGTTGTCATGTGTTCCTTCCCTCAAAGACCGAAAACCTGCTCTGGGGACACCACACTTCTGTGCCATCCCCAGCCTGCTTCGGGTTGCTCTCTCAGTGGACTCACTTCAAACTTAGACATCTCTGCCACCATAATCTTCTGACACGATGGATTTGATTTCCTGCAACTTTTTAGAGTCGAACTCATTAAAACCAGAGCCTGCTCTCTGCATTGTCATACCTGATGGTTAGCATAGTGTGTGGGCGAAGGGAGAATTGAAAAACATTTTGTGACAGAAACAGTCCATTTAGCTAACATGAACTTCTAGGAAAATCCGGGCAGAATGGATGAATAGCTTGTTCTGTGTATCAGGAGTCTTTGACGAACTCTGCTGGTTTGTACAAAGGAGTCATAGTCCCGTTTTCAAAGTGCTTGATAAGCTCCGGGGCTAGTTAATGTCTTTAGCATTCGTCTTTGTCCTAATCAAAAGCAGCACCGATTCATTTAGTTAGAACCTCCGGTTAACAGCTGAATCCTGGACAGCACTGCCTGTGAATGCCTTTCTTTGTCACCGTTAACAGGATGACTAGGATCTCAATCACTTGCGTCCGAGGATGTTTAACTCAAGGGAATGGTTAATTTAATAATTTAATGTGTGCTATAGAATTTGTTTGTTTTTTAGTAGGGGAGATGCATTAAATGCCCCCCTACCCGCCGCCACCTGCCACGCACACCCTTGTCTTGTCTCTCTCTCCTCTGGAGAAGAACAAAGTGGAACTCTGATAAGAACATACCGTTAGGAGTCATCAGTCCTGCATTTGAATCCCATTTAGCAACCGTGTAGCTGTGGGACTTTGGGAAATTTGCCTAGCTTCTCTGAGCCTGTTTTCTAAGCTATGAAAAAAAAGAGATGATCCCTGGCAGGATTGCTGTGAGCTTCAGATGAGTGGGGACACACCTGGGCTGGAGCTAATTGGTGCAGCCCCCAGAAGGGCCAGTGTGGGAAAGGCATTTGCTGCTCCATTGCTTCCAGAGCAACGCTGTCAGGCCACATTAACCTGGAACTGAAAAAAAAAAAAAAAAAAAAGGTATTTTACCGTTCCAAGTTATTTCAGCATCTCCCGACACCACCTTCAAAGCAAAACCCCTCCTTCCCACTCACCTCAAATAGTTCAGATCCTAAAAAAAATCATTCATTTTTCTCTTCTACCGGATTTAAAGAGCGCTTCTACTACTTTTTGCTGTGCGACCCTGGGCTAGTTACTTAACCTCTCTGTGCCTCCACTGCCTTGTCTATAACACAGAAACCATAAAAAGATTTTCACTCTCAGAGTTTTTTTGAGGATTACAAGCATTAATACGGGTAGAGCACAGGTTCTATTTCTAAATAGTTTCTTTTGTCATATTCTGCTCCAGCTCCCTGGGGCTGCCAACCTGCTTTGTCTTCGAATGGACACTGCTAAAGTTACCCTGAACAAACTCTGTGTAACCGGAAAGTCTGCACAGCCAACACCACCGCAAGCATGGAGACCAGAGTAAGAGGTGTGTTCTCGAGGGCCTCCAAGCTGGCTGTTGGCTCCCTGGGAAGGCCTGTTGAAAGCCTTTACTATACACCCTTACTGTCACTGTGATCCTGTAAAATAAACACTTTTTCCCCCTCCTTCTCTCATGACTGCCTCCATAAGTAACACTCCAGCCTGATTCCACAGGGTTGGCCATGGCGGATGTGGAGACAAATCCCCCTCTGACCTCAGGATCACCCTTTCTGACCATGAGACAAGTCCTTGCCTCTAATGTCTGTGCTTTGATTTCTCCCATCCTGAAGGCAACGCTTTTAGGAAGACTCTAACACTTCTTGCAAAGGAGGCTGATGCAGAGTAGACCCCCACATGTCTGAGGCCTGGGGCAAGACACTGGGCTCCCCTTCTATGGCAGGAGTTTGGAGGATCAAACAGATGTGCGAGAAAAGTAGGACATGATTTCAAGCAGCAGTGTGTACTTGAGATGACTGTATCGGACACTGCAGGGAAGAAGGGGTAAAGACCAGGAAAGAAGGTCTCCCCTTTCTCTGGGATCAGCTTGAACCTACCCTCGCAGAGAGGCCACACTGCTTCTTACAGACTCCTGTGAACACATAAGCACTGACCTGTACTTTGTGGATATTTTGAGCCAGAAGGATGTTGGGGGGTGGAGGATGGAATTAATGAATACTTTCTCCTTTGGTTTCAAGTTGCTAATGCTAAGTAGAAATCTCTTTGCCTAAGATGATAACTGAAAACCCCGAATAAGGCAGCACAAACAAGTCTCGGTGCCACAGAGACAGCGACCCCTCACCTTGAGAACCCCCACCTGTGCTGATCTTCAAGGCTCCCTGGTGACACATAAAGGCCACCATGGAGTCAAAAAGAGAAAAAAGAAAAATGGCTTTACCAACGGCCTTGGAGGTTAGTCATTAGAATGTAATCTCCATGAGGGCGAGAACTTTTTTTTCAGTTTTAGGAAAATGTAAAAATCAAGCACTTAACATCCTCAAAAATATTAAAAGCAAATATAACAATCTACAGTAACATTTGTGAGCACGTTCTTGCTTCCCCAGTTTTCTGAATCCTTGAATTCACTGGGGTCTGGAATTCTGGTCCCTTGAACTGGAATTTTCCAGCGCCTAGAAAACTCGCATCTCCTTACCACTATCTCTTACTTCAGAAACTTCCTTTTCCCTGGAGCATTCTGCGTGGTCACAGAAGATACACTCCTGAGAGTTTTCAAAACTCTTAGTCCCTTTGAGAAGAATAAGCAAACTTTAGCTCTCCTTGCTTGGCCTGTGTTAGTTAGTTGAGACGCCTCCTGTCAACCTCACCCCCACCTCCCAGTTCTACAGGAGTGAGGGAATGTTAAATGTCATTTTGTAGTTACTAACGCTGTTATGTATATACAATCTTTTTTATATGTATAATTTATTCTGCCACTAGATGTTAAGGTCCTTAGAAATAGAAGTTAATTATTATTGTCATGGTAGCCCTTCTCCTTCTACTCTTTTCTTTTTTAAAATTGTTTATTCTTTCTACATGTTGCTACAGGATTTTTAGGACATTAATGATCTAATACCCATTCTCCTTAAACTCTTCCACAAAACAGGAGAGAAAACTTCCATACACATTCTAGGAGGCCAACATTACCCTGATTCCACAATCAGACAAGGACAGCACCAAAAAAACCGAAATATATATGTATATATATATGTATATATATAAATTAATATCACAGATAAACAGACATACAAATGCTCAATGAAATTTCGGCAAACTGAATTCAACAATACGTAAAGAAATTATACATCACGACCAAGAGGACAAGATATTTAATCCACCATGGTCACTATGCAGTCACCAGTATCGAGAACAATCCTTCTTTAACATTTGTTCAGAGTTAACGGTTATCTCATGTGTGAGAGGATAGTCTAGATGTCCAGAACTTTGTTTGTACTCATGCATCCATTTATTCAGCAAACCAAGGGCACCTGGAGGAGTAAATGAATGAATGAAGGGGTGATTGCAGTATTTTTAAATATCAAAAGTTAGGAGGACTTTCACTTGAATTTATTGATATTTTGAACCAGTTAAGCCTCCTAATTGATAGATTCTAAAATGTTTTTAAATGTTCATTCAGAATCAATGATTATTTCATATAAGAGGTGAATGCTAAAGGAAATGGAAAGAACACTAATTATAATATTCAAATAAATACAACTAGAAAATTTGTTTCAGAAGTCAAACTCAGCATGATCCAATCCAGTATGTCTGGATCTATGCCTAATATTTCAAATCTGACCTACCTTCATGGAAGATTCTGATGCTAAACTATTGAATTTACAAGTTCATTCTGAAGGACCAATGATTGCTATAGGATAGCAGCAAACAATTGATATATGCAATTCTTTCTGAGCCTGAGATCCTGGCGTTTCCTTAGTTCTGTGTCTTACTCTTCAGTTAGTTTTAGATCTTCTCATGGAGAAGCACAAGTGTGCTATGCCCATGGGCATAAAAAGAAAGTATTGTCTTTCCTTCATTCTTATTGAGGAAATTACTTGGTTTCTACAAATGGTACATTTACGTAGTAGGAGAAGATTCAGTGAGTCCCAACTTGGACTGTGTCCTGTGATGTCCAGCCTGTATACTGGGTGTCAGTCATGGTTCTCTGGCAATCATATTAAATTAATTACTTAATATAGAAAGTATAACTCTAGTGTATGACATTCTCCTTAAAAAAAGAGATAAAAGCCTAAAAAAGATAGTAGTGGTGGGTGATTTGATTTTCAGATAATTTAATTTTGTGAATAATCTATAGCTGATGATCTAAATTGATTCACCTGTGTCAGTATTCTTCAAATTGACCCATATTTATTTAAAACATTTCAATAGCTGTTTTGACCCTCGCTTTCAAAAAAAGTAAGTTTGATATGCATGAACTTTTCAAACTTACAGAGTTACAGATTTAAACATGATCTCGGGAACAGTCTTTGTTTTGGCTCTGAAAGTTCTGTGTCTGTTGCTTCCTTCTTCTGTGTGTGTGTTTAAAAAAAAAATGACTGTTCTAAAGGACACTTCAAAAAAGATGTTTTGATGTTCACATGGGATTTAGAAACCCACAAATAAAGACCAAAAAGGATGTTATGCAAAAGAGTCCCAATTAAGCTTGTTTTAATTTAGCTTCTTAAATAGCTAATCTCTACTTTTCATATCTGTTACATTTTATGTCAATCAAAAGTTTTTCAAATTATAACCTTTACTAATCTGAAAATATCTGTTACGGATTTATTAGCATTTAATTCACTAGTTCTTCTATCACAGAAAATACAACTAGTCGTCATGCCCAGATAAACATTTGAAAAAATGCTTTCTAGCTATTTTCTATTTTTTCTTTCCCTTTTCCCTTTCCCATCCTCTGTCTGCCTCCATTGTGTGAGCAGATGATTAAACAGTGGAACAGATGAGACCACACAAATGGTAGAATGCTGACCGGCTTCACGGTTTCCTTCTTAGAGAACTGGAAATCTGGCTCAGTTCCTTACAGAAAACTCCTTTCTAGGTTTAATCAACCTTGCATACCTGAATGCAATTTCAATTCTACTTCAGATACAAGGGCCTCAGGCACAAAACACTTTTCACTTGTCTCCTTACAGATTTTCAAAAACACCTCTGTTTTTCCACTGGTCTCAAGAAACTCTGAGGTAGAAGTTGGAGCTGGTTGATTAAATAAATAAATGTAGAGAATGAAGAAACTAGTTATCACTTGCAGGTGAATTCATTTTCATTAGTGTTCACATTTAAACGGTTTTAGAATCACAAAAGATTTGTCCAGACATTGAAAATGAATGTATGCATATGCATTACTAAAACAGAATGGTGAGTTATTTTCCAGGAGAAAAGTCTGACATCTTTTGGAACAAAAGCCCTTAAAGTTCCTAACACACAACTTCCTCTGGGCACAGACATTTTCTCTAAACTGAACATGTTTTAGTTTGGGAAAATAAAGTGTGCCTTCATTCCCAAATTAGAGAATTTCACAAAATTTGCCAGAAATTAGGCTGTATACAGTCCAGTTCTCATTTTACCCATACCTTTGAGCTCTTTTTACTCTGACAGTCTGTGCTGGCTATTTGCTGTGTGAAAGTTACTCAGAAGGGAAGAAGCAGGACCGCACAGACAAAGGACATGGGCTCCATCCCTACCAGGTCCTTGCTCAGATAGATAAATCGGTTACTCAGATAAATGCCATCAAAGCAGTGGTCAGACAATAAGCCCCTTGAGATCCCCAAGGAGTGATTTCATCTTCCCCATTTCTGATTCCACATGCAAAGAGGCACAAAACTGTTCTGTGCCTTCTTCCGTGGGGTAAACACGTGATCGCTCTCATGGTTTGTCTTAATTTACTTGAATTAACGTAATTTACATGCTGCTAATACATTGCCTGCGTCACACACACACACACGCACACGCACACGCACACACGCACACTTCCAGCTCATTAGCTTAGAGAGCGTGAGTAGAATACTTGATGGCATGTGCTTGTTGCATGTGAAATTAACTTACATGTCACCCCACGTGTGTTCTGGGGGCTTTCTGAATGTCCCCGAACATGATTCCATTGTATGAACATGTGTATGCATGTACCTCTGCCTGGAACCCTAAAATTAAATTGACTTGCCGGCTAAAGTTAGAGAAAATCCTTTGCTAGCTTCTTTCCACCACTCAATAAATTAATACAGTCTGTGCACAAAACACAAATTACATGCTTTATTAGTATGTTCTGTGGTAACCTCCAAACCACAAGTGTTTACATGTGTTGCACGCATGCACTTTGGGGCTTTTTAATAGCTGGTTGACAAGAGATTAAAGGCAGAAATATGGCATTTTATTAAAGCAAACATATCAGTATGCCTACCATGATAAAATGATCTAGTTTTCTTCAGACACAAAAGTTTCTGTTGAGTGATACCTTTGAAATTCCTTGAGGGCATCCTATTACTCACTTTCGTCAACAGAGAGCAGCTGCAAATGGTCTCCAATTTTCAAGGAGTATTGCCTGGTCATTCTTTACTGTCAAAATGAAGAAGAGCATAAAAGTTAAGTCAATAAAGTAATACAAAATGCTTAATATAAAAATTCAGGAATGAATGATTAACCATTAAAAACTTACAGTAGCTATTTCATCCAGGAAAAAAAAAATTAACATTTCCCCTGAAACCTATTAACACTCCTTGTAAACAATATTCTTTTTTGAAATATATGACCTTTCCTAATGCTCTCCACATGCATGGCATTTTTCTTATATCCACTTTACCTCCACTGATATGAAGTTGAATTCCTCAGGAGAGCGTGTCCCGTGCCCCTTCCTCAGATAGATGCAATCATCTTGCCTAGTCACAGGGGTGGGATCCTCAGACTTCCACGCCAGCTGTGACAACCTGTTGTGGCTAATCCAACTCCAAAAGCATAGACTTCGCCAGTGGACCAACAGGAGACAAAACTCACAGCTTCCCTTTCAACCTATGAAATTTGACAAACTGATAATTAATCATTGCACTATAACTCCCATTCTCTTCATTGCTTGTACTCATCTGTCACCCTTGCCTCTCTAGACTCTAAATGTTGCATGGAGGCCAATGCCCAGAGAAAACAGATGTAAAAACCATGGTTCTATTTTCTGAAGGAAGCTATTTGAAAGAGCAAGGTTGAATGGAATCTAGGACTTACTTTCCAAATTAAACCAGGAGAGATGCAAGACTGTTCTGGACCTAACCTAAAACAAAACCCTCAGTGCCATGATGTTTCTAAAAAAAGTAAGACCCTAGGTGTAATGAACACCAAGACCAATTGTGAATAAAAAAATGTCAAAAGAGATGGCCAAGTCATTGAGATGTCCCCTAGGAGATCACAAATTAGCTTTCTATACTCATTAAAGAAACACCATCGTTTCAACCATCAGCAAAATTATAGCAAGTGGATTTTTAGAAGAGATGAGTATGATTTAGTCCTGGGAATAACACTGCAGGAATTTAAAGTATTCTTGTAAATCTCTCCTTTTTATTTTTTGTTTGTTTTTTATCAGTATTGTTAACTGTCATTCCCAGAAGTCTTCCAAAAATCTGACAGAGATGTTCTGGTCATTCCCATTAAGGAGGAAGGAATGCTGAATAACGTTTTTGTCAAGGATTTATTTAGCACCAAAGAAGCCTTCTGCTCTCCCAGAATGGCTTGAAGAGAATAGGAGCTTTGACAAGAGATAGCGAAAGAATGCAAGCACATTCAGATGGTAATGTCAACATTGTAGTTAGAAATAGATGGTGAATGTGCCCTGTATTTGCCTTATGTTGATATTAAAAAAATCTATTAGTAGATTTCCTTCATGAATCTACAACTGTCCATAGCACTGTTGGGCCTGGGTTAACCCGTATCTTGTAGGATAATTTCCATGACCTCCTAAGGGGTGAGACCCCAAATAAGAAAATGTACTGTCCTCCTCTACCTCTGTGAAGATTTGGGGTTATTTTCTGGTCGATCCTCTCTTGTTAACCCTTTCAGCATGGTTAATTTATAAATTTTGCAAATCATATCAATTTCTTCTTTCCTTTATCTCTTCCAGTCTGTCTTTCTTCCCTCTACAAATATCCATTAAATATGTCCTGTTTCTTATATTCAAACATATTGATCTTGGCTCTAAAGTTTGCTCACACAAATAAATTATAGTCTAATTTGCAAAAGGATCATGATAAGGATAAACAAAAGATTGTGAGAGGTAAGACTGAGAGTTGTTGACAAAACTCTTGCTTTAAACTATACAGCTCAATAAGAGACAGATAAGTGTTATCTAATTTAACCCATATAAGTAATAAAGCTATAAATAGGACCTTTGGGAAGCTATCACATTTAAAGATTAGACATTTGAAGAGAAATCTACAAAAAAAAAAAACAAACAAAACAAGAGCAAGTCAACATGGAGGAAGAACTAGAATTGACACACAATCAAAGGGGCAGCAAGGGGCAGCAAGTGACATGGAGGGTTCCTGGATAGACAAGGTAAAACAATGACTGGAAGAGAAATAAGTCATTATTACCTTGGAGAAAGGAAGGGAACAGAGACGTTTACAATGATCTTTGCTCTTTGGTAAAACTATTAAAAACATGATCAAAACTTAAAAAAAAAAAAAAAAAAACCACAAAATAAAAAACTTATTGGGGAAAACATGATAGCAGATGAAAAATTCCAAGAAAACTCAGAAAGACAAAAGCTGATCACTATGCGATAACAAATGTTAAGTTTTAGGAGACTGCTCCACTTAGGGCCAACAGGAAGCAAGTTAATTTTTATCATCTTAGAATATCTCAAACATTGGAGGAAACAGTACATATGAAGAACATAGAATGGAGATTTAAAAAAAGTGAGATTAGCTGTAAAACTGCATAACTAGCAACTATACCTCAGGTCCTTTCTCCTACCTCATTCCGCCAGGTAACTCCATATCTGCCTTCCTGCTGGAATATATATCCTGTATTTCCATATTTACTATGGAAATATGTTAAACCAGAGAAGTGCTGGGCCCTCAGACATTAGACACAGTGATCATAAGAATGAAGCCCCAGGGAGAGGGAGAGTGAGTAGAAGTGAGAAATTAACTACAGTGAGTCCATTCTACCTTCCTTGTTCAGTACTCAAGGTCTGGTGGCTAAGCTAAAATTATCCTCTAACCTCTACCACCTTTATCTGGCATTGCAGGTAGGAGACTGGAGTTCTTTTCTGGGCTATTTCCTATTCCAAGAGAATATATAGGCTGGTATTTGGAAGCCCTCAACACAAAGACTGAGTTTTTACAGTCAACAAATTTACCTATTTACCCACCCAGAACTTCCTGTTACTGTATCATATATAGCATTTTGAAATATGAACACACAGAGTTATAAACATTGTTTTAGCTTCCAACATGAACAACAGAACTCAACAGAAAAGAGAGAAAAGAAATTCAGAAAATTTGAGATCATTCAGAAAAGGAGGAAAACAAAACAACAAATAAAAAAGCAATCCTAAAATTGATAACCTAGAAAAAAAGGTAAGAAATTAAGAGAAGACTTATGGAGAAAGGATGCTATTCAATAAAGGGACTATTCATAACCAAAAGCCAGCACAAGATAACTTAATAATTGAATTTAAGGACTCGGAGATGAAAATCAGACAACTTTCTCTGAAGGTAAAACAAACATATGTTTTAAAAAATGAGTTAGGAAGAATTAAGCTAGGAGTTACAGAAAGAGAAGAGTGAAATCAGAAGGAAGAAATTCTTCAAAAAATAGCACAAAATTTTTCTCAGAACTAAATATAACCCAGCACATTAATTAACATATTGAAGGGTTCCTGCAATGCTCAACTCAATGAATGAAAAAGAATCTAACCAAAACGTAATTTAAAAAGTTTAAGTGAAAAAGAAAAAAAGAAAGCTTATAAGTGATATCTCCACAGAAATATTTATCATATTTATAGGGATGTGATAGTCAGAGAATCTAAAAACAAATTAGTAATAAATACAAAGGGAAAGTACAAAAACAACACAAAATGTACCAGGCCATATAAGAAGGGGGATGTATTTGTGGGACTCTACATTACCTAGTGGTGAACAACGTACTTGAGTAAGTTTACATCACCACTGTGCAGGGAATCCTGAGCCAGCATGAGAATCGGGGTTGAAGTATGGCAGACTGGCAAGTGGAAGGAGGAGAGGGTTGGGAGTTCTGTAGGAGATATAAATTGCATTATCTGTTGTAAGAGATCAATGGATAGTGACTAAAATAAGGAAATCCAAAAACAGCAGCATGTAAGTGCTATTTTGCAAAACAACTTTTAATGAAGAAAAAAACAGCCAAAAGAATTTCTGATGTATTTTGAATGGGATGCGTTTCAATGATTTTATTTCCAAGCCTTATAGTAGTAGTATGTGCTTTAAAAATATGTATATGAATTACTGAGCCAAAATTTTTTGTAAATGAAAATGCTGAGGTAAATATGAAAGCATTGACAGGGCACTATGTTCAAAACAGTAAGTTACATTAAGTATGCTATAGAAAAATACATTTAATTCAATCCCAATTATTTTGGTAAAATTATATTTATGTATACCTGGTGGTCCAGCAGCTATGTCTCCAACCTCTGACTGCTGTAGCCTACATACATCCCAACCAAGATGTACAACTAAATAAAATAAATTCTTCTTCCTCTTTCTTCCTGCCTGTCTGCCTCTGCTCACCTTCAGTCCTGCCTGCAATTTTCCTTAAATATATATATATATAAAATTTATAAATTATATATATATATATTTACATATGTTTGTGCTGAAAAAAGACACAGAGACTCTTCAAAAACGCACTGGCTCGGCCCCACCTCTTCCTCTCGGTCCCATATTGAACTTGAGTTGGAAGAGGCCATTTAGTTCTCAAAATGGAGGTAAAACCACCCAGCCATCGCTGCCAGGTAGGAGGAGGGCTATGATCCAAAGGAACCAGAACAGTTGAGAAAACTGTGGTCTGAGCTTTGAAACTACAGATGCTAGTTTAAGAGAATATTTTGAGAAATGAGGCACACTTACAGACTGTGGGGTGATGAGAGATCCCAGACAAAACGTTCCAGGGGCTTTGGTTTTGTTACTTACTCTTGTGTTGAAGAGCTAGATGCAGTGACGTGTGCTCAACCACACAAAGTTGATGGACTGCAATAGAACCAAAGAGAGTTGTTTCCAGAGAGGATTCTATAAAACCTGGTGCCCATCTAACAGAGAAGAAAATTTTTGTGGGCGGTATTAAAGAAGACACGGAGGAATATAACTTGAGAGACTAAAAACATAGAAGCTATGGAAGACAGGCAGAGCAGGCAAAAGAGAGGATTTGCTTTTGTAACTTTTGATGCTCATGATACAGTTGATAAAATTGTTGTTCAGAAATACCACTCTATTAATGGACACAATTGTGAAGTGAAAAAAGACTCTTTCTATAAACAAGAAGTGTGTTCTGCTGGATCACAAAGAGGTGGAACCGGCAATTTTAATGGGTCATGGAGGAAACTTTGGAGGTGGTGGAAATAACTTTGGCTGTGGGGAAACTTTGGTGGAAGAGGAGGCTATGGTGGTGGAGGTGGTGGAGGTGGTGGCAGCAGAGATAGTTATTGAGGTGGTGATGGTGGATATAACGGATTTGGAGGTGATGGTGTCAACTATGGTGGTGGTCCTGGTTAGCAGTAGCAGAGGCTATAATGGTGGCGGACCAGGGTATGCAAACCAAGATGGTGGATATGGTGGTGGTGGTGGAGGTTATGACAGTTACAATGCAGGAGGAAATTTTAGAGGTGGTAACTATGGTGGTGGTGGGAGCTACAACGATTCTGGAAATTATAGTGGACAACAGCAATTTACTTATGGCCCCATGAAGCAGGGCAGTTTTGGTGGAAGAAACTCTGGCAGTCCTTATGGCGGTGGCTGTGGATATGGTAGCAGAAGGTTCTAAAAACGCAACAGAAAAGGTTTACCGTTCTCAGAAGGAGAGAGCGAGGAGTTGTCAAGAAAGCTGCAGGTTACTTTGAGACAGTTCCCAAATCCATTAGAGGAATTGTAAAAACAGAAGAACTATGATTCATAGTCAGAAAAGTGACTGCAGCTTCAACAGGAAACCCTTTTTGTTCAGGACTGTTGTAGCCACAGTTCACAAAAAGTGCAACTATTGAGGAATGCAATGTAGTGTCAATTAGATGTACACTCCTGAGGTCTTTTATCTGTTGTAGCTTTATCTTTTTTCTTTTTCTTTTCATTACATCAGGTATATTGCCCTGTAAATTGCGGTAGTGTTACCAGGAATAAAAAATTAAGGAATTTTTAACTTTTCAAAAAAAAAAAAAAAAATGCACTGGCTCCCCAGTAGGTGGAACTTTGGTTTAATCAACATAGATTTGATTCCTTAAAGTTTCTATACTGACAGTGTCTTTAGATATAATAGGAATGATTTTTGAATATTGGAACACATTTTAAACAATATTTCATCCATATAAAATTAAATGTTCATGTGCAGAGAGAAATATATAAAATCACAGTCACTAAAAATTGAAAATTGATGACTCAGGGCGATATGATTCCACTTAATTTTTATTCTATGCTTTACAATGTGTCCTGTTTAAATTTTTGGAATTGATAAAGAAAAAGTCAACATACATGAATATAATACCACACTTACTTTAATAAAAGAATGCAGCCTGAGAGGATGTATACATGTAATTCCTGAAGAGAATGCTAAAATATGTTAGGATGATGAGTGATCATTTTTCAAATCTACCTATATTTTACATGTGGCATTTACACAAAGAGAGAGTGACTGCCTAGACTGAAATAAAGTTAAGTCAGCAGAGAGAAGAACTGGCGATGCAGAGAGAAGATGGGGCAGGATGGGCTTGTTTACCTTTTACTGTGTGCTGGTGCTGTGCTAACCATGTCTTGGTGGCAGGGAGAGGGGCATGCACACCCTTGTCTTCTCTGCCTGAGCACTGTGTCATGTCCAATAAACACCCTTAATGAAGTATTGCAAACAAGAATGAAGGAATCGATAAATCAATGAAAATATTTTTAATTGGGCAAGAAAAGAAGGAACATTATGGTGCCCATGATATGATAGGCAGTGGCATCATAAAGTCCTGGGATATTTGGTCTTCAGGATGATGGTTAAAGAGAGAAGGGACAGGTAGATGACTGAGATGCACTGGTGGAAGAGGCTATGAAAGGTCTCGAAATGAAAAGACCCCAAGACAAAGAGAAGCATCAACTCCAGCTGCCTTTGCAGAAGGAAGAGGACGGTGGTCCTTGTCTGACAGAAAGACAGGGACAGCTGAGGGTAATGTAGGAGGCATCTTGGGGTGTTTACCTGGAATTGTCTCAAAGACTTCACATCAGTTGTCACTGGCTTGTGTTGAGGAGTGGCAAATATGGAAAATGACAGCCTTTAAATGCTCTCTTGAAAAGCATATGCTCAAATTTGCCTGGATAATCTCTAGCTGCCCAAATATCCTTATTTGCAGAACTACAAATTAAAAAAAAAAAGCAACAATGGTGAGCCTTTCACTGGTCTGTTTGATGATAAACAGAGGACTGTTTTGAATAAGCATGTTAAATTGTATTAAATTTAGATATGCCATCATTCCAGATTTACTTTATGGGAATAACCAGAAGGTGAAAGATCCTGAAATTTAAATCAAGCTCTTCTTCTTGCATTTAAACCATTGACCAAACTGAATATGCATTTTGGATTGTTCTTAACTTTTTTAGAATTTCCATAGTCTCATCTGTACATTAGGATTAGAATGTGTTTGGAACCCCCCAAAAGCTATTAGCTTTTACTCTATAACCATGACTTTATAATTAGGCATTATTAAAGGAGTTTTCTTGACAATCCTCAAAGTATGATAAGGCCACTTCCAACCCTTTTAACACACAGGTTGAGAAAAGTAACCTGCAGTCCATTAAGGTATATGATAAAGTGAATAACTGTGGAGGGAATCAAAGAGCCCAGCAATACCTCTCAGTGATGGAATATTGGGATGCAATAGAATGATTATTAGTGTGCATTTAAAGGACTATCTTTACTGTTACATATCTGAGGCATACTCTGTCTGTGCTTTGTGGGCTCTAGATACCCATGTAGAATTGAGACATGACCATGTGGCCATTGATTATTGTAATACATCCTTCTCAATGAATTGGTTATGAGTTAATAAAGTCAAACTGTTAATTAAAATCAAATAGCTGAGATATTGGACACAGATACTCTACATGTGGGTTTATTTCATTTGTATTAGAAAAAAAAATCTCTGAATATTTGTATCAAAAATATCTTATTCTAAATCCCCTGATACTTTTAACATGTAATAAGAAACTTTCCATGCTGCATTTAAGTGTTAAATGATGTGGAGTACATAGGAAGAATGTGCATTAACTGAAATGACCTATGTTAGGACAGCTCTCCTCTAATGTGCAGAAGGAAAACTGGGAGCAATAAAGACTGCACCAATTGTCAAGATTGAAAAGATAACATGTAAAAAATCAGAAAATGAGGTACTTATTTTAAAAACAGACTAAACATATATTTTAAGCATGACATCATGGTAGGCACTGACGAAGGTGAGGCCAGCATCAAACACTGACAGAACCATGCCTGTCACTGGATACTTGACTTTAGAGAACACTTTGAACTCTTACCAAGGACATGAACCATCTCTAAAAGTCTCATGGTGAAGTGCGGGCGAGTCACAATAGGACTTTGTAATTTAACTGGAAATGGATTTTAACCAGGTTGTAATACCATGAGTCACACTCAAATGCTCACGTTTAGAAAGATTTAGACTTTTTGCTCTGTCGTAGGTACAGATCATAGATTCTGTCTTGGACTAGTGCGTCCCAGGGGTGCTGGGCAGACATTGCTACTTTTCTGATAGAGAAAATGAGGTTACAAAATTGCTACACCATCACTTGCTCTTAGACGGAAAAGCTAAAAATCCTTAGGGAAATCATGTTAATGGGCTATAGGTTTTCCGGAATTTAGCTATCTGCTTGGAAAAAGGGTAGAATGAAAACTTGAGATTTGAGGAACACCCCTATTTCATTTCTTATAATAGCAGTGTGGTTAGGTGAAATATTTTGGAATTTTGAAAGCAGAGTCAAAAAATAGATCTTTTAAAATAGATGTATTCAACCGAAAAGCAATTTATTTTTCTTTAAGCCATAGCACATTTATGACTGAGTATCATAAGTTGACATGGGTGTTCAATTATTGAATTTTTGATAAAACCATTGTGTGGAGATGGGTATAAAGAGCTTCTTTTTGCTGATTAAGACAAGTTGTCATCTTGTGAGGAGATGAGAGCAGGTTAAAATCTCAAATAATAATAAAGCTTATTTCAAATCTTATAAGCAACACGGTACAGAAAGTGGGAAAAATACATTTGGTGAGCAAGAGAAGTGATATAAAAGAAATGAATAATAGTGGGGGGAGTAAACATTTATAACTTTGTCTTAAAACTGCTTATTCAAGCTCATTTCGTGAACAGAAAAGGCACAAAGATCATGTTCCTGTCATCTGTCTAACACTAGACCATTAGCATATCATTAGCATGTAATTAGCGTGTGGCAAAGTTTACATTTTCCCCTTGGAAGCACATGGCTTGAATGTGCATTCAGCAGACCAACAATCTGTTCTGAAAATTGTGTGTATGTTTGTGTGCTTAATATTCGTGGACTATTCTTTTCTTGAAATATTCTCCTCCAATAAACTCTTGAACATATAACGGCAGGCTCACATTGACTTTGAAGGAAGACTGCTTCCTTAAACCCCCAGTTAAGGACATACAATGAAATGCCTCGTTAAGAACTTTAATTTAAAGCAGCACACAGTTCTGTATGTCAGAGGTAATAATTACCTTCTTTAATGAGTCTGACTTTTCCCTGTGATGAGTAAGCCTCTCTCTGCCTTGTTTATAGTAACTCTGGATTTATTTCTGGCTTTTTTCAAGTGCTCTTTTTCTTAAAAAATTAACATGATTGTCTGTCTTCCTGGGGTCAAATTCTGTCTACTCTATACTCAAACCATGTGCTTTTCAAGCACTGTTAAAACCAATTACCCACATATTCCTGGGACATGCAGGGGCCTCTGGAAAGTCACATGATCTCAACCCAGGCTTCCAAACAGAGTTACAGATACACTCTATCCGACTAACAAGGATCCATTCTACGGTTTTAAATAATTTCCATGTGAATTAGATATATTCAGAATTTCCTTACAAATCTATGCAGTCAAATTGAAAGACTCTTGGACAAATCTATTTTCTAAATCTCTGTTATAACCTTGAGAATTAAGGATACATTTTGTTCAGGTTAAGGAGGACTTAAGAGTAATGTCTAAGCACTTCTGAATTTATCTGATAACTTGTTTCAATGATGATACTATTTCTTCGTTCTTTTAATATAATTGTTTCCCCTACCATATTGACCAACCTTAATATTTTGCCCAAATTTCATTTACATTTTATACCAAATAAAAGAATTTTTAAAAATTATGTTGACTTTAAATCACATTATAGAACCCCTTTGGTCTATTTACAGGAAAGAGACATTCAGTGATTTCTCTAAGGTCACACCACATGTATGTGACAGAAGCCGAACTTGACCCAGATATTTAGTATCTCGTATCTGTCCATAAATCTGTCTAATCTGTCAAGATCAGTCCTGGGGTTCTGGGGAAGGAGAGAGTCCTCTTTCTAGTGCTTTTGTGATATACATCATCATGTCAGATTCACTTAATAGAAATGTGTCTGATTTTCCTATTCGAAACTAGGAGCCAGAACTATTTGTTTCTTAGCCCTTCGACTCTCATGTCCAGTCAGACCCAAGTTTTGAAACTGGAAGAATCTTTAGAAATCATGTTAATGGAAAAGTTACAGAATGTCAGACAATTTCACTAGGAGTCCCAAACTCAACTGCACAGAGAAATGCTCTTGTCAATAAGTATGTCACAGAGCAGAACTAGCACGCTGTCACCAATTCTCAGCACAGCTCTGTTTTGACTCCAAAGCAGACTGCTTAGACAGGCATTTGACACTGCTTTTCTCAGTGTATACTTGTCAAGTGAAAATAGTATAGCAAACCTGTACAGGAATCTACATTAAAGTGACCGCTATCCCTTTGGGTGAAGCTGGCGGAGAACAGAAGATTTCAGCTTGGATTTTTCCTTTGGTTTTCATCTTTACAGTCAGCCATCCAAAGGTTTCTATATGCAGCCAGAACTTTCTATAAGCATCTCAAATCCATGCCATTTTCCAATCTTTTTCCTGATTCTTTCACATATTCTATCAATTTTCAGGAGTCTTTTAATTATATTCTTCTATGTCTAGAATTTAAAACATTTTAGAATCTCTTGGGACTATAATCTTTAGCTGAAAAGTTCAGAAATAATGACTATTCTCATTCAAAGGCATCTCATTTTTATATCTACACACTTCAATTTCCAAGGTTCAAATCCAATGTAAAATGTAAAACTGAATGGAAGGGTTTCTGGACCAATGTCAACCCCGCATGGCTGATCTGACTCTATCTCTCAAGTGTATGAACTACCTAGAGGCAAGGAGGCTAAGAGTTAGAATGTTATAAAGCCTCCAAAATACACAGCCAAATGTGGAATGTGAAGATGAGTTTGGCTACAAAGGCAAATAGCATTAGAAAGGTTCAATTGTGCAATATCATTGCCTTCATTAGTGTGTCATATAGGCTTCTGAACAAATTAAATAACACATTTAGCAGAATAATAAATGTAGAGTTAGGCCATCATTGACTAACTAAGTAAAGGGCTCTTTTAAAAATTTTAGGAGTTTGTATAATTCAGGAATCAGCACTTGAGATTCTTTGAACTTTGTTGTACTTTTTCCCTTCAGTTCCTACTCAGGGGAAAAACTAATGTGATGATATGCAATATACAAAACTGAATTTAATAGAACTGTGCTTGAAACCCAATTTTGCCGCTTCCAGTTACAGGAACCTAGTAAAGTCTCTAAACTTCAGCTTCTTGATTCATATATTGGAGATGAGTACATAATCCATAAGATTACTTTGAAGAACCTATTAGCTAATTGATGTGAAAGGGCCAAACACACTATTTGGCAAGTGTTGGAAAATATTCCTGAAAGCCAAGATTAATGTGAAAGAGAGCAGTAATGGTTAGAGTAATCTGTGCTCTTCTAAAAGCTGGATGCTTATAAGTTTAAAGAAAAAATGTCAGTTCCTTTCATTTTGTTGTCTTGTCTACTGAGGTCTCTATTTATATAGCAAAGGCAAGCTATAAAAATTACAACAAAGATTTTCATCTAATTTTTCAACTTACTTATCTGAGAGGATATCAAGTTGAATTATCAAAATTAGGGATCAAAATTAGATGGAAATTAATTTGAAATGCATACACCCAAGAGTTATCTAAACCATTCAGTGGTAGTCATTTAGCATCAACAAGCACTTAAAATACATATGGTAGCAACATCTGACTCCAGCTCAGCAGAGCCTTGGTCCAAAATACACAAAGGTTTATGACTCAGTGTCAAGAAAATGATCAGACAATCCCAAGCACCTGGTCCTTACTGAAAATGGTAGTCATCAGAGACCAAATGTAGCTCCATAGTGATTATAATGGCTATCTCTCTGTCTCTCCCTCTTGAAATATCTATCTGTGTGTATACATATAAGTACATATACATGTAAATAGATATTCTTCCAGAGAAATGACAATAGTATCAATTAAAAACACTACATAAAAACCTTAATATGTATTAAAACAACAACAATGAATTCTCTAAAACAGCACAATAGTACCTGATAGAGGCCATGACCATTGGTAGTTACTTTAGAAATTGTCCATTCCTTTTGGCAACCAGTTCCCTGAAGGGGAGCAAAACTCATTAGCTACTATGATTCAGCATTTAATTTAATGAGAGCATCCACATTTTCAGAAAGGATAGGCCTGAAATACCTAGCATATCCATTCTCTCAAGTTAATTCATATGCTCAGTGCAACAGATTTATTTTTGGAACTTGAAAACTTTACCTCAATGTTTATATGAAAGCGCTAAAAGGTCACCAAATGGTTAATTCTATTCTAAAAGTGAACGTGGTAATGGAACTGTGTCACTACAGACAAGATGCTTTGTAGAAGAAGCAGAAAGGAGTAAAAAGAAGCAAAGTTTGTATAGTGATGATAATATGCCTTGGTGCAGAGCTAGGGAGCTAGATCAAAGGAATAGAAAAAGGAGTCCAGAAACATTAGTGTAGAATATATGGCTTAGTTTCCAGAATATAAAAATAACATCTTACAAACCTAAAAGAAAACTCCAATAGCAACAAATAAATCTCTCTAAATTCTGAATGAAATGAAAATGAAAAACACAGTGATCTACCTTTTCATGTCATCAGAGAGATCCATGTTAAAAATTGTCTTAGACTGTGTGAAAAGATGCGGAGAAATAGAAATATCCAGAGAAGCTGCAGATGGGTATCACCTAGAACCAAAAGTTCCACACCTAGGGAAAACTTGTACATGTGGACATATAAAACATATAAAGAATATCCATAGAGTCAGGGATGAGCTGTCAGACTGTGGTCTTGTACTGACTATGTATCTGGGTAAATTGTTAGCCTCCCTGTGCTGTAGTTTCCTCAAGAGTAAAACAACTTTCAACATTTTTGACAACTATCACAAAAATCTAAATTTCTTATTTTAAACATTTTTTAAAGAAAAGGCCCTGGCAGGAATGGGGAGTGGGGAGGCAGAATGGAAGAGAGAGGAGGAAAAACATTTATTTATTTATTTTATTTAGATGTTCATTTTGATTGTTCCCTCCAACCCCCTGGCCCCGGGTCTCAAACCTGGGTCCTTGGGTGGTACGTCCAGTGGCCTTATCTGCTAGGCCACCAAGGCACACCTCAGTTTCTTTAATGCAGTGAAAATTTACATAGAGAGAAACATGGAGATAAGAATGTTATTAAATAAAGCAATTATTTATATTTAATAAAATTATAGTAAGGGTGATACAATCTATTATAAAAATGCTAGGTAAAAACCATAATTAACCCTGCAATCATAATAAAATTGCTGTATTTCTTTGTAGTTAAAAAAAAGACTAGGACAACTTTATAGTGTTATTTATTACGAGGCTTAAGTGAGTCCATACATAGAAAGCACTAGAAAAATAAATAAAAAGTCTTCCACATGCAAGTGTTTCCTAATATTTTTAATCATTATGTTTATTTAACCTACCCTTGTTATTTACCCATGCTGGTTTGCCCATATGCCATGAGAAAAAAGGAATGTATTTACACATCAGACCTTCATTATTCTATGTTCCACTTGGTCATATGGAAATCTCTTCTAGTCTTCAAACTATGTTTCAGCTGCAGAAAACTTTCTTCAACAAAAACTTAAGCAGAAGCAGGTAACAGGGGTAAGACAAGTCTCATCTCTCAGAAGTCACCATGACATGGCTAATCTCCATCAGGTCACCTAGATATCAAGAGTAAATAGAAATAAGCACGAGTAAAGAAAACCAGATGTACCCAATCCTACTCCTAAGAACTGGAAACAAGAGAATGATTTCCATTCTTTTGAAAGAAAGTTCTCAAACATAATAATAGTTCTTACTTAATTTAAATAGGATTTGGTTTATTTTACACACACACACACACACACACACACACACACACACACACACACACATTTTGCTGGTTTTAGGAAAGTATGCAATTCAATGGGGGGGTGGAGTTTGGGTACGATTTCTTTTATAAATACAAAAATAATAGAAAAACTTTAAATATTAAATATAAATAGAGAACCAAAGAATAAAACCTTCTCCTAACCTCCTCCTTTCATTCTGATACTCTGACGATTTGCTTCATTGACATCACACATACACACACACACACATGCACACATGCATGCATGAATACGTGAACACACACATATGCATACATACTATTTTAAGTGCACACAGGATTGCAATATTCACTACATATGTACAGGATCAGCTGCTCCTTTATTCTTTAACAGTATATTAGCCATCTTTCTGTGTGTATTGTGTATAAGATATGGTTCCACATTTCTTACTAAGATGCACATGCAATTATATTAATACAATTTATTAAATTATTTTCCCACTGATTTAAATGTTCTTTTAATCACAGTTAAAATCCTTTTCTGGAATCTAGTCTATTCTATTGATCTATTATTCTACTTCTATGCCAAATCCACATAATTTTATTTACTGTAGTTTCATATTATATTTTGGTTTCTGTAGAAAAAATTTTCCTTCATTTCTCTTTTAAGATTTTTCTTGCTTAGTCCTATGATTTGTTTCTTCCATATCATGTCTATAACTAACGTAGAAAGTTCCTTAAGTTATATTTTGGAGATTTCGATTGGCATTTCTCTAAATTTATTGATTTATTTATAAAAATGGGGTTTTTCAATATCACAAGATATACTTTATGAAGAAAAAATAAATGTGGATTAGAAACAAACATACTTTTCTTGAATACTGAACGTCAAAGAAATGTATTTTTCTAAAGATAGATAAGTGAAGGTACTCATTTTTATTGTGAAATAAGAAGAAAAGAATAAAGTAAAAAATAAAGATGAAAACAATATAATGCATTATAGTTTAATAGATTTGATTTTAAGGCAAGTCTCCTTTACCCTGTCTAGACCAAAATGTTCTCATCTATTAAAAAAGAAAGTTGGCCAGGATGAGGTTTAAGATCTTTCCAGCTCTATATTCTCTTGCTATATCCCTAGACTGGGTACGATGAAATCATGAGGTAAACCACATGGAGCAGAATGGTGCTCTGCACAAACGTGTGCTTGCCTCTGCTCACACCTTATTCTGGAGGAAATTACAGTTGCTGCTATCCAAACATTTGTGTGTTGGTCACCTGACCTGAAGAAAGGTGTTATCAATCTGATATTTCACTTGAGAATATTGTGGCTCAGTGGGATTAAGAAGATTTTCCAAGATCACACAGTTAACAAGAGGCAGAATTTCATCTCAGCATTAGATGTATCATTCCAAGGATACTTTTCTTCCCACTGTGTGGAGCAATTCGGAGTGTCTGGTGAAGGAATAATGGATAGAATATGGAGGGATGCATGGATGCATGGATGGATGGAAGGGTGGAATGATCAGATTTCAAATGGGTGTCTCCTCATTTCAAAGTAGAGAAACAGCCATTTTTTGAGAAAAATAGTTCAGGCTTTGTTTTGGAATTTATTTTTTTTGTCATCATTACTAGCTTTCAGAGAAATTACTTTTAAAAATCACTGATAAGAATTTAATCTTCTAAGAGCTAAATATAATAAAAGTAGTCATTTTTCCATCACATCAGTGAATATAATCAATAAAATAAGTACTGCCAATTTCTTCTATTTTCCCAATACCATCTATCCTACCAGATATTTTATTATAATAAGATAAATATATCTTATTTATAATACCTATGAATAATGACTTTTGAAGAATTATTTTGGAAAAATCAGTGTATTAATAGGGACAAATAATATGATATTGATATGAAGCAGTAAATACCTATAATATTTACTATAAACAGTAAAATATAGTCACAGAAACAGCCTCTACATATTGTATGTATCATTTCCCAAGTATTGTTCTGAGATTTTACATATATAAACTCACTTAATCTTCAAAATAACTTACATTTCATTTACTCTTATAGGTTAAAACACAACAAAAAAGAAAAAGATGCACAGAAATCGGAGAAATAAAAGAGTTTACCTTCAGCCACCCACCTATGTGATACTATTATGTGTATTGGCATGTGAGATCAGCAAACTGCCTTTCACCAGGTAGAGACAATGAATTTTGCGGTCATAATAATGAAAAGGAAGATGAAGGGGAAAAACTCAACACAGTTTTAATACAAATTAGTTTCCAAATACTCTCCTATAAACCTTAAACATATTAACTCATTATAACCCTATGAAGATCATTTTCTGTCTGTATCAGGAGCAAAGTAATATATCTGAACTTCAGATTATAAAAAGGAATGGTAACACATCACACAAAGTATGAGACTTAAATGAGAGAACCTATCTTAAAGCATCCAACATGTAAATGCTAACAAATGTTTGTAGTTTTTATGTTTTGATGCAATATTTTCCATGTATGTTCATAACATTTCAATGGAGGAACTCCCTGAGTCTCAATATTTCAGTGCAACACAGTGTGCAAATTCATCATTCAAACAAATGAAATCCAGTATCTTTCTACTCACATTTACCTCCTTCTTACTAGATTGCAATACTCTAAGATAAAAGTTCTTGAAGTTCCTTTCCAAACATACAAAAACACTTAGAAACTTGAAATGAATGTAATCTTGTAAGAAAGTGAGTATTATGGTGTAGTTAAACCAACATAACAATTAACTAATTTTAATTAAGTTCATGCTAGTCCAGGTGTTACCATATCTCAGCGCCAGAAAAATTCTTACCTTGTACAGCAGTTATGTTTTAAAGGCAAGGAAATCAAATCCCAGGGAAGCAGCCCAGTGTCCCAGGAGCTTGGAAGACTTGCCAGAGGTCACATCTTGGTTCTATATCCTGCGAGAATTAAATGTATGGAAACATTTATTTCCTTCTCAGCAGTCACTGGGATGTAAAGTGTGTGCAGCTGAGCTTAATTCCTTCTTACCAAGTCCCTCTGTGCAATGATAGCACCCACTAAGCAATTAGACAGTGTTCTTGCCAAAGTTAGAGATCACTTGACCTACAGTTGCATTCAAGTGTAGTTTTGTAAAGTGATGGGCTCTAAGATGTGAGTAGATGTCATGCATATATATATATGTGTATATATATAAATACACGCACACACAAACACATGCATGCACACACATATCTAATGTGTGTACGTGCTCTATGGAGGAACTAAGAAGAGCGAGGTCTATCCTATCCATCCAAAAATAAGCAGACTGGTTAAAAGACAGTTAGCCCCCATCATACCCACCAATAAATTTTTTTAAATTATCTATCCTTCCACCTGCTCTTGTTTTAGAAGAATTTATGGACCAAACAACTTAAATGAATTAATCCTACCTGTAGCGCTATGATCCATCCCCCATCCACAGTGCTGTGAGAATAGTTCACAGGCTCATTTCAACTTTTAGACTCTTAAGTTTAAGAAGTTCAAGATGGAATCCCTGCTCCTTTTAACATTTTAAATTAATAACAAAGGCTGATGTTCAAAGATACTTTACTCTGATTTGACATACAAAAATTAGTTTTGATTTCCTATGTTCAGGGAAATGAAAATAAACTTAGAAACATGCTAAAATCAATGTTCTTTCTGTATCTTAAATATATTTTGAGGAAATTTGGTTATTTGTCATTGATTATAAGAAGAATCATTAGTGAGAAAAATTTGATTGGCACTTTCACAAAATGTGTAGATATAAGAGAGAATGACTATATGGAGGAGGCCCTTAGGTGTGGGTGGAGTTCAACTGACAAAGTTAGGGGAGAAGTGATAATCGACAATTAATGTGAAACTTCTCAGTCCCAGGAACTTTACTGGACAGATCCTATACATTATTTCATTTAATACATACTGAAATTCTCCAAGCAGAACTACATTTATCCAAGGAAGAAAAAGACTTGTTTTGAAAACAAGATGTTGAAAGAAATTGGTGAAGACACAATGACATGAACATATTCCTTACTTATGGATTGGAAGGATTAATATTGCTAACATGGCAGAGCCCTCAATCACCAAAAGGTATGATAATGACATTATTGTGATGTCCTTTCATTTTAGTGATAAATACTAGAGATTTGCTTCAAAATAATCTAAAGTAGAGATAGAAGATTAGTCATGAGTCAAGAGAGTGTTTAACTTGAGTTTCTCATTTAGGGGCTCATTATTCTATCTGCGTGAGTGTGTACGTAATTTCATATGTATACATACATATAATTTTCCATAGTAAAATGATAAAAATAATTTTCTAGAATCACTAAGTTTATGGGAGCATTGGAGTGCAATTTGGTTTCCTTTTAGGGGAAGTGGAAAAGTAGTTTAAAAAAGAGAAGTCATCGTTGAAGGAACCGGAGACAGAGTAGGAGAGGATGGAGCCAGAGCGCAGTGTGGGGGTCAGTCTTGCACCTCACATTTGGGAAAGCTTCCCTCTTTCTTGCAATAGAAGAGAAAACAAGAATATGTGAGGACATGGACACATGGATATACTGAAGAAAAAGGGAGAACATGGGAAGTTTGAAGATCTTGAGCAGTTCACAACTCTTTGTCTCTGAAAAACAGTAAGGTCACTGAGACCATGATGATGCTGACCAGATGATCTACAGACAAGTCTCTGGGTCCAATTCTACCATGTTTGATTCTCTGAAGTCCATGATGGAGGACAGAACCCATACCTTTTCGAATTCATTTCTGAGCGTGAAGGTCAGTGATTACTTTTTATTGCTAGATACAATATTCTTTTCCCTGTTTCTCAACACAGCTGCTAGAAGTTCTTACACATATTCTCTGAAAGTCATGTTTTGGCAATCTAGAGTTTCTCTGCTGACCTACTAATGATTTGCATTTACTATTGGGCAATGGTTGGAATTTATTACTTTACTTGGATAGTTGATAAAACAAGGTTTCACATCACTGGTAACTGATGAAACAGAAGACCATACTTGCAATAAATTCTAGCAAATTCTGATGGATATTTTTTATGGGTAGTAGAAGATTGTAAAGGTTGGTTGTGTGGCAGAGATTTCATCCCTAAAACGTACCCCTTTAGCTGCAAACATCTGAGAACAAATGAAATATAGCTCTCATGTGGCAATATCCAGGGTGCCCGAGGCAAAAACTCACTGAAAAGATGGCCTGGCCGGCTTGAGAATTCTGAATTCATTGCTCTCTATCTACAAGCCATGGGAAGTGCATAAAGGCAGCATTATCTCAGCTCCCCCAAAAACGTGTTTGTCACGTTGACCCCAGGATGCTGGGGCAGGGTGCTCATGGATACTGACCACCGACACTTCACAATGCACCACGTCCCCTGAGCTGAGTGGATGAAGGAAATCAGAACACAGTGACCACATCCAATGACCTTTCGCACTCAATGAATCTTTGGAGACAGTTCAGCACTCCACAAGTCAAAAAAAAGAATAAAATATTACAGAAGACTTCCCCATGCAGCTGCTTTGTGTTAAACACTGTCAAATAATTCCAACTTTCTTTGATCTGAATAAATTCTCTATATTACTATGGTGACCTTTAGTACACCTCTCCTTAGATTTATTCTTTTCTATTTTATTCTATTTTTGCCTGCAATCATTCATTATTCATTTTTAATAGAAAGACATGATAGAGAGACAGATAGATAATCATTTTATACCATCTTAGTGACCTCGATTTCTCAGAGAATCAACAATGATGCACAGTTTTTATGATGTGACCACTGGTCTAAAAATGCTGACTTTGTTAATTCCTTCAGTTTTGAGGAAAAAGAGGACTTGTACCTAAAGTCAGTTCCTGCTACCCAAGAATCATGTTAAAAGTGGCCAACAGCTATGTGTAAAGGTTTAGTTACTTTGCATTCGATATTTTATCGTTTATTGCATATTATGTATATATATGTATACATACATGTATATCCATATCTCTCTTTGTCCATCTATCAAAAGGTCAGATATTAAGCAGTTTTATGTTATAAAAGCAAAGAAGTGGTTTACTAAATTGAAAAATGATGAAGACACAATCTAGCAAGAAATAAAAAAAAGATTGTCCTCGGATGCTGACGTATTCTCCCTCTGGTTTATGATTTATAAAAGACAAATCACACAAAATCTGTATCTAATGATTTTTTTATATTTTCCCAAGGAATAACAATAGCAATGATATTGAAACCTTGGAAGAAAAGGATCAACAAAATATAGAGGAAAACCACAGAGTATATAATGAAAATAAATGCAGTATTCTGTGGGAAAGAGAAATAGGTTATAAAAAGAAAAAAAAGATAAAGGAGAAAACTGAATTTACACAGAAAAGGTAACTTCTGTAACTTCATCCTTAAGAAAGAAAATACAATGAACCAGAAAAAATTAATTAGGCATACCAAAACTTTATAAATACTAAGTTTATTTTAGTAACTTTATTATAGCAAATATACTTACCTAATTTGTATATGATGGCTACAAAATAATCAGAACATATATCATTTATTTTATAGATACTAAATTTCATTCTCTAACAGTTATGGTCTATAGACAATTTAGAAATCTCAAGTTCACAATTTTAAATATTTTATTGTTACATCTAATACCACTTATCTGCAACCAATTGCTTGAAAATAATATAGAACAATGAGGAATGCATTAGTATCCTATAATAATCATCTGGGGGTTCAAAAGCATACATGAGAATAAGTTAGAAAGCTCTGCCTAAGAATTATTTTTATTCAAAACAGATTAAAAGATGGCCAGTTCAAAACTTTCGATAAGATTTCATCTTTTCTTAAATAATTCTAACAAGCTAAACAGCTTTTCTGGAGGGGAGAATAAATTTTGTTGGCATGAACTCAGAACAGTAAACCTCTTTGTACAGGATGAATTCTTTAAATTAATCTTCAACAAATAAGATAAACCACCAAAAATAATTGTTGGGTGTATAAAACTTTATTTTATATGTGCATTATAAACATTACAAACATTTTCTTGGCTATTTATTAAAATATAATGAATATATACACATATATGTGTGTATATATACATATATGTATATATATATATATATATATATATATATATACAGAGAGAGAGAAAGGAGAGGGAGGGGGAGGGAGGGGAGGGGAGGGCAGAGGAAGGGAGAGGGAGAGGGAGCAGGAGAGGGAGAAGGGAAGAGAGAACTTAGAACTGGAGGGAATCATGCAGAATACTCAGACAACATATTTCTGCATCCAGAACGAAGTTCTGCTTTGTGCAGGAATCATAACAAAGGATGCTTCCATCCCTACCTTAATATCAGCAACTGAAGCCAAAACATGCCACTGACAGGATATGAGTATTTGTCCTGTGTCAAGAGGTGACACTTAAGCATACCAGTTTATAGAGTTACTGTTCTGTGGGACCTGTTTCCTTCAGAATTGGAACAGCCCTGTGCCGTTTACCTGCAGGATGACAATAGAAAATACATTAGTGTCAATACTCTGTCAATTCCAACTAACACAGTATTCCCCCTCTCCATTGCTTACTTATTTCCCTACAGTTTCAAACGAAGACTAGATTTACTTGACATGGAACAATGAGTTCTGAATATCCCTTTTAACTAATTCTTGGGTTACTGTTAAGAATTTTAATTACCTAACAATTATGAATCACTTTTAGATCCTTAGATGGAAGAAACTACAGCACTCTGTTATTATCACTATAAAATTGCAAGTATAAATTGTATTAATTATGGTTTTACATAAACTATAATTATAAAGCATTAAACTCTGGAGATAATTCCAGTGTTGGCAGAAGACCTCTTGATTTGTGAAATCCTGCAGAATTATTGCTAGAACATTCTAGGTGGTAGACTTCATCAATATGTGGTATCTTTGATTTGGCATAAATTGCTAATTTCTTTTAAATCAAGACCATATTCTCCTAGAGAATGTATTATTCAATAAACTTTCCCCCCAAATTTCTTCCCTCAGCAACTTGAGGGAGTTCTGTCATGGAAATAACGTCTGTTGGTTCTGTTTACGGGTTTCTCATATGTGAAGCTGGTAGTGTTGCAGATTTTTTGTCTACAGAATCAATGGCATCACACATAATTTAAGTGGCTCAGAAGTAAAATACAATCATAAAGAAATACCTGCTGAAGCAATAGTAAAGCTATACAAATATAACTTTATTGATTAAAATTCTTCAGTGGTTGGTGAAGCCAGTGGAGTGTAGTGTTAGCATAGAAGAAGCCGTCTTCAACTTCTGCTGCCTTCTGATTTACCTCTTCCCCATCCTCACCTGCACGGTGTGCAAATGCGCACACACACACACTTGCACCCACACACCACCTCTCTCGCACACATAAAAATACACACTCATACCTGCACACACACACACACACACATACACATATACACTCCACATGCTGTGTCTCAGGAACACGGGATGCCCATGCCCCTATTGTTACCCATAAACACCCTTCTTTTTTGGTTTCCATCTGCAAATCTTTTTATACTATTCAAATATCATGTTCTTCAAAAGATGTCCTAATGTCCTAGGAGAATCCATCCATGACTCCTCTGTAAAGTCAGTTTATATGCCCCTTGTAAGCATTTATTAATAGCATAAACTCAAACTTATTTTTTGTTCTTACTGAGTCTACATCTATCATTTAGGAGTTCTTAAGAAACGAGAAAAAAAGATATAATTGATATATTTTTATTATCTACGCACATTTGAAATAAATAGTGTTGTCCCCATTTTCCCGGGATAGAACTGGTGACCAAGTAAAGACCAAGGCTGTATAACTAGTGCATGGCAGGGTCAGACACATGACACCAAGTCAGCTCGACCCCAAAGCCCATCATCTCCCACTGTGCAGATAAGATTGTGTCTAGCTTATAGAGAAGCCTGATTCCCTTACATGATGCCTGGAAAGCAACACTAACTCAATAAATGAGTAGTGGAATGGATGAATCAAACAGGCTCTGAATCAGACTAGACAGATGGTGAGGACAGAACTCACTGGAAACAAGAGAACCGATGGAAGTGACATCCAGCTTGGAAGCTCTGCCTCTCCCTTCCTCAGCGCACTGTGTCCGGTGTTAACACAAGACGTCACCCACCTCCAGGAGATGCATGCCAAGGATTTTTCATGATGGGTCCTGTTTTTTAAGCACTTTTATTTAGTTGCTCACATTGGTCATTCTCCCCGGCCCAGGGTCTTGAACCTGGAAACTTGGTATGTATGTGGGACTGCTTTTAGGTTGTACTAGGCTACTAGACCACCTGGGTGCATCCCCATGATGGGTCCTTTTAGAACACACCAGGTGATTATAGTTATTCAGGCCACTAGCATTTTGGCAAGATTCAATGTAGCTTCTTCCTCTTCTTCCAAACAGACATTTTGCACCATATTCTGCCATTCGATAGCTTTATTTTAAAAGACACGATGCTGTGAAAAAATATAGATAATGATTCCCTGATCCTACCTCTGCCTCTCACTGGTTGAATGACCACAGACAGGTGGCTTATCTTCTCTTTCTCACATGTATAAAATGCAATGAATACTATAGACTTCCAAAGGGAGTTGGAGACTGATGTGGAGAAATGCATGAACATTGCCAGTACAGTCTCTAAGATAGAGCAAGGCTCTTGGACTGTGTCTTCTTCTGGTCATTTTAAGAATGTTCCTCAGCTGTGGCTACATTTTAGACCATGTGGCACTGTACATTCACAGCTTCTAACTGCAGGTCAGGTCAGGATAGGAGCAAAGGCAGTGAGCTGTTCATGAGCGATTGCCACACGTAGGGCCTAGTAAAGACTGAACACTCTTTAAAGAGAGGACACAAAGGGTGGACCAGAGACATTTCATTCATTCAAATCAGAAAGACTTGATTCTCAATGGAGAGTCTGTTAGTTGAATAACTTTTACCTACTTGAGGTAAAGAGAATTCAAATGAAGAATGAAGGCACTGCCCATCACATTATTGGTCCACTAGGGAGAGACTGTCTTTCCTCGAATTCATTTCCTGATCTTGGCTATCAAGCAAAATTATAAATCTTATGGGTGCAAATAAACTTTTGATCTGGTTCACCTCCTTGTATCCAAACACCCCAAAGTCAGGCTACTTACTCCCACAGTGGCTCTCTCTCACCTCTTTATGCATTCAAATTGACAAATGTCCTTGTACATTATTTTTAACCCACCCACATCTAATGCATCAGGATCTTGTTATGTTTCCTTTGATTTCATTGCTTGCAATGCTAGTATCAGCAGCAAAGAATTGCTAAGGCACTAAGCAGCCCAATTTTTCTTTAATTTCTCAGGAAATTGACAGTTTTATGAACTGTCTCTTTACCTATGCCCCATAAACATGTCAGGCTGTGGAAAACCATTCTAATTAAATCCCAGGGGGACCGCAATGGAAGATTATAGCTTCTTGGCAGGTTATTAAAAAACAGTTGTTCATATATACACAAGTATGTGTACTGGAGCCTAACATTTGACAGAACAGTCAAGAAATTAACCTCACAAGCAGCTTCATCACAAACTATTGGAAGAGGAATGAGTCCAGTGAGTGGGAGATGACGACGACTCCATTCCAGCTTTTATTTTTAAATTCTTTGTGAGTTCCTGCAGATTACCAGTTAGTATGAAAGGTGCTTAAAGTCATCACCTTTCTCTGTGGATTTTGTATTCCTGCTGGAAAAAAATTATACAGCTATTGACTTTCCAATGAGTACTTTCTGATACCAGGATTCTCTTAGAATACATAAATTGAGCCAGTGGCAAGACAAATAAAATAGAGCTTGTCTAACAAACTGAACAGGAACATCTGGTATATGGGAGCCCAAATTAAAAAAAAAAGGTAATTCTTATTCATGAAAATAATTTTGTGTTTTTGCCAAATAAACCATACATTCTAATTGGGTAGGTAGAAATTTCAACCCAGCTGGAGACAATCATTTCTCAAATACTTAAGTTACAATCAAGTGTCATGAAAGACGTTTTCTATGAAATAGGTGACTCATAGAAAGGAATATAATGTCTGAAAGTGTCATCCTGCAGGGGACTTTCCCACTTCCCAGTGAAAACCAGCCTGGTGGATAAAGGGCTGTGACCTTGAGCTCTGCTTAGGGTCAAACTCTAACACTCTGTTTATTTTCCTCTTCCCTGGTTATGGAGTTCATAACAATGATCCTAGCAACCATACAGAAAAGTTCGTGCTAATGGTCTAAAGGGAAAATGAATAATAAAGTTTTCTAGTTCATTGCGAACTCACCATCACCATTGTGAAACCAGTCCAAAGAACTTCTCTTTAAAATAAGGAGCAAAGGGACAATATCTTTGTAACTGAAAATTTTGCTGTATTTTACCTGGAACCTCAGCTAATTGTCTGTTGATTCTACTAAAATAAGCTGAGTCTACTCCTGAATCCAATCCTATGGCATAATAAACACCATAGAATCTTAAAACCAAATGAGAACATAACACCTGGACATGCTTGGAAATTTCCATTGGTTTGGGCTGTCTTTTGTGTTTGCTATTTCTTCTATCTCTTTCCAAATGTATTTCCTCTTGCTTCCATCTTCACATCTCTCTTGTTTTCCAGCATCCTTTTTTTCTGCTTATACATATGCTCAACTTTCTTGTAACTTAAAGATTATTTCCTTGATTATACCTCCTCCTGAAGCCACTGCCTCTTCCTTCCTTTTACTGGAAATCTTTTAAAAATAGTCCATTTTGCTAATTCTCTCTAGTCTCATCTGTACACTACCTGATGAGTCCCTTTATCACACTTCCGGTGTGTGCTGGATAGCTATGCATTGCCCTTAAGAAGTGGAACCAAAGATGACTACAGAATCCACAGTCCTATCATTTGGCAAGGTTTCCTCTCAGCTCTCAACATCTGTCAGCCTATCTGCTCCATGCCTCGGGAATCGGTCCATGTCTACCCTGTCTGTGTCTTGATCAACTGTGGACATCCTGGACCCAACTCTTGTTGTTTCTCAAGCCAAGGCTGACTCTCCTGGGATAAACCTTCCCAGAAGCTTTCTGTCTCCAATCATGTTTGACTACCAGGATTTGCAAACCTAAGCTTCTTAACACCTTATGCAAATACTATGCATTCCTGGCCATTCTCACATTTGAGATAGTCCACTATATTATATTGTACTCTTCATGGGCCCATGAGTACACAATTACAAAATAAAATTACTTTTACTAAGTCCTTTTCCATGTACTCTCTCATTTGAGTATACCCTGTTTCTTGAGAACGCCTCATTTTTCAGCTTGAAAGCAACCAAACCATCCTTAGTCCTCAGTCCTCAGTCCTCCTGACACGTTGTCTTGCTCCCTTTCAACAATACCTGTAGCTTTCCTTCTCTTTAAGTGATCAGGATTATACAACAGTCTCTAATAAACTACTTTACTCTCTTTTGCTACCATCTCTTAAGTTAATATCCCCATTAATGAATTTGTTGAATTCTTAATATTAAGGACTACCAAATATCTCTTTTCTGTCCTTAGCTTTAGACTTAAGGTTCTAGTTGTCTTCTGGACATTCAGATATCTATGTACCTTAATACAAATGTTAGTGTTCTCATAAATTCTGTTGCTCTTCCCGACCAACCTATACCAAGTGAAAGATTGATTTCCCAGGTTCCAAAGTTCATTGATATTTTTGACTCAATTTTTGCCAAACTAAAACCAAGCAGTCTTCAATTATTGTTTATTTTACACTAAAACATCATTCATATCGATAGTCTTGCCAAATTCTGCTGTAATTTTCATCAACTTTCATTGCATTTATTGTAATAGCCTTATACTTAATTTCTTTACTGTTTATTCTCATCTGCTGTGTTATCCTTAAATCTATCTTCTTAAAACTCAGTGACAGTCAAGTCATCCGTATTTGATGATAATGAGAAGATAATTCCTCATTGCCTACAGTTTTTAGAACCTTTTCCTCAAAACATGCTCTGTCTTCACTCTACCAATTCTCTATACTCCCTTAGATAGACTTACAGAAGCATTTCTTGACCTGATATCTCTCTTAACACTTGTAAATACCTTTGACTCTTTTCCTTTCCTTTGACTTCCAAACTTTTGAAAGATTAAAAAAAAAACATTATGATCCCAAGTCTAGCAGGCAGGGAACTTTTAAGATGAACCTGGAAAGGATATTAGGAAAGAATGAAATCCAAGAATGATGAATTAGGTCATGTTCTAGACTCAGGATCAGCATGAATGGTACTCACTGACTGACCACAGCCAGGACCCCCAATAGTCAAAAAGAATAATCTCTCTAATGGATTGAAATTAAGAAAGTACAAAAAATTTCTGAATTTATAATTATATTCTTAAATTTTCTAAGAAAATGTTCCCCTACCCTTCAAGGTCCATTTCTAGTGTTACTGTTTTCATTTCATATCCGGATGCCTTTAAATGACTTGGTTAGCTTCCTCCTTTGAATTCCTAGAGCATTTTACTTCTACTAAAAATATTATGCTTTTCTTAATATATATTCACCTAAATACTAGGATCATATGATTCATGACACAACTTGGTAGAGATCAAGAATTCATTTCAAATGTCTGTAAATATTTTTTGCATGGCAAATGACACATTTTTCAACCCCAAGAATTCTAGTAGGCATCAATACCTTAGAAGACCAAATATGCTATGGATTCTATTTTTATGTTTTAGTCACTTTCAAAATTAATTTTATTCAATTTATTATGTATTACTTTTTTTCTATTACCTCAAGCACTTTGGCAGGAAGCATTACAGGAAGAAAAGAAGTACACCTGTTAGTAGCTTGTTAGACAGAAGCTATCAATTTTACTGCTGCTCACTAAAGTAGGTTATAGGTTAACTGCATGTAAGAAATCATTACTTGATAAAGAATTTACCAATAACATAGGAATAGAATATATGTTAAGCATTTTAAGAACTAAGAGTCATATGTCTGATTCATTATTAGAAAAAAAATAAGTGAAAGAATAGCCTGGTTTATTATTTTCTTTTCATTATGATCCCTGTAAAAGTATAAAACATTGTTTCCAGCACTTCAGTGTCCCTTGATCCTTCCTATGCAAACATAACATAAATTCCCACTGCTGACATCTTTTGTGGATAACTTTGTTATGTCAGTGCCAAAGTTACTTAAGAGACTAAAGAAATACATCTGAAAATTTGAAAAAAAACAGGATGATAAATTTATGCCAAAACTATAGTAGCAAAATTTCCAAAGCAAAGGCAACAACAAGCAAAAATAAACAAATGCAACTGCATCAAACTTAAAAGCTCCTGCTCTTAGAAACCCTTGTGAAACAACAGTTACTAAGTGGGAGATGATATTTGCAAATCATTCTTCTAACAAGGGACTAATATCAAATATATAAACAACTTGTACAACTATACAACAACAACAAAATAAAGCAAACAACCCAATTAAAAAAGGGCAGAGGATCTAAAAAGATGGTTCACCAAAGAAGACACACAGATGTCCAACAAAACACATAAAAAGATGTTCCTCGCCTCTTATCATTAGGGAAATGTAAATCAAAGCCACATGAAATATCACCTCACACCAGTTATAATGGCTGTTATCAAGAAGACAAGAAGCAATTAGGGCTGGCCAGGGTGTGGAGAAAAGGTAAACTTTGTGTGGGAATGTTAATTGGTACAGCCACTGTTAAAAACAGTAAGGAGTTTCCACAAATTGTTAAAAAGAGAACTACCATATGCTTCAGCAATTGCACTTTGGGTATTTATCCAAAGAAAACAAAGACAGTAACTTGAAAAGATATATACACCCCTATGGAAATACAGGTGTGTCCATTGATAGATAAATTGATTAATTATAAATACATATATGCGTGCATTTATGAGTATACATATATGCATATGTCTCTCTATATGTATATATAAATATGTATATATATATGTTTTCAGACATTAAAAAAGAATGAATTCTTGACATTTAAAACAACATGGGTGAACACTGAGGGCATTATGCAAAGTTAAGTCATTCCAAAAATCGGACAGAGAATGACAAATGTTGCATGATCTCACTTACATGTAAAGTCTTAACAAACAAACAAAAAGAAAAACAAGAGCTAATACAAGCTCACAGGAACAGAAAACATGACAGAGGTTGCCAGAGGCAGGGGTCAGGGTGGGTGACATGGGTGAAGGGGCTAAAAAGTTACACACTCCCAGGGATACAATAAGTGACAGAGAGCCATAAGGATGTACAGCATGGTGACCACAACTAGAAGTCTCATCGAAAGAAAAAAGTGACAACTATGTGTGGTAACAGATGTCAAGTAGCTTATTGCAATGATTGTTTTGCAACATATACACATCTCAAATCATTTGTTGCACAAATGAAGCCAACATAATGTGGGGATTTAAGGTAATTGATTGGATAATTCAAGGCTCAAAAGACACTTTAAATTAGTAATCTGAAATATCTAGCTGAATGCTATCCAACACAACACTCTGCAATGAAAAAGTTTCTAAATCTGCATAGTCTGACACGAATAGACATTAAGTCATTACTGTCACTTGACATGTGGCCAGCATGACTGAAGAACTTAATTTTTATTTGATTTTAATCAATTAAACTTGCATATGACTACTGGTTACAATATTGGATAGTAGAAAACCAAATAATTGCATCCATTTGACTTCAAATTATTAATTAGTACTGACATTTTTAATAACAAATGCACACAAGCAAAGAGGGCAAATAAGCAATTCAAAGCTGAAAATGTAATAACTGATAACTAATAACCACTGATATCTTCTCAGCATTATTCTGAGTTCTTGACATAGTTACCTGATTTGGTGCTTAGACCATCCATATAGTATAGGTACCATCGATGTTTGGATTTTGCAAAGCAGGAATGGATTCAAGAGAAATAACTAAATTCCTCTGTAATACCATCTAGTAATTAACAGCATCAGGATTTGAACTCAGTTACTCTGATTCCACTAATCATGAAAATGCTCTTTGTACTACATTTGCTGATATAAAACCACCGAACTTCCTTAGTAATCAAAGAATCACAGACAAATTAAAAAGCAAGTTAGAAAGTATCACTCATTAAAGTAGAAAACATTTAAAGGATTACAATACCCAGGCACACCATGCTGGAGTAATGGATAACTCAGCTGCATCTGACCAGAGTTCAGTCCACATACATCCCACGGACCCAGGTTCATGTCCCAGAGCTGGTGGTAACAACCAGAATGAACAAATAAATGAAATAAATGAGGTGCTTCCTCTTCCTCTCTCTTCCTGTCTGCCTGCCTGCCTCTCTCCGATGTCCTTTATTCCTACTTACACCTTTCCTTAATTAAAAAAGAACAAAAAAATAGATTCTAGTATTCAATAGCATTATTTGTTGCAGGTAGAAAAATACAATACCCAATCATTCTAATTCGCCAATAAGAACTAAGAATAACCATAGTGCCTATACTTTTTATCAGTTCCCTTTACTGGAAATTATCCAAGTGTTAAAAAAAAAACAACACCACAAATACTCAGAATATACACAGGTTGAATATATATAGGTTGCTATCAATTTGCCAGTAGGCAGAGGCTGACATGTTCAATAACAACTTTATAGTTAAGTGAATGTGATGAGTAACACAGGATTGAACACATAATAAAATGTTGAAGTAATAACATGGAAAAAGTTTATGACAAACATTTATGTTAGGTAAAAATTAGTGAAAACTCTGCCTACTATGTGGACAGCTGTAAGAAAAAATGATCACTCATACAGTTGTGATAATAATGTTGTAGTATAAGAAATGCTTTGCACCTGATGGGGTAGCATTTTGGTCTACTGCCTCCAGCTGATCACAGTCCACATGCATCTAAGGACCCAGGTTCATATCCCTGGACCAGGAGAACAACCAAGATGATAAACTAACAAAATGAATAAAAATCCTTCTTCCTCTTCTCTCTTCCTGCCTGCTTACCTACTCACCTTCATTCCTGCCTGCACCCTTCCTTAAAAAAAAAAAAAGGAATGAATGCTTTTCCTCTACTTTCTGAATTACAATCACTGACATGGGATTTGAGGAAGATAAGTTATTCAACTTGAAGTTATTATATAACACCTTAATTCTCAAATGTGGCCAACATGGGAGATTTTCAGAAATGCAGAATTATGAGATCAGAATCTGCTTTTTGACATGATTCCAGGTGACTTTCGTGCTTATTAAAGTTTGAGAAGCGCTGATAATGACACACTATACATAATAGGCACTCTTGCTACTTCTGGAAAGTATCTCCCAGGCCATACTGATGAATCAACAATGGAAGGTGATCACTTTAATTATCTAGGACAGCTTTATAAATGAAGATTGGTCCTACCACCTTTCTTGGGAATTGCACTGTATATGTCGATGATTCATGGAATACTGGATTCCATAATCTTGACCTTCTGAACTGGAATGCTTCTTCCAAGCCATATCAGGGCCTCCACTGCTCTGACCCTAAGTTAGGATCAGTAAACAGGAGCTATAAACTCTTCACTGAAACAAGACATCCATCCCTTTTAATTCATCCCACAAAAGAGTTCCATAGAATTCTTCCTCAAATGCTGTGACATTGTATTACTGCCCTTACAGTCCTATCAAATTGTCCAGTAATGTTTATGTTTATGTATCTATTCTCTCCTCCAGTCTCCCAGCTCTTAGAGCATAAACAATGTCCTACTGTCTCTGTGACAGAAATGTTCAGCCTCCTTTCTACCTCCAAATAGGCATTTACTAAGTGCTGTTTGAAGAATGGCCTCAATCCTGATTTTCCCTTGCTTTCAAGAAACCTTAAACTAAGCCATTTGGACTAAGTATGATTATCCTCATTTTGTAAATGAGGAAACTTATGCAAATGACTTACCAAAGCCAAAACTAAAAACTCAGGTTGTCTGCCTCTTACCCATGCTCATTATCCATTCATTCTAGTAAGCTTTTTCCACTTGACAATTCTGCTAAATTTGAAGTCCTGACACAGCCCGTCCCCTTCCTGCCTGTCCATTAGTAAGACTGTGCTTTCTTTCATCTATTTAGATAAACCTCTTACAGACTTCTCACACTGTGCTTCTCCCTCTCCATGCCTGCACTCACGTTGTTGCCCTGGAAAAATGCCTTAGTCTTTAAGTCAGTCCAATCCATTATTAATCCAATCTCTAAAGTTCTGTCACAACATCACACAGTATTTCACAATTTTAGCACTTGTAGTCCTTGCTTTGCACGGCTCCAGTATGCACAAATTACAATTATCATGGCTTCGTTAAATAGCACCAATTTCCCTCAACGACGTGGTTACAATTTCAGTTACCATGGCATATGAACTATGAGTAATTGTGTAAAGCAAAAATGTTGCTGCTGACTCTCGACTGCACCATTCAATAGGCGAATAACAGATGAGCACGTGATAGGAGACCAACCCTGGCATTTCTTTCAGAGTCTGTCAGGGACTGGATATTTGTATCTGCTCCCAGCTCATGAAAAGACAGCAAGATGTGTAGTTGTGTCGATTCTTTCCTAGTGATAAGACCAGCTGACTTTTATAGACATGGAGAATCTAAAGAGGAAATTGGTCAACTGAGATGAAAATACAGCAAAGAAAGAAAAAGTGGTACCCTAATAGTGAAAGTAGAATCAGATCAAAGGAGGAGAAAGTTGACCCTAGAAACAGAGACTGTCATTGCTCAAGAGATTGTAGATCCTCAGTTTATTATATAAATGGAGTTGGTGATGGCAAACTTACTGACATAAATGAAGAAAACAGTCATGATGTAAAGGATAAAGGGACTAGCCTACAAACAAATCAGCAACACTGAAATGTCATTGAAATGCAAAGGATGGCATGTCCTGGTGGCTTAGAGTTTTAATTCACTGAGTACAGTTCACATACAGTCCAAGGATTGGGTTGGCATCCTGGGGACAGAAGGAAAAACCAAGATGAACAACTAAATAAAATTAAGTGCTTCTTCCTCCTCTCACATCCTGCCTATTTGATTCTGCGCATCTTCATTCCTGCTTGTACCTGTCCTTTACAAAAAATGCAAAGGATGAAATAGCAGAAGTTCATCCAAACTTTAAAAGGAGTATAAAATTTTGCCACAGCATAGGAAAAAAATGACTGCACAATGGCAGAAGTTACGCAAGAAAAGCCAGGTGAGAGGACTTCCCCAACTACTCTTGACACTTCTTTATGAAGAAATACAATACTGTAATTCTCAATATTGTTGACACTTTCAATGAGATAGCACTAAATAAATATTAGTTTTACTAAGTTTTCATTTTCCTGTATAGTACAAGAGTTCTTAATGTTTTAACAAAAATTTTAAATTATGGAATAATATTAATATTTTCCACTGATTCTTAAAATCTCTTTGCATGCATGGCAAGAGAAATAATCAACTGTATGGAAATGAAATCTGTAGACTAAGAAAAAATATTTTCAAACCCTGCATTTGATATGGGGTTAATGTCCAAAATTTATGAAGCACTCAGCTCAATACTACAAAGACAAATACTGATTAAAAATGGTGGTGAACTCACTATACAGTCGTCCCTCGCTATATCGTGGTTCATTTATGGCGGCCTCACTGTATCGCGGGTTTTGTTTTTTTTTTTTAATTCTGTATCGTGGAATTTTTGCTATATTGCCGGATTTTGCAGTATACATATTCTTCACTGGTGAGTACCCACACAGAATTTTATATGTTGTTGTTCAAGTTACGTAGGTTTAAGAGTGTAGAAAGTGTTTATAAGAGTATGGGAAGGGTTTATAGGAATAAGAGTATGGGGAGGGTTTGTAGGAGAGTAGGAAGGGTTTATAAAGCCTTAAAATATATATAAATAATAAAATAAATTATAACGCCATTACTTCATGGATTTTCACCTATTGCAGGGGTCTCTGGAACGTAACTCCCACTATAGGTGAGGGATTACTGTATTATATACAGATGTTGATCTGCTATGATGCACAGATGTATTTACAACTATAATGCAATATTCCTTCAATAAAATCATTTTAAAAATAGGCTAATGACCTGAATAAACGTTTTTCCAAAGAAGACATAGAAATGGCTGACAGGCACATGAAAACGTGTTCAAAATCTCCAATCATCAGGGAAATGCAAATCATAATCACAATGAGATATCACCTTACCCCTGTTAGAATGGCCATCATCAAAAAGGCTAAAGATAGTGTTGGCAAAGATTAAGAAAAATGCTCTGTTGGTGGGAGTGCATTTGATACAACCACTACGGAAAATAACATGGAGACTCCTCAAGAAGTCACCAACAGAAATACCATAGGATCCAGGAATTATTCTCCTGGGTATTTTCTGAAGGAAATGATGGTTGCCAGGACCTGGAGGAGAGGGGAAGTGAGAGGTTGGTCAAAGGATACATTTCAGTTATGCAAGATAAGTAATTTCTAGAAATTTAAGATTCAGCATGCTGACATTGCTAACAATACCGTACTGCATTCCTGAGATCTGCCAAGAGTAAACTATTCTCACCACACACACTGTGAACTGATAGCTATGTGAACCAGCTTATTTATGGTGGCCAGTGTATTGGACAAATCATCAAAATGCAACAAGTCATCATAATGTAAGACTGAATTATAGATCATTTCTATTGTCAATTTTTCCTCCAATAAAGTTCAAAACAGAAAATGTAAATAGCTCTTTGCATAGTTTCAGCTTGCACAGTTATATCATAGCCAGAGAAATGCAGACTGATTCTAATTTCTGAAACTGTTAAATTCTAATAGTTGTCATTTTTGTAAAGGGCATGAATTGTAAAGGAAAAACAGAAATAGTGGCAACTTAATATATGATCTAGAGATGCTGATTTACTATGATGTATACCTTAGATGCCTATAGTACAGTGTTCCTTCAATAAAATTAATTTTTAAAAGATCTATCTACCTACCCAGCTATCACCTATCATCTATAAATATCTGTTTATGTATTATACATGTGTATCTATCAATGTATTATGTGACCATATAATAGATATATGATGTGTTGATCAATTTCTAACTAAGAAAAAGAAAACTATTTTTATACTATAAGGTAAGTAAATCAATGAAAAAATGCAAAACTTTCTATAAATATAGTTAATGTATGAATATGTTTACCTAATATTGTCTCACCTGGTCCTAAAGTAAATTTTCAAATGTTAGCATACAAGAGCCATAGAAGCACATACTATGGAGAGAAAAAAAGAGGACAAACTCTACTAAGTAGCTTGAAAGGAACCCTCCAAGGTAATGCACTCACCCTCCAAGAAGAAACTATGTAAAAATCCATAAATGGATTAACAAGCAGAACTGTGGCTGAAGAAAACCAGATTAGCTCTGCCAAAGATGATAGCCGTAAAATGCACCAAGAAAATATCCAACAATAGAAAAGAGAAATTATCTGCTGGTAAGAATTCATGATTTTGAAAGTGGACACCGCCAGCCTAATTTAATAATTGTAGGGTCCCTGATGGAAGGAAGAGGCAGGATATGGTTGAATCTTTTTCAGAATTTAATTAAAACCAAAGTGGCACTTATTCCTTTGCTCATCCGAGATTTCCGCAGTTTCACTTGTCTCGCAGACAAGTCATAGTCAGGGGCAGTGACGCACCACGTTTTCGGAAAGGGATTTCAAGAGTCAAATAAACAGGGTTTAGAATGACAAGGAATACAGTTCCACACGCAGCTTCCAGATCGCTCCTATCTGCCGACTCACCGCTGGCGTCCGCAGCCCTGAGCATCCGTGGCGCACCTCCCAGGCACTGGCTACCTCCCCGCCTCTCAAGGAACCGTAGACCAAACGGGTATCACGCCTTCACCTATCCCGGGGAAGAGAGGGTTTGCTCTTCCATGCCCGGAGGGAATCTTACAAGGTCTCGCCCAGACTTAAAATGAGTCCAGATTCTAACTAGTCATTTTGGTCTGCGTGATATGTGGTGAGATCGGAACCCCGCTGCTAGATGTTTCTCTTTTGACTACCTGCTGGAAGGCAGCAGGACCACATGCTAATTACAAAATCCCTTTCTGGAAATCATCTGACTCACATGCTGCTCTCACCATTTGTCCTTAGCAGGCATCAGTCAAAATTTGTTAGATTTACTGGTTTTGGCAGAAAACAATTTGCAAACTAATTTCTGTTCTGAAAAACACTTTACACCACCCAGGAGAGATTAGATGAGAGGAAGGTCGCCAGCACAAATGGTTGCTAGTGGGGAAGAAAAGGTTTTTCTGGGCTGAGTTGGGTTTGGCAAGACAACAAGTCTTCCGGTTTGCTTGTCAAACAGACCTCTCGACCTCATGTTTATCAAGAGGTGACTCACCAGCTGAGGAGCTGGGGTGGACAAGGCTAGTAACTTCTCTGAAAAGTGCCTAGAAATTTCAAGTTCTGCTCCAGAACTTCAAATTTTTGGCAAAAATCACTTTTATTAAAATTCCGATTGAATTTTCTATTTCCCCTTTGGTAGAATTTTGAATCTTGACATCTGCATGCATACATACATACATACATACATACATACATACATACCACAGATTATGTAAAAATTAGAAATGAAAGAGTTTTCTATGTTGAGGAAAGGGCAAATTCTAGAGTGATCAATTACATTCTTCAGTTATTCCTTCACCTCCCCATAAAACCTTTCTTCGGTCTAAGCGTTACGCCTTTATTAAATCAGGTAACAATTTAAAACACTCAAACATTTTTCATGAATTACATCATTTATCACTTTTCTTTCTCATCTTTGACCAGTCCATTAAACTAGTGGATTAGGAAATCCTATTAGTAAGTCTGTGTTCTGCTTCTTCATCCCAGCTCCACAGCTGTCAGTTTTCTCCACAGCGGTACCTGTGGTGTCTGGACTGTACGTGGATTGACAGTGAATTGGCTGACGGTTATGAATGACTTGCCAGTCCACTCAGGCAGGTTGACACTTAGTGATGACAGAGGTCTGTGTTTGTCATAGGTATGTGTGCTTCTGCTCTGTTTCCATCCACCCACTGCTGTTGAATTATGTAATCTGTCACATTTTATAGTTTATAAAACATTTTCATAGTAATGTCTAACATGAACCTAGGTAATGCTCATCATCACTTTAGCAGGGGTGAAAGCAAGGTTCATATAAATAGATATAACAAACAATTCCACTTAACGGGTATGTCCCAGCCATGTGTTCTTATGACTCCCAGATTAAATCCATCTCTGAAATAGCAACACCTAGTCATTGAGACCAAGACTTTTGAACTAGGCAGATCTGAACTCAAATCCTGTTTTATCCACCCACCCGCATTGAGTTATTTAAACTCATTTCCATCTCCTTCCCTGAAAATTCACAGAACGCGTCTGCCACTCGGATTTATGACAAGGTTACCTTGAACTGTCTGATCTTAAATTTGAGTTGAAATTAGCTATTAAATAATAATTTTAATAGGAACAGTGACAATCATAAAGACAACAGTGATGATCACAATGATGATGATATAAGTAACTGCCCTAGTCAGTCATACAGTGGATTTTGTTAGCTCCTCTCTTCCTCAGGTGAAAAATGAGAAAAGGACATCTACTAAGTATATGCCCATCTAAAATCATAGCAGTGGTGTCATGGAGGTCAGTTCGGTCTGTGGATGGGCCAGAAGGCCATCAGGGCCAGAGGGTGCTTGAGTTTGTTTACCAGGAAGTAGTCTCAGTGGCTGGAAGGGCCTTTGAATGATGAGCAGTTAGGGCAACTGGGCTGGGAAAGGTCTGAGGGAGTAAACAGACTACTGTGCCGCAGAGAGGCACAGGGCAGAGGACCCAGAGCAGTCCCCATACCTTCATGCCTCCTGCCCCTTGCCCCTCTCCTGGGCTGTAGGGAGATATCTTTCCCAGGCTGTACTTTTTTACTTAAGGTGCTTTTCCTCTTTAACTCCACCTGTCTTGCAGTGCTCTTCTCACAGTTACTCTAATATCATTTCAAGATCAAAATGCCACCACTAAGTGATGGGTACTCGGTTCTGTCACTCTATTGTGGACCCCCTTCTCAGACATGTCTGATTATTCTCCTTTTCTTCCTCGAAATCAGATACTCGTTTTATCCACTTTCAGAGTTTCTGCCTTTTCCCACTCTGACCCCAATGCTGAGCTGATTCTCCCAGAAAGATTAGTACTAGAGAACTAGTCTCTGTTATACTTGGACTCAAAATCCACACCCTAACTTTCACATGAGAGGCCCAGCATGGATATTCTGAGCTCAAGGTGGCCAGGGACAGTCTGCCCCATTCAAACCCTGGCCCTGCATCTTGGTGCCTGAACAATTGGGGAAGCTACTTAACCTCTTGATTCATCAATTGCCTCAATACAAATACTGGCAATGACTGAAGAACCTCTTAAAGTTACTGGTGAATATTCAGAGTGCTTAGAACTAACTGAGCATTGCACACATTAGGCTCGATTCAAGTGCTTAGTAAATAAAACCATCAGCAAATATTTGAACCCACAATTGTTGCATTTCGTCTGCCAAAGAAACTTCTAGAACTAGCTTATCTTTTCTCTGTGCTCCCCACACTTGTATTCATTTGCTGACCATCCACCAACAACTTGAATTAGTAAAGAAAACACTTAAACTCATTTGCCAAATGTGTCATCTGAGACTCTTCAACAACCTGGAACACCAGCATAACCTTGGCTTTGACTTACCTAATTTTCCAGGCTGCTCTTCTGATAGCTCAACATAATAAATAGCACCTCTCTCAGCTAAACCCTCACAGTTCTATTCAACCAGGCCAGAACCCTGTTCTGGATGTGTGCAGAGACTTGGCATAGTTTGGGGTGAGTATTGAGGGGACAGTAAAGGTGGAGTATGGTCTTGCAAGACATGTCCGGGCATCAGAAGGACAGAGGGTTCCTGCTACTCCCCCACCTTTCCTGTGGTTATGCCCATGGCTTCTCCTGAAATCAGAGATGCAGTAGATGCACTCATGGGCAAAAGACTCCCTCCATTCTGTCGCATAAACTGGTGTTCCGGACTTGCTCACGTTTGCCTAGATCATTCAGTCAGACCACAATTCACAATAGCTAATGTAGTTTTATAAACAGGAGGCTGTTTTACCCCACCAGGTAGCAGAGAAATTTAAACAGAGACACCTGGGGCAGTGCAATGAGCTAAGAAATGCTGGGTCGCCGTGTCACACACATACATCCACAAAGCCAAACTTCTTACGAGCCCCTGTGATCCTTGTGATAAGAAAATCTCTCCTGACACTTCTTCAAACATCCTCTGTTGTCGGGCAGTCCATGCACAAATGAGGTGAAAGAAACAGTCCCTGCAATTTGGACAAAATTGAAGGCAATGACCACTGCTGTTGTCCTTGGCCAGAGAGCATGGCACCACATGCTGGGGAGAAAGGATGTGCACAGCCAAAGATTCAAATCTGCCTCTTAGTTCCCTGAACAGTCACATTGGATTGTGATGGGAATAATAAAGAGTGTCTGTCCTTACTGGAAGCAGCTGCATTATGCTCTGTACCTAGTAGACCCTCCATAATAAGTCAATGTTGGTTGCTTTGGTGCCCAAGTCATAAAAGTGATATGTCATCTTTACTTGCAATGCCACAGCAGCTATATTCATACTTAAATTACTTGCATTTTCCCCTATGATGTCAAGTGAAATGGCAAAATAAGAATGTGTGTGCTGATGAATGAACATCAAGCAAGAGTAAGCAAAGAGTCCCCTCCCTGTGGTGGTATTTTGGTGACTTAACAGGATAGCAAAGGCATAGTAACCCCTTCCTCTGTTTTTTATGGAAATAGGTATTATTTCAGCTTATGCATTCCAGTGTTACATAAATGGGAAGATGCAGAAAAGAGATATTAAAATAAAAACATATTTGAAGCACAGAAGACAGCATATTACAAAGCACAACTTTTATTTACACCTTCCTAATAAATGAGCCTTGCTTCGGGAGATGATCTAGCCAGTTGCCATAATCTGTTTCTCTCTCCATCCATGAAGTCCATCCATCAGCTTCAATCAATATTTTTCAAACAAAGGCAGTTGGCTTTGCTACTCACTTAATTAGCATATGGCTTTTTCCACTGGAGCCTCCTCCTCCAAATCCCAGGTTCAGCTGTAACTGCATTGAAATCTGACTGAGTACTTCATTATCATTTTTCGAAGGCTCTCGAAATTTGTCAGTGAGCCTATGAAAGATTTATTATATTTACTATAAGTAGACTTAATGGATGATTACAACAAAAAGCAGGAGTAAAGTATTTCCTTACATTATTTCTATTCTGTCATGTGACATAATACTAGAAATAAACAGTTGTATATCAACCTGGCAAATTTTTAATGATTAAGATATGATAGTGCATATTATCCCAAGTGATGGTGAAAAAAAAATAGGGCTTACTAATAATAAGTTTAACATTATTGTTAAGTCTATATGCAGCTTTTTAATGAAAATTTGTTTTCATAAAATTAGTTCTCTACTGGAATGGTTTGATAGTCAGAGATTTGGGATTTTGCAAAAGTGAAGCTATGCTTTGAAATTTATTCATAATTATTTTCAGTCCTTATTTATAGATTTAGACAATGTATGTTCACTATTATTCTATGTAACACAATATTCATCCAAATAAGAATGGTAAGATAATGAAAGAATCTTTGATAGTTAAAGATGTTCTTAACACTGTAAATGCCATTCAGAAAAGCGAGCGGAAAGATTCTGTTGCTCATACTCGAATTTCTACTACAGACTGTGTGGAATGCAGGGCTGTCGAGCACAGTCTGCTAAGAGCAGGCAGAGGAGTCGGATAAACACAAAACCCAAAATCTGAGGCCTTGCACAGACTCTAAGACAACCCAAAGTTGAAGGGCTGAGATGTTGGAGAGAAGGGTAGTAGGGGGAGAAGTCTCTTCTCTGGTCACTCTTTCATCTCAGGGCCCTTATTTAGGCATGAAAGATTGAAAACCCAAGACAAGATCTAGGCCGAGAGTCAAACCGCCAGCAAGTGCTGTCAGTCTTACATTGATGGGTAGATGGAAGCTGGAGAGCAGGGTCTCCCAGGGAACTCAGAATGGAGAGGCCAGTGCCTGGAGAATCGATGGGAAAGTGAGGCAGTTTGGGGGCTTCTCCTCCATACCAAATTCTTTAGTGAAGAGGAAACATATTCAAAAGCTAAGGTGAAGCACTCTGAAATTGGACAGAACTGTTGGCCCTTACAGATCTTCGGAAATAAATACGGTGCTTCAGAACCCACCAGGAGTTGCGGAACCCAGCAAACACTCCAATCTTTAGAGAACTAAGCCTTAGAGACTGGTGGACTAGCAGTACCAGAGACGCATTGACATGACAGTCTGGCCCAAGGCATCTTCATACTTGATGGGTAAAAAGAGAGTGCCCCTACATAACACAGGTCTTCGTATGCGGTGTGCATTTTACACCTGTATCTCTTATAATGTTAATACGGGTAATTAGATAATTGATATCAGACTTTCCTTTGCTAATACATGCATTTATATAAAACATAAATATATCAGATAAGTGAAAGATATAAATATGTAAGAATAAAATAAGCAGGTCTGATATATAAGTAAGTATACATTTCATTGTACATTTATGAATATATAATATATATATAGATATCATATATATTTATTTAAATGCATTTATAGTGATAGCCAAAGAAAAGCTGAAATCTATTATCTGAATATTCATGTCAAACTTAGAAAAGAGTACCTCAAATTAAATCCAAAGAAATAGAAGCAATAAAAGAGATAAAGCCATGAAAAGATTGATAAATAGAGAGACACAGAACTATACTGCCATTTTCGGAAATGAAAAAGGGAACATCTCAAAAATCCTATTGCTATTAAGAAAACATTAGAAAGATAGGATGTGTAAATACTTTGGTGCCAATAAAATTGAAATTTGTTTCTCAGATTCCTAGATCAGTTGCAGGGTGCACAATTAAAAAAGTAACATGAGAAGAAATGGCAAATCTGAATCCGGTACCTAATCCCATACCTACAGATTGAGTCTGTTATTAAAATACATCCCAGGTGGAAATATCCAGATGGAGAATTCCTTACCACTGAGTTTTTACAAACGTGTAATAAGAAATAAATCTATTCTTACATAATCTGTTTCATATCACAGGAAAAGAGTAAACGCTCCCCAATTTGTTCAATAATAATTCCACCAGAAAAGAAAAAGTTAGTCAGCGATTGTGCCAGGGATCCCCAATAGCTTCTTCGTAACAACATTCGGTCTTTCCAGAGACCAATTGCACGTACCTCAGACTGCATTGCCGTTTTTAAGTTACATCAAATGATACTAGAGAGGTTCAGAACACAGCTGTTTCTAGGGTGGATACTGCATGCTTTCTCAGACAGGTTTCTTCAATTAAACAATTACAGACCCAAAAAAAGGGACTGGTTTGTTTTCCCCAGGGTAGAAAGACTAAGCTACAGCATAGGCATAGTGCAAATCTCAGTCCTCCACCCCATTCCAGTGCCTGGGAAAGGGGATGGCAGTGGTAGGTAGGATCATGCATTACAGGGCTGTCAATTCTTCTTCAGAAGTGAGCACTTTTTTTCTTATGGTAGGTGTTCGACAATTTTAATCCACTTGCTGGGGGGAAGACACTATATACTTGGTAACTTTGACTAAATTGTAATAAAATTGATCAAGATTTTATACTTGTTTTTTGCCTAGAAATCTAAAAGGCATTGGCAGACTCATATCCAATGATGGTCCATTGCTAACTATTATTATGTTTGAGGATCTGGGTGAGAGGAAGGAAATGGTTGATTATGAAAGTGCTACATATTCCATCATGGAAAAACCATTCTGAATCCTTCTGCTTCCAGGAACTCCCTGCTGGTTAATGTTTTGGTTTGAAGTCTTCAGTGACGATGTAAAGATACACTAAAGTGATGAGTGATTTGATTAAACAACAATGTACTCAGAATCAGAAGCTAAATTTTATGCACAAGAGAATTTCTCATAATACAACCTGGGTTGCCATATACAGGGGAAAAAAATGGGTAGCAGAAATCATTAAGTCCTTCTGTAGTGAAACAAATAATAATGAAGGCAAGTTTTATATTGCCAACTGGGAGGTAACTTCACTATGAGTATCATCAACTAAATCGGTCTATGGGGAGGAAGAAAAGATGAGATAAATGAAGATAGATAAAAAGCAAGTGAAGTGAGGGATGCTAAAGCCACAACTTGTACCAATGCTTACCAATTTTTCATTTTCATTTTAATGGTTCCTAATCAATGGTGACCCATAAACCATCTAAAAGATGTATTGTATATACTTTTAAACACAGAAGCTCATTTTGATTCACGCCTAAACTTCAAGAAGCATACATCATCATGAACTTCTTTAATAAAAGTGACAGATAAATTAAAATAAATGGTTTGATGTCTGTAAAAGAAAATGAGACACTCACCTTTACTTTTAATCAGAGAATCAGAAGTTTTGTTCTCCCCTGAAGTTAAACACACTGTTGTGTTGTATCAAATGTTTGGCGACTTGCTCTGCAGATCTGAAGCTGCCCTAATGTAATTTGTGCTAATCCGTGAAATGCACTCTGTAAAAGGACAGTTATTGCCTGTGAAATAAATAATCAGAATATATCATATTTATTGATGTCCAGGGAAAATGACATTTTGATTGTTTAGAATGAACCAAGGAGCAAAATGAGTATTTAGGGAAGTGAAGATAGACTGCTGGATTGTGCCTTAAGAAAAACATCAACAGAGAAAGAGCAGGAAAGAGGAAACTGCATTCTGCATAGTGATTTTAGAGGGAGACATTTAATGCTGATGGCAAGATAGGTCTGAACATGAGAGGGCGGTGCATGTTTCTTGTCTGTAGAAATGGGTATAATAGAAAAAGGTCATGTCTTATCAGGAGATTGCTTTAATTCCCTTGTTTATTGGAAAAGAACAGGAAAACAATGTGTGAAGAATTTAGGAATAATTGACTCGAGTATGTTTTTATAGCTTTGCAGAAAAAAAAAAGAAACACACTCAGTTCTTAGAGAAGACCATGACAAAGGCAATATTTGAAACCATGAGAAAGTCCACATCACAATTTCCTCTGCAAAAAAGGATGGCATCTTTGGCTGAGGAATCAGACAATGGTGTTTGCATGAGAAGTAGGACAACCAAAGCTTTCATCTCAGGACAAAAAGACTGATCTAAATAAAGATCATTGAAATACAGCATCATAAGGGGGCTTCAAGTTAGCAGAATACAGTGGTATGAACAAGTAGCTTCAAGAATTATAAAGGAACACATTGTATATGACCCACCAAAAAATTCCAAAGATCTGCTGGAGAAGACTAGCATCACAGTGTGAAATTACTAACCCTTTATGTCCACATTAAGCAAAATAGACTAATGAAAATATCAACAGGTAAATCTTTACATCCCAATATCACTAATTTATCATCGCTTGTACATCCAAATTACAAGGATGTTGAAATAAATTATCCCTTTCCATATCTAACAATTATGATTCAATTCTGCATGGCTTTGTCCTCATTAGTTGTACTAATATGTTTAAAATGTTTCATCCTTTCCCCTTGCCATATCTGCCACCTTCAGAATGCTTATCTGCCTTCTACACTAGAGTTGGAATCCTGAGATTCTATTTCCACTTCTAATGTACCTTTCATATCAGAGCAAAACCTTTTGTGGCAAAGAGTCATTGAATGATAGAGTTACCTCCACAATTGCTGGAGGTAACTAGTTTCTGTTGCTTCATTTAGCCATTGTAGGAATAGAGGCCAAGAGAATTAAGACGTTGAGGATGTGCCCACTTTGGGAGATTCTCTTCATTTCCTACGTTTTATTGGTGTTATTAAGAAAGTAAGACTTTGCCCACTCTTCCTAGGTTATTCCACAGGACCACGTTTGCATCCTTGAGGGATGAGGTACTATTTCCTCTAGAACAAAGACCAGGGTTGCTACAGTTGCTCAATGCTGTGGGTCCCCCCTAGAGTAAATTTCATCTCTTGTAACACAACCCACAAAATATGCAGGCATACACCTAGCTCCTCTGCATCACCCCAAAAAGTTTGAGAGTCAAAAGGAACTGATGCAAATACAACAAAGCTCATTTTCTTTGCTGTGAGTAATAAAGCCCTTTGTCTCTGCTTATAAGTCTCCTGCCTTCAGCAAGTGTCCATGAAATGAAAACAGCTCACAGCAGGGTAAAAGGAGAAAGACTAGAGAATTATCTTCTGACTTGCAAATCTCTTTTTATCCCCATGAGAAATAATGTTACGCATGGAAATCATTAGAAATATTTTTAAGTATTTGAAGGCTGAAAAGGTAAAGTAGTAAGTTAAATATGTTGCCTAGATGGTTTTATAAAGAATTAAGGGGTAAACTCTCAATTGAGTAAATGTTGAACATGCCCTGGTTGCCTAGCACTCTAGCACACCCTGGCTGCTGTCCCTCATACATCTGAAGATCCCGGGTTCGAGACCCGGGCTTGGGGGAGCAACCAATGTGAACAATTAAATGAAAATAAATAAAGTTCTTTTTTGACCTCTCCCTGACTACTAATTCTCTTTCACCTTCATTCCTGTCTTTAAAAAAAAAAGAAAATGTTGATCTAGTGGAGAGGAGGCATTTCACTAATAGAAGCTTGCTTTCCTCTCCCTCTTCCAGCACAGAAGCTAAGGGATGTACTCAATACATTCTTTTAACATTTAAATTCACTCTTAAAGTTCCTGTTTGGTACTGTTTTGCCATCTTTCTTTGTTTCTATTAACAGCTAAGAATCAATTTCTTCGTCAAGGAACAATTTTAATATTTTTTATTTTAGTTTCCTTCCAGATTTCTCTGTTACCTAGGATCCTAGGAGTATAGATTTTCCTATTGGCTGCATTTGGTTTTGAGGTTTTGTTTTGGCTTTAGGTTTAATTTTAGTTTCAGTTTGAGTTTCTTGCCCATGCATCCAAGTCAAAATAAATGCATTCTAACAAGATGGCAATGGGAATCATTTCCATGAGTGACATTCCACTGGCAGATGATTGTAATGTAAATTTAAAGTCAAATAATGTGAATAATAAAGTTATTTATAAAGAGCTTCTGACAAACACTTAAATAAGAGAGAAGTCCTAGTCACAAAAAAAAGTTATCCAGAGATCAAATAATACTATAACCTCGGATGGACAGCATGTTAAGTATTTGGTGGTGGTGATGCTGGGGGTTAGTTATGTGTGTGTGAGAGGGAGGGGAGATTTTCGTTTTATTTTGATTTTTGTTTTCAAGGTTTGCTTGTTTTTTGAATCAACATACTTTTTCCTGGATTATTTTTCCAGAGTCAGTTTTGGTTCACTGGGACTTTTTTTATTAAAACAAGTAATAGTTTTCCTCTTCATTTTTTCTTTTACACCAGGACTTAAATTGGACGGCAGATCAAAGACCATGGCAAAAATTTCCTGGCACCAGAAACTGTCTTCCCAGGCATCCATGTGCCTCATCCCCTTCTACACATTCCATATAAAGAGATTGTTTCATTTTCCACCTGGCAACGCTTAAATTGTTTTATTTTTCTTCATTAAAACCACCACGCCTCTTCATTTAACTCATGTTTTAGTATCTTGATTCAGCAGGATCATAAAAACTTTTATTTTTGTTGTCGCTGCTTCTTTTGGCCGCAGGGAAAAGTAAAAAAGAAACAAGTTAAAGAATATACAGTCAACCCTTCTTTAAAAATATATAACTAGATTTCTAAAGGAATGAAAAAATATGGTACTAGTGGGAAAACACTGCAGTCAAATCTATATTTAACTTGAAATAACATAACTTTTGGTAGGTGTGTGTGACATTCCCTCATACTTGCTCAACCCTTATGAGGCCTCAGTAAATATTAATTATGGATAATTGACAATTCCTTTCTTCTAATGGAAGCTACGGCAGAACCAATGTTCAGGTTTCTACTTTGTGTCAGTGCAGCAAAGTGCAGCTTCAACAAAGAATTTTCTCTCTATCTTGGATATAAACATGATCTTTCTATGAGAAATGAATGTGCACTTTCCTGCATCCTCAAAAGGAAATCAAGTTTCTACAGTCAAAACCCACAACATACCAACAAGAAAACCTTACGTTTGTCTCATTTTTTAAAGAAAAATAATTTACGTCAGATTGTTCCAAATAAAATTTCTATTTTTACAATAATTTCTTCTGATGTGAATGTCTTTTATTGACCATCCTGTAAATGGCTTCAATAGTTACAGTCCCCAAATTAGAAGATCACAGGGCTACCAGAGTGCTTTGTCTGTTTCTTGTCAATTCTACCTGATTCATCTGTTGTGCTTGCTCTAAATCTACCTGCTTAATGATCAGCTGATAACATGAACTCAGCTTTCCAACTCACTTAAGGAATTTATTTTGCATTGGGCATGGTGCATTTTTAAATTTAACACAGATATGTGTATGTGTGTGTGTTTTATGTGTGTGTGTGTGCCAGGGCATATACATATGTATGTGTGTATATACGTATACATAGACAAATATATATACACATATATATAATATTTAAAATATATGCTACAATTTGTATGTAAAGCATTTCCATAATTTTTCCAAACAAATTGAATTATGTTCATATGCACTGATGTACACCTTAAACCTATTTAATGATATGATGCAATATTCCTTCAACTGAAAAATTAATACACTCAAGAAAAATGAAATTAAAAGATGCAACTTAGTGGTATTTTTTCAGAAATATACCTATTTTCTCAGTCAAGGTCCACCTTTATTTGCTTACTTCCCATAAACTAATGCTATATACTTTTTTAAAGTTTCTCTTCTCCAGTGCCCACTATGTAATGTCAGATATGGGATTGCTTTTATGTGGATTTATCACTTCAAAGGTAATTTGTGCTTATTCTCCAAAACTTTTCTAAGAATTGGGGTTATTTCATTTCACCTATTCTTTTGTTCTTAGCCAAATTTGTCAAATCACAGCTCTCAATAAGCAGCATGAACTAAGACGCTCAGCGCACCAAGTCAGATGGGAACAAGTGGTCATATGGTCATAGTGAGAGGTGGAAGAACTGCTCAGCTGCATTGTATGAAAGCTCATTCTTCAACCAGGCTTTCGCTTTCCCCGTTCATGACTTCAGCTCAAAAGAAAGGGTCCAACAGACAAACTTTCTTCCTCAAAATAATACGAGTTAAAATTGTTAACACCTGCACCTCTTGTGAAGAAGATACTATTATGTTTCCAAAATTTAGAGATGAAGAAATTGAGTCACAATGATGACAAAGTAATCTGTTGAGGATCATGGAGTCAGTTAGTAGTGAAGCTGATTTAAAAGAAAACCCCACTTGCACTTTTTCAGCTGTATGAAATGTGGTATTGTAGAAAGGTAAAGTGCAGCTGCACATACTTCAAGTTCCAAAGCTGTCAGGATTAGTGCAATGGTTAGAACAGACTAGAATACTGGCCAAAGTCAACAGACCCCACTTCTGGCCTCATTCCTCCCCAGTATTTAACCTTAAACAAGTCCCTTAATTTGTTCCTAATCTGCAAAAGGGAAAATTACATGTTCTCGAAAGTCCTTTCAACCTCAAATTGTAAGTCTCTATGATTAATGACTAAAAGAAATGTTACATTTATCTAATGATTTGTGATTGTGTTGGCCATATTAATGCTAAAAATATTAAAATGAGTGCCTCTGTTTTCTAAATAGAGTCAACCATAATTCCTCCAGTTCAACAGGACTTTAAAAGAGATCTTGGTTTCTAAAGCTGCAAATCTTTGATATTTTCTTGCCAGCAACATAGAATTGCATTCATTCACTAAATTAGTAATTATGAATTTCAAATTAGGTGCCAGGCACTGTTCTCAACACTGAAATAAATTGTGATGACTAAGACAATGATGATTTCTGCCATCTTGCAACTCAATAACAGAAAAACAAGCAATCAAAAATTGGATGTAAGATTCAAATAGACATTTCTGCAAAGAAAACATATTGCTGACTAACGGGCACATGAAAGGATATTCCTTCTCTCTTGCTTCTGGGGAAATGCAAATCAAAATAAAAATATGATGTCACCTCACACCTCTAAGAACGACTATTATCCAAAAAACTAGAAACAACAAATGTTGGCAAGTATGCAGAGAAAAGGAAAACTTTTACACAGTTGGTGAGAGCATAATTGGTACAACAGTTATGGAAAGTAATATAGATATTCCTTAAAAAGGTGAGAATGGCTATGCCCTAGTAGAGTAGGGGTTAGGTCTGCCTGTTGCCTTCAGATGAGCACAGATCACATATATCCCAAGTACCCAGGTTCGTATCCCAGGGCCAAGGGGAACAACTGACATGAATAACCAAATACAAATAAATAAGTAAATATAAATGATTCTTCCTCCTGTCTCTACCTGCTTTCCTGCCTACTTGCCTTCATTCCTGCCTGCATCTTGCTTTTAAAAAATATAATAAAAGTTGAGAATTGTAATTTCATTTGATCCTGCCATTCTAAATCTGGGTATGTATCCCCAAAACACAAAATTTTTTCTTTTTTTAAATTAAGGAAGGATGCAGGCAGGAATGAAGAAATAGGCAAGCAGGCAGGAATTGAGAAGAGAAAGAAACACTTAATTTTATTTAGCTGTTCATTTTGGTTGTTTCCTCTGGCCATAGGTCTTGAACCAGGGACCTTGGGATGTATACGGACTGATGCCCAGGGTGTGCTAAACTGCTATACTACCAGGTGCACTGAATCTAAAGCTTCTTTAAAAGAGTAGATATTATATTACTGACTCTTTATTAGCTTCATTAAAGGAAAATTATATCAAACCATTATATGGGTTTCATATATGCACCACTGTAAATCAGTATGTCTACTACATTAAGTTCACTACCAGTAGTTCAATTCTGTCTTCACCATACAATTGACCCCTTCACCTGCTTTTCACAACAACAAAAATAAGAGGCACAAGGAGACTTTAAGAGGTAATGCATATGTCTTTTATCTCGATTCTGAGGGTAGCTTCAAGCATATGTGTATATGCATACAAATATATGTATATATTTTTCAGGCTCATCAAATGGTCGCATTAAACATGTACATTTTATATCAGGTATATTTCAATAAAATTGTTTAAAATTTCTTAACACAAACTTAAAAACTAACAAAATCGAAGTATAATTTTGAATGTCTGTTGAGCAAGTCCTTCAAAATGAAAAATATCTTCATGGTCAGGTTGATTTCATTGAGTGTTTTTCCAACAATCATTAGGCATTAGGTGTCTTCTTCAATACCATGTTTGTCAGGTTAGTCTCTGAAAGCTTGCTTATCTGTTTAGTGAAGTGTGACTGAAAATAATGTCTTTCTCTTCTAAGGATTAAATAAAACAATCAGCGTACTGCATTTGTCTTAGGCCTTAGAAGATAATAAGCTATTAATAAGATATTTTATTCTATATTTGAGTATTCTATATTCATAAGAAGTATTTTTCTTCTCATTAAGACATTTCAAACAAGTATGAGTCCCCAACCTTATTCACCGAATTTCTAAAATGATTTAAATCACTGTTCAACGAAGTCAATGCTCTTAATAGTTCATTATATGAGATGACAATTTCTCAAACTTGAACATGCATCAGAATCACCAAATATGGGTATTTGGGTCCCACCCCAAGATTGCTGATTCAATAGATCTGGTGTGGAGACAAGAATTTGAATTTCTGACAATTTCCAAGGTGATGTCCATGTCCAAGTGGGTCCAAGGCCCACTGATAGCATGACGTTCTAATGCTGTGCATGGCTGAGAATTTATACCCACATAAAATATTTGATTCTCAAAGCCACGCTGCAACATAGTCATTAAAACATTCATTAATGATAGTAATGGCGAAACTTAGAGAAAAATAGGTTGACTAATATTTCAGAGTCCCCAATTAGTAGAACTGGGTTTGAACCCGTTTTCTTTTCCTAGTGCCTGCTATGATATGTACTAATATTGAGCAGTATTCTAACTTTAAATTTAGTGACAAATCTAAACTGATGCTCTAGACGGATATTAGAGCCTGGTGAAATACCTACAGGACTATGGATCTCAGTTTGCAAAGCAAAAGAAAACTCAGGGGGCTCTCTGTCATGATTAGATACACTGCCTACATAAAACCAAATATTAGCATATAGACCCAGGAACCATATAAAAATCCTCATGTAGCATTCAATTCTGTTGGTTTATTAAGCGATGTAAAATCCTGAATCTTGACATTTTTTTTCTCCATAGAGAGACAAATAATGATTCACTTTGAGGTTAAATATACACCCAATACACCTGTTTTTATGAAATACAATTTTAATTGAAATGCAGCAGTGAAAGATTTGAACAAGGTAAGATGTTTGCTTAATTTTTGATGACACTCAAATAAAGAACTTTGACCAATACCCCACGTTATTTACACAGAATAGAATATACTTTTAACAGAATGACCAAAACAGTCTTTGTTTTAATTTAGCAGAAATACACACTTCCCTGTGTCATCTTGTTCTTCTAACAGACGTCAAGTCAAATGTATTTTTCAAAGAGAAGGAAAACAAGACAAACTCCCTATTGGGGAGTGGGTGACCCTAAAACCTGACTTAGCACATGATTTAATTCACAGAGAAAGAGCACACTTTTTTAAAACTATATTTTCGCTGAGGATGGAGCCTTAGTTACATGTATCATTTATTGCTTTATCATGTGGGTTCAGATGAAATGAAACTCAGTGAGAAGGGGCACAATTAAGGGAATCAACTCATGTCCTTTAACAAAAAAATGCAAGTAAAAACTACTCAGGTTTTCAGACATAGTTCTTGCATAAATTTCACTTATTAGATAAGCATTTGACATTCCCAAAATGTCTGACCCCATTTAAATGTGTGAACACTTCAGAACTAAAGATAAGCTGCATTTAATATCTTTTTTAAATGTCCTTGATTTTCTTTGTGCATATTTTCTTTGCTCATTTGCTCCTATTCACTAAATTAGTGATCATTCTGTTCTAAAAGCCAATACTCTACCATAAAACTTACGAAACCAGATTGCAGATTTTTTTTCTTTATTCCTTAGGTTCATATCTGTTCAAAACTTTAATTTCTATTACGGTCAGCTAAGAATCAATCATCATGCTTTTTCTTTACTTTTAAGATTTATTCTCCAATGCAGTATATAACTGAGCTTGTACCAAAACTTTAGTTTTCCATGAAATAGATATTTGATATAGGAACTCTGATTAGGAGAATAAAAAAGCAGATCTCTCTGAGTGGAAGAAATGAAATAAGGTAAAAGGAAATAGAGGGAATGTTTTTAACCTTCTCATTTTAATTTTAGGAACAATTAAAAGTCACCAATAATGTAAATGTGTCAGAAGGGGCTCTGAGCTTGGGACAGAGGCTGAGTTGAAGAAATAAGAACATGGACTCCAAGAGATCCTCAGTCCTCAGGGAAGGAGAAATTCTGAGGAATGAAGGAAAGACATGCAAAAATGTAAGCATTCAGTCAACAGTGGGCAGGCACTATGATGGTAAAGGAGCAATAAGACACATGAAAGCACTAGCTCAGAAATTGATGAACTCAAGTCTAGTGACAGGTACCTACACAGTCAGATGGAGATCAATGTAGATGTGCCATTTTCATCATATCTAAAAATTAATTCCTTATGTGTCAAGTGCTTTTCACATATTAGTTACCCAAGTCAATGCTAACCTCCGCTTATAGATGTAAAAACAGATTGTGAATGTGTCAAGTCATAGAAAATAAGTAATGAAGCTAGAATTCTCTTCTTGCTTCCTCTCCTAAAGAGATACCTACAACAGAGGTCTTGCTAGCTGAAACTTACAAAGGTGATAGATAAGAGTATTGTAATAGGTAAGTGAGGTACCGAGTCGGGAATAGTATTTAGTAGGGACTTACTATGCTTTGTGCTTTGTCTAAATCACCCCTCCTGTGAGGAGAGAAAAGGCAAAGAAAGACTCCATAGAGAAAGTTACATTTATAGAGGACATTAAAATGAACAGAATTTGCCTTATTCTGAACTATCTTCAGGTCAAGGAAACACAAGGAGGTATATGGGTACGTTACCTGAATTGGCGAGAATGCAAACTGTGGGACCAAGGATTGGCTGAGGACAAGTTTACAAGAGGTTTGGACATTCAGCTAAAGTATTGAACTTTATACAGTTGGAAGAGCTGAAGGTGAGGGAGAAATAGAGAGTTATAATTTATAGCTTTCATGTGCCCTTCTGACCTCAATATACAGACTAGCAGGTACAGTTGGTATTCAATGAATAATTATCAAATTACATTGAGGACTGTGCTATTGTTTCTTAAATAAAGAGATGGTGTTATCTCAATGTAGTATTAATAATAACAATAAAAAGAATTAGTATCACTTATTTCCTGCCTCTCTTAAATGCCAGGAACTTGGAATATATTATCTTTGTCCTCTATAAGAATCCAATACGATTTTATGACTGTTTATATCTTATACCAAAAGAAACTGTTCATAGTGGCTATGTGATCTCCTAAGGGCAAATGGCTGACATGTAGCAAAGCCTAGGTTTGAAGCTAGTTTCTGATTTTAATACCTATGTCCTATCTACTGTGGTCTGTAGTTTTTCCAGGTGCACGGATGGATTTGTATAAATCTGTTCAAAATAATTGCCTCCCCTCTGAATCCAGTCCACCCCTTCTGCCCTACCCATGTCCTCAACAAGCCAAGTGCAGAATGGCAGCTTGATCTGAAATGAAATATGTGACGTGAACAGAGGGGAGGTAATTGACCCCTATGGGGATCAGAGCTATTATTTCTCCTCAAAAATAGTGAAAACAGATGCAGTAAGCCAGATGTGAACTCAAGTGAGCTGAGGAGGAGACAGGTGAGCACCAGCATGAGAGGATGGTGACTCAAAGCCACCGCCACATCTCGGAGCGATCCTCTGGACTGCAAAAGAGAACAAGCATTCAATGGATTACATGCTACCACTGAGGAATTGGAATTTGGGACAAGAAAGAAGTGTACTCCATTTTAAGAAGAAACAAAACCACACAGGAAACCACGAAATGGTCCCAGGAAAGCTGTATGAGGTGTTTCTTACTACTTTTCAGGTGAACCAGCAGTCTGTCCAGTGTCTACCACCCCAGAGGGTGCTTCCTGAAGAAGGCCTAGGAACGCCATCTCTCAGCTGAGAGCAAGGTGGTTTTCAGCTTGAGAGGGGTGAAGAGAACTTTAGTATAGGTGGCTGGCATATCTGGTAAAGTAAGAGGTTATGAGAAACTCCAAAAGCACCTACGAAGTATGGTAGACGCTTTCTATCAGAATTATTGTCAATTTTTTGGATTTTATTTGGATTTTTTTCTTCTCCAAGATGAACAGTCAAGGAAAACAAACTGGAAATAAACAGATGAACAAAATTCCCTAAAAGTGGCTAAAGCAGAATATCTTAGGAAACTGTCATGCCTCACTCATAACATTGGCAACACAATCTCAAAGGACATCCATTTCTCCATTTTTTTAACCAATGTGTTTGACTAAAAATATATTTTTTTTTAATTTTTGTGAAATGTATTTCCAAAGGTAAATGATTTTAGTATTACTTTCCTACCAGTAAAGACACTGTTTGAAATTTTGCTTAGTTATAAGGACATTGTTTTATGTGTGTTTTTAATGTCAGATGGTACCTTTTAGTCTCAAGGAGTGACTTTTCTGATTTACAAAAATCTTAACAAAATAGAAACATAGTTGTTAGAGCTTAAAGAAAGATTAAAAGTCATCTAGGTCCACTTTTGAATCTTTACTTAACAAAATAGAAACATAGTTGTTAGAGCTTAAAGAAAGATTAAAAGTCATCTAGGTCCACTTTTGAATCTTTACTAATGAAAATGCCAACATAGTGAGTGATTTATATCCTGTCACACTGGTAGTTGGTGGCAGGAAGGTGACATTGGGGCCCACATGCACTGAATCCATGCTCACTGCTCTTTCCACTGTACTATTTGATAACAGTTTTGAACTTTAGTGAAGCTGTATTCATGAAAGAATGCCCCCTCTCCACAAAATGGGAGACATACATATTACCTACCACATTTAGATAGAAAGTCAAACATCTGACCTCCAAACATGCACGTGACATCTGAAGAATAAAGTGCATTATTTGCAGGAACCAGTGAGTGAAGAGCATATTAACAGAAACACTATTTCAGAATTATATACTTTCAAAGTATACTGGTTTTCTCATCATTTTACTCACAGACTTTTAATACAATAGTGTTGCCACAGGCCCATTACTCTAATGACCTGAGACTATATAGTTGCGTTTTGAACATAAAACAAATTAATCCACTGGAAATCTTGTTCAGCTTTTTAAATCTTAAAAAACTAAAGGCAACTATTTTTTTTCTTTATATCCTAATTAGAATTTAAAAGGGAAGCAATTTAAAAATTCAGATTTCCTTATGTGAACATTGAATTTCCAAATCAAAATACCCACAAAACACTAAAAATGTTTCAACAGAGTTTACCCAAGGCTCTAAAGAAGAGAGTGACCTCTTTTAAGTCAGATGTCATGTTCCCTGGGACCAGTCCACCTTTGCTCTCATAGTCAAGTTCACCACCTTTCATTAGGAGAAGACAAGACAACTATCAGTGGTTGAGCTTTAGTTGACCTGACCAGGGAATCTTGAGCTCTGTACATGAACAAGCGCTTTAGGAAGTGTACCTGGGTCTCCATGGCTGAGGTGTCTCTGTGATATAGTAGCAGCTTTTCCCTTCTGTTGGGAGGGGAGGGGGAAGACAGTGGTCTCTGTAATTGGAGCTCAAGTGAGGAAACAGGAAATGGAAAGAAAGAAAAACTGATCCAAACTCAGTGTTGCATAACCTCTGGTCCACATGTCTCCTCAGGAAAACCACCTGACCCATTACTCAAGGTCTTGTGCAAGAGAACTCCAGAGAGAGATGTGACCTTTCCCTCACCAATATTATAAGCCCTGAGAGTCCACCCTCCATGTAATGGTTTGCTAAACAATCAGAAAATTTATCGTTAGTCCATAGAGTGATCTGAAAGTTAGAAGACAGAGTTCAAGACCTGACGTCTGTCCCTTCTTAAGTCACCAAAAGTTCAGGTAATATAACACCTGCTGAAGAGTAAACACTCTAAGGAAAACATCTAGTGTCAGTCAGCTCTTCAACATGTAAGCAATCTGTTTGTTTTGAATTAAAGAAAACTTCCCCTGAGTCATTCCTCATAAACAGAATAGCAGACATTAAAGGAAACTATGAATAATCTGCTTTGACTTGGAAAGGACATTAAGAAAAGGCCAAAGAGATTTTTTTTCTTTAATTGATGTTCCAAACTGATTTGAAACAGGCCAACTGCTTCAAACGTACCATGTTAACAGACTGGGGCTCCACGCTCTTGATTCAAATTAATCCAACCGGTCTACCAATTTCCTAATAACCTCACAAACCTTGGAGACCACATAGCTCTGTCATTCAAAGAATGAATTTATTCTATCATATCATATCAGTATCAATGGCCCTCAAGCTTTTGCAGCATATCATGAGCAAACATGTTAATTTCAACCCAAGTAAATTTATTCTATTGTTGGTTAAATCAAATTATCAGAAAATTCTATATATATTAAATTAAAATATAACTCCTTATAGTACCCATCTATTCATCCTAGGTAAGTTCTATAGAAATTACACTCCAAACCTCATCTACTTCTTTGACATGAGAGGTTTTCAAATATTTGAAGACAAGTCTCATTCTCCAAATTAAGTGTTCTCTTCTCAAAAATGTATCTTGTAGTCTATCTTTGGTGATATTATTAGAACTTCCATTATCAAATTACCATTTTCTGGCCCAACCATAATTAGTGAAATAATGTGCCAAAGATGTGATACAACTCTTGAAGAGTTAGGCATTTAATTCTTTAATCCATGTAAAGGTCTTTAAAATAATGTCTGATAAATAAATAATTTACTGTGCAATAATAATGTATAAATTTATTTATAACTTGCTTGCCATTCATTGATTTCACCAGTTTGGAAATAGGCATTGCTTTGAAACTAAGGATAGAGCTGTAAACAAAACAGATAAAAATTCTTGCTCCTTGCAATTTACTCATTTCTTATTTGACTTATTGGCTCAAATAAACCCAGATCATTTGCAATGTAGCTTAAATACACAGGATCAGAAATCAGAAGACCAGTACCTAGTCAGATATTTACTTTTTAGCCAGGTTCATGAATTTGAGATCATTTGTATTTCCTACATCTTAGAGTTTCTTGAAAGATAAACAAAGATAAAAGCCCTTCTGGTTGTAAATATCTAGAATGATTTGTAAGGTACTCTACTATCTGGCTTTTTTTTTTTTTTTTTCAAGTTGCAATCTCACATTTTTCCTCCCTTCTGTTTCTTAATTTCTACCTAATTTTTCCAAAATTCTATCTGTTTGCACATTTGTACACTGCTGGTGGTCCCTTTCCCTAGAAAATATTGCCCCAATTTCTTCTCTTGCTCAATTATTCATCTCTTGCACTTGAGCTCAAAATATTAAATTATCTTCAAATTCTCCCTTGGTCCATCTTTATTTCCCTATGTGGAATTTGTCGCTTCCTCCTCTGTGTCAGCAATATTTTACGTGTATGTCTATGCTAATACTGGTTTTCTCAAATTGTAATAATTTACTTACTGATCTGTCTACAATAGTAAAATGTAAGTTTCTTAAAGACATAAACAAAATCATTCATTTTTTTATGTCTGGAATTTGGGGAAAAAAGGTAATTTTCATGAGAGGATTTAGTAAAAACACTTTGAAAATTGTATACTACTAATAAAAAATATAAGATATTCTATAATGTTATAAAGTATTGTTATATAAACATGTATATAATATACTGAGTTTACTATTCGATTCCAAAAGTCCAACAAAGTTGATTTTAAGTGCACATATTTAATTGACAGGATTAATTTTAGGAACCGAAATGGGTATTGGTAAAACAAATTGAAATCAGTTTTACAGAAATAATTAACAATAGTATTATATTACCATTATCTCAGTTTAAATTTCAATTGGTAAGTATTTAATATATTCAAAGATTTATTCCAAAGTGATTAGTAAGCTAATCTAAGGGTATGCTCAGAATAAAACTTAAAAATAAGTTCAAATATTATTTGTGCTGATTATGAGATCCAAAAGAAAAATTAATATCATTCAAACAAAGTTATTAGTTTTAAACTAAACAGCCAAAAATATAGTAAACAGATACTCATATTCTTCTAAGAGGTTAAATTAAGTATCACTTATGAGTTAAAGGCTTTTATATATTTCAGAAAACTTTCCACTGACAATATTCTTTATGGAAGTAAATCTTCAAACTAAGCAGAAACATGATCAAAAACTTCAAAAAGCCAAACTATCAATTAATTTAGACTTTTAATTCATTTTATTATTAATAGGAAAGATAACATGGGAAAAGCCTGACTAATTAAAATTCTTAAAATATGAATGACTGAAAGACTACAGACTAATAACCACAACATATTACTGACAGTAGTTGAAAAGACAAAGAGGAGAAAGTATTCCAGCAGACTTGATATAGATCCTGGTGATCAGTCTTACCCAGTGAAATCATCATCTGTTAACAGTGCGATACTGAATTTCTTTCTTCAGGAGAGCCTAGAAATAAACTCACTTCCTTGAGATGACTCAAAGTCCTTCAGTTATGAATCCTTGCACCTATAATAAAATACCAGTTGATCATCTGCTTTTCTTTGATAATATAAGCACTATTTTCCTACTGATTTTTGTCTTCGGCCCAGGGTCCTTTTGTTCAAGCATCATGAGGGCTTTAAATCCCTTGGTGGATCCCAATTCACACCCTTTCACACTCTTTTTCTCCTAATGAAAGGGGCTCTCAAAGCCAGGTAGTGGGATTTCTAGTTTCTCTTGTCTCATCCCAGAATTTCTCTTAAGATAGATAACCAGTTCTGAGCTTTTCTCCAATGGGTGTGATATTGAAATTCAGAAGTAGATATTTAGTCTTTGTCCCATTTCTGGCCTAGAGCTCCTAAAACTCTTGGAATTTCCTAAGTGAAGAGCACCATGAAGGTTGTTATGTTGATGAAGTGAGTTTGACACAGGTACCTAAAGATAAGGGCTGCTTACCAGGAGAATCAATCATGTGATTAGAAGGTAAAGACCACCACTCCTATTTCCTGACCTCTGGGGAGAAGGGAGGACCTAATGACAAGATTGAGTAATATAATGAGGGCTTCATAAAAACCCCAAAGAATGGGTTCAGAAATCTTCTGGATTGGTGAACACAGGGACATTCAGGGGGAGTGGAGACTCAGAGGGCATGGAAACTCACCTCTCCTCTCCATACCTTGTACTATGTTATCTTTTCATTTGGCTGTAGATTCGTATTCTTTAACATCCCTTGTAATAAATCAGTGATTCAGTGAGTAAACTGGTATTCTGAGTTCTGCATGTCACTCTAACAAATTAATCTAACCTAAGAAAGGGGTTGTGGGACCCTCCAATCTATAGCCAATTGGTCAGAAGTAGAGGCAATGACTTGAACTTGTAAATGGTTCTGAATTCTGGAGAGCTGTGGGAATTTACAATCTGTAGCTGACTGATCAGAAGCACGGGTGACAGCATGGACTTTCCATTGGTATCTGAAGTGAGGGTAGCCTTGTGGGACTGAGCCCTTACCCCATGGGATCTGAAACTGCCTCCAGAATGGTATTGTTGGTGTAGAGAAACCTTCCAGTCAACACACTGGAATTGGTGACCAACATTTTAGCACGTACAGAACAGGTCGTATTTCCACCTCCTGGTGCCACTATTTAAGGTGCAGCCAGCACAAGGAAGACTCAAGTAGGGAATATTAAGGAGGCCCCTATAGATTTGTTTCAAGGCCATATAATAAAAACAAAATTTAGGGAAACTGAACAAAGCGGCATTTTCAATATCTTAGAATGTAAATTTATATTAGAAAAGCCTAGCATGTTGAAGATAAAATACAAATGTTATACTTTGGGAAATAGAAGAATCATGTTGACATTTCTTTGAGTTGTTACTTTAGAGGCTTAAATGTTATAAGCTAGGTTTATATCATCATGATGGCTAAATTTGTGTCATCTTGACTGGGTCACTGGGTGCCTACATACTGTCAAATATTATTCTGAGTGCATCTGTGAGGTTGATACTGGGTGAGATTAATGCCTAAACAAGCATATGGAGTAAAGCAGATGGCCCTTCCTGATGGGGTGGACTTCATGCAGTTACTTGAATGCCTGAATTGATCAAAGGGCCTTCTCTCCTGGTCTCCTCTGAAGACACTGAGCTTCAGTCTTTTCCCGCCTTTAGACTCAAGCAAAAACATGAATTTTTCCTTGTTCTCAAGTTTGCAGACTTTCAAAATAAAATGCACACCATTCCCATTGCAGATCTTAGAATTTCACATCACCCTTAACCACATGAGACAATTTCTTTTAATAAACATCTATTAATCTATCAGTAAGTCCCTCCCTCTACGCATTTCTCCATCATTCCATCCATCCATCATCCATTCATCTGTATCTCATAATGGTTCTGCTTCTTTAGAAAGCTTTGACTAACATCAGTAGTTATTTAGCCATTAGTTTCCTTAACCATAAAATAAGAGGTTTTGATTAATTCAGAGCTTCTTTCAGCCTGAACTCTATTCTATGGTTTCTAATTATTTAACTTTTCATCAAACAGTACTTTTACTGCTGGCCTTTACTGAATGAGGACATGCCCTGTCTCCACATGAAGCCGATGGTTTCCCTATACTTATTAATTTTGTCTCACATGAATCTTAATTTTTACAGGTGAAGACAGATTTTCAATAATTTGCCCAAGATTTCAAAGTTTGGCAATATCAGAACCAGGAGAAGAACTCAGACAAATTGCCTTTAAAATTAGTTTAAGCACAATGAAACAAAAAGAAAAATGACTTGAGAAAAATGAGAAGAAGTAAAAGGTGGCAGAGTTGGGAAAGAACATTTTGCTACTCAGACACAGTTCCCTGGGTTGATTTCTCTAAATTCATATTGCCTCCTGATAAACATAAGCTCTGCTCAGTGAACATCGTTCTCAAAAGAAGGTTTTAGTTTTATGAAGGCAACTACTACTTTTCTGCCCAAACACTCTAATCCTTTAAGCTCTGACCCTCCATTCTCACATAATAAAAAGAAGCTCTGCCCATTAAATGGAGGGTTTTATGTGACTTCAGGCAAATACTTTATTCTCATTCCTTTATTTCCCTTCTTGAAATGTATCCTCTGTAGGTAATCAAATCACTGGCTAAGTAAAGAATTAAAATATTTGTGCCCCTACACATACGCGTACTTGTATAAATACCCCAAATTTTCTCCTAAGTACATTGCTAAAAAGTAATGCCATAATTTCCCCAATTTTCCTCCTCTTCCTTTGGGATGTACCCTATTTTAAGCAAAGGATTTTTCAACTTAATTTTGTTTTGTAATATTATTAGTATTCACTTTTTTTTTTTTTAATTTGGGAAAGTAGAAAGTAATTCTGTTTGAAAATACACCCCCATGCCTCAGTATCAATATACTGATAATGACCAAATTGTTTTTCATATTGGGCTTACTGCAATGGTGAATATTTGTGTCCTAGTCTATGAAGTAAGTATTTTTTTGATCTCCATGTTACAGTAGGGGACAACTTAGGGAGGTAAGTAATGACTACTACTACATTACACAAGAGCTGAAATATAAATAGTCTAGAACTTACACCTCAACTTAAGGAAATGTAGTTTTTACTGTAAGTTCACAAAGCAGAACAAGTACTAAATATATGATACTGTGATAATGTGCCTTATTTTCATTCTACACATACCGTGTATGAGAGCAAGGAAACTCTCAGAATTATTGACCCTTTCTCTATTTTGCCAAATATTGAGTAAATGAAAAAAAAATTAGCTATTCTTTCCTTGCTTAAAATACAGAATCCTGTTATCAGGTATTCTCAAGGAATATAAATTTAAATAAACAATTACAGCTATCAAGCCCTGCGTCAGTTAAGAGTTTGTAGTTAAAAAAAGTAAAACAGTTTCAACACTTTCCACTTACTGTGACTGCCTACAAGTTCTGAGTCGCACCAAGCATTGGCTAAGCCATGAGCTGCAGTGTCCTTTCCAGGGGACTGAGAAATTCTCCCTGGTGAGAATGCTTTTCAGTGTGGAAATCCACCCCACCCCCGACCCCGCTGCCTGTCTCTGAATTTTCAGGGGTTGGAAACAGAAAGGAAAGTGAAGATTCTGTTAAAACCTGAAGTATCATTCATCTTTTGATAATATCAAAGCTTCCACTTATGAAGAGGAGGAATTTCCCAGAAGGTAGTGAAGAGAGGCTTTAACTTCTGAGGGGCCCAGGGGTGACAAGATGGTGGAGCCGCAGTGTCTGTGGCTCTGTGACCTGCGCACCAAGTCTTCCAAGGACCGAGCCCTGCTCCAACGGAGCACGTCCGCAGCTGCACCTGCGGGCTGCCAGTGCCTTCCCGGGGGCATCCTGCTGCCAGACAAAACTCTGACGGGAGGTCCTTTTAATAAATGCTTCCAAGTCCAAAGTCATTTTTACTGGGCTAGCTTCAAGCAAACCGCTGCTAAGGCTGAAATTTCCCGTCTCACACTGCCATCTACTGTCTACTGCCCAGCGCGCTAGCGAACCAAGAGGGAGGAGGCTGCACAGGACGCAGTGAGTACCAGTCATGGCCTCTCCTTTTGGATTTTAATGATAATCTTTTGTGGTTCTTTTCACCAGCAACACTGTTTTCCACTCTGCAACATGACACAAAATATAAGTGGACCAAAGTCACACCATCTGACCTCACATGGGGAAAAAAAAAAAAGTTAAGAGTCCTTGTTAAAGTAATTAGAACCACCAAATAGTCAGGGACAATAGACCCACGGGAACTTGACTGAGAGTCATTGGCTTGTTGTCTCAATTGTAGAAAAACAAAGTTGTCAGCAGCTGACTGGACTTCGTTAGCGTTAATGTGTCATCCCTCAAAGTCTTACCACGTATTAACTTTGGCGGCTAATGAGAGTCTCTACAAATTAGCCAGGATTAACCAAGACAGGAAAGTCATCTATGTCGCAGTGGTGTTTATAGACCGGTCATCCCTCGCAGTGTCCCTCTCAGCCCTGGAGAGGGTATTTCTCCAGCCTGGGCCCTTTCATTTTTAGATGACTTGTCCTTAAACCACAGGCATCATTCTTTTCTTCAGCCAGGGAATTCCCAACACTCGCTGCCACAAAAAAAGCTGTATAAAATACGACTATATTACTCACAAGCCCAACAAGCACCATCTCTTAGTTGTTTCTTTTTCAGAAGAAGAAATGTAGAGTAAAACAACAAGCTCTGTTGGGACCCCCCAAACTTGTCCTCATCAAGGTTTTGCCACTCAGCATAGGAATTTGTAACTTCAAATAACATATGATATTTGTAGATCTCAGATATTGGAAAAGGGGGATAATACTTCTTTTCCATTCTACATCATGGGTTGAAAGAATGAAATTTAAGTAAGTTACACAAAAGCAAACAATCATTAATACTGATAAGTCAGTACTGATATCGTAGCTGACTTTTTGTGGATATTATATATCTCAGTGCTACCTCCAGTTCAATCCCAGTATCTAGACCTCTGTCTCACATGAAGGTGGCACCTCTGAAACATTTAAGGAATGACTGATTCATCTATCACTGTTCTCTGGGATTTCCTAGAAAATTCTAGCCATCTCCAGGCTGGCATTTGTGTTTTCTGGAGATCACTGAAATAAATTTTTCAACTTTAAGTAATGTTCTGGCAAGCAGAAAAGAGTTCACACAAGAGCAGAGTTGGAAGTGAGCATGAGAATCACCCAAGGGCTGTTCTTTTGAGACTTGCCGAGCCCCGTCCCTGGAACTTCTAACTCAGTAAGTCTGAGCAAGGTCCTCGTATGTGCATTTCTGACAGCTTCCCAGGTGATGGTCTTTAGAGCACACTATGAGTACCTCTGACTTGGGTAAAGCTACTTTGGAGATCCCTCGCCAACAAAGCAGGCCACATATGTCATCGCTATTGTAGTATTTTCAGGAACACCTCCGCAAAATTCTCCTTTTTCCTATTTAAGCTGTGTACACTAGTTAGTCACTGTTGTTTATTTGGAACCATAAACCATGCTTAAAACAATAAAAACATTCAATTTCTAGAGTAAACACAGAAAGGAGAAACAAGAAGTAAGAAAGAGTTCTTTTTTTCTTTTTAGTTTATGTTGCTTTCCCTACTTATTCTACCATATTTTATGTGAGTTTTGCTATTTTTTTAATCTGTCTATATCCCTTTTTAAGTAAAGTAATTCTATTGCTAAGGCATGAGTATCTGGCCTAATTCACCAGTACATACCAGGAGCTTAGTAAAAGTTTATAGAATAAGTAAGTAGTTAAGTAATATTAAATGTGTGAATTCTATGAATGAATGAAGTTATCTGCTGGATTTCCAGGCACGCAGGAAAAATAGACATAGAGGCCTCCTGTACCTCAAACTTACTATGTTGACCTAAGAACTGGAGGAATAATGAATAAAACGCAGGGAGTTTAATGTTCATTAATTTTTAGCCTGGTAGAGAAGAGATACACTAAAGACATGATGGCTAATGTCCAAAATGGACTTGAGGGAGAAAGACATGATGCAGAGAAACTCGGGCATGCTCCAGGAGTGTGGGAAGTCAGGGAGTATTTTCTGAGGTTCTGAACCATAGGTGGGCATCACCTGTCTTCTAAAAATGTGAATACGAAAATGCAAATATTCCTGCATGTGAAATATAAAAGGTGCACACTTATAGGATCTGTAATATGAATAGTGGATTTTGACACCAGAGCAAGAACACCTGTTCTTCCCAATGTCACCAGGTCCATAGGTATTGTGGTCTATAAGAACACTGTATTGTTGCTAATCTTATCAAAATAAAAATATAGTGGAAAAATATCCAAGTTATTGTGAGTGATTTGTTTTCTTTCTAAAAGAGAAAAGGAACAACAGCAAAAGGAGCACTAGCATGTTTATTGTAACTGGTATTTATCATTTCAAATCATGTTAAAGCATGGAATATTTTAAATACCCTAATTATATGCCCAGGATCAGATATAGCTCTTACTAAGAGTATCATAGTAAAATAAAAGCATAACGAGTCTAATTCTGTCATCACTTTGGCTCTTTCTGGTACAGCTTAAAAGTTTATTAAAACCGAGCAAATGCTGCCTTCAGGAAACATTTTTTTGGCAAAAAGACCATATTAAGAATAATAATGTGATAATCCACCATAAAAAGAACTTGACTTATTATGAAAAAGAAAAATTTAAGTTAATGCTGGCTTATTAAAAAATTATGTTATTCAAATAAATTTATTCTTGGGACAGCTGGATATTCCATTGTTTCCAAATGAACTAGCTGATAGTTTGTACCTGGTTAACTCAAAGTGCATTAACGAGAAGAAAAACATGTCTTTGGAATTTTAAGGATCATTTTGTATTGCTATTCTGTTTGTATACTCCTCAGAATTTTAGCAATATTCCCATACATGTGTGGAAAAACAAAGCGAAATCATTTGACTTCTCTACGGAATTAATTACAGGAGCAGGAATAAATTTCAGACTCCAATGATTTGAAGGCGCTTTTGCTGAACAAGGGTTTCAACAAGGCACTTGGTTAATCACTGGGGAATGGAGGTAGTGTGTAAGATGCCTTCAAAAGTACATAAAGGGTTAGAAAGTTAGAAAGAGCTATGATCAACTCAAGGAGTCTGTGTGGGAAGAAAGCTGCTGTTGACTGAGGACTTACCCTAGAAAGAGAAGAAGATCAGATGATGAGGTTTAATGTAAACCCCTTGTTGGAGTTGGTGTTTCCCCAAGAACACCCTACGACAAAGCCTTGGGAACAGATAGTGTGCCTCAGAGTTCACTTCATGACGCACATGCAAGGAAGAGAGGAAAGTGACAGGAGAAAAGAAGAAACTCCAGAAAAGGTCTATTCATGAACTGGGTATGGCTCTGTGAAACAGGTCTTAAGCCTCCATGGGATTCCTCTGACTCCCCTGTGGAGAGGTGGCCACCAGTGGTCTGAGAACATCCCACGGAAGGCTGTGGAAGCTGGGTGGAGGGCCATTCATCCACTGGCAGATGCTATAGAGGGGCTGCTAAACACTGAGCAAGCTGCACCAAAATTAAATCTCCTTTGTTGGTTGCGTCATCATGTTCCCCACTCTATGGAATCACCCTAATTGACATACAAACGTGCCACTTCCCCCAACTTCAAAAGATAAAAAAAAAATTTTTTTAATTAAAAATAAAAAATAAATTAAAAATATATATATATATATATATATACTTTACCCAATTGCCTCTTCAGTGACTGTCTTCTTCTGCTTCTTTCCCGCAAATTCCTAAAGGCTGGTCTATATGTGTGTCTCTAAATTATCACTGCTTTTCTCTACGGTATCCATTCAACTTATAACCAGTGTTGTACTGGACCCGAACTGTTTAAAGGCATATGCTACCGTCCACGTTCCAAAACTAGCAGCCAATGCCCAACACTTATCGTAATAGATGATACTGTTAATCACTCTCAATTCCTTAAAACATTTTCTTCATTTTCATTTGATTGCCACTTCTGTCTGCTCCTTGGATCTCATCAATGTCTGTTTCATGATGTCTTCATCATCACAGCTTAGAGAGACAAGGACAGAGGTGCGCTGAACACTGAACTTGTGATGTCACCCCAAGTGAAGGATAGAGGAAAGCTGCAGGTCCTGCCACCGCAGGGATGGATGGAAAATGGAAGGAGAATAGACCTAATACTGGCAAACAATAATAGGGGCTTTTCAAAGCAGAAAGAATATCCTCAACAGCCTAACTGCATGTTTGCCTGGTAAAGGATTATTCCGTCTCAGCAAAACATCATTTTTCCAGGATACATCAAGCTCCGTCATTCCAACATGGTGGCTTTCATAGTTTTGTGTTGATTTATAGCTTTGTGATTTTTAATTCACTATTCATAATGTTTATGACTTTATAGGTGTCTGCAATGAGAGAACACAAACTTTTTAAATTTATGCAGGCTTAATGATAGTGTACTGAGGATAAGTCTAGGTCAGTAACAGGAATCTGCTGGAATTGTCGTGATGTGATTATGTACATTGTGCAAGTGTGAGAGGAACTCTAGGTGCCTGGTTGTCAGCTTGCACTAATAATATACTAAGCACATGGTCAGGACTAAGTACAATGCATTTGTTAAGTTATATATGCTTCCCATGATTCACAGCGCACTGATAGACCTAACAAATACCCTAACATAGTCTCATACTCTAGTTATTCTTCACACAAATGCAGAAAGTATTTTTCATCTTGTATATGCAAATATCATATATGTATTTAAAATTTAATATTATCAAAACTCGCATTTCTTTATTTCTAGCAATCTTCTTTGGACAGCAATTAATTGAAACGTTCACATGCAATGTGAATAACCAGGAGAATAGCTGGTTACTGAACTTTCAGAAGAGCGATATCACTAATATGAATGACACGCCAAATATGAAATAAAATATAATAAAAAGCTAAAACTAAATGTACCTTTGAGTGTTCTCTTTATAGAAAATACCCCTGGCAGCTCAATTTTACAGTAGGCTGAGATTAAATAGTGATTAAACATAAGTTAAGTTGCCAAATGGGATGTAAAAAGATACCAGGTTTCATAACCACTCTCAGGAATATTTCCGTTTTTTGAAAGAACTGATTTCATCTGTCAAATACAGCGGAGAGCGTTAACAATTATTGTATGGTGTCAAGTGCACATATTAAACCATTATAATCCACTAGCAAACCTGAGTTCCTTTTTTCAGATGTTTCTGATCCGGTCCCCAGCTTCCTCTCCCTTGGTCTCAGGGACCATCACTAACCTGAAGTCCACTAGGCACTGCCTAGAGTTGACTTTCAGAGACTGTCATGAAAGGCATGCCTGTTCCCAGACAGTTTCAGTGTGACAACAGCACATCCAGAATTCCTCCCAACACAGCCAACACCTAGATAAAACAAACACAGGCACCCTATGCACCTGCTCAGTGATCGCCACAGTGGATTCAACAAGGGAAAATGAAGTGTGATGCTTATAATATCCAATCTGCCTGGCCTTGCAGATTTAATCATCTGAATACTTCTCAAAAATATCCAACTTTCATTCAATGATACTGCACAAATACAGACCAGACTAACTGGATCTTTTTTTTTAAAACCCCACAAACTATTCACTGGCTCCCCAAAACCACCCACCCCACTGCCATCTATTCTGCACAGCATACTCAGAGTGAGATTTAAAAACCCATCTCTGATCATGTCTCTTTATTATTAAAATGTCTTAGTGGTTTTGTGCTGATCTCAGAATTAGAACCAAACTCTTTTATATGGTCTTCAGGACCCTGCCCCTCGAGTCTTCCAGGAGCTTCGTGTTTATCAGTATCCCTCTGCCCTCAGTTCTGTTGTTTCTGTGTCTGATTTCCCACTTCTCAAACCTGCCCAGGGCTTCCTACCACTGAGACATTGCAAGATTTCTTGCATCCCACTTGTTCTTTCCCCTTCTCTTGACTTAGTTACATTCAACTCACCTTCCATTTTTTTTTCAATTCAAAATCAATTCCTGATACTCAAATAGCACCAGGAAGATAGATTACTCATTAAGTGTCTGTTGAATGGCTGACTAAATCAAAACACCAACAGAAGATAAAAATACAAGAAGGGAAACCGCATCTCACCTACACTCTGAGATTTTCTTTAGAGAAAGCTTGGGAAGGAAAGGTTTAAAGGGGAATCAGAAAGCATTGCTATACAAGGAAAAGAAGAGTGAGGTCCACAGCTCAGGGCATCCAGAAGTGGCAAAAGCAGGAAGATGACTGACTTTCCCACAACTTCACTGTGTGATTTGTAATTGTGCATCCAACTATGACCAAGTCAAAGTAACTCAGAGAGAAACCCCCCCCCCTTGCACCACATGAGCACAGGTAGATTGGCCATGTAGATGGTATGTTAACTGACTCCTTTGCAGATTAGACCTAGAGCCACCACTGCCCAAAAGTGGGGCATCCAAGTAATGACCTAACAGCACATCTGATGCTCTGCATCCTCTGCTTCCCCAGCCCCACCTCCCACAGTCACTCTTACTCCATAAACTCTCGGGGGGGCCGGCAGGGGGGGTCCCCCGACTGCTCTCTAGGGGCCATTAATGAAGCTGGAAATTGGGAAATGTCGTCTTTGAGACTCACTGCCTTCAAGAAAAAAGAGAAGACTCGACTATAATCACACGTTAACATGTGTGTTCTTTGGTTCTTCTCAGGGAAATATTAAACTGTAGAAATTATCACATGAAATAAACTTACTTTAATAAGAAGCTGAGGGTCACACACACACACACACACACACACACACACACACACACACACAGCTCAATAACAGAAACCTCAGACCCAAACTGTCACGTGTCCCGAGATCACATGTCCGCAAGTGGGCTTTCTCAAAGCCCATTAGTGTTTAAAGATTTCATCCTCTTTGCCAATCTCATCTTTACCAGTTCATCTCAATACACTGTCTTTTACATTCCTTTATTTTCCTTCTTTTAAAATTGTGGTTTTGCTATGCCATAGAGATTTTCAATCAAGGGTGCATCTCCCATTTTATTCCATGCATCACAGCCTTTCCTGAGACATTTCCTCAGTTTGGTAAGTTTACAAAATAAACACAATAGAAGTGAACTTGCTAAAATAATAGTCCAGTATTTTTCTATATGTTCATGATGAGACGATACTATGTGATTCACATTTATACACAATAGGGTAAATTTAATTAAAATTGATCATGTCACTAAAACAGTAATAAATGTATGCCATCTAAAGGCAGCACAATTGCTTTACTCCTTTGTAATACTTTTACACAGCTTCCATTGATTCCCATTTTGCAATTAATTAATTAAAGGATAATATGTGCTAAGTTTTACTATCTTCCAGGTTCTTTTTTATATAATTCAAATGCAGTGCCTCATTCAAAACTCACAAAGACTCTTGTGATACAGATTGTTCTCACCACATTTTTCAAGTAAGGAAACCAGGACAGATGAGGGTTAAAATACAACCTCAGCATCACAGAGGAGAGTCAGGCTTTGCACACATATGGGTAGCTTCACCCCAAGGTCCATTCCGCTGATTCCTAAAGAAATTAGAGGAAGATGTTTCTGGAATGCTCCTGATGCCCTCTCCTTCTGTGACATTTTGTGTAAGTAGCTTCAAAGGATATAAATAATATATTTCTTCCAAATATTGCAGACTCATCAATTTAATGTGCTTTATTTTCTCGATTTCATAGTTGTGATATATCTAAGCTTCAAAGGAAGAAAACAGAACGACTTTGACCCTCACCTCATCATATCTCCTCTTCTTTTGACGTATACTCCCTGTATTAATTGGTTCTTAATTAATCTTTGTGCTTCGGGATTTGAAATAACAGAGTATCGGTAGTCAGTTTCTACTCTTGCTCATTTTTTGTTAACAATGTTGATTGAAAATTAATTCAATGTAGAAGAAAATGACAATGTCCTGTGTAGCAGAGTGGCCTGTGGGTACTCTAATTTAAAAATCCTGTCAATTAGGCCCATCATTGCAGCTAAGGTTTGCGAGTAGACACTAAAATGCTATCATCCCACAACCCACAGGCATTGTCCACACTCAGAAGAATCCATTTTTTCAGTCGATGAAGATATTATTCTTTATTTGGAAAGAGGACAAAACTATTTGTTGTTGGTTTTGATTTTCTAGTTAAACAATAAAATTATTGAATGTAATTATATCATATGAGGCCTTTAAAGAAACATTTTAGACTGGGGGGAAAACTTTCTGAATGTTCTTATAAAGCTAGCCCCCAGCTAGAGAGATCTGAACAATATTTGATTAAGATTTAGATCTTATAGCATTTGTCTTACCCAGTGGGAGTTGTCTTATTTTTTTGTCTATTCAGAGTGAACAATTTCCAGAAAACTATATGCAGATGGTTCATAACAATCAGGTGATTGTTATTTTTCTTATTCTTTTTTGTAGATTTGATTTTGCTCTTTGGATATTTTAAAACTTGTATTTATCCATTGTCTGAGTGTCTGTAGTTGAATTTTTCTCCTATAAATCCAAATATGTTACATGATGGATAAATATGATTAAATTGCTTTAACAATGGTCAATAACCAAAAGAAAAATATATTCTTAGCCTACTTAACGCAAACCACAAACCCACAAAAGCTTTTATGTTTTGTTCTTAGTTTTTAATATTGAACCATCATGCTGCTGCATTTAAACAAGTGAATTGTTAAAACCTAAGAGCCCATGTTATCTTTGTTGCCAGACGATCAGAACATACAAAAATTCAATGAATTTTGAATTGTAAAATTGTGTCTGTTTTTAAACTGTATTATTCATCAATAGATCATTAACATGGAGAATTAGCCAATTAGTGCATGTGACTTTCCAGTTCTGAGTAACAGTACTTAATATAAAAATCTGGGAAACCAGTCATGTTTCAGCGTTCATGGCTTATATCCCCTTTTGTCAGAGAGCTAGTACTCCATCTAATATCCATTTCCTCTTTTTCCTTAGAAATTGAACAGTGAACCTTGTGCCTCCATGTACATTTTGCAACTAGACATGAAGAAATGACTCACTCGTGATCCAGAACTTCAGCTATTGGTCATTCTAAGGGTACTAAAAACCTCCTGGAACTTAGGAAGTATTCGCTGTTGTTTTTAATGTCCGTGTTGTTTTTTCCCCTTCTCTTTTCTCTCTCCCAGGTGTCTTCAATATGGATGTGATAGGTGAAACACACTTCAGAGAAGGTGCTCACTAGGACTTTAACTTCTAGGTTATTTTTGTTTTCTTGGTGGTTGGAGGTGAGGGGTGAGCATATTCAGTGAATCTTAATTCAAACTGATAGATTCACTATCCCACCAGGAAAAAACCCATAAAATTTTATATATCATTTTAAAATTAAATGGATATATTATCTCTTACAACTAAGAAAGCAATAGATACATAACCCTATGAGTGTAGTGTTTTTATTTCCCTAGCACTTAATTAAATTGTGGCCCTGCAAGCATTTGGGTTTGTATTTGTGGTTCATGAGGGCTGAGGAAGGCTGGGATCTCTGCTATTCAACCCGTCTTCATATAGACTATTCACAACTGGCCAGTACACAGAACCTCAGTAGGGCCTGTTGCCCAGACCCGAGTACATTTATAATTTTCCATCTGGCACACCCTGGTGGTCGGCAGATAATGCCACTGGATGTAGTCCACTACACCTCAAAGACCCAGGTTTGAGACCCCAGGGTCCTGGGACAACAACCAAAATGAATAATGAAGTAGAAATAAATTAATGTGTCTTCCTCCTCTGCCTGCCTGCCTACTTGTTTTCATTCCTGCCTACACCTTTCCTTTATAAAAAAATAAAAATAATAAATCCCTATCTCTTATTTGTTTCCTTTTTGTTTTTCCTCCAGGGAGTGGTTTTAGTTATTTTTTTTTTAAGTAAAATATCTATCGAATAAGAGATTTGTCTCTTTTTGCCACTACAAGACAGTTTTCTCTCTCTCTCCTGATTGGTTAATTTCTGTCACATGCTCACCCTAACTATCTGATAATAAAGTCAGAACACCATTTAATGGGCTCAGATCCTGTAACTTAAAGTTGATCAGACCTCAGCTTAAAAATTCAGAGACAGTTGGAGCACCCTGTGGCTCAGGTGTCGAAGGTGCAAACCATGTAAAAGCCAAGGACCAGGGACAAAAAAAAAGACCCCAAACAAACAAATTCAGAGACAGTGACCCTGAGATATATAAAAACATGGGGTCAGGTTGAGAATTATTGGTGAAATTTTAAATATTCCTCTGGTGGTGTGACAGAAAGAGCAAAGGCTTTCAAGTCAGATCCGATCTGAATTTCAACTCAATGTAAACTGTTGAAGTTAATTTCTACATAATTAGTCTTTAAAATTTAGGAAAACATGGAATGATGCCTTTATAAAGGTCTTTTGAAAAGTAGAGTGGATAATGTTTAAGGAAGTAGCACTAATTCAGCATAAAACAAATGTGATTTTCATATATGTCCCTTTATTATTCTCTTCAGTTGAAACTTTTCCACTGAAAAAGCTTCAATGGAGCCCTCCCATGCAACTCCAACCACTGTCCTCATATTTATGATTCTTGGAATGAATCCCAGGGCACTATGGATTAGCTAACTCTTAACCAGCAAACCCCCAAAAGTGGTGACTTAAAATGATAATCATTACTTATCTCACAATTCTGAAATTAAGCCATCAGTTTTGGGCTCAGCCAACTGGTTGCTCTAACATTGGCATGGTCCCCTCCTGCTTCTGTGATCAGTAGTTGAGTCAGTTGGGGGATGGCCAATCTATGTTGGTTCAACTCTGTTCCACAGTCTTATGCCCAGCTGTCTACACAGGCCGTACCACAGTACCTGCCCCAGAGTTTCAACAGAACAAGACCCATGATGACCTAGACTGGGAATTGCACATGATCTAAGAAATGCTCTTGGCCAAAGTAAGTCACCACTCAAGCCAACCCAAAGGATGGAGAGAACTTGACAGGAGAGCTGCAAAGTTGTGAAGCATGTAGGCATAGGGAAGAGTGGGAGTTATGACCATTTCTTGAATCTACCAGTGTAGTCTACTTTCTAGTCTTTCTGCCTTTTTGTCTCAGTCCCAGCAGCTTGTTCATTGACTATTGTTTCCCAAATTATGGTCCATAGATACTTGAGAGTCTAGGAGTTAAAAAAAGTAATGTTCATTTTGTGTAATGATCTTTAAAATGTACAGTTTTAAAAGAAAAATCTCCCATTTTTCAGTGCCATTTTTCAATTTAAAGTCATCTTCAACTAACTTTTCTTACTTAGTCAGGATTATCCTACAAGTCACGCCTAAAACAAAGGTTTTCTTATAGTCATTCATTAGGGATTATGACACCCTGGGGAGAAGTGCTTGCTGGGGAATTATGATGACTAATTTTGTGTCAACCTGACTAGGTATGGGGTGCCTAGATATTTGGTAAAACTTGACTCTAAGTGTGTCTATTAGGGTAATTCTGGATGAGATTTGCATCTGAATCCTTAGAGGGAATAAAAAATTGACCATCCCCAGGGTGGATGGACCTCATTCCTGTCCTCAAGAGACTGAACAGAACAGAAAAGTGAAGAAAGGGAGAACTTGCACTCTCTACTTATTTACCGAGCTGAAACATTATTGTCTTCCTGCCTATGTCCTTAGAATAAACTGGAGTGTATACACACTGTTGGCTCTACTGCATCTCAAGCCTTTGGACTTCAGTTATTTGGACCTTTCACTCCATCACATATGAGCCAATTCCTCATTTGATATGAAAGTTATCCTATTTGTTTAGTTTCTGTGAAGAACCTTGAGGATATACAGGAATAAAACAAAGAAGAGGAAAGTAAATATAGAAATGCTTTAAACACTTATCAAAACCTTCTGAAGGCATTCTAAAATGCATTACACAATTGTCTGTCCCAGAGACAAAAGGATCCTGTTAATACATTACATCTTCCACTGGTTAAAGGTGGTAACTCTCCTTCTGGACTGCATATATGTGAATGCAGTGTGCTTCTCCTCTTTGACTTAGGAAGTGCACTCCTGGGCATTTATCTCAGAGAAGTGGGAGCACGCACACAAAAACCTTGAAAAGAATCTTCCTTACAGCTTTCTATATAATAGTCCAAAGCTGGAACACACCCTGAAGTTCTTCAATCGATCAGTGGCTAAACTATGGTATACCCATACCATGGGATACTATCCAGCGATAAAAAGGAACACATGATAATAAAGGCTATATACAAGAAACCCACAGCCAACATCATAGTCAATGGCAAAAATTGAAAGTCAAGAAAAAAGTAAGGCCGTCCACTGTCATCACTGCTACTTCACATTGTACTGGAGGGCTTAGCCAAAGCAATTAGGCAAGAAAAAGAAAGAAAAGGAATCCAAATTGGAAAAGAGGAAGTAAAACTCTCATTATTTCCAGGTGGCATAATTATATTTATTGAAAACTCTATCAAAAAACTTTAAGAACTAATCAATGAATACAGCAAAGTGGCAAGCCTGCCAATGCACAAATATCCATTGCATTATTATCCACAAATAACACACTGGAAGAAAATGAAATCAAGAAAACCACATCATTTAAAATAAAAGTCAGAAGAATAAAATATCTAAGCATATACTTAACAAAGGAAGTGAAAGGCCTGTGATAAAAACTGCAAGTCCTTCTTAAAAGAAACAGAGGAGGATACAAAGAGATGGAATGACATCCCTGCTCATGGCCAGTAAGAATCAACATCATCAAAATGATCATCTTACCTAAAGCAATATAAAGATTTAATGCAGTCTCCATTAAAATTCCTCAGGCTTATTTCCAGGAAATAGAATAAAAAATCTTAAAATTTGTATGGAACAACAAAGACCTTGAATAGTCAAAATTATTATGAGAAAAAGAGTGAATATGGAAGGATTACACACCCAGATATTGAGCTATGCTACAAAATGATAGTGATCAAAATAGTATGGTACTAGAATAATAACAGAGGAACAGACCAGTGGAATAGAACTGATTCACCAGAAACTGACCCACTCACAATCAGTTAATCTACAACAAAGGAGCCAAAAGCATATGAAAGAGAAAGAAAATTCCTTTCAACAAATGGTATTGAAATAACTGAATAACCAAATGCAAAAGAATGAAGCTAGATCACTCTCTAACACCATTCACAAAAATTAACTCAAAATGAACTAGAGACTTGGACATAAGAGTGGAAACCATAAAATTCTTGGAAGATAACATAGGAAAGATATTCCATGACATCAGACTTAGAAAGGTGTTTGGAGACTCAACTCCAGTATCAAAGGAAACAAAAAATAAACAACTGGGACTACATCGAATTAATAAGCTTCTTCACAACAAAAGAAAACATCACTAAAACCAAAAAGAAACAGGAAAGGTATTTGCATTTCATATTTCTGACAAGGGGTTAATATCTAAAATAAAATACACTCATAAAACTCAACAGAAAAATAGGCAATTCAATAAAAAAAAATGGGAGGAACTGGTGAGAAATCTTTCAAAAGAGGATCTACAGATGGCCAACAGGCACATGAAAAGATGTTCCTACACCCTAGATATCAGGGAAATGCCAACTAAAACAACAATGAGATATCACCTTACACCTGAGAAACTGGCTATTATCCAAACATCTGGAAACAACAAATACTGGTGAGGATGTGAAGAAAAGAGAACACTTATACTGTTGGTGGGAGTGCAAATTGGTGAAATATCTAAAGAAAATAGTTTGGAGATTCCTCAAAAAGTTGAAAATAGAGGTCTCATATAATCCTGCCATCCCTCTTCTGGCTATTTACCCAAAATATACAAAAACACTCATTCACAGAGATTTATGCAACCCCATGTTTACTGCAGCCCCATTCACAATAGCTAAATAGTTAAATAGCTAAGAACTGGAAACGACCTAAATGCCCAACATCAGATGAATGGATAAAAATGTGGTACATATATGCAATGGAATACTACACGGCCCCTAGAAGAGATGAAATGCTGTCATTTGAATCAACATGGATGGATCTAGAGGGGATTATACTAAGTGAAATAAGTCAAAAGAAGAAAGAAACCAGATGATCTCACTCATAGGTAGAATGGAATAGACAAAACAAAGGACCAGATGAAACAAAACCAACCCTTAGACACTTGCAATGGAACTGAAGTTACCAACAGGGAATGGGATGGTATAGGGGGAGTAAATGGTGGTGCAGCCCACTGGACGAAGATGACTTGGTGATTTGGTGGAGGCCAGGGTGTGCTGACATATATATGAGGAATGCGGAACCTCTATATGTGAGTTAATTTTAAAGTGTAAAAATTAAAAAATAAGAAGGTAATATAAAGAACAGTTCACTAATATTTTTTTAAAGTAACATGATTCCTATGTGAAAAATTGGATGACTCTCCAGAAATTATACTGAGAGAAAAAAATCCAGTCCAGAAGGATACATCCTATGTTGGTTTTATTTTTTCAACAGACTTGAAATGAAAATATTATACAAATAAACACACCACCACACACCTATTAGGAATGGCCACTACATGCAATGCTAACATCGCCTGCTGGTGGGACCGTGGAGCATTGGGAACTAACATGCTGTTGGTGGGAATGTAGGATGCTAGAGCTTCTTTGGAAGACATTTTAATAATTTCTTATGAACTGAACATGCTCTTACCACATGATCCATCAATCATGCTCCATGGTATTTAGCAAAAAAAGTTGAAAATTATATCCACACAAAGTCTTTCACATGGGTGTTATAGAAGTTTATTCATAATTGCCAAATTTAGGAAGCAACTGAGATGTCCTTAAGAAGGTGATTGGGTAAATCAACTGTGGTTCATCCAAGTAATGGAATATTATTTACCATTAAACAGAAATGAGCTCTCCAGGTATGAAAAGATAGAGAGGAAACTTAAATGCATCTTACTAAGTAAATGAAGCCAGTCCCAAAAGGTGATACACTGTATGATGCCAACTCAAAAACATTCTGGAAAAGGAAAAACTATAGAGAGCGCGAAAAGAACAGTGGTTTCCAGGAGTTAAAGGGGGAGGAAAGAGGAGCAGATGGAGCATCGATCATTTGTATGACAATGAAAATTAACATTATAGTGATGGATACGTGTCATGATACAGTTATCCAAATCCTAATGTAAACTGTGGTCTTTGGGTGATGATGATGTGTCAGTGTAGGTTCATGCATTGTAACAAATACCCCCTCTCTAGAGCAGGTGTTGGTAATGGGGGAGGCTTGTCCATGAGGGAGCAGGTTGTATATGGGAAGTCTGCATCTTGCTCCTAATTTTGCTGTGAAACTAAAAGGGCTATACAAGAATAAAGTATTTACATTATTAATAACTGCCAGGGATTAAGGAAGTAGCCCAGGTAGAGAGAAACAGCAATAAGATAAGTGTCTGAGGGAATCGTTGTGGTGACCAAAATGTTCTGTCTGATTGCATCAATGTACCATCCTGACTGTGGAGTTTGTAAGACCTTACTACTGGGGAGACAGGGTGAAGGATGCATGGAACCCCTATATATTACATCATATACTGCATGTGAATTTATAGATACCTCAAAATTAAAATTTTAATTTAAAAATTCGTATGTGTCAGTAAAAATCTCATTATTTTCCTCTTCAATGTATGCCTAAATCAAAGTGAAATAGTTGCTTAAATAATAGCTAAATTCTCTGATATTTATTTCTTTCAAAATGTATTACATCAGAGAGAGAGAATGCAAGAGAGAAGAAAGGGGAGGAAAAGACAAAGGGAAGGAAGAAAGGAAGGAAGGAAAGAAGGAAGGAAGGAAGGAAGGAAGGGAGGGAGAAGGGAAGGAAGGAAGGAGGGAAGGAAGGAGGGAGGGAGGGAAGAAAGGAAGGAAGGAACGAAGGAAACTGAGACCATCCATGCTTTATTATTTTATTTTTTTAGTCTTACGGTAAACTATTTTTAAAAAATCTTCTTGTATTGTTTTTTCAGTCATAATGTTGCATTTAATTAATAATCCAAGGATATTTTAAGAAGCATATTGATAAGTTGTTTCATGCTAATGATTGAAAATGGAAATAAATGGCAATATAAATCTTAATCACAGTTTTAATAGAATAAATGATTATTAATATATAGAATTAAGATTTAATCATGGCAGAATTGACTGTCTCACACTTTTCTTCCAGTATTAAAATATAATTGAAATAGCAGAAAAAGGCATCACATTCATTGAATTATGCTCATAAGATCTACGTCATTTCATCAATGAAAAACACTGTCTATGAAACATATTGGGTTTTGCTCAGTACAAAAGTAGTTATGTAAGCTTTTCCTCCATAGGTAGGTCATGTCTCTCTTCCCAGGCAATTTTCCTACATTCCCTAAAAGCAGCCCTACCTTATTCATGTATAATCTTTCTTTTTCTCAGTAGACATGTGCTCTGAAGTTGGATATCACCATCACTGTGTGTTACATGGGATCTAATAAATAACTGGGTTGCATAGATTGATACATTCTCCTTGATGGACAAATTTAAAATTCAAAAACTTGTAAATGAAATAAACCCTGAGATGGCAATTATGTGTCTGTCTCTTACATCTTCCTGTAAGATATATGTAGAAGAATATAATAATAGAGAATTTTAAAGTTATTGTCCTCAACCAGGGGTAGTTCATGGTGGCATTGTACAGATTAGTTCAAAGTGTTCAGCCTTGTTATAAAAAAAAAAAAAATTCTGAAAAGTGCTTGCTATTACTAATTAAAGTATTTTGCAATCTAGTTGCAACAAAACATAAATTTAGTCACACAATGTGGAAGAAATAATAATTATGAGAACAATGATCTTTAAAGGAGCCTTTTTATGACATCTCAGGGGTTGATGTCCACCCTCTTCCCCCACCCTGTCCTATGTGAAAAGAAATATTTTTTAAATCCTTTGTCTGAACTGTGGTAAAAGAATTATAAATGACCTAAAGATAAAGTCACTTGGGCAATTCACCTGCTTTGAGAGGATTATATAAACCCAATGAGAAAGATATATTTTCAGAATAGAAATGGATGAACATAGACCTGAATTTGACATTAAGATTCTTTATGATATGTGCAGGTTTTTAAACATCTTTTAAAGGTGAAAGTTTCCTTTTCCGATTTAAATACTCTGCACTTCAGTTCCTTCCACTGAACATTTATAGTCTCCTGTGAATTATTTCTCTCATCAGTGAATGTACTGAGAATGCCCTGTTTTAATAAAATCCAATCCACAGTAGCACAAGCTTACATAACACTGAAATTACAAAAGAATTCACCACAGTGTGCTTTCAAATAATTAGTTTCCTGAGTGCACTTAAAATATCATTCAAATTATAACTTCTCAGAAACACACTTGTCATGCAAAGTGAGGTAGACCTCAGTTAGATGTTAGGTAGCATGAGCTCTGACCAATAAATGGATACAAATATTTTAAAACCATACCTACCACTCTTTTAAGTAAATATAGTAAAGAGCATTAGACATTAGAATCTAAATCAAGAGGGAGATGAAAAGGGACTTGTATTTATTGAGAATTGACTGTTCTGAGGATATAACATGGTAGTTATTTTATCAATGAATCCAATTGATTTATCTGATTAAACCCATAGGCACTCTCTGCAGATGCCTTTTTACAAGAATTCTGAGAGCTCATCTTTATATGATTGTGATATTGGAATAAAATTTTGAAGGGTTTTTTTTTAATCTCCCACTCTACTGATTTATTACTCTAAGCAAATAAATCATTTAACATAAAAAGACAATTACCTAGGCTTTTGTTTTTTTCTCTCAATGTAGCATATTGGACCATCCGTGTTAATTGTCCTATGTAGATCTGAAAACAAAATGCCATCAAATATCTATAGTATATCTTTTATCCCTTCCCCTTCTCATCAGAAATTGTACCACTGTTTGTATGTGGCATTGATTTCTGAATAAGCAGCCACGTTAAGGTGTGATCATTTATATAGACAGGCTCACTGCACTTTCTTATATCTGAAACATCCCTGGAGGCTCTTACAATTTCTCAATGTCATGGACTCTAATCTTTATGGATCTTAAGCCTAAAATTAGAAAACAGAGAATATCATGATTACCTACAATATGAAATATTTACCAGTATAAGTAAAGCTCCATCTTTATAGAAAAAAGCACTAAAGTGCAAGATCAACCATCTCCCCTACGGTGACTTGCTTTTAAAAAATTAGCAAATAAAGAAGTTTAAATTTTCCAAGTAAACTTTTTGAAGTCACACCTCACAGCATATAAGCTATTATTCTAATAGATGGATTTGCTTCCATTTGTGCTATTTACAGCTCATTCAATATTTTCATTGCTCTCAGTATTTTAGGTTCTAAATTTTCCTGTGCTACTCTGGCACCCTTGAGTCTCACAAGACCCCAGATATCTAAGCAGGAGTCCCCCTGCTCTTCCAGACATGCCATCCTTGCCTCCATTTCTTCACTGTCATAGGAAACTAGCAGAGATAAATTGGAGTTGCTAGAAAATGCAGCTTTAAAGAGTGGTACAATACGATAATATGTTTGTGTTGAAGTCATCAAAAGATCTAAATCAACTGTGACAATGATCAATAGAACCTCACCCATCTCAAAAAGCAGAAAATACTTAAAGAAAAGATGGCTCCCTTGAAATAGATGGTCTGTCATTTGTGATAATAAGATGAGAATAATCCTCTCACGTCGTGCCTTTAACAACTATCCCAAATCCAGACCCCAGCAGAATTCTATGGCCATCATTCAAAGTTATGCAACTGGGAGTATTGTTCAGGCTAATTGGGTGGTTCCCCAAAGAGCTCACTAGTCTTCTCTAAATGAAAAACTGATGGGCATGAAAGAAAAGTTAAATTTCTGTTCTACTCCAGAGACAGGATGAGTACCAGCCATGTAAGGACAGCCCAACATTGCAACCCAAGTGGCATCGATAAGCTAAGAGATCTGATGGTGGGGAAAGAGACCTAACTTTGTTATTAGAGTGCAAAAGTGTTCAGGGCCAAATATGGGATCCCAGAAGACAATGAGATCTCCAAAAGATTGAGAAGCTCTAAGAGAAGCAGGGAGGTGACAGCTCGAAAGACACATCTCCAGTATCACTGGTGCATAACACAAATAGGCCCTTCTCATTCATGGAGATCAGCATCACCTTTATAACAGCACTCCAAGTCGTTCCTCTCTCACCATGTCTTTGTTATAGCACATTCCACACTGTGTGGGTCTTTTCTAGATGAGTTTATTTCACCCTGAACATAACTTCCTTGGAAGTTGAAATTATATCTAACCCACATAATATCCTCTAGTGAGGATAAAATAAATAAATGAGTTCATAATCTATTAGCTTGTATGTGTTTAGAGTTGTAGTTTTAAGACGCTTGATGAATTATAATTCTGATCTACCAAAAAAAAGGGTTCTCTGAATCCCCTGATGCCCCATTGCCCTGAAGTCTAGAATATTTAAATCTCTCTGCTATCTAGTTTGACATTATGTTTTCTAAAACCCAAACTACTAGAGATCTTGGTTTTCTCCTCTTCTCCCACCCTCTTACCCTGTCTGTCATTGGCAGTCTCCTGCCCTATGGCAGTCCCCTAGGCATTGCTGTTCTGTGACTCCTTCCTGTGCTATCTTCTCTTGTCCTACTCTCAATGTTCTCCCTAAGACAGCTCCTTCTTCCCCAGATCTTATTTTCCACTCACTAGCTCATGAAATCCATGTATTTTGCTCCAGATTAATCTTTCTTCTCAGCCTCAGATCTACTTGTTAACTTGGCCATCGGAAATTGCAGGTGTCCTTCAAAGTCAAATTCCAGGCGCCCTTCAAAGTCAGCAGATGTAACACTGAGCTTAAAAAACTCTTCTCCCTAAACCTGCTCACCCATGTGTATCCCTGTTTTCTCAAAAAGAACCAATATCCATTCCACTTTATTCACAATGGAAATGCTATCATCATTACTGAGTCTTTCTTCTCACTTGTTCTCTTAGTCACGATCAGACTGCAGGTTCAGTCTTTGCTTTCTGATCTTTCTCAGATCTCCATTCATCTTTATTCCTATTGAAACTCCACTGGTTTAGGTAGAAATCACCCCTTCTCTGGGTTATGACCCAAATTTCTAATGTCTCCCTGTTGCCAGTTTTCCTATACTTCATCAATCTATCTTTCTAGGGCACAATGTCATCTTTCACATCTTTGTTCAATAGTCTTCAGTGATTCCCATCACTCCAACATAAACCAGACCCTAAACATTGCGTATTATACTCTAATTGACACTGTGGTTATGTTCCAGCCTTGCCATTTCTTTCTGAGGATTGCATTTTCCAGTTACATGGAATTAGATGAATTAACAAAGGCTTTGTTTTGTAACCTCTTATTTTGACTCAAGATTCAAAATAAGACAAATTACTTTATTGTATCTGTCATGAAATATTTGCTGAAGAAAGTTTCCTTGAATAAAGACAAAATATATGTCTGTGAGAATATTTTTATAATATTTCTACATTTTAATACAAGAATTTAGAATATTGTTGTCCTCTACTTAGTAGAATGTTCTCAGACATTATCAGGCACCTTGATAACAATAGTTTTGTCTCAATTAAAAGCACTGAGGACTTTACAGCTCCATAACAAAGGACAAACAACCTAATTTAAAAATGGGCAAAGAGCTTGAACAGCCTTCTGTCCAACGAAGATACACAAATAGCCAAAAAGCACATGAAAAAGATGTTCAATATCACTAATCATCAGGGAATCATCAAAATCACAAATTGCTATCACCAAGACCCACTGAAGATGACTATAATCAAAAGATGTTACTACATTTCTATGAACATGAAAAAGTAAAGTACAATGGCAGAATGGGGGGAGAGAAGGGGTGGTGCCAGGGGCTGAGGGAGAGTCAGTGGGAGTCATTGTTTACTGGTTGGAGTTCCCATTCAAGCAGTGACAAATTCTCGAGGCAGATGGTGGTGATGATTGCACAATATTGTAAAACTTAAAGCCAAGAATATGGTTAGATGGTAATCATATGCTATGTGTAGTTTACCACAAATTTGTGTTCAATTTTTTGTTAAATAGTGATGTCTAGAGAAGGCAAATACTTTCAAAGGTATTAACTGTGAAATACTAGCATTTCTAGATCCAATCTCATGTTCCGGAAACCACTAAGATCCTTTAAATGTATTAGTTTGCTTAACTCTAACAACAGTCCAGGGGATACATACCAACATTACCCACCAGCAGCAGAGGATGGGGCAGACATGAAAGGGTTAAGAATTTGTCCAGGATCACACCTGTGGTGTGCTGTGATCCTGAAAACCAAATGTGAACAATCTAACCCTTCAGTGTTAACCTTTCCCAATAAGGGTCTATAAGATCATTACCCCAAATCATGCTTGTGGTATTATTTCACTTTTACTTTCATTCACCAATTTTGCATGTATAAAAAAATTAAAATTTGTGTTTTCTGTAACAGTGTAGTCTTCATCTAGCAATGAGTGAGAGACCGAGTATTTTTCCTTGAGCCAATTTACCTGAAATAATGTATTAAATAGATCAGGAAATCCTAAGATCACCATCACATATAAAGCAATAGAGATTTTAGCCTTGTGAAGAATTTTCACAGCGAAATACAATTTCATTTTGCATCATATAAATTATGCACGATGATCATTATATAATAATTTTATACTTACTAATGATGAGAAATTATAATCACAGACTCTTGTAGCTTTCAAAGGCATTGCTTCATCTATTGTCTCTAACTTTATCCTCAATGCAACCTTGTGCAAAGAAGACAAGGGTATTAAGCAATTTGCTTAATGGCAGATCAGGGAATAAGATCCAGATCCTCTTGGGTGTGTTCAATAATTACTTGTTTATAAACTGACCTCTTGGGATTTTCTTAGAGAAAAAAATGCAATGAATTGGAGGCCAGCTCGCAGGCTCCCTTATGTCAATTTAAGTTAAAACAAAGTTACCCATTTAAAACATTTTTTGATTATGTGATTATTTTATTCATAAAATATCCCCAGTTATTGTAAGCAAATTAAGTAAAAAAAATTGAATTTCAACTCATCCCTAGAAATCTCAAATTTTGAATGCGTTACAAAGATCTGTGCTGCAGACAAGCACTACCATAAAGTATGTTAATTGTAGGCATAAATCTTATTAAAATATGAAAGCAAAGGTGAAATACAAAATAAGCAGAGTAGAAGAAAAATTGTCTTTTAAAATAAGACTCAGATGTAATGATGTCTGATAAAAATGAAAAATATATATGATATAAAAATTCTCAGTAATAATTACAGAATCTGGAAAATGAAAACAAAAGAAAGTGCATGTAAAGTAATGTAGAAGAAAGACCATTTATAAGGTCCATTGAAACATTTAAAAGCCACAAAGGGTGACTTTTACAGATGTAATGAGATGGATATTGCAAAGTCAATGAAAGTGTAATGTGTTTAGAAATTAATATCCAAGGCAGAAACTCAGCAGAAGTAGAACTGAGGCAGAACTATAAATATCCCAGGTGTTATGTATCTAAATCTGTTGACAGTTTCAAATCTTCACTTTTAAAAAATCTGAGGCAATTGAGACACAGATATACTAACCGAATAATTTGCATCAATTCACACGGTTCCACTGAAGCCAAGATTCTTTCACAGAGTCACCCCAATGTCTCCAGGGCTTAGCAAAGAGGACATACTCCCTACCACAACACTGTCCCAGTTCTGGTCTTTCCCCTTCTGTTCCCTTTATGACTCCTGCCTGTGCTGTCACACACACACACAAACACACACACACACACACACACACTCACACACACTCACACTTGTGGACACCTCAACTTGAAATTCTAAGGTTTGCTCACACACCCTTCCCTGACCTTGTCTCTGCACCCCTCACACCAAGAGGGGAACATCTAGTTGGTGCAGACTGGAAGGGAGGACCTGGAACGAGGCCAAGACAGACCCTGAAAGCTAAGGACTCTTTGGGGAGGAATTTCCCTGGTAGGTGTCAGGTACCTAAGTCATGGTTCAGAAGCTGAGTTGTGGGTGCTCCTTGTTGACCTCTTCTGCCATGGCTAGACTAAGCTAACGCTGGCCTTTGAAACGTGTCACTTCGTGGTGACCTTCCTTTTGCAGATCTGAGAAAGACACTTGCTACAAAACCGTTACGTTTTGATGGTGTTTGTGGTCAACAAAGCAGTTTCACATGTGAATCTCATTTCATCTTCCCAGGATCCCCAAGGTATAGAAAAGGAAAGTGTCATTGAGAAACTAAAGAGCAAAGAATTCAGTCCAGAGTGAGAAAGAAGGAGGGTCACGTCTCATCACTTGCTCCCATGTGTACTCATCTCCTCCATCTGCATCCAGTCCACCCATCCTGTATCTGCTCTGCCATCGAGCGAGTGTTCACTAAGTCATTCTTTACCAGTGAAGGACACCAAGCTAGACTATAACCTCAAAAGGGAAACTGGAGCCTGAAACCTCATCTAAGACATTTGGCTTCAGGATCTGGGGAATATTATGGGGGATACAATGTAAGATTCTGCATGCTTTAGCACAGATTACTAATTAGCCCTCTTCATCATCTAGGGCTACCATAACATACCAGAGTGGGTGACGTACATAACAAAAATGCAGGTTTTCAGTGTAGGGAACTAAATTGTGAGATCAAGGTGTCACAGATCCAGTTTCTGATGACGTCTCCTGACTTATACATTGCTGCCTTTTTGCTATCTCCACACGTGGCCTTTCCAGGTGTGTGCACAAGGAAGGCAGTCTCTGGAGTGTCTTCTCATAGGATCATTAATCTTATGCCATCTGTCTTTCAGGATCTCGTCTAACTTGTATCAGTTCCACACAGGTCTTATCTCCAGATACATTCACTTTAGGAGGTAGGGCTTTAATGTATTATCTCTGGGGAGCACGAACATTCTAGCCATAGCATTAATTCAGGCATAAGACACATTTCTTGTATGACAGTAATATCCAGTAAGTCTTTCCTCACCTATTTCACAGGGTCCCAGAGTTGATTAGCTACCACAAATGTGATTGTTGGCTTCAGGACAGAAAACTGGAGGGTTTATGTTCTACATTGAACTATGCTAAGTGTGAGGCAGACGGGCACTGCATACTCAGGAACCTGTCCCTCTCAATGTCATCAGGAGCAAAACCCTGTCCCTGACGCCTTGCCCTCTGCCCACTTGTGGGGTCTCATGGTGGGGATCTCAGCTGCCCCTGTCTCCCTCCTAACTAGGGGAGAGGAGACTCACTGGACCAGTCTTCCCAGTGGTAAGCACCCATTTCATGGAAAGCCTTCTGGTCATGATCAATTTTATGCCTTCCTTGCCCAACTGTATGAACCTTTTCCTCATATTGGACATTCGTAGTTTTTATTATAATGAAGCTGATATAATAAACAGCATTAGCCAGAGTTTACTTTTTCCTAGATATAGAGTCTAAGATCTTTCCTGTTTTTAAACTTCAGATGATTAATCCTGCCATCAATGAAACCAATTTTGTTTTATTGAGGTCATTTTAATTACAAAACAAAATAAGTTTTGTATGTGCAGGTTCACTCTTCATCAAATATATGATAACACACCATGCTCAACACCATGTTTCTAGTAGTCCTCCACCACATTTACTGGACCCCAATATTCTTTACTCCCAGCCCCAACTCCTTCCTCTCTGGTAACTTCATTTCTGTTGTCAGTATCCAAGGTTTAGCTGCTTTGCTTTGTTTATTCATTTGTTTCATTTATTTATAGCCTGCACAGGATGAGATCATCCAATATTTGTTTTCTCCTTCTGACTTATTTCACCTAGCATAATCCTCATTAGCCCCATCCATGTTGTTGCAAATGGCAAGGTTTCATCTTGTTCATAGCTGAGAAGTACTCCATTGTGTATCTATACACACTTTTTTTATCTGACAATGGGCACATCAGTTGTTTCCATTTCATGGCTATTGTAAATAATGCTGTGATGAACATTTAGGCGATCATACAGCTTTTCACATGAGTGTTTTCATATCCTAATGTAAGCAATTTTACTTGACACTAGACAGTACATTCAAATACTTGTTTGATGTACAATATCTTTCTTCTGTCTTTCTCAAAGAAGAGAACTTACCCAGGTAAGTGATTGCTGAGACATGATATCTTCTTCTCGGGTTTCAGTAGCTGATTTGCCACTAACTTTCACCAGTTAACTTTTCAGAGATGTCTAAAATCAGCTTGATTTTACCCTTTTCATTAGCAACTAAAAATTAGGTTTGGTTCTGCAAAAATAGTTTGAAGATTTCTTTAATTTATTCTTGCAATTAAGAGCTTGAGCAGTTTATTTTTGTCTGTGATTCTCCCCTATTAGGACTGACTAAAACACACAAAAAGTTTTTTATCCACGTCTTTATCATCTTTCCACTACAGCAGTCCCCAACATTGGTTCCAAACATTTGTTTGCCTTCCCCATTAGGGATACTATCGTTCTTAGGTTGGACTTCTCTCTGTGTCCTTCAGATGTGTTAGCCTTTCTGAAATACTTCGATTGATTTTACTTCTTCACCTTCATTATGGAAGTTTTCCCCACAGCTCTCAGATGGCATCTCCTTGAAGTCCATTCTGCTCTTTGTGGCCCCAATAGAGAGTCCTTTCCTCCTACTGAATATATCAGAATATAGAAACTCCTCTTTAGGTTATTCATTCCTATGTAATCACTCTCTTCCTTTAACCTTTCTCTTGGGATTTCCTGTGACTGACCTTACTTACATCTTATTGTTGATGCCTAAATATTTTCCTTTTGTCTAGTTCTTCAGAGGAATCACTCTCATCTTCCTCTTCCTCTGACTTTTTAAAATGGTGTTTCATTTACCTCCAAGGGGAAGTGCTTTATATATGGTCCCTATAAGAGTCAGTGCTTCTTGTTAGTGGTGGTGGTGGTGGTGGTGGTAGGATTAAATTAGTGTTGATTAAATTAGTAGGATTTTGTCTGGCGGAATCTTTCTAAACCACACCCCCACCTGGTCTTTTTCACCATGGATGGATGGGCCTACAAAGTTTTTTTGTTTTTCAAAGTAAAGGTGCAGGCAGGAATGAAGGCAAGTAGGCAGGGAGGCAGGAAGAAAGAGGAGGAAGAAGCATCTTTATTTTATTTTGTTGTTCACACTGCTTGCTTCCCCCCAGGCCGGGCACTCGAACCCAGGGAGATGTGGCTTGCTTCTTCAGAGGTGATTGACCTAACCGCTACTCCACCGGGATGCATTTTTACAAAGTTTAAAATGTCAATACTAAATTCCATCCACATTCACCCTACTCAGTATTTTCTTGTGGAAACTATACTAACCAGAGTGCCTATTCAATAACTCACAGGACACTTCCACTGGCTATTTTATGTGGCTAGGCATTTCTGCCTAGTGGAGAAAACAGGTTTCCAATACTCTCAGGTAAAGAGTAATATCCTGGTGTCCCCTGGTGCCTAAAAGTTTAGTTCATGGGGTACAGTCCATGTACATCCCATGGACCCCAGTTCAAGACCCAGAGTCAAGGAGAACAACCAAGAGGAACAACTGAAATAAAAATGAAATAAAATGCTTCTTCCATTTCTCTCCTCCTGCTTGCCTGCTTACCTGCTTTCATTCTTGCCTGCATCTCTCCTTAAAAAGAAAGAGTAATGTCCATGCAGAACAGTTTCTTATGAACAAAGTAGATACTGGGGAAAACCATGTTCCCCACTTATTTTTACTAAGATTGGGCCACTATTGCTCAGATAAAGTGTCACCCCTATAGTTATCAGAGAAACCTTCCAGAGCCTAGCAACAGAATTACTGCTCTTGTTTATTCATTTTTTTTTATTTGTGGGTGTTTTCAATTTTGATCTTCCTATAACTTCATAAGAACTTAGAAAGGTTTATAGGAGGGGCTGCTATCTATATGCTATTTTAAACCTGAAAAATAGAAAAATAAATACATTCAAAAGTCTATTTACACAGATAGACATATGAGGGATGACTTCATTGACCAGTGTGACTGTGCAAAGCCTGTTAACTGTAAGCTACCATATTAAACTAAGTACAGGTGTGTAAACAGAGGCCATGCCAAGATCAGATCTAAGTGCACAGGGAAACTGTTATTCAATGACCAGTCAAACCCACAATGCTGGTGGCTTATAATTCAAGTAATAGAAATTTTTCTCCCTAAAGATTAATTCTCAGATGCTCTTGAAGAGAGCCCCTGACTCTCACTTCATGCCATGTGGTAACCACGATAAAGGTGATGCTGGCTCTTGAAGGAAAATGAAAGATCAGTGGTGTATCTGACCAATGTCCTCCCCTAACCACACACACTCAGACACACACAACTATACACACTTGCACACATACACACTGCTGGTTGGGAGAACAAGTAAGAGTTTATCACAGTCTCCTCGAATCAGAGTGGGGTCATTAATGCATTCAATCCATTGCAAACCCCACTACTTCAGTAGCTCCAAGAAAAATCAGGCAGAAACTCCTCAGGGAGAATTACAGGTTGGCATTAGCTTTTGCCACAGTAGAAAGAAACGTGACCATTTTATAAGTCAGACCTAGAAAACCTGTCATGATGATTATTCTTCAACTATAAAAATTGAAACGTGTCCAAATTAAAAAGTAAATTTCATAGTTAAATTATGTGAGAAGATACACACAAAAAGAAGAGTGTAAATAATTTTTTTCCATTCAAGTTTGAATCTTTAATCCTGAAACCCATTTAGAAAACAATAGGATGGCACATGGGAATAAAGAATCATTTTCCATTAGACTTCAATGTGTGATTACTTAGTAACATAATTGAAAGCATGATTGTAACAGTGCTAGGGTCTACTGCCAAGAGATAATATCGAAATGAAACCTTATAGAATACTTCATATCCTTTTTTATTTTTAAATATTGTCAGTGATTCCATGTCAGACCATCAGGTGATGTTTATAGCAGAATTAATCTGAGTAATTGTCTGAGCGAGGACAGTGTCTCACATAACCTATCTTGTTACACAGGAACAGCATCTCAGTTATGAGTGTTACTGTTTCTTCAACGTCATTTATTTTTCATTTAACCTTCCACAGCTATAGTCAGAAAGTGATTAGAATTATACAGCTATAATGGGAGAAATGTCAAAATAAAGCAAAACATGTCTTTAAAGAATAGTATTTTTACCCTGGAGCTTAGCATGGGGTTTGTACAAACCACATAAAAGACAGAGTGAATTTCTGCTCTGTTCGGGCCTGATGTGTGCTAAACAGTGTCAAAAACACACGTTGTGACTTTTTCAAGGGCACCAGTACATAGGCAGTGCTTGGCACATGGCAGAGACTGAAACTGATTAAATAAACATTAGTTGATCCATTACTTTGTGTTTAGAAGCTTTTATTTCACAGGACAATTTAATTTGTTACCCAAAAAGACTTTTATTGGAATCATTCCTCTGCAATGTGTTTTCTTTCTGGCTATGTTCCCCTAATCTTTGCAATGAGACAAACCAGATTGTCCAATATCATAGATACTTCTAATGTGTATTAGTGTCCTATTGTCTTCATTAATAAAGGCATAGTACCTGCCTGAACTTCTGCGTTTTTGCTGTAGAAAGCCATGGCAATTCCATTTAAAGTCTTTTAACCTATTGGCTACGTGGTAGGAGCAGCGGCGAAGCCTTCTGGGCTTTGGAACATAATAGTGGCCCTTTATCACACTGAATACTTTATTAGCCCCTGCTTGTACTGATGATTTAGCTTTGCCACGGTGAGGCCACCACTCCAGAGCTTTTCACTCTGTTTGGGGACTCTTCGGTCATTTTAATGATTAGGGGTCTGTTTGATTTCTTGTGAAATGGGCTTTCATTTAATTTTAGCATTATTTACATTCTTTATTATGAGGAGACAAACTGAAGACGAGGGGTTTGGGAGAGTACAGCCCCAGAACCGCACTGCAGCCTGGACCATGCCAACCTCGCACAGTCTATGCTGTCCCTCCACAGTCACTGCAGACTTGCTCAAATATACGCTGCTCTTTTCAGCTACAGAAACGTGTAGAAAAATCCTGCTCAGGCTCCTTCAAGCGTACTTGATAGTGTCTCAGATGCAGTCCAGTGTCCTTTGGCTTTTTCTCCTTGAGTTTCCAGCGACGGGAATGCAGAAAGTCAGACCTGCTACCGAGTACGAGTGAGATGGAAGTTCCGTCTTCCTCACCCCATTTTCCATCTTCCATCTTGCATCTTCTGATGCGATCCAAAGGCCTGGAATTCTGCCTCAACTCTGTTCTGCTGTCTCCCAGGTTTCTCTGTCACACACATCAGTCTCCCTGGGGAAGGACGGTCCCTGAGTGGAACTTCGGCCACCAGTCACATGGGGCACCAACTCCGTTAGGGCTGCCTCCAGCTCATTGTAGGAAGCTAGCATCTGGGATTGTGAACTGGCCCCAGCTGTCCTTCTGGTCATCTAAAATGGGCTTCTGGATTTACTGAGATTTACTCACACGAGACCTGAAGTAGTATGACAAATCTAAAATCAGTAAAAAATAAATTAGGAAAATATAATGTCATTTTTTCCAGGAAGATATAATTTTCATAATTTTTCTATATTGTCACTGTGAAAAAAAGTATATTAGGGAATTGATGTTTCTTCAGCAAAAGGAGGCCACAATCTTTTCAAGTGAATTTGGTCACAGAAGTTTTGATTGGCAGGTCTCAGGGTCTGTTCAAACACAGGCATTGCAAAAGACTTCAGGTTTTTTTTTTCAGGTCACTTCTTGAATCAGACAGAGGAAAAGCATTTTTTTAAATAGTCATTTAAGGGTCAGTCAGTATAACCAACAAAAACCTTGTCATGTTTAAATCAATCAATAAAACCCAAAGGCTAAAACCATTCCTTGTATCTTTCTTAACATTGGCAGTGAGGTGGTGGATTTAATTAAAAGTGAAATGCAGTGATCAAGAAAATTTGAAACAAAAAAAAATGCTATGTGGTTAATGGCAAAAAAAAAAAAAAAAAACAACTAAATATCTATGCAATTATTTCCTTAATAACTTGGCTGTAAATGAAGTTGATCTGGAGTTGCAAGCCTCAAACCACACTTGAAATGGTCACATTCTTTGAATATCTGGCCTTGCAGACCATAATATTCCCATATAAATGAGAAAAGAAGAAAGGGAATGATGAGCTGAATTCTTCCAAATTTAGGCAGCCTGTCCTGCAAAGATATCCTTCCTCATGCCACATCCACATGAACTCCATCCAGAATCAAACCTTTGCATTCGTAGCCCTTTAGTGGATAAAACAAGCTAGTGAATAAATTCCATGACTACTTCTTTTCTGGTATGCAAATTTGCTTTGGCAAGTTCTGTGTAACAAAATCTCACTGAATTTAATGAAACGGATGCAACCGCCAAAAGCTAATGCCATTTAGATGCCAAATGTTACAATCACCATTATTGTTTGATTGACTTCAAAAAACCATCCATAAAATATCTTTGATCCTTTGTTCAGTTGCTGGGAATTTTAGGAGAATTCCAGTGATTTAATAGCATGTATTTATAGTTACTATTTTTTTTTCAGAGCTGGGAAGTTCTAAGGTCTTTGGAATTTGGACTGTGTAATACATGATTTTTCTCCCAATATAGGTGAATTACTGTCTGAAGTTTCATGCATTCTTTCAATACTTGAGTTATTTAACAGAATCACCCCAAACACCTGATTCTCTAAACTCCTGATCCTATCGCTACAAGTCAGGATCCCACCAAGAAGAAACAGCATCTAATAGTTGAATTCAAACAGAATGCTGACATTTCTCCAGTCACTAAATCCTAACTTGAAAACAACTGGAATAGTTCGGCTTTCCTGTATATTTCTTACAATATGTCTTTGGCCTGAGTTTAAAAAAGAAAACAAAATTTTGTATTAATTCTCTTAGATAAATAAAACCAGACCCCACTCCCTAATGAAGCAGACCCTCTAGAGTTTGTAATGCCCTGTAAGTGGATTTTCTTACTGAATACTGCACTGATGTATTGTGATACTGATAGCATATTAAAACAATGCCTTCAGAGATTTAGGCACAAAGCTGAAGAAATTTCACTCCATTTCTGTGACTATAACTAGACTTTTGAGAGCTGAGTAATTCTACATAACAAAATGTATTGATCTGACTCCCCCTGATTGATATTGTTTTTAATATGATCTATCCTTAGTACAGTACCTAACAAATCACCTAGCCTACATTGGGCACTTAGAAAATAGTTGATAAATGAAGATGTAGTAAAATGAATAAATATCTTAACTACCTTATTATGAAGTCATACACATCGTTTTAAAAAATCATATCCTGGAAAGGAAGTTCCTGCAAATGCAGAGGTTATTTAATGCACACATACTTAATGTGGAAATAGGGAACAGATTTAACTAAAACAGCTCGTGAAAAATAAATTTCTCAAGCAGATCTCTAAGCATGAAATAGAAGGATTTCTGGCTCAGATTTTTTTTAAATTCTATTTCATGAAATATTCAGGTCCCATTTTTAGGGTTTTTCAAGAACTGCAGGCCTCTTAGACCAATGACTTGTCATTTATTTTAAAACTTTCTCTACAGTTTCATGAAGGCTACAAAGGAAAGCAAAAAGCTACTTGCTTTCAGAGCATGATGTTAATGTAATGAAGGTAATCAAAGAGAACACAGATCGATGATTTCAGCCTTCATCTACCCCTGGGAAATGGCTATCGCTGCCCCAACATGCAGACACATGCCACCCCATATCTGTCTCCACTACTTTTTAACCCTTCCTGGTTGGTATTCCACAGTAAGAAGAAACGGGGTGTCAAATCATAGAAATAATAGTTAAGAATGATAGTTATGAACCCTGTTACAAGTCCGGACGTGAATCACACATAAGAACATAGAGTTTGGAGAACGATCACCTTTCATCTGCTGTGGGACCACACTTTCCAGCTGTGTGGTCTTTGGCAAGTTATTTGATCTCTAAGATTCCGTTTTCTCATCCTGAATGGAGGTATGATAATAGCTACTCCAGAAGTTGCTGGGAACATTAGAAAGTCATCCAATAAATATGAAATGTATACTCTTCTCACATGATTATTTTAAAAAAAAATTCTAAAATTTGTGCTTTTGTATTATTCCAAATTTCAAAGCAGAGAAATGTGTGCAAATTAGGATGTATCTGATAGAAAAACAAAAACTAATTTACCTTTCTAAATGTGAAAACTATTCATAAAATGGAATTCTATTCTTATTCTTGAGACCATAGCATCACATGTAAAATATTTTAAATCAATGACATAGATTAACTACATTATATTTTATTTCTACCTAGCCTAACCTGCAATGATTAATTCTGAGCACTAATATAATCTTACACTCTAATGGGACAAGTCAGAAAAATGAAGGACTTTTTTTCTTAACCCAGGCTTTCATAATTTAAAATATAACCTTTTGCTTTACATGATGCCTGCAAGCAGTGACACGGATGTTGACGACATTAATATCACTATTTCTGTCACTAAAATCTATAGTAAATACATTAGCAGCCACAAGCAGAGGTAGTTTTTCAGAGAGCTTGCTAATTGCATCGCTGCTGTGAACTTGGTTTTGCAGAGTGAATACATGACACACAGAGCTTAGAAAGAAACAGAAATCCTGGGAAGATTCAGACACAGGTTGAGAGCTGCTCTTCAATCTACAGACCTGTGTTCAGATGGCAGAGTGTGTTCTCATTACTGATATCACGAAATGCTACTTCCCAAATGGTGATCAAAGACACAAAGGCGGTTTCAGACAGAACAATTGATCCAGCACACTAAAGCAAAGTTAGGATCTAATAGAGTTGATGAGCAATGCTCTTAGGTTCAGAAGCTAGGGTTCACCTAATTCTTATGTATTTTGGATAGGACCACATCTGCCTTCAGGCATCTACCACTGCCTCACAGGGCAGAGAAATCTCAAATTTCAGTGACCAAGTTCATGGTGAGGGTTTAGTGAATGTGGTTAGAAGGTGACCAATGGCTGTGAAGGTATGAAACAGGGGTTTAGACTACAGCACCCTCACCTACAGAGCCCATACACCACTTCACGACTTAACTTTTGCTTCGGGGGCAAGCTGACCACCTGATCTCCTAGATAATGGAGAAAATGTGATTTTCAATTCTGTTCAATTAGTTACTAAGAAACAACCACTCTGCTTCTTTCACAAAGAATAACTACCATTCACTTTAACAGCTTGGATCCCCAATTTTATTTGTTATTTGTTATAAAGAAGGGTTCAAAATCACTTCCCTTTCTCCTTCTACTGAGAATCCTAGACCTTTAGAACTTGAAAGTTCTTCAGCTCTTACCTCTTCCTCACTCTGTATGTGGGAAATAATTAAGTAGGGGGATGGTGTGCAAGAGGAGAGTCCCTTTCAGAGCCATGATCTGGTGGGTGGCCCCAGACCCCAGACTCCTGAAACCCAGGGTTCCTCTGCCTGTTTCAACGAGGTGCCCAGAGGTTGCATGTTTCCTACAACCCAAAGATCCTCACACACCTTCAGAAAAAAACATAGACATATTCTTTTGATGTCAATGTCTTGGGTGTTATGCAAGTTGTAAAAGGATAAAGACGTTTTGTTTAAAGCAGCACATTTCACCACTGAAAAACGGTCTTCAATTCAACACTCTAAGAAGTACTCAGAAAATAGGAAAGGATAAGACATTCGTTTACTTGATGGTGCAAACATATTTTGGAAAGAAGAAACTGTATAAACAAAACAAGTCATTGGCAGTAAGATGTGGGGTTTCCCCATCAATTTAACATCAAATATCATATCAGGAAAGCCCATCTGCTGGTCTCAAGAAGACAAAAAGATTCATAAATGGGATGTTGTTAGAATTTGCCTTTTTCAATGAAGCCCTTTTATGTTCTGTTCTTTGTAACTGCCTAAGCAACAAAATATAATCTTAATTGGATATATTTGACTTTGTGATTAACTTGATTCATGTGGAACTTAAAGGTGGGAGTATACCACATAACCTATGAGAAAGTCTTCATGGTTCATGTGTTGTTGTTGTTTTTTTTAAAACAATGCTAATTCTAACTCCCCACATATTTGCCCTGCAGTGGTAACTGAAAATTTAAGAAAATAATGTCATGAATCATTGGGTATTTTATATTAAAGATTTAAGACTTAACAGTCTAAACTTTGTTCAATAATGTTTCATTCATTTGAATCCAATGAAATAGCAGTCTGCCGGACACTGTACTTTATTCATCTCATGTCTATGTTGGAACAAAGCGAAGGATATTTGAGATGGATGCCATTTTGAAAAAAAAGTGATTCACTTTTATTCTATATATTACAAAAAAATGGGCACAAAAATAAATCACCAAAAGAAAAAAAAACGATGCAATTTAACTTTAGGAGTAATGGAATATTGTATAGAGCATTATTATTCAAAAATTTCAATTGGGTATTTCATCATATTACACTCTTACTGCTGATTTTTGCTTTACGTAAATTCCTTACAAGTCTACATTGGATGTTGTTTTACAATGACCTATACCTTATTAACAATAAAGCTAAGTGGTGAGAGGCTGGGGATCAGAGGAAGTTAACAGACACATGCATTCATTCCAAGGTCATGGATCTGGCTCTATCCCGCAGTCCTAGCAAATACATGGTCTCGGCAAATTTGCCTCACCACTTTGCACTTGACTTCCTTTTCTGTAAGTTGGGGAAATAAAACCTACCTCCAATGCTTATTTCAGGGAGAATGAAAAGACCACAGGATTGGCATTCACTCTTGATGTCTTTATTATCTAATCCTTTCTTTTTTGAAATCAGATTTTTGAAAACTGGGTGTCAGAGAAGGAACCCCAAGTCACAGGAACTTTGAGTCATGCTGTTAGGTTATTCCCAGTAGTTATATTTTTTCAGATGTGCCTGGATTCAGGCTTATACTTATATTTATGTTTTATTGATAAAGATGAGCAGAGAGCTGGAAAGCTTTCCAAAGAAACTGATTTAGTCCTTCTCCTGAGCATCTGAAGGAGATGAGCTGTTCTCTTCCAGGCAATAGCCATGAGGCGCTGTAGCAACATGGTACCTAAACATCTCAACACATGACTTTTGCTTGTTTCATAAGTCATGACACAATGCCAGAAGCCTCCCAATCTGAAGTATTACCAATATTAGGCATTATCAGCAAAACCAGGAGAGAAATAAGGACCAGGGGAGACAGAAGAGAGAGCAAGTCACACTTGAGTGGGGTAGGAAGACAGCTTGTAAATCCCAAGTTACAAGCACATTCTCTTCCCCTCTTAGCTCTTCGGCTTAATGTTTTCATTTCTCTTCTAGTTCCCAGCTGACTCCTGAGGGAGGTAGGTGGGGGATCTCCCGCACTGGTCTGCTCACTGTTCCTTATATAGTCTTCCACAAAACCCCTCTCATTTGCAGCGCAGTTAAATATTATTAGAAAGGCACCTAATACATTCATGTTAAGGCCAGTGACTGATTATCCACTTTCAATCTTCTGTGGCACATCTGCTTGAAATCCAAATAAATCTCTAACTGGATCACATTCCAGGCAATATGAAGAAAATATATTTCCACATGGTGTCTGGTGTCTGCTTTGAAAAACTGGGCAGACAAAGATTCCAGACAAGTTAACTTTACACATAAGCCCAATTGCCTTGACTCTGTAAATGGGAAGCTCTCTTCTAGCCTTGCTCCCTAGAGAAGGCTTCTTCTCTTTTTATTAACAAAATCCCTGGAGCTCATGGGATTTATTTTAGTTTATTCAGACTTTCATTTGTGTGTGTGTGTGTGTGTATGTGTGTGTGTGTGTGTGTGTATGTGTGTAAGGTGCGAGAGAGGGGGAGAGAGAGAAAGAGAGAAAGGAGGAGGAAGAAGAAGAAGGAGGAGGAGGAGGAGGCAGGGAAGGGAGGAAAGAATGGAAATAAGGGAAGAGAAGAGAAAACACCTTGCACATTCATTTCCTCCTGGAAGCTCTTGAAGGATTCATCTCTCCCTTAGACTTGGATTCTCAAAGCTTCTAATGATTCACATCACTGCTCCTCCTAGACAGCTGGCTTGCACTTTGCTTGGGACTCCCCAGGTCAGAGTGGCCCATTTCACTGCTGTGAATTTATAGTGCCACAGGTGTATCTCTGAAAAATTAATAAGTGTAATTCAACCCATTATATACCCAATCAGTTGTTTCACAAAGTTGTAGTCATTGGATTGCCTTCTTCTGAGAAACACTAATAATTACTCCCATTATGTGTAATAGTTGTTCTAGGCATCCCTGCAAATACAGAAAAACTCATCTTGACACCCATGTTTCTGTTCAAATCATTTCAGTGATCATTGGCTCAGGGCCAATGATAAGGAATGTTTTATAAGAGCTGAGCTTTTTATAACATTTTTATCTGATAAAGGCATACTTAAGATTTCTTTCGTTTCTTTTGAAAATGAACTTCTCAGAGAGCATGCACTGTGTATTCAGAAAATGAAGACTAGGTCACTGTATATATATATTGTTTTAGTAGCACTGTTTTTGCCTCAACCAACTGAAAGATTTAATTATTTATGGATAGAGGAAGAGTAAAAGCTTTATGGCTAGCTAAGGATGTTGCTAATGTAGGTTAAGATACTGTTCCCTGAAAGTTTTTTTTTTCCTATTATCTTTTTATTTTTCCTACAGTCTGGGCATAATTAACTTCAAGACATATTAGTTTAACCTCAGTTTGTTTAAACCATTTCAGAACGTGTCGACTCAATTAACTGGGAAACTAAAACACCCCAACATTAGTCAAGGCTGATAACTTAAAAAAATAAAGTGTAACTTTTTTTAGGATTACAGAATTTGGCCTTAAAGACTAGCTTACACAAAGAATGTTTCTCGACAATTCTGCCTTGACTGGAAGTGCTGTCCCAGTGGAAACCCTCTCAAACCTTAGCACTGTTTATACCGGACGGAAAAAGCTCAAATGCCCCACCTCAGAAATTAACCTACAAGTATTAAGTTTTAAGTTTCAACAAAAATGAACCACCAGAAACTGGGTTATGGTTAACTCTACCTGAAACTCTCAAAGTACTATAAACAGTATAGTGTTGACCAAAAGAAGACACAATTTTCTCATGAAACTTTGTTTTAATGGCTCTCAAACTTTTGTGGAAGAGTTTTGGTCAGGTTGTTTCTATTAAAAAGTACTGATATAAAAAAAGAATAACTTAAGACACACACACATATACACACACATACACAAAAAATGGCCCACAAAACATTCTACTTTCCTTCTGAAGGTTTTATGGTGCATTGCTATCATTAACCAGTCTTTTACTATTAAACAGAAAAGGTCAGTTGAGAAAAAGCAGGTCTGAGGCCGTTCTCCCACCACTGAGTAAGATGGGGCAGCAGGTATTGGGGATAATATTCATTTAGCCTTCTGTGATTTCTGGACAGACTCGGTGACATTGTCAGCTCCATCTGCCTTCTTGTCCACTGCTTGACACCCACAGCAACTGTCTGTCTCATGTCAAGAACAGCAAAACGGCCTAGAGGAGATAGTAAGAGAAGCTCGCTACACACAGGCTTGCTAGGAATAATGTCAATGATGGCAGCATCACCAGATTTCAAGAATTTGGGGCCAACTTCCAGCTTTGTCCCAGAACATCGATCAAGCTTTTCTTTAGCTTGCAAACTTGTAAGCAATGTGAGCTGTGCGACAATGCAGCACCGGTGCTTCTCCAGCACTGATTTGACCTGGATATTTCAAAATATTCACCTGAGCAGTGAAATAGGCTGCTTCCATAGAGAGTCATTTTTGCTGTCACCCGCCACGTTGCCACAATGCACATCATTGAAGGAGACATTCTTGACACTGAAGCCCCAGGAAGAGCTTCGCTCAAAGCTTCACGGTGCATTTCAACAGACTTGACTTCAGTTTTAACTTCCACAGGAGCAAAGGTGGCCCCCATGCCAGGCTTAAGAACACCTGTCTCAACTTGACCCACAGGAACAGTGCCAATACCAGCAATTTTGTAGACACCCAGGAGCGGTAGGTGCAAGGGTTTGTCAGCTGGATGAGATGGTGGCAGGATACAATCCAGAAGGGCAGGCAGAGTGGTTCCACTGGCAGTGCCATCTTTACAGGTGACTTTCCACCCCTTAAACTAAGGCACATTAGCACTTGGCTCCAACATGTCACCATTCCAACTAGAAATTGGCACAAATGCTGCTGTGTCAGGATTATAGCCATTTTTCTTAATGTAGGTGCTAACTTCTGTAATGATTTCCTCATATCTTTTCTGGCTATAGGATGACACAGAGGAATCCATTTTGTTAACACTGACACCCAGAGCTGTTTCACACCCAGAGTGTGAGTCAGAAGGGCCTGCTCACGGGTCTGCCCTTTCTTACAGATATCTGCTTCGAACTCACCCACACCAGCAGCTATAATCAGGACAGCACAGTCAGCCTGAGATGTGCCTCTGATCATGTTTCTGGTCTCAAATTTCCACAGGCAGATATCAACGGTGATGCCATGGCTACGTTCAGTTTTCAGTTACCCATGACACAGGCACACTTAAAGGAGTCCTTTCCCATCTCAGCAGCTTCCTTCTCAAACTTTTCGATGGTTCCTGACTTGATCCCACCACATTTGTAAACTAACCAGCAATAGTAGACTTGCCAGAGACAATGTGTCCAAAGACAGCCATGTTGCTGTGGATCCTTTCTTCCCCATTTTGGCTTTGATTTAGCGGTGTTTTTCATGAACCCCCATGCTCTGGCAGCAAACTTGTTGTGACTAAAGTTCCCTGAAAGTGTTTGAGGACTAAGATTAATGTGGAGTAGTATTACTCCATAGAAGGGATGTGAACTCTTGTGCTGAAAAAATTGCTTTTTCCCCCAATGCCTGTAATTGAGACCACAGAAGAATTCTCCTTCATGGAGAAAAGTTGTCACTGAGATGACAAACAGCATGTATTCGTTTAAGTGAATAAGCAGATTGTTCAAATATTGGGGGTTCTTAGGATGCAAGATCATGTGGCTCCTCTTAGAAACTGTGGATACTTGCAATAAATCAAAAACACTTGGGTAGCTAATGGGAGAGGCGTAAAGCTTTTCAGGCAGTGTCGTTAAAAGAAGAGACATTGGAGAGTTCTGCAGGGGTGGATCCATATTGAACTACTCTCGTTTTTAAATGAAACTTCCAATACTTGCTGTTTAGTCACAGACTTAGAACACACATGAGAGGCAGTGAAAGGCAGCCTGGACCTAGGGTCCCTGGATGCCATCTCTGGTCCAATGTCAACTGCAAAGGAGCTTGAACCCCTGGAGCTCCATTTCTGTCCCTGCACAGTGAACTGCTGGATAGGGGTCTCTAAGGTTCTCAGTCATTGCATAGTCCAGGGTGAAGGTGCCCTATGTTTCATCTGGAGATGTTAAAGCTCCTGAGATGACGAGGAGTCACTTGGTGCTGAGTTGCCGACAACAACCTGCACTGGGATGTCTGAGTCCTAATGCTGAGTACTTCCCTGCCATTGGGGTATGAGAGCCATGTTCAAAATTATTTCCTATTAAGCCATTCTTGGCAGATTCCCATTTTTAAATTGTAGATAACAATGGCCATTATGACTATTTATGGGTGATAATCCATAATATCACAGGTTTCGTTAAAGATAAATAAATAAAATGCATGCAGTAACGCCCACATAGTTGATTTTTCAATCTCCAGAATAAATAGGATAAGGAAGGATTGATGAGGTCATTACCTATGACTAAATACATATTTTGGTCTTTAAACGCTTCATTTAAGACTGTTTAACACATACACACATGCATGCACACAAAAACAGGTCAAGCATACATTGATCAAGATGTAAACTAAGGGTGGAAAGGAAAATAAAAGCACAGAATTCTTTTCTTTTTCTCAAAGGGGGAGTAAAATGTTGTTACTTTGACAATAATATAAATACACTCTTTAACTTCCCTTGGAGAAGATTAAAACAGCAACTGGCAAAATAAAAATGAGTGTATTATTTTTCGAATGGTTGCAGACAACAAAAGACAAGATAAATCAAGCATTAAAATAAAAGTATGCATCTGAATGACTAAGGTAGACCAAAAATAATGGCAAAATAAAAGTAAAGGTATAAATATCCCTCAAATCCCAAGGCTAAGACAGCAAATTCCAAGGTAAAAATGTTAACACAATTTTTAGTTGATTTTCCATATACCAAGTTCACCACCCAGCTAATGTGCCCACTTAAGGTAAGATTCTCCTATAGTCCCATCTACATCACCATTCCTCCTTTACATATATTTCCTCCTGGACCATCCTTCCATTTTTCTCCACCTGCCTCATGGGCTACTTTTAAAGACTCACTTTCCTCTGTCAGAATTCATACACCATTCTAGCTTAAGTAGAAAAACAGGGAAATGCTATAAACAATACTTTTCTCCAAAAAAAATCTCTCTGAATTAAAGAAAGGTAATTGGAGAGATTATTACAAAGAAACCATTTAATTAGAAAAACGCAGTAATAATCCAGATAGTAAATAAAGAGGACCTAGGCTAGGAATAAATGGGAGAAATGAGTCTGAAGTATGCATGATTTGAAGGGGAAGGGTGGTTAAGTTAGGGAGTTATGGATGGCTCCAAAGTTGCTAATATGGGTGATTCATTGGTGATGACACTATAGATAAAAGAAATAGTTTTAGAAGTACAGCTTTGATAAGGGGTTTGTTTGGGACATTTTAATTTTGATAGACCCATAGTGCGTTCCAGAAGGGAAATCTAGAAAGTAGTTGAGAGGCATCTGTTTACCAAATTGTAACCAGTCTGGTTGTATTTTGGATTATTTTGACTGAGTGCCAGCTATTACAAGAAGTGATCATTGAGATACAGAGAAATGACTAGATATTGTGCTTGACTGTTTCAGGAAGGAGGAATAACTTTTTGCCACCACTCGCCAGCTATTACCTAAATGCCTACTTGAGGTCATTAATGGAAATGGATTAAGCCAATGCTCTGTTGGCACTGGTGAGACATTAAAAGGAAAGCTATGCTATAAGCAAAGTCATATCATGTTTGAGCTCTTGAAAAACAATCTTAGCTACATGTTACATAAACCTAAACAGCAATGCTAACGATGTCAACCTAAATTCATCTGAATTTGACTACCAATGTCTCAAACTAACCTCTTCCCACTTTTAATGCCCCAAGATCCCTGGTCTATGTGAGCAATACCTTCCTCACACCAAGAGCCTTTAGGAGCCCTCCATCACGTCCCTCTGGCATCAGAGTGGCAACATTATGGATCATATAGACATGTTGGCTAGAGAGGTAGGTCACTTTTGTCAAGGAAGAAAATTTAAAGAGTCCAAGGATCATAATTCTTATCCTCTATAGTAAAAATGGCATTGTTGGTGATTTAAGAACTTTGGATAGCGCTATTCAGCCAGGATAATTATAAAGAATACCCTGCTGTGGAATATCATTCCATAGGTCTGTAAATTTGCTGTCACTATTCCTGTTTCAGCTCATCTTACACATCAAAAACTCATATTGTCTATAAAATCGAAGATATAACATATAACAGTTATATCTAAAAAAAATCTTTTATGGGAAATCACTTCACAAGGTGATTGTTGGAACATAAAGTATTCGTAGTTATTTTAACCTATCACAGACCTGGGGCACAGGACACCAAGATTTAAAGTCAAACTCTTATACTCTTTTGCCAGGCTCTTGGAAATAACACAGTGAAATCTAAAATAGATGGAGAACAATACCACAGAATTAGGATCTTTGCTCTTAGAGTTACTGGACTTAATTCTTGCTTCAAATGGGAACAATAATAACACCGACTTTGAATCCAGTACTACTTTCCTACACATTGTCAACTGCTTTCAAATTTCATCTTTGACCCTGAAGTGCAAATTCACTCCCTTCTCTGCCACACTGCTATGACCTTCCAAATCACCATCTTTATCACTTTGTGTCTGAGTTTCAGGGCTCCCGAAACATGTTTTGTGTTTCTGGAGACAAAATGCAGACAGCCAGCATGCATTAAAAAAAAGGAATCTGTTAGGGTGAATGAAGAATAGATTATTTTATTTTTATACAGTTTTGATTAATTCCAGTTTTAGTTAAATGGCATTTTATCGGTCTTTTCAAGACTTTTTCTGTGCAGCAACATAATTCAAGGAGAAAATTGAAAAGTTTGAAACTTAATTTGTGTGCCTTAAAAAAAATAGAAGGCAGACTTAAAAGATTGCTTGTTTGAGCTGGGTTTTGTTGTTCTTAATTTTTTAAATGAAGAATCAGTGTATATGTATTTCTAGAGAGAGGAAACAAAGAGTTTCAAATATCAAAAATTAATCATTTGACTCACTACCTATTTTACCTGTTCAACAGAGTATTTTCAGGACTCAAGACTAGATTGTTCAATATCTATATGTAAAGGCTCCGGTGTATCTAGAACTTTTAAGTTGCCAAGTTAAAATGAAGAATGGGATCTTCATTTTTTAATTATAAAAATTAACTCTTGCATAAGATAAAAAAGAATCAACTTGATACAACTCTCTTACTCTCATTCTCTGTTCTGTTTTGGGTTCATTTCTAGCGCATTTGGGCCCAAGCAACTGAATAATGAATAAGATTTCATTTGATTTATCTTTATAGCAAATGAATAAATTATTTCCTAGATAGTTTAGAGAATGGGTGCTGGAAGATGTAGCCTGATGGGGGCTCCATTCCCTATGATGATCTGGGGACACTATTTGGTCTCTATGAAGATAAAATATCTGGTAACACATGAACAGGTAGAATATAATCAATCCTGTGTGCCTTTTGGGAACAGTGGTGAATTTGCAGCATGTCCATTTAGGTCAACTAGAACAGCATTTCTGGAGAGCCCTTCACCTGCTGAGTTCTGGGTCATGGTGGAGCTGGCCAGGCCATTTGCACAGCACTGGGGTTGGGGAGGCGACGCAACAGCCATGTAGCTTGATGCTGTGCAGGTGCAGCTGCAGGTCAGCATGGTTCAATGGCTGGAGCAGCTACTGGCACAACTCCTTACCTCCAACTTTCTCTCCTCCCATTTTCCCCGCTTTATGTCTTTCTTCTCTGTAGTTCACTCCATCATCAAACATGTTGGCTTGGAGTTGGTGAGAGAGGCAAGTAGACGCCACACATGACCTTTGGGAGGGGGGACCTACCGCCTCCCTCAGCCTCAGGTATTCCAGTTCAGCCAGGCTCTCCCTGCATCCCACCCATCTTTTCCCCTGACAGCCTATCCAGTGAACTTCAGGTTCCATCCATCACCAGCACCTTGCCTAATTCCCACTCTTGTGTGTTTGCCTGTTTGATCCCACCCTGGTGCCACACACTACTGTTGGCCTCCTCCTGGCTTGTCCTATTAGTTAGTGACTCATTTTGCTCCTTCCCTACTCCCTGCTTCTCTGTTCTGATCTACACTTATGGGAGTAGACCAAACCCCATCCTTGGCATGAAGCCTTCCCTGGCATTTTGGTAAAAGCCCTTTCTCCCGCTGCTCCCAGGGCACTCTGGCCTCCTCTCTCTGAGCATCGACTGCATCCTGCCTGTATGGCAGCTCCGTCCATCTCTGTCTCCTCTTATACATTCCTCGAGGGCAGACACAATGTTCCACTCATGTTTGTATCCCCAGGAGCGGCTCTCACTGTGCCTGACACAGAACAGGAGTTCGATCAATGTCTGTTGACTTGAAATCTGGCCCAGTTCGCTTCATCCTCTGCCCCTCTTGGGCACTGCTTCTGTTGTCACCATGACGAGATCTAAAAGACAGCTCTACCCTTCGGTCCCTCTGCTCTTGTTTTATCTATTTTTATAATTTGTATGTTGTCCCTGCTTTAAGCCAGAAGCCAAGCACTTTGGTGATACATTTTCAGTCAGGTTAAATGTTTGGCTTTCTTTTTTCAAGTAGGAAGACTTTCACCAGATGAATTAAGAGTTTTCTTTTGAAACTTTATCATAAAATAAATGGAGCGAGGTAACAGAATGCAATAAGGCAGCACATAATATACTGAAGTATTCAGCACACAGTAAATTCTCTGTGGATTGAATGACTGAGGGAATAAATTGCTAAATTTACTAATTAACTGAAACCTAACCAAGGGTCAGGACTATTAGATATACGTGCTGCTGTCATTTTAAATAATATGTTCTGTGGTTTACAACGCCATATTCGTTTTAGGATATTGAAATTGCATCTCAGCCTATGACTGTTTCACATCACAGCCACCACCAGAGTTCTAGTGCCCGGTCCCACCATCTTCTTCCCTTTCCTTCCCCTTCTAGCCCACAGTCTTGTGTCATGTGAATTCTTTTGAGGATTTCCTGTTATTTGTTTTCATTCATCATATTCCACATGAGTGAAATACCTTGTATTTCTTGTTTTCTTTCTGACTGTGGTCATGCTTAATAATGTGCCTTGAGAATTTTCCACAGAAATAGATATTTACCTGGATATAGTTGTGCCAGCAGGCAAGGCCTTCTTTTCTTTGAGCTGCATTAATTTATCTTTATTTGGAGTTTGTCATAATAGCTTACAAGGAACTTTAAATTATTCTTTATACAAGATAGTATGTTTTATATTTTGAAAAATGCAGAACAATTAGTAGAGCAGAATGTCTGAGAAATTGCTGTCATAAATCTAAACCTATTTTACTTGTCTAACATTTATGAGTCAATAGTAGTATCTTAAATAACCTCTCGACATTGCATAATACATGAGAATTTTATAAGAATACTTTCATGCAGTACACCCTGGTAGAGAAGCTGTTAGCCACAGTTCACATATAATGCAAGGTCCTAGGTTCAAGACCCAGGGCCCAGGGAAAACAACCAAGATGAAAAACTAAGTAAAAAAAATAAAGTGCTTCTTCCTTCTCTCTCTTTCTGCCTGCCTGTCTACTCACTCTCTTTCCTGCCTGCACCCTTCCTTCAAAAAAACAAAAACAAAAAAGAATTCTTTCATGCACCCCCATGTTCATCAAAATATTATTCACAATAGCCAACATTTGAAAACAAGCTAAGTGCCCATCAGTGGGTGACTGGACAAAGAGACAGTATACATACACAATGGAACATTTCTCAGCTAAATTTTTCACAGAATTATGAAATAATGCTATTTGGAACCACGAAAATGAACCTAGAGGTTATAATGCTAAGTGAAATAGATCCGATGGGATAACACAAACATGATGGGAGTTCACTCATATGTGGAAGATAAAGAAACAAAACAAATGGACAAACAACACAAAACACCCTAGGCAAACTCTTAGACTATAAAAGCAAAAGACTGCCTCTCAGAATTGACCTGGGTAAGGGGTGGGCAAATTCAGTAAAAGGGTCAATGGTAAGTGTGAGCATAATGTAGTATATACAGGTGCTGGTTTACAATGTCACACATCTGAAACTTATATAATGCTAAAAATCAATGTTACTTCAACAAAAAAAAAATTTAAATGAAATAAAACTCATGCAGATAAAAAAAGAATTACCTTAATTCTGCTTTATGAACTTGAAGAAGCTCCTAAGTTATCAGGGATTTCACGAGGAAATGCATACAATTTTGTCTTGAAAGCTTTATGTTTCAAAACATCTTTCCTCCAAAGAAGTCTCATTATTTATAAGTCCCTCATACATTTCAATTTACAATCACTGAATATGTAGACAATTGAGTGTTTAAATGTACAGGCACAAACAATCATCCATCATGCAATTTATACACTTCTGCTTCCCTATAACATTGCTGACTGATTGCTCAACAGAGACACAACCCTGTCTGATTTGTTTCAAGGGCGCTAAAAAGTACAGAGCAGCCCCCTGCCCTAAAAGGGTTTTCAAAAAATATGCAGCCTACTAAACATTTATTCATTAAAATGCGTGTAACTGAGCAAAAGACATCACAAAGTATCTGGGGAAAGTGTGGTGTAGCCCATGCATTGGGCCTATAAGTTCGGGGTAGAAAGACATCTGTCTAAAGGAAAAGTCTCTTTGAGCAGGTAAGACTTAAGCCTACACTTGAGGGATGGGTTGATTCACAAAATTTGTCTTTTCCAGATTTTTCCAGAAATCACAAAATAAAATTAGTAAATGTTAATACTCATCTGGCGAGTATAGAAAAATGCATTGACATCACTTCATTACCAATTTGGACTTAGAGCAGACGTGGGCAAACTGTGCTCCAGCGGTCAAATTTAACCTGCTGACTATTTGCACAATATGTGAGTTGAGAATGGTTTAGTGGTTGCTAAAAATTAAAAAAAAAAAATCAGAACTAGAATGGCAGTTGCATCAAATTTAATGTCAACCATACTCATGTACGACTCCTTGTTGTCAGTGGTTGTTTTGTGCTATAAAACTGGATTGATTGGTAATCTACAAAGTCAAGAATATCATCTATACAGCCCTTTGCAGAAAACAGTTTTCAGTTCCTGGTTTAGAAACAGGGATTTAGACTGAAGACAGATTTTGTATTGTCTTCTCAAGAACACAAAGTGCCTTGTGTGATGTATGGACACAGGGATGAGCACCCTGCAAACATGACCTATGTGGGTATGTGGGTCACACAAGTTTTTGTGAAATAAGTACTTTGCCATGTGTACACTAATAAGGCTGTGAGGCAGGGAAAAATGGAATTCCTGAACAGACAATAACTTTGGAGATGCCAAGTGATACTTAAAGGTTTTCATATGCTAATGTGAACTCTGAATCTACAAACATTTCTCAAGTGTACCCTACCCTGGCCCCATTTCCTACTCCATTTTCCCTTCAACACGGGGTACCAAATAACACAATTATTCCCTAAAAGAGAGTTGGGAGAACGTTCTATAAATGGTGTGAAGATGGTGATGATGAATAACATTCATTAAATACTTGCTGGGTTCTTTGAAAATTCAACCACAAACATCATATGATACAGGATATTCTATTGAGAATTTGTAATCTCAGAAGTTGCATTCTGATATTAACATTGTCAACACATATCATCTACTTCTTGATGACCTATAAGAAGGAAAGTCTTGGCAAAGAAATATAGCTTCTGAAGGCAGAGAAAGTCTACAGGCATTAGTGCTGTGCCCACTGAAAGCAGACCAAAGGGTTTAATGCAGCAGAAAGCCAAGGTAGCTAGGTTATCAACCACCACAGATTTCACTCAGAGCCTCTAATCAGCAGGACCACTTGGAAAAACAAACAGCCTGCAAGGGATAATCGCTGCTTGGAAGTCAAGTTATGCAAAATATGTTCCCTTTGTGTGAATACCACAAGTCTCTGAATTGGCTCCCAGTAGAGACAGCCATTGAGGCTGATAGAATTATCTCACTTACTGATTTCTACAGTTTGGGATTATTCCTAAAACTTTGACTTCTTTTTTTGATTTAGTATCATGGAGAGAAGCCCTGACACATCAGGGGATATGATAATAAAAACAGACTGCCAAAAAAACATGACAAGAGCTGGCAGTTTGGTGAAAGGCTCACCAGAGCTTGGAGCATTTCCTTATTTTGCTGCACACTTTACCCACTGTTGCAGTTCACTTTCCCAAGGAAGAATTCACCTGCCTGTAAAGCAGCGACTTCACTCTCTGGGGGAACGGAAGATTGTCTCTATTTGTCCACCGGGGAATTGCCTGGGTGTGGTGGAAACGCAGGAGGTCTGCCCTTACACAGCTGAGGGAGCTCTGAGAGGGGGCCCAGTTATAGCCTTATGCTTTATCTGTGATTTCTCTACACTTCTTTAATTTCTTGAAGAGTTTTACCCCTTGATCAAGAAAGAAAAGATCTGTAAACAAAGACTTCCCTTGTGAGACAAAAAAATGAGAACAAAACACTACACTTATTTTAGGGATGCTGTGAAGACTAAATGAATTATTTTAGTATGTATTTGTGTGTGTGTGTGTCTTAAAAGATGACAAAACTTAATGTGAAGTAGACAAAATATGTCAGCACAGACTCTGTTATCTTATTAGTGTTTACATAGAATCCAAGAACTGTTGCAAAGATTCCTAAAGACAATGAACCTCAGAAAATTCTAGAAGAAATTGGTAGTGTGTAATTTGCTCTCCATGAATCTCAGTGAGCATCTTCTGATTGACACTAATTCTCATTTGGCATCTAAAAGACCGGCAGTTCATAGATCTCACTGAGACCAGTGGGTGAGACTATCACCCTGCTATATTTTCCTTGGACACAGATAATGATGGTCAACTCAGCATTACTCTTATGACCTCTAGACACTACTATCAAAGTGACTTCCTCTGTGCTACAGAACTGGATGCTGTTCAGCTGGTGTTGCTGCAGCCATCTTGTCACCATGAGGAGAGAGACTGAAAGAAAAGACAACGCAGTAAGGTAGGGAGAAGCTGCATTCTGATGACATCATTAGAGCTGGATTAGACTGTGGTTATTTCTAGTCCTATGAATGGTAGGGGGTTTTGCTTTGTTATTTTTGTTTTCGGTTTTTGTCTTTGGTTTTGGTTTTTTTGGTTTTAGTCACTTTGGGCAAAATAAGAGTCCTAGCTGAATTGTAACCAAAAATTTAAGCATCTGTGCCTCACTGAGAAGGATCATAGTTTTTTGTTCTGTTTTTAAGGAAAGTTACAGGCAGGAATGAAGGTGAGTAGGCAGGCAGGAAGAGAGAGGAGGAAGAAGCACTTTTATTTTATTTAGTTGTTTATCTTGGTTGTTCCCACTGGCCCCATCGGGGACATAAATCCAGGTCTGTGGGATTAAGTGGACTGTGCCCATCCTCCACTCCACCAGGGCACACCTAGGACATGGGTTCTATGAATACGGCCTTAAGAACAGTGAGGTGAACCTTACATTCTATTAGGAAATGTAAGTAAAGGAACTAGCAGAAATAAAGAAACAAGCATGAGACTGGCATTTTCTGTTTATTAAAACCTCTTATCCATCTGGGTTATGATATTAATATTTTGTTCCTATTTCTGACTTTCAGAGTAGCCCTGCCCTGCTGGGGTTTGGCCTGTGAGCTTCCTAGTTTATAACACGTAGTGTTACTTTGTCCTTGTGGCAACCTTGTAGGCTAACCCGTCATCACTGCGACACCCAGATGCTCATGTTTCTTCTTTTTCTTGGATTACTGATGAGAGAATGAAAGCTCATCTCAGAAGACAGTGCAGCTGTGTCCATTGTGATCATATGCGATTACTAACGTAATCAAGACATATTTGGAGGGAGCCATTACCATGCCAGGCACTGTTGCTGGCACTGAAGCTATGGTAGTGAAGACAGACCAGCATGGCTTCCCTTCCGGGAACGACATTCTAGGAGAGGGAGAGAGAACATAAACACAATGACTCAATAAAATCCGAGGATGTTAAATGGTAAACTACATGAAAGGAACCCATGGGGTTACCAAGGAGAGCGGAAGGATGTTACAAATTTACATACGGGGTGTTGGAAAAGCATCAAGAAAGTAATAGTTGCGTACAGAGGCTGAGGAAGAGAGAGAGCGCAAACTGCCAGCAGAAAGCAAGCACATGAAAAGCCGTGGCATGAGAGCAGGCTCCCACAACATGTGTGTGCTCCAGGGACAGCAAGGAAATCTGAAAATCTGAAGGGCAGGCCAGCTCAGGTGGGAGGGACACCAGGAGGGAGGTCAGAGAGGGAAGAATGCAAGGAAGCTAATGGTAGAGAAAGTCGCAGAATTATTAAAGCCACACAAAACCATAGATTGGAGTACTTTACTTTTGTATCATTGGAAAACACTGGACATTTTAATCAGCATGCTATGATTTGATTTACGTTTTAACAGGATCGTTCTGGTGGTATTAGAGTAGACGAGGGTACAGAGGCAGAAGCCGAGTCTCCATACAAGACTATGACAATAATCCCAGTAAGATACAATGATCTATTAAAGACAATAATGATCTGGTAAGAGGCAATGGTTCCAGTAATAGACCCTAGGAAGGGACAAAGATCCCAATAATGGATAACGATCCAGTAAGAGACAACAATTCCAGTAAGAGAATGATCCAGTAATGAACAATTACCCCAGTAAGAGACAATGATCTTTTTAAAAAAACAAAAATACCTTAGATCAAGATGGTAGCACAGAAGGGTTAAGGGTTTGCAGAATGTGATAAAGTCAACAAGAGGAAGCCAGGACACCATAACATGGCAAAAAAAAAAAAAAAAGGCAAAATCCAACCTTCTTGGCCATGGTCTCAGCACCTAGATGACTGTCCCACCCCCTCATGTCCTGCCCACTCTCCCTGAAGGAGATGCTACCCTTCAGTCACCCTACAGAGCTCAGCTTTGAGAAGCTGCCCCAGAGAGCTTCTCCTGGAACATGGCTCTCCAAGCCCACATCACACTGTTTCCTCCTCAACTCAAGCTGTAGAAATGGGCTTTACGTGTTGATCAAGGTCATATCCCTGATCTTTGAACTGTGCTGCCATAGAGAACTATTCATAAATATGACTTAGTGAATAAATGAAGTCATATCCTTAGTGCACCCTTTTTCATCTACTGATCTACTTTCTTTTTTATAAAATGGAGTAATAATCTCCTGACTAAATTTGATGAGGTGAATGGCTACGTGTCCATGATAGATGCTGACAGGAGGATACACACAGATACCGCTATAACTCACTGCATTTCGATTTATGCAGCTGAAGAATGCTTCACTGTTTTTGCTGACTTTCTCTAAATTTTGAAAGCCAATTTTTCACTTTTCATTTCATGTTTTTCTTTGCCTTTCTAAAATATTTGTAGTACATTTTGAAATATTTGTCAAAAAGAAAGGTCTTTGGATTTGACCAAACTTTTGTGAAAGCTTTTTTTAATTCAAACAAACAAAAAATGTTTCGGTGAATCCCCCCCCAAGGGAGATTGGGTGCTGACCTAAACTTGTTTGCTTTTCTGTTCAGTATTTTCCCCATCGACCTCCCTCCGGGCCTTCAAAGGAATTACTGCTACACAAAGGGCTGCCTTGATGGTCATGCTCACTTGGTGTTTCTGGTCTAATGGAAGAGTGATATTGAAATAACAGAAAACTGCATTTTTCTCATTTTTATTTTGATAGCTTAACATTTCAAGGAAGTTATTCTTCCTCTTCTAAAAAGTATGACATAGAAACAGAAAATTGAATGCTAATAGAAAAATAAATACCATAATACTTGAAAGAAACCAAAAAAAAAAAACTAAAAACAAAACCCATTCTTTTAAATAACACTGCTTTCTAGTTTCTACTGGGGACTTACTCTATAGTTTAAAATAGCCTTGGAAGAAATGAATTTTCTCATTAATCTCCTCAAAAACTTTGTGAAATATGTACTAGCATTACTACCATTTTGCATATTTGGACTCTGAGGAGGAGAGCAGTTAAGTAGAAATTTGCTTTAGATTATAGAGCTCAGGGCTAAGCCTGTAGGATGCCCTCATGATTCTCAATTCCCTCTAGAAATTCTACTTTTGTGTTCCTAAATTCTGAATCTTACTTTTATTAGACCCTCACCATCTCACTCTCCAATTTTGGTGAACCTTTCATTGTAGTAGCCAAAGCAAAGAGGAAAGAAAGTTGTAGAATTCTTTCTCCTCCAACCCCTTGTTCATTGTAGACCTTGCTATAACGACTTCTTGAAATACTCCTTTGATCTGACAACTCCCCTATAGGCAAAGCATGATGTCTCTCCTTGCCCACAGAACACAAGTCGAACTTCTTTGGCATTCAAGATTCCTCACCTTCTGTCTAGGCCACTTCTCCAGTCTTTTCTGTTTCCCCTTTTCATTTATACTCATAGCCACAGCATATGAGATTCTTCCCTGAAAGCCTGCAGTGTGCAGGGAGCCTGTCTCTAGGACCTGAATTCCGGCCCATTGTTCTGCCAGAGACTTTTGAAACACCCCTTGAGCTCTCCAACTCTATTTTCATGTATTCCCTCTTGCATGCATCCATCTCCATTTTTCTGTCCAGACCTTGTCATCGTCTGAGGGCTGCTCGGTTTATTTATTCTTGATCATGTCTTTCCTGATCACCACAGTCAGGAGCAATTTCACTCCTATTTAGCCTTCAGGTAAAATTTATTTTGAACCATAGATTTGGTGTTATTCTCATATTGCTTTGAATAAGAACCTGTCTAATCTCCTTTACTGGATTTCAATCATTTGCATATAAGGAACTGTAAGAGTCAGGATAGGTTAGGTTATAGTGCAGTAACAACAATAAAAAAAAATCAGTGAGTTACAACTCTAAATGCACATTTCTATTTCATGCTATATAACTATTAGCTCTGATTTTGTCAAAGCATCATTCTCCACAAGATGGGAAGTGGACAGTTACAATTGAAGATGATGTGAAGGTAAATTGAACACTAGTATTGAGGGCTTACTCCCAGAATTGAATGCATCACACATGCTACATCTGTTCACAGTTTATGTGCACACTAATCAATCAAGAATAAGCTCAAAAAGAGTGGCAACTTTCAAATGCATCATGGTCCACGAAAGAGTAGAAGCAAAACATGTATAAACTTCCCTAGTAACTACCACAACCCTCTTCATATGCATGTATGCCACAGAACAAAAGCCCTCCCTTACCTCTGCATTTCAGACGAGTCACCAAAAATATCTTGTATTTCTCTCCCACAGTCAATGAGAGGACTCAGTAGGCACATATCCCCTTGCTATGGCTCCAAGTGCCTCATAACTATAAAGTATAAACCCCAAAAGACCAGGCTATGGAGTCAGCATATGCCCAGTTGCCATATGACTGTTTCACACACAACCAACAGTGCCCAGCTGATGAGAAAACTAGGGGTTGTCTCAGCTACTGAAAGATCAAAAATCTCAGTGGCACAATGAAAAGATGAAAGAAGCCTCTATTGCTCATTCAAATATCTACAGGTTACTGGAGTTTAGCTTATCCAAACTGGCCTCAAACAGGTTTGTGTCTAAGACTCAACTTGGGTCTAGCCATTGCACATGCCTCTTATGCTCTGGGAATAGCTACTCAAAGCATATTCTCTTTTGGATGAAAGGAGGGAGCACAAAAGTGCCTGTCCAATTTGGCAAGCACAGTTTATTCCTGTGTTTGAATTACAACTGATAACATCAATTTGAGCAAAAGTAACCCAATCCCAAATCAAGGGTGGAAAAAAAAACATTCCATCCACCAGGAGATAGAACAAATCAGGCAGCAAAGAGAGAAGCATGGTAGTTTTCCCATGGATGAAGTGTGTTTTTGTGAGCAAGCATCTCCTCTCCCTGTCCTGGTGTACACAGAGGAGGAAGGAAAAGTGTGAATTTTATGGTGGCACCTCTGATTCTCAAACAATACTTCCAAGAGAATTTCTAGAGGCCAGAAAGATTGGGTGTGTCTTAGCTACCCAACTGTAGTCAAGTGGTACGATGTGCTTCCTGACTGCACTTTTAAAAATGAATGGACTGCTGTCCTCCCACAGAAAATGACACAAGGCAATGTTGGACCACTAGAAGTTAGAACGTAGGGGCTGTGTGCACTCCTAGCATAATTACATCAACCACGCATGTCAGATTTGATGTGGCATTTGCTGGCAGTAGCACTGATATCTCTCAGCTCTAGCCAGACTATTAATGCTGAGACACAGACTCTCACAGGAGACCTGAAGTGGGTAGATTCTTCTTCCTTCACCAGCTGATCAGGGAGAGATTCTCAAGCAGTCCGTGTCTGAGAATGCACTGCAATTGCTACCCAGTTGCTGTGGGTGGCATCCGCTTACATACATAACCCCACTATGCAGAATATCAAATTTATAACGACCCAGAGATGGCCCATGTCTTTAGGATAATGGTGCCAATGAAGGAGAAAAGAGTGCTAATTCAAGGATATTCATGGAAATCAGACTGCAAGGAAGCATCTTAAAAAATCATTAAAAATAACCCACTTGGACAACTCTTATTTATGCAGCAGGTCCAAGAAAAGTAAGACATTCAAACATCGCTGGACACAAAATTTAATTCAAGGGAAAGACCACATAAGTCCAGGCAGGAGACTGAATCTGCAGCTTCTAACTTAAACTGGGTCATGCTGGTGTGAATGGAGTCCATCTGGAGGACCCGAGGAGCAGGTCAGAACAAGGAGCTGGATTTGAAAATTCCAGTCTGCCGATTGCAGCATTGGGCTCTATAATTTACTGTGAGGGGCATAATTTATATCCCAAATTGGGTCCGTGTGGTCAGGTAAATTCTTCCTGTCAAGTCTCAACAGATGGCTGGTGTGCATCCTGCTCCATGAAAAGAAGAATGTGAGAAAATATGAACATGGGCTGACTTTCCAGGGCCTGAAATATGCGCCTGTCTTCAGAGGGGAATTGCTCTGTGAAGCTCCGGAGACCCCATGCCTGGGCAGTCTACACAGGACCAAGGGAACACTTTGAGATGATGAGCACATTCAATTTCTTCTGCCAATAAAGTAGCCATTGGCCCCATGTGGCTCTTGAGCACCTGACATGTGGGGAATGTTATTGAGAAAATGAATTTCCAATTTTATGTAATGGCAATTAACTGAAATGTTAATAGCTACATGTGACTAGTGGCTACCATATTGGGTAACACAATTCTGGACTTGTCCTGAGGCTCTACACTGACATACTCCGAAGCAACACAAACCACCCAACTCTGCAAATTCACAGCATCACTGCCAATAAGTGAACACCAAGTACAGGGCAGTATCTTAAAAACACTTTCAGTTGTCAAAAGGAAAAAAAAAATCCTGCTTCTGGGCAGACATCTGACTGAATAATCATTTGGTGAAGAACTATGTGCCACCTTGAATCTACCTGGCAGTGCCTTCTGTGCTGGAATTTTTATCTGCAAACTTGAGAAAGATGACAAGGTTTTAATGATTAGCTCCTCTGGGCCACATTACTTAATTATACAGAACATCCAGGGATGGGCACATGGGTCTTTTATGGTAAATGATATGATGATCTTAAAAACTCATTAATATGTCATGAACCATGCAGACATTTACTAATTAAACAATTAGCCCCCTGTTCTTCTCCTTTGTCCGTCCTAAAGATTCTTGGTTACCCAGATCCTCAATTTAGCTGAAGGTCCTCCTCTTCTTCTCCCAGAGAAAATCGCTCATAAAGCAAACTCTAAGGGTAAATGACTTCTCCAGACAGTTTCCCAAGTTGGTTACAAAGAAAATCAGAGCTGATTTTTCTAGTATAAATTAATGTGGGTGTTTAACCAGTTTAAATAAATCATCCTGATCTGCAAACCAATTTTAGATCTATATGAAATAGCATCTACTCTAACAGGCACCAACACAAACACAAACAGGCATCTAATCAGGCTAGTTAACATCTCCTTGTTAAAAATACAAAAATAAAAAAAGATAAAATCAATGACTTGAAATGTGTCATTATGATTCATCATATAACACCAATACCAAGAAATGTGCAGTGTTCTTCATTTGTCTCCCTGGAGGTTTTGAATATCCACAATGCTCTCTGCAAGTTTTGGCTTCACCGTATTTGTGCTGAAACTATGCTCAACTGCAGCACAAGGCGAGTATTATAAAGAAAGGTTTCTGACACAGAGTACACATGTGTATTTTGAAAAGGAAACAAACTAGTCTAAATTCAGAGTAGAGATTTCTAAACACCCTTCAGAAGAATGGCAACACCTGAGTATTGTTTTCAGCTACACTTGGCTTATCTGTTTCAGGGTTCAACTCTACAGCTCTAGTGACTTGCAGAGAGAGCTGGCTGACCAAGTGGTTGAACATTACCAAAGGGTGAAAAGCTGGGTGGTTACGAGCTGGTATACAGGTCAATCACCGAGGGACAGTTTTCGCTGGCACTATTCAGAGTTGACGAGCTGTCTTTTGCCTTCTTGTTTTTACTAGTGGCGCTGTCTTTTGCCTTCCTGTTTTTACTAGTGGCGTCTCTTTCTGTTTTCCAAGTAGGTAGTGAAAATCACTGAGCACCATATAACATCCTTTATTATCAGCAGGAGAATCTGCATAGGTAGGGATCTCACATGTTCTAATCTTAGGGGAGAGCACACTGATTATCCCCTGCATGAGAGAAGCTTGGAAGGGTCCTAGGGACCCCTTTGAACTGTGTCTGGGGCACCAACTGCACCATGAAAGCGCTCTTCGTGGAGACACATTAGGTTTCCAACTTTGCTGCCGATCAGAAGCATCTTCACAAAGAAGTTGAACTTAAGATTCAGGAGCCCTCACAGGCGGGGCTCTTATAAGTACTGGGAGGGAGCGGTGGGTTGCCAACAGGAGGCATACTTTATAAAATATCCAGGTCAATTGCCAAAAGGGATCTCAGAAAACAGAGTAGGAATCTCCAAGACTACAATTAGTTGGTGGGATTTCTTCTCCTATCTAAATAAATATTAACCTTCATATTAATTTATAGTTTTAGTTTTAAATATATTTTTTCAAAGAGAAGCCTCACCCCAAATTTTGTAAACTACGGGAGTTCCGGTAACATGAAATGACGCTTCAGACAATGAGTGTGTTCAGATGAAATGAACTCGTGGACCACCACTGCCAGAATCTATTATAAGATAACTCACTGATGTCACACAAAGTTGTATGAGTGCTTAAGAGTTAGTTATTCTGCAGAAAAGCAGCAGAATAGTCTTGCCCACTGAACAAGATGAGGAAACACAGGTTCTACATAGAAAACACTGAGCTCTGGGGACAGAGGGGCAGATTCTTCTCACATCTAGTGAAAGAAGCTGAGAGGTCTTAGGAATTTGGTTTCTCAAGTCCTCTCTGCTGGTCTGTAAGAGGGAGGAGTGGGGTGTGAATCCTTAGTATTATATGCATGGTTCAGGAAGCATTTTAGAGAAGTTTCTAACATCCGTGATGCTCTCTGCTAGTTGTAAGTTAGTCATGTTTGTTGTGTCAAAGCTATGCTAACCTCAAGCCCCATCCCACAACATCTGAATCTGAGTCTGCATTTTTACAAGATTCTGGGTGATTCATATTGACATGAAAGTGGGAGAATTGCCAGCGTTGTAATAGTCACTGTTAGGTCCCCTTTCAGGTCTAAATTTCAGTCCTGAACTGAATAGGATACATGGAAATTAACTGAATTTTTAAGGAAAAAAATGTTAAATTAGACTATTGTTCAACTTTACCTCCTCATTACCATCATCTCATTCCCAATCACTCCAGGCTTCCCTTTTATCTTCAGGCAGTCCAGTCACATTTGCCTACCACCAATATTGTTAGATTCATCTAATTTCTTAAGATAAAGTAACAGGTCAATTTCAGTTTTAATTAATTATTGTGATCTTTTAGGGGGGGTGTTCAAAGATTCTAAAACTCAACAAATAAATAAGTGAAAAATATATACTATCTTTAATTCACAGTAATTTCCTAAAATCTAAAATACAGATTGTGTCTTTTAAAACTCTCTCTCTCTCTCTCTCTCTCTCTCTCTCTCTCTCTCTCTCTCTCTCTCTCTCTCTCTCTCTGTCTCTCTCTCTCTCTCTCTGTCTCTCTCTCTCTCTCATCTCTCCATACTTAGAAAAAACATTATATCAAAACTCTCTGGCATGAAATCCAAATAAATAACCTTAGAAAGCAGAACGCTTGAAGGTATGACTCAAGTTTTGTAGAATTTGGTATATAGATGCCCAGTGACAAGTTTTTTGTTTGTTTGTTTTTTCAATTCTATCTTAGTTCCTTGAGGTCACTAGAGTGGACGTGTGTACAATAACTCTGTTAAGCACATGGACTCTAAGTTTATAAGAAGTGTTTAAACAGAAAATATAAGCCTACAAAAGATTATATTCCTTGTTGGTGCTATGAACAGGTACTTAACTGCTTAGGTAGAGATTCCTGCAGTACATGCAGAGAGGCTCAGAGATCATTTAGGGCTCTAATCAGTGTGTATTCCGAACCACTTTTATCCCAAAGGAGGAAAATGGACGTCATCAATAAACTTGGTTCTGACTTGCATTAGTCATGGATTCAGAAAATTGTGATCAGGTTCCAGTAAATACCTGTGAAACAGGGGAAAGCCATTCAACATTTCAACACTGGAAAACACTTGCGTGAGAAACTTTTTCATAAAGAGAAGATCAATCCCCCCCTCTCCTGACTGAAGACAAAATTAATTACCCACAGTTGGCAGGAGATAAATGGTTCCAAAGTACAGAATTGTGTAATTACAGCAGCTGCAGAGCTTGAAACCAGCTCCTAACTTTGAACCTCAACCCCAACTTGACACTTCTCCCCGTGTTCAGCTCTGACACCAGCGAGCATGTTGAAAGTCCCCTGGTCTTGCCTCCATAATTACATGTTGCCTCCATAAGACCTTATCATCCCCTGGTTTGCAAAAGTTATGCTCTATCGTCTTTTGAAGTAGTGAAATCTCTAGAGAGAAAAATTTATTAGGGGAAAGTTACTGTTATGGCAACAAAATTAATTCTGCCACAACATGTCAAATTAACCACCCTCTCTCCTCCAGACTGGACTCAGAGCCAAGTTCAGAAATGGACGAATGTTCAGGTATCGATTTTTTCAGTATCACTTTAACTCTGAGGAAAGCCAAGGTAAACATCACCATTTATCTCCATGTCCTAGGGTTTACTCCCAGAACAGTGCTGACTGGAAAGCAAGAGGTTAAGAACTGCAGAAATACTTCAGGCAAGTGCGCTCCCTCCCCCTTTCTAAACAGCAAAGGAGGTTGTCAGTTAAGCTCTGTGGAGATTTCGTTCTCCCTTTGAAGCCAAGAGGAAAGTTTTTAATCTCATCTTTAATTTTAATCCTTTAAAATATGTAAGTGATTTAGAAATGTACAAGTTAAATTTGGCAGAAGACCCTCTTAGTAGAAGCAAAGCCATTTCTTTCAACTTTGCAAGAATAAAGGAGTTCAAAGCTGGCCACCTAAATCTTCTAGAACCCAGACACAAGCTGCAATTTACTGATTTTAGAAATTCCCCTTATCAAAGATGTTTAGAAGAGTGAACCACAAGGTGACAGGGTTACTGGAAAATCTCTTTACAGACTGATTTGTTTTTATGGAAATGAGGAAAAAACACTTGAGAATTTTTATAGTTATTCAAAGGTAGCTTCATCTTCTTGGAGTCCGACATTATGTTTGGGAGCTCCATCTTGCACTGCTGTATACCATAGCATTCTCATGGGATTTAAGTCAATTGGGAGAATACATAGATCATTTGTGCCTGATATTGGTTACTCCATTCACTTTTTCCATAAAACACTTAGCAGTGTTAAAACAACCACTGGTTTATTATGTTCTCATGTTACAGGAATCAGAATTTTAGGAAGGGCAACGTGTGGAAGCTCTATCTCTGGACCATGACACTTGGGTATTTATTTGGAAAGACTTGGAACTGCCAACCATTGACCAGCCAGAATCTGGAGTTATCCAGAGACACATCCTCACATCTGTCTGTTGGTAGACAGGCCATCAGCAGAAACCTCAACTTGGTTTCTCAACTCAGTTGACCAGAGCACTTGCATGTGACTTCTCCATTGGTTTATTAGCCTTCTTTCCAAGATGGCAGCTGGATTTTATATGAGGTCTCAAGAGACAGGAAGTGGAAGCTGACCTGGGTCCAGAAACTGGCCTGGCCTCACTTCCAGGATTAGCCAAGCAGTCAGAGTCCAGACTCAAGGTGATATCTAACGCATCGTTCAATTGGAAGCAAGAACTTATGGACCTTCACAATACACTCATGCCCTCATCAAAGACATGAATATTGGCATTTACTTCAGACACCTGCCCACTCCAATTAATTTTGTCTCCAATTAATTTCTATTTATTTTCTCATTGCTCACAACTTTCCATAAAGCTATAGATCTTGACTCCTGCACCATCCTCAATACTATTTGCTTCTTTATCATCCACCTAGTTCACAGCTTGACACTAAGTTGTCCAAACCTTGTCCTGACCTGTTGGGTGCCAGTTAGTTAAGTAGCGAGGTGATGTGAAGAAACAGGAATATGGGTTAACCGCAGGGGAGAGGCAAAGGTATTGGATAGAAGGATTTTCCACAGTCACTAAGATCCAACAAAAATAAACCATCCCAGAGACTTCTGGAAAGAAACCAATATAGATCTGGCTCATCTCTCAGGGTTAATTTATTATAAATGTGAGAGCTAATTGGTCCAAAGAAATTGCCCATTTTCATGTAGTGAAAACAACTAAAAGTTTCTAGAATTATTACACAGAAATAAAAATGAAAAGTCTAAAGGTGAGATTTTCAAATACTTTCTAATGGAATTTTTCACAGAACAAATATAGAATGATAAAAGTAGTTAATATAACTTAGTGTTTACTTCCTTGAAGAGAAATATATAACATTTTCTTACTACAGCACCAATTAGAGAAACGATGTTTTGGTAACAGCACTTTTAGTGGAAATACATGAGATCATAGCAGAGACAACAATCTTAACTATGATATTTCATTGGTTTGTATGTTTGCTTGTCTGTTTTAATGCTATGTTTCACTTTTGCTTTTGGAACTTGAGATAGTCTTCCTGTTTCATAATATCAGGAAGAGATACTTATCTTGCAAACTTTGGGAAGAGTGAGTACAGGATTTTGAAACTGATCTACTCTGTATTATGCAATATAATTCCCACTTAGCCTGTGTCTGTGGTCTCAGTTTAAATTGAGCTCTCCATTCCTTTCTTAATGCCAGATTGGTGTTTCCTTTATATATGTAATAATGAGCAAGTAATTACTGGAAGCAGTTCAGCATTGAATGGACTGCATTTGGGGGTTATAGGCTGGACTTAGGATTTAAGGAGTTTTACAGTATCTGAGATTCTGTGATCACCTGCCTGTTAGATTTGTAGGCAAGACAGTGAGTCAAATCATCAAAGAGATCTTTTTGAAGAAATAGAGGGAAGTTGGGGAAGCTGCCTTGTAGGATTGGACAAATCAGATGAGAGCCATAGCACATTGTACATTCAATGACTAAGAAAGTTTAACAAACTCCCTAAAAATATTTTAAGCTACTAATCAGTTCCAACCTATACTTTATAGAAATCTAGTGTTTTGAGAAATTAAGAGCTCTTTCTGGAGGGGAAGAGAAGCTGGAGTTAATTGAAAGTCCATGTTCTATCCAGCAGCAAACACTGGAACCACTGGAGATGTGGCTGCTGTGGCTGTAAAACTTTTGTAGAGTCTAGAAGACGATTCTAGGGATAAAAGAAAGACATATTCACCTTAAAGCTAGAGCATGACACTGAAATATAATGAGGGTATAGACACCAGGAAGTAGGTAAATGTATAGAGCATATGGGCCTGTAGGGTCCAGGAGTTAGATTTGATTATGGACTAGAAGCCCCAGAGCCTCCTTTCTAGAGTAGATCGCCCCATTCTTCCACAGAGAGCTCATGATAAAGTGGAGAATCCCTGGGACCTGCAGATCAAGGAGGTCATTCTGCCATTGGCTATCCCATAGAAGAGATGTCAGCATAGAGCACCAGGGCCATAGAGAAGATGTACTGAAGCATATTAGACTTCATCACAAACCAGGTCCGTGCTGTATGAGGCAGGGGATCAGGGAAGAGGAGGGTGAGAGTGAGGGAGGCAGGAAGAGAATAGGCAAACAGTCCAGCAGTCCCTGCTTTGGCCCTTTAGTAGTACGCTCATTATTTCCTTATTTCTGGATGTTGAATGTCTACAGGGTCCTTCAGATAAGGTCTTTTAGAAGGTCCCCAAGGAAGAGGTGTTCAGATTTCTATTTTGTAATGAATAGCATCTAGTTCAAAATACTTGGTCCAAGGGTCTTATCTGAAGGCTCTCAATCTCAAATCACTGGTTCAGATCTATTCATACACTTGAACCTACATTTTCAACTACCTAATCAAAATTGCCACTATCTTGAAATAACATTTCCACACTCAATGCCATGGTGACCCCCTGAGTTCAGAGGCCCAAAGTCCCACTGTATGAGAATGACTAGATTTCCCACCCCTTTATCACAGACCTCTAGGCAATTCAGAGTTTGGAAACCCTGGCCACCAATTTTCTTCTCAGCATTTACTCAGAGTAGTCACTGTAATTGCCTCGAACATCTTTAGATTCCAGCCTCATATGGATGACAGACTCAAATCCAGACTTCCTTGGATTTGAGAATAGAGGAGACATTCCCATATTTCCATATCTCTTTCACATGTGATCAAAAAGACAGCTGTGTGGATCACACCACCCCCCCATAGCAGATATTTCAGGTGATAAAGTATGAGCTAGCAAAGTCATCATAAATATTTCTGCATGAGTTCTCATCAAGTGTGTCTGTGTTTGATTATGTATTGACATAAATGCTGAAACAATGGTAAATATCCCATAAAACTGAGACATATCTTAACTGCTGCTAGAGAAACATGGACAATTGCTACTAGAAGTGATAATTCTTAAAAAATGTTTATAGAGGAATAAATCTTTTGGATAAAAGGATGAAAAATACTGGATACTCTTTCCAGGATAATGCACACCTACTTAGGTTTGGAAATTTCCCACATAAGTTTAAGGATTTCATGAAACTCCTTGTGTTCCGGACTTCAAGTAAAGGGTTGATGTGCTTAATTCGCATGTGTACCAAACAGAGAAGGACTGAAAGCAAAGATGGTTATCTATGCACTTGGAGATTATAAAGTCTTAATAAAAATACCTAACTGAAGACATAAGGCAAATAAACTCGTTTTCAATGAAAACAGAGGAAAATGGGAACCATCATGATGATACAGAAATAGACAAGAACTAGACTTCATGTGACAATTGAGCTGCCCATATTTAAGAGCACATATTGCTTCATGGAATCTGGCCATGGTTAGTCAAATCCACAAATATTTAAATCAGTCTGCTGTGAGATAGTAAATTTTGTCTCTCTGTCTTAGGGTGATCACTGCCTGTATATATCTCTTTAACAATACTTTTACTGCTGCCTTCATAAAAATTTTTCATTTGTGCTTACTCACTCACTCTACCACTTACCGACCACATTACTTAGAGTTAATCCTTGATACATGATTGCTTAATCTAATGAAACACATGAAATAGTCGTCACACGTCACATACATTACCAACAGCAGAGCTGGAACTTATAATATGCTGTCTTGGACTTGTCCATTTGTCCATACAGCATGCTACCTTGATGTGCTCATGCTGGGAAGTGCACCGACATTGATAATCTAAAAATCAGAGCACTTTTAGAAAGTTGCCCACTCTAAGTTTAATATGGAATACATCTAGGTTAGATGACCATTTTACGATACTGGTAAAAAGAAGAGTTCTGTAATTCACTCTGTTTCTCTGCTTCCAACACCCCCTAATTTCAAATACCTATCCCAGTAGTCAGGGCTGGGAGGTATAGACACACACACATGGAACAACACTGTTTCTTTTATGATGCTTGTGTTCACTCATTATGGGAGTCTACAAGAGAATTTTGTGCAATGGATTTGGATAATGAAGAAGACTGAAGTCAGCAGATGAGGCTGATGGTTCATCAAATGGTTTTTGTGTGTGACAACCATAATACAAAGTAGGGTGTTTATAACTCATTCTCACTCAGTTTTTTTAATAACGGATGAGAAAGAGAGATGGAGGGAGGAAGGGGAAAGGAGAGAGGGAGAGAGAGGGGGAAAGAGAGAGAGAGAGAAGAAATACTGTGTTCCATGAATCCCAATAAATCCCAGTAGATGCTCCATATTGTGTTCATAACTATGAGGTTTTAATAAGTATTGCAGTCTCCCACATGTATGATCTAGATGAAGAGGTAAGTTTGAAATAAATAAAATCAGTAGAAAAAATACAAGAGAGTGTGAGGGCAATTAGCAAAAAGATTTACATAAATGCAAAAACTGGAGTGGACCACAAAGTTAGCAGATTAAAATAAAAAGTTGTATGTATGAGATAGAATTTGAGCCAGATCTTAAAAGACAAATATGAAGCAGAGGAACAGCACAGACTGGATTGAGAAACTATATTTAGACTGGTCTAAGGAAATCGGGGAAGCTCTGTTGGGCAGTCAAGGAAAAACACTGCATGAGAAGGATGAATAAAGGTTATGGGAAATGTTATTTAAAATGCACTTGATATATCACAGTGTTAATAATGCCAGCAAGCTATTCATCATAAAAATAAATTGCAAAACAGTGTGAAAAGAGTAAGGTGGTTTTTAAAAGAACCAAATTCTGAGTCAAAGAACTTGCATTCTATTTCTAATTCAGCCACTTACTGGTGTTGACTATGGGTTTTATGGGTTTGACCACTTGTAAGTCTCAGTTTCCCAGTAATGATGATAATAAAATATACTTGACATGATTTTATGAGCATTAAATAGCATAATGAATGAATGTTATGTAAGTTCATATAGAAACTCTATATAAAGTTTAAAGCCATATTTCTTTTCTTCTTTTTTTGCTAGTGACTTGCTAGAGACCTATGGCATTTACAGAACATTTTATTACATATGATTTTTTTATTGAGCTATAATTGACCTACAATAATGTGTAAGTTTAAGATACACAGCATTGTGTTGATACATTTAAATTTGCAATGTGATTACTTAGCATCACTTAATACTTCCACCTGTATTTTTAACATTACTGCACAACATTTTAAATAATTTAAACTGGCAGCCATAATCAGAATGAATTGGTGTGGGGAGAGACTGAAGTCAGATTAGCTAAGAAATGAAAGCAGAAATCCATGAATGGGATGCTGGGGTGGTTGATAAAGCAAAAGACCCAAACTTGGCACAGCTGTCTAGAGAGTGAGATACCTTCCACTGAAAAGTGACGTGGGAGGGAAGAGCCCCCAGACACTGCTAGGGACCCAGTTTTTCTGTCTTCCTCCTTTAAAGTCTTTCGTTTTTACTTCTGTCTTCATGCTTAATGCCTCATAGACACCAGATGGCTGCAGTATCTCTGGGTATTACGTCTGTGTTCTTGGCCCACAGCAAGGAACAAGGCCATGTCTCTTATGGGGAGAACCAATGCTTCTCTGGAGAACCAGCCTAGAAACACTGAGTCATCATTATCCATAACTATGTCACCAGGTCATCTCTGACTGCAATGTGACTGTGGATAATAGAATTGTGAATAAAATTTCAGTTGATAAATCATAAAGGTGGCCCAGAGCTTCTCCTCAAGGGATTTTTGAAACTACTAAATGAAATGTCTCAAGTTCCTGCCCCATCGTCTATAGGACACTATAGTAACTGCTCAATAAAGTTAATACCTAATACTATTATGCCAAAATATGTGTGTACCTACCAAGTAACAGGCAGCTGATACAGAATAGAAAGTAATCATTTAGAAAACTAGAATTTCTGATTGATTTCAATTCTAGACCTTAAAGAGAGGATGGTTTTAAAAAACTAATAAATTTACACGTGACTAGAGCATCAGGGAAGGACATTGTGAGGTTAAAGTGAGTATCACAGCCCTGGAGTTATTACAGAAACAGAATATAAGCAATTATAGGGTGAGCCTTTAGAAAATACTAAGGATAAATAAAAAGGATTGGCCACCTTCGGGGAGAGAAACTTTACTGTCACTATGGAAGTCAAGAGATGAGTGTCAGTGAAGACTTTCAGCTTCCTAATACCACACTCTACGAGAAGTCAAGGACAATGATGACAGAAGAAAGATCTAGAGAGAATGACTATATTAATGATTGTAATTTCAGTAAAATGCTAAGTGCATAAATTCAGTTTCAAGGAATTAAAGGACGATTGTTAGGGAATGAATGCAGAGATTAAGACACCCATTTAAGACTATAAAATAAGAAGTACTTAAAAGAAGATGGCTGAAAAGGCAGACTGTTGGGGAAGTTTTTTAATGAAGAATAAAAAGTTTGAGGAAAAGAGAATGTAACCACTGTAAGAAAAAAGATTTAATTCATGGCAACTGAAATGAGTAAGCTTCAGAGTGAAGTGCCTAAAAATAAAAACTGGACCAAACATGGGAGACCTGTGGGAATGACTGTCATGGAGAGCAAGACTCTTTGTGAGCTTAGCAGAGGAATTGCTGATTGGGTGAAGGAGGTTAGAGTGGATCTTTCCGTTAAGTCTGTGGTTAGGGTATGAGAAAGGAGGAAGTAGAGGAAAGTTTAGAACAAGACCTCAGATGAAAGCACCATGGAATCCAAAGGGGATAAATAGAAGAACTTCAGCAAGTGCCAAAGTGTATCTTGTCTGCCTGTCAAGTCTGCATCTTCTTAGAAGCTGACATTTAAAGCAAGAATATATCCTGGCAATCTTTTCCAGTAATATAGAGAGGCATGACAAAGTAATTTCAGGAATTGTATTTTGTTTTTAGTTTTCATTAATATTGATTTATGACATTATAAAGGTTTCAGTGTACAGCTTTATAACTGGACATCTCTATCCACTACATCACGATCCCCACCAAAAGTCTAGCTTCCATCCAGCACCATAAACTAATCCCCTTTACCCGATTCACCCATGCCCAGCTTCCTTCTCTGGGGATCATCAATCTGTCCTGTGTAGCTACGAAACTGTTTTTGTTTGTTCCTTGGCTTTCTTTATACTCCACAGATGAGTGAAATTATACAGTGCCTGTCTTTCTCCAACGGATTTATTTCACTTAACATAATACCTCCTAGGTCTAACCATGTTGTTGCAAATGACAAGATTTTGTCTATTTTTATAGCTGATTGTGTATATAGATCACATTTTTTATCCACTCACCTATACATGGGTATTTAAATTTATTTCCATATCTTGGCTCTATAATGCTTCAATGAACATAGGGTGCATACATCTTTTTAACTTAGTGTTATTTTAGATTTAGGATGATATTGATGACTTACTTTACACCAACATACTTTCAGAATCTTGCCTAATGGGTAAGAACCATTAAATCCAGAGGTAACTGAAGTGCTCAGGTGGGAGAAGGTGATAGAGTCGGAGGAAATGAAGACAGAGTAAAATGGAGGGGATGTGGGTCAGCCAGGTGAGAGGCACCAAGAGGCACAAAGAGGCACCAAGAGGCACATTCAGTGAAGCCAGCAGAGGGAGGATGGCAGCAGGGAAAGCAGCTGTATTTGCAATGAGCCCACCACTCCCCAACTTCAGAGATGGAAAGAGGCATATTCTGTGCAAGTCTAGAGTAAGACATTTAGATAGTGCTTAAAAATTGAAACTATCAGTTCCTAATAATCCTGGATGAACTGACAGGGGGAACACCAAGGCCACGGAGGATGATGCAGAGGGAGGAGGAGGAAGAGTGGCCAAAATGTACAGTGTCTGAGAGCCTGAGCTCTGAGCCACCACATATTTGAGCCTCAGCTATGCCACCAGCATCTCTCTGTCTTTGGACAAGTTACTGCATCCCAGCCAAGTTCATTCTCACCCACCACAGCATGGAAATAACAGTAGCTGTCTCTCAAAGTCTTGCGATGATGGATAAATGAAGCTTGCATACAACGTGCTTACTGCAGCGACAGCACGAGAGAATTGTTCAGTAAATGTGAGGAGCATAAACATCTGAAGAGGGAAACCTACAGGGCACTTGTGATTGGAAAGTCAGTAAGGAGACACATGAGAGACTGAAAAATAAGGAATGAGGAAAATTGGCAGCATTCTGGAATGATATTTGAAAGAGCTGGGAAGCCACTGGAAATGGACAGGGAAGTGTCTGTTAAAATGTGGAGGCAAAGGAAGAAATCCAAACGAGAAACAGGCTGAAGATAAATGGAATTTCCTCATTATGGGATTTAAAGTCACAATCCAAACATGTAGGAAAAAGGCAGGACAAGCTGAGGGAGGAATGCAGGAACCAGAAATGAGCAAGGACATTTCTTGCTGTCACAGGCCCTGGGAAAGATGAATTTTCTATCTCTTTCACCATCAAGATCCTATCAAACATCTGCCCTTTCGAAAAGTGGGGAGAAATCAAGACACCTACTTCTGAGTGTTTGTGCTGTTATCCCAAGAGCCAAAAATACAGTGTTGGAAGGGAAGAGGAGATAAAACATTGCCAGTCCTTGTACCTTGAAAAATACCATGTAATTTTCAAGTGCCTTTTTTCCTATCATTTTCTATCACCATGCTCAAACCCAAATGTTTAAACAGCCCTAGTTTAACACTAATGAGATATTCAATCCTAACTTGTTAATGGTACAGACTGTATAAACTATATACTACTCAAAAACATTGTTTTTGATACTCTATACAGAGCATTGTTCTTGAAATGTAGAAAGGGGGAAACATCTTCCTCCAGACTTCATCAAATCATAAGAGGAATTGTCTTGACCTTCCCCAAGATGTTCATCCATCAAGTTTAGCTCCAAATGCTTCTATTGCTATTTCTTTTGGAGGTCTACCACCACAGTTTCTCACCTGCTTCACTTGGAAAGGCTGCTGGGCTCCAGCACTTTTGTTTTTCTCTTCATTCACTGCCTTCCAAGCACAAAAGTTGCCATACATTCTGTGCTGCATCAGGGTGGAGGTGTGAGAATATGCTGGAAGAATGGGGTGGGGGCGGGGAGCTATCTTTTGGCCACATCATTTGCATATGTGAACCTAATACTATTTCAATAAGTGAAAATCACAGCCTTCCAACACAAAACCAGCTATTAAAACATTGCCAGGAGCAGAATATTGAGGCTTACAGAGACTTTGCAGAAGATGGAATAGAATGAAGGGCGGTCAGTAAAACTCAGAGGCGCTAATCTTTTCTGTGATCTTTTATAGTCCTGGATTTCTCTATATTCTCCCTTGTACATTTTATAAAAATTACTTGCAGGTTTACGGAAAATGGGGCATAAAGACACCAGTTTTTTAAAAATGAGTTACATGAAAGAAAGAACAGCAACTAATATTTTTGTGATTAATTTGATAGACTTCCAGTAGGAAGTATTTAGTTTATCTTCACATAGAAAATGAATATTAAAATATTCATACCCCAAGGCTACCAGAAAAAGTAGATAACAGCTGTTGGTCTAAAATGTGGTTTCATTATGCAGAGATTGGAATAAGCTTGTAATTATGAATTAAAGCTAGAGCATTTAAAAAGAATGTTGAGTAGATTTTCTAACCCCAACATTTGAAATCAGGTTTTTGTTAAGAAATAAAAGAAGTGTTCACACTGTTTTCCTCAATAAGCTTTCAAGTGGTATCAGCAAGAGCAGACTTGCTTTTTCTCACCTCAAAGAGAAATATGTAAGACAGCCTTCACATCAATTTCTTAATGATTTTTTTCCTAAAGCAGGTTTAAATATCTTATACTGAGTCCATATTCCAAATTAAGAAATCTCTGCTTTAATATTTTCTTTGGAGTTAAAGATATAGTTAATATGAGGAAACAAGATTTAAAAACTTATTTGGTTAATAACACAGATTATAAGTTTTTATACCACCATCAGAAAGAAAAATTTCTAATGGAGTTATAATAGCAGATTAACAAAATGAGATATTAAAAATACTTCTCTTATTTCAAAATTAATGATATTATAAATATATTATAATTGCATTCTAAAGGGAAAAAATAAGATAATCTTTTTTTCCTATTCTTCAGTTAATAATCAGGGAGAACTGTAACTTTAGTTTGAAACAATTTATCTTAAGAAACATAACCCACACACATAACACATAAGCAAATTATATGGAACACAAAGTAAAGCACAAAATATATTACTCCTCCTCCCTCATCCCCCGACACTGCTCCTCCATTACAATCTATTATGAAGCTAGATGGATTTCTACTGAAAAAAAAAAAGATAAAATGTGATTGAAAGATATGAATAATGACTAAAAGGGGCTTTTGCATTAATGTGACACATTTCATTAAAAATTATCAAGCATTTTAAAAATATTTTCTGAGATTATGTATTATTATCCTTCCTTAAAGATGAAGAAGATGAAACACAGAAATTATGTATTAGACTCGAAATGAACGATAATTAAGTAAACAGAGAAAAATGAGAAACTTTACATTTCCCATTTGCTGTGATAGGAACTTTCAGCTAAACTATGTGTCTTGGTGCACTGAACCACAGCCTCAGTCTGCTTTTCCTCTTAATACCAGAGCTCTTCCTTCCTAACTCTGAGATGTGTCTAGAAAACAAAAATCAAATCCTCTGACTCTCTCCTCCAGCCCCGCTCCCTGGGTCAGCAGCTATGAGAAAGGAAAGAAAGACCACAGAGAGCTAGTCAGTCAAAGTCCTGGAGCTTCCACAGTCTGAGCCTGGAGTTTACTGTGCATGAAGGGGAAGCAGAAACAATTTCCCGGGTAACCATTTTGAAAAATCAGAGTCGCTCTTTTAAAGGAATCTTCATAGGACACTTAATTAGGAAGAGAAGAGCATCTTGATGACACAGTATATTTGACACCTGAAAATACTGCCTGATGCATTCAGTTGTCTAGTTCCTGGATGGATTCTGTGGCTGCAGTCTCAGGAGACAAAAGACAAACTAAACTGTCCAACAGCAAGACAACCCCCAAGACCGAAAGAGCTCCATCAAAAACTTCAGTAATTTAGTGTAGACAAACCAGCCTGTCAATCCTTCCTAAACAAATGGGAAACAGAAAAACAAGTTGACTTCAAATATTGAAAGTAACTTGTGGGGGTGGGAGCAAAGGTTGGTGAGGCCAATGGATAGCCAGGAAGGACTACTGGAAATGCAGTCGTGGGCATGGTGGGTTATCTCAGACTCCAAGAACAAACCTACCTGCCTATCGAAACTTATAGAGAGCTGTAAATCAATACTACCTCAACTAAAAAAAATGAACAAGTTATAAAAGAAAATAACCTATTATTTTATTATCAATATATGGGTAGATAAAAATGACTGGTGCATAATAAAAGCAACTTTCTTGCATCCCTTAACAGGAAGCAGGAAAGGGAAGCTTTGAAAAATGGATTCAATTTAAAATCCTGTTCTCGTAGTTATTCTAAAAAAGAAGTTATGAAAAATAGAGTCTAAATTTTCCTAGATACAAAAACTTTTATAACTCGATTATCAGTGACCATAAAACACAAAAAGGACATATCCTTTTCCCCAAAACCAAAGTAAATAGTTAAATAGTTAACATAAGCATATAATTTTGAATATTTAAAAGATATAGTCCTTTGATGTTTCATTTAAAATTTTATGAATAGTATTAAATAACAATATATTTTCAAAATTTCTGCTTGTATTAAAACACTCTTTTCTCCTAAGATCAAATGTCAATATAAAGGTGTAGAGACCATTAGAAAATATGGGAAACTTTAAAATGGAATTATTTCTCCTCCTGAATGCTAACACATATGTGACAAGAACAGAACATCATTGTCTCCCACGGTTTCGTGTAATTTTTGGTGGAAAATAGTAATAAAAACTCCTTGAGAAATAATAGCAGCAGCAAGCCCCTAGAGTGCCTAATTAAAGTTTCACCTCTTTGAAAATACTATGCCCATATTAATTAATCACATAAAAAGTGGAGGCAAGTATTTCTCTGATGAAGAAATAGCTCAGTTGAGGTTCTCACCTGGGAACGTAGGTTGGGATCAACAGTCTTCAGTTGCACATAATTTTTAACTCCAGGAAGAAGCCAAGGAGACAGAAGACATACTCTGGACTCCAATTGTCTCAACACTTTTGAGCAGTTTTCTGACAGATTTTGATCTGTCTCGATGCTCTGAACTTACCATTTGTATAATTGAACACCTTACTGGGAACGTAGATCCCCATCACACAGAATCCTGCACTTCTTTAATTAAACCCCTTTGGGGCAAAGTATCATTTAAGTATAACGATATACTCAGAATCCTAAAATAATTTGATCTATAATAAATTCTTAAGCAAGGTTGGAAGGCCTGGGGACCCGGGAAGGAGAAGATTGCCAGGAACTGAGTCAGAGACGCACAAGGAAGTTGTTGGGCTCCCTCCCTGAAGACTTGGAGATATAAACTAGCCAGCTCCTTTGCATGGGAGGTGTAGCCTCCCTTTATGCTTTGTTACTAGAGACTGCTTTATAGGTTTCCTTAGGCTTTATTCAACAGAAGATGGGGGGAAGGGAAGGAAAAGTCCCCAGAGATGAAGAAAATTCCATATAAGAAATGCTTTGGATAGTGAACTTAGTCTGTTATAACAGGGATTTTCAGGAAAAATTATTATCTGAAGTGTATTTTAATACACTTTAAGATTTTAATTAATAATCTACAAAACATACTAATTACAAATTCCTCAACACTTCTTCAGTCATGATTAAAAACAACAGAAATAAACCCATTTGAGACCAATTCTTTTCTCATTAAAAAAAAAAAAAAAAAAGGAAAGTCCTTCCGAATACAAACTGGACATCCGTGCTAACACCAGCTGCAACAGTGACGCATCACTCGTCACCCACCCAAGACTTGAACCAACAGTGGAGGTCATTTGAAGACTGAAGCTTCTTCTGCAGGATCTGTTTGGTTAAATTTATCATTTCTTTTTCAGTTGAATTACATATTTTCAGCATTTAAGCAAACTTACCTTGAAAGTTAGCTGAATGCTTTGGACAGCTGGACAGATAGTATCAACTAGCCAAGAAATAGTGCTCATCTGAATATCACAACAACTTCTAGAATGTTTTGCAGTCTATTCTAAAGGATTTGACAATTTCCTGGCTTTCATAAGTTTCTACATTTAGTATTTGTTATTTTAATGCAGCAGCAGAATCAAAAAGAACAATCTTTTTGAAGACACTTCAAAGGTCAATTTAGGGATTCAAATTTAAGACAAAATTTACTCTTGGACAATCCATGTAAATCATTTTGTTTGTCTGTATGAATTAATATGTAACCATCTACACAAGGCCAGGTTTGCATTTCTGTATACATTATGAGTACATTGTAACATCACTTTCTACCTACAAGTTCATAGTATGTTTACCTAGTTGTGAGTTTTGTATATTTCTATGTTAATCCGGAAGAATAGAGCCTAATAATTCTGGATGTTAATAAGGAGCTTTCAGTAACATTCTGAGTTTTTCAAAGCATCACGCTGGGCTGAGATAGTTGCCCCTATATTAGCTTTCTGGTGCAATTGTACTAAACTAGCATGATGTTGATGTCTGAAGACCACACATATTTGTTATCTTAGAGTTCTGGAGGTCAGGAGTCTGGCATGGGTTTCACTGGACTGAAAATCAAGGTGTTGGTAGGGTTGGCACTCTTTTCTGAAGAATGCAGTGAAGAATCTGTTTCTTTGCCTTTTCTAGATTTTAGAGACAACTTCAGTCCTTGACTCATGGTCCTTTCCTCCAACTTCAAAGTCAACAAGGGTAAGTGGAGTCCTTCTCAGACCTGAGATGGTTCCCTCTAACCCAGCATTCTTCTCTCTCGTCCACTATTAAGAATTCAGATGGCTGCATCAATGTTCCCTTGATAATCTCCCTGTAATTTTTATTTAGTATTCACCGGGGTAACTTTGCTTTACAAAATAATGTAAACCCATATGTGCAGGTTCCTCATTCTTCAAGTATATGCTCACAGCCCCTGACCACCACCAAGTTAGCAAGAGTTCTTCACCATTGTCCATAGGGCTCCAGCACCACTTCCCCCAACCCCATCCCATTCCCTACTGGTAACATGCATTCTAGTGCCAATGTCCAATCTTAGATTTGTTCTCTTGCTTTGTCTCCTCACATTCTACCTATAAGTGAGGCAGTCTGCATCTGTTTTTCTTCTTTTGACTAATTTCACTTAGCATAATCCCCTCTAGATTCATCCATTTTGGACAATCTCCCTATTTTAGAGGCAGCGCATTTTTAACATTCATTTCATCACGATACCTCCATTCCTCTTTGTTGTGTGAAATAGTTTATCCACAGGTTCCCAGGATTAGGATGTGTGGTGTTGTTGGGAGGCAGTCACTGAGTTTATCACATGCCCCTCCAAAACCAAACTACAGATTATAATTTCCCCTATTCCTAACCAATCACATATAGCTTAAATATCACCAGGTAGTATATGCACCCAATTATGAAATTGACTCTCGAAACTATTTTCATATTATTTTTGTTCATTATTTACTTACATAACCTTATTTTCAAAAGCTTTTCTAAAAATGTATAGACATCAAGTGGACAAATGGTGTTTCCTAAGTTTTATCCTACCCTATAACACATGATAAAGACATAGGTCAATATCAACTCTGTCTTGGAGAGATTCCTGCTCTTGACCCAGACCTTTAGAAAACTCTTTCTAGACATTTTCTGGACATGACCCTCCTGCGGACAAGAAGCCTGTAGGGTAAAGGGGGTCTGGCTACTCAGAGTCCTCATCCACCTTTAGGCCACACTCAGGGTGTCTGGTACCCTGGAAGTCCCTGCTCATCTGACAAGAGCTCATTTCTCTATTACTGACCTCTCTCCACTTGAGATTAGGGTATCATTAATACAAACACCCTAGGACTAAGAAGTGTCAGTGGTTTGTGCATGAGGTGTAGATGGAGATTGGAATGCAGGCCATCATCTCCACACAAGTGCCTGAAGGGCTTTGGAGCACACAATAAGAGGCTGGACAGAGAAGGAGACCATGGGTACAGGCCAGAGGCCCCTGACTCACTCTCCTGGCTGTCACTTACAACAGGGAACACTTTGGGATTCCAGAATTCAAATTCTTCATTGGCCTGACTGGTTATGCAACTTATATTTGTCAAGGTAGAAGGGTAGAACACAATTATCTGAGAGTTTGTTAGTTTGATTTATGACTTTTAAATATTTACACATAGTACCCTACAAATGGACTTCCATTTGTACACTCCTGCCTGGGGGCTTGAAAATATTAGAAGCCAGTCTGTCTTAGAAATCCTTATTCTGACATTTTATTCAAATTAATTCAAGTTAAATTTGCATAACAATAAAACGAGTTCTTGTATCTCAAAAGGCCGTTTTCAGATGCATGCCAGAGTGTATCTAATTTTCCTAACCTTAATTCAATTTTTCAGAAACTATCAAAATTTTTTAATTCCAGTGTTTCGAAGATCTGGATGATTTTAGCTTTGTTCCCTTATTACTACAAGAGGAAGCTCTTATTATTCATGTGTATATCTGTATAAATAAAGGGTCGGCATTTGTTTATTTTAGTGAGAACTGAGGAGAAACCCTGAGAATTCTGGGGACTTAGGACAAGGTTGGGCATAGAGATTCCCCATCAAGAAGCAAAGAACAGGAAAGATAGGAAAGCCATCACATACAGTGATAATGATTCTCATCATTGCCTAACCAGCAGAATTATGAGATGATATTGAAAGAGTTGAGGAAACTTTAAACGGCATACATATTTACTCATTTAGTCCACAAAAATTTTTTAATTTGGCAAAAAGTATTCCCAGTAATACAAATTCAAGGTATAAATCTGAAAATTCTTAGAGACTTGCAGGATCACATTAACCTGCAGTAAACCAATCCAAGCCTGGTCTTGTAGACAAATTCCATCTCGGATAATTTGGGCAAATGTGAAATTGCAGGCCAATATTTTTAATATAGTGCCTCAGTGTGACTCCATTTTGAGCTATTTGTGTTATTATAAACAAAAAAAAGCAATACCATGTTTTTTGCTTCTATTCAACATTTCTTTGGAGAGGAAATCTTAAAAGAACAAACATGATTACAATTATATTCTTATTGTATCTACTGGTTTGGATAATAATTATATATAAATTTGACAAGTCTCAGCCCTTTTAGTTTGAGCCATTAAAAATCAATTAGTCTTTCTTTTATAGAACTATTATCTATATAGGTTACTGGACTGTTATTTCTTGTAAGATGGTTTGATGATATCTTCTACCAAAGAATCTTGAGAATTTAATGACCTCCAAAAATTACTAAATCTTAGGAAGTCTTTTGCAAAATGTCATCCTTTTCTTAATAAAAGGCTAGCCCCATATCTCATGAGTTTCCATTCATCTGATAGAGTTGTGGCATTTGTAATTGTGTATATAAAGCCATCCGTCTTCTGGAACCATCTTTTTTTGAGTGAGCTGCAAAGTATGGTCCTTTCTGCTCAGATATGATCAGCATCTTTATATCTTATCAGCCTTGGGGTTCAATTTTGTTTTGGATGCCTTTATAAATGAGCACAATCACTGGTGAATCTGTTCTTCCAGATTGCAAAGAGAAAATTCAGGAAAAGAACGTTGGTAGACTACTGTGTCATCGCGAATAAAGTGCAGGTGCTGACCCACCTAAAGAGGTCTCAGGGATGATTTTGTTGGATGTATAGTTTCATTTTTATTTCACTAATAATAGATGATTGCCTTAGTTATTATTGTTCTGGAAGATATGCTCTAACCCAAGGCCAGTGGTATGATCAATGTGTTATATAACAAAATCAATTTGCCTCAAAGTACTATTATTTTTCTTAAAAGGAAGGAAAAATCAAAGTAAAGATGAGTAGCAATAGATAGAAAATACAAGAATAATTCCAGGACTTTTTTCTTCTGGACTGATGTATGATGCATTTTATATTTTTCAGTGTCTAGATTCAACAATATGGTTGTTTTCAAGTTTCAAGACATCTGCAGAAATTGCATGAGCCAAAAGGAAATTTTTATCACTTTAGCAGTTTTTACACTAACTAAATTTCTCCAGAAAATAATTCATAATAATATTTCATCTCAGTGAGTAGCTTTTTATGGCAGTGGAACAATAAAAGTTATATTCAGGTAAACATTTATTTCTTACATATGTTTATGAAGATATTTTGCCTGTTCAACATAGTTTAAATAAAATGTTCTATTATCTGAGACTTTAAGACGAGAAATAAAATATCTCAATGTCAGGATGTCAAGTATATAGCATATTTTTTAAGTTGTTAAGATTCAGAAAGACCATGAGGTTGTCAAGGAAATTCCAATGCCTTGCTGAGGATAATTTTTTGTTGTTGTTGTTATGGAGACATTCAGAAGAACAATTACAAAGCTGAAAATACAGGTCTACACAGTTCCAGTTCGGAAAACTACTCATTATAAACTATAACTATGTCCTAGAGATTGTTCTCAAAGCTCCAGAGAGGACATGAAAGAGCCTCAGAAAGAATATGACTTGCATAATTTCTATCTATTCCTTCTGTGAGGGTCAGGTACTTTTCTTAAAAGTATCTTTCTTAAAAGCACTGCAACACTCTTATAGACTGAATATGGGTATCCCTCCAAAATTCATAGCTGAAACTCCAATGGAATGGTATTAGGGGGAGAGGTCTTTGGAGGCACCTAGCATTAGGAGAGGTCATGAGCATTAGGAGCCTCCATGTCTGGGATTTGTACCTTTATGAGAGCCGGAAGGAACTCCCTTTCTTTCTCTGCTCCCTACCATGTGAGCACACAATGAGAAGTCCGCTCTTTGCAGCCCAGAATAGGGCCTCAGAAGTGTGCTGGTACCCCAGTCTTAGGTTTCCAGTCTTCCAAACTGTGATGAGTAAATGTCTGATGTGAAGCCACCTGGTATTTTTGTTATAGCAGACAAACGGATAAGACAAACAGAATTGGCAAGAGAAACACATCCTTGAAACTACTGTGGGTGTATCTGTGCTTATGTTTGATTCTCAGTGACAATAATGCTGTCTTGATTTTCAGTCCTCACCACAGCACCTTTTAGAATTGATCACATATCTCACCAGAAATATGGGTATTACTATTGGTAAGAACTTTTGAATGGAATCAATTCACTTGTTTCCTGGCAGACCGATCAACAGTGGAGCCAAAAATACCAGATTAAACACGAATATTTCTGGTTACTCAAAAAGACTAGGAACAAGTGTTGGCAAGGGTGTGGAGAATAAGGAACCCTCCTAAACTGTTGGTGGGATATACATTAGCACAACATCTTTGGAAAACTGTGTGGATATTCCTCAAGAAAATAAAGACGTCATGACCATTCAGTCCAGCAATCCCACTTCTAGGAATATACACAGAGAATGCGACATTTTTAATGAAGTGTGGTGATAGGTGTTGTGTGAAATGCCACAGACGAGCATGATTTCAATATTCTAAATGTATACAGCAATATAAACAAAAAGTAAAATAAGTTAATCAATCTCTATTTAAACTTCAATTTAGTTCTCTTCCTTTCATTCCTTTTTTTTCCTTAAGAAAAATAAAATATATAAATCTTTGGATTAAAAGAAAAAAATTTCTGGTTATTTGGGCTGAAAACAAATCATCTTGCTACTTTTATATCAAACAGGTATCACAAGAGAACTTCTTAAAACTCGTGAAATGATTTAAATTTGTAAAATAAGACAAAATTACTTAAAATTTTCTAAAAAATATATTATGGCCACCTTTCACCCCGAAAGTCTTGCTTCTCCCTTTGTAATTTCAATTTCATAAAATTAAGTGTGATTAAAGGTAACTAATTTGAAAAATACTGAGTTAAGTGATTGCCATCTTGGCAAGACAATGCTGTACAGTTTGTGGAGAACTGGCTTTTAGGAAAACTGGTCACATTTTAGGATAATCACCAAGACAAAAGATAAAGAAAGGAAACTGAATAGGACATCTTAGAGTGCTGGATTTTTGCTTAAGTTTGGTGATTGGGTCACGTGAGGACATGCACTTACAAGAAGAGCGAATTATAAAAGTTGCCTTCCAACTAGTAGAGATATTTCAACTAGTGCTCTCACTCCTAAGGGAGGAGGAGAGCAGGCTTTAAGTACACAGTAATAGATAAATAAAACCCAACTTAAAAGAGAAGTGTGGCAAAGAGTGATAGGTCTGTCAAAGCAGAGTCAGGGCTCAGACATACAGGAAGGCAGGACCCCATGATGGGAGGACCCTGTGGTGCTGGGTCAGATTGCTCAGAATCAGGTGGGATTCACTGCAACCTTGGCAGCTCATAGGAAAAGAATAAATTTGTAGAGAAAACTAAATTAGAAACATAGGCAACTCTTTGGAAACTGGAGATAGAAATATGCATATAAATACTGATAAGAACTTTTGAATGAAATCAGTACTATGCTTTGCTGTTTGACTTTTTGTAGAGAGCTAGAGTCAAAATATTCTTTCCATCAATGAGTATCTAAATAGAAAGAGAAAAAATAGCTCCCAGTCTCTATGTTTTTCATATTTGGAATATGGGTGAAAATTAAAGCCAATAGGGTGACATGGCTTGAGGCCGTAGGTGTGGCAAATCTGTTTTTACTTTCAATTAAAAAACATTTTTATTGAAAACAAATATTCTTGATGTGATGGACTGGAAACTACTATGAATCTCATGTGATAGAATCACTTTGTAAAGAGATTTTCTTCAATTTTATTGTACTAAGAAAATTTAACATAAGGCATACCCTCTTAGCAAAATGCTAAGAACAAAAATTAATATTGTTAACTTGAGGTATAGTGTTGTGCAGAAGATTTTAAAAATGTGCTTTTACTCTACTGAAGCTTTATTCTAATTGAAACAGCTCCCGAGTTCCTCCTTCACACCAGACCTTGGAAACCACCACTCCACTCCTTGATTTGATGCACCCGACTATTTCAGATAACTAATATGAGTGGAAACATGCATAATTATCCTTCTGTAACTGGATTATTTCACTGAATTTAACATCCTCAAAGTTCATCCATGTTGTCATGTATTATATTCCTTAATTTTTAAGGCTGAATAATACTCCATTGTATCTGTATGCTACATTTTCTTCAATTCTTCAATAGACATTTAGGTTGTTTCTGAATCTTGGCTACTGTGAAGAGTGAAACAATGATCATGAGAATGCAGATGTCTCTTCGACATCCTGATTTTAATTCTTTTGAATAAATACCTAGAAATGGAGTTGTTGGATCATATGGAATTTCTATTTTTAATATCTTGAAACAGCTCCATACTACTTTCCAATAATGACTGCAACATTTTACATTCCCACCAATGGGATTCCAATTTCTCCATATCCTTGACAAGACTTGTTTTTTAAAAAAACAAATTAACAATAGTCATCCAGACAGGTGTGAAGTGGTTTTGACTTGTATTTACTTGATTATTCGTGACATTGAGCATCTTTTCATGTACCTGCTGGCCATTTGTATTTCATCTTTGGGAGTTGTCTATTCAAGTCTTTATAGCATCAACAAAGTAAAAAATAATAATTATTATTATTCAGAATCGGAGAAAATCTTTGCAATCATATATCTGATAGGTGTAAGCTTTCAAAATATGTAACAGACTCTACAATTCAGTAGCAAAAAACAACAACAAAATCCACACAAATAGCCCCATTAAAATGGGCAAGTTTATTTTGAGAATTAAGTTCAAATTCTCACCAGCTGCTGACCTGGGGGCGGGGTGGGGCTACTGTAAATGCAGAAGAACCTAAGTGTGATTGAAGTGCTCATAGTCTTTTTCCTCACGAGGGAAGCCTTCTCATTCACTTTCACATCTAAGAAATCTGAGCGAAGTCTCTGGACTTACCCTTTGGATGAATGCAGACATGGTATGTAAATAAATGGGTATCTGTGACATGACATTTTTCTATATCCTGAAACGTATGTTTATTTATGAAGAGAGGGAGATCTTTATAATTTATATCATGTGTATAAAAACATGTAAGCTAAATACTAAATATATATATTAAATATTTTAACTTTTAGGCTTGTGTATTGTCAGAAGAATAATTATCATAGATCAGGCACCACTTATCTCAGGTTACCTCTATTTGCCTCATCATGTTAAAGTATTCTAAAACTGAGCAAATTCCATGGGTAAGTTAAGTTTCATGCCCACATGCTTAATAAAAATATATTTTCTCTTCCTTTTAAATTATGTCTATAATTTTAATAAGCTTATTTACTTTGCCATCAAGATTAGTCATGTGCTATAGTCATGGGAAATATCCTAAGACTGCTCCTCAGTAAAAACTGCGGAAATAAAACCTACCAGTTTTAGATACCAACTATATGATGACTTCCATAGATGGGATAGAATTTACCAGGTCAAGAAGCATGTCAACAAAAGATTTTAAATTAAAAATGCAATCCTTAATGACTAATTTCTAAACATTGGAATTGGGAGGAATAGATAATTAGGTAAGTGAGCTATAATGGGAACTCCACTTGAAAACTTATTTTCCAAATATTGAAGATTCTTGATACTCATCTATAAAGCTGATGAAGGAACAAATTCCCAAGATACGTTATTAGCTCTGATATAACATACAAATAATGTAATACATGAAGTGAACAAATAGATTACTTGAGTAAATTACAGACTTCCACTCAAAATACTTCAATGGACATTGAGGACATCTCTTCCAAACATATGTCAATGGCAGGTAAATAGAGCAAGAAAAAGCAGAGACATATACATTGGCTGGGTACACCAGCACTAGAAGGAAGCCTGGTGAAGAGCACAACTGAAGTCACAGGCTGGTCGGCTCAGCACAGAGAAAGAGTGTCATCACTGAGGCTGACTCTGGGGGCACAAGGTGCCAGGTGACCCAGCAGCAGCAATGCTCACCTCCCCAGGAGGCAAAAGCTGGATTGAACGTCCCATCCAGGAAAGGAAGCTCACAATTACACAGCTGCTGACTGCTGGCTGGGACTGCATCTTAGGTGAGATCAGGGTCCCAGAGATGGGGGGAGTCAGAGCCACCTCCTCAGGCCCAGCTGTGGAAACATGCTGCTTTAGTCACCCAGCCTGAGGCTTCCACACACTACCAGGATGAGCAAAAGAAAGAGGTTAACAGCTACAGTTTGGACTTGGGGTCTGAGAGGCTAGAAAGAAGCATCCCACCTGTTAGGGAAGAATGAGAAGAGGGGCGGGAGAGAGAGAAGAAATGACACAAATAACCTTCCATTTAAAATGTCTGCAAAGCCAAAATATCAAAACACATGAGGAAGAATTCTAATGCTTAAGAAAGTCAACCACATCTGTCAATTTAATGAAAACATGAATTCACCCAGAAAAGACACTATTCACAGCCTAACGAATAATATATTTAGGAAACTTAAAGGGGTGAATGAAGGATGGAGATCCCTTTAAAAGAAAAAAGATATTATGGAGTAAAACACATGTAGGGAGAAAGGGGACCATGAGAAAACAGATTGCTAAATGAAAAATAAAGACATGTCAGACAACAAGGATTTCAAAAATTAAAAATTCAAATAAACTAAATTCTAGACTGCATACAAAGAAATGATTTATAAGTTGAGCTATAAATGGATTTGACTAGACTATGGTACAAAGAGACAAAAATGCTATATTTTGAAGATTTTGAAGAGATATTCAATGATTTTTCAGAGTCAAAGAAAGTCATCACCCCTGAAATCAGAAGTGCATTTAGAACATCAAAGAAAACTGAGCAATAAAAATTCATTCCTAGAAAAATTTTAGTAAAACTATGGAACATAGGAGAAAAGAACAAAACCTAAAACTATTTGAGAGTAAAGATAAAATCAGAAGAAATGACAGTTTGCCTTCTTATCAGTAAAAACAGATGTAGAATACAAAATGTCTCCAAGTGCTGACTGAAAATAATTGTCAGGATAAGTTCTATATAGCTGCCTTATTCAAGAATGAGCCCAAATAAGACATTTTAGACTTATTAAAAGAAAGCTGCCACCCACGGTCCTCCTTTGTAAAGGATACTCAGAGCAAAATCAACCCAGAGGAAAAACTGGAACAAAGGAACAAAGATGGGCATAAATCTTGATACAATAAGCTGATAGATTTGATTAATAACATACTCAAATAGGGAATCATGATATTTGTTCATATTTTTAATTAGAAACTATAAATAGCAGCATAAAATAGTGGGGGGAATTACTTAGAAAATAGCCAAAATTAGATTCTTTTTTGCATTTGAGAGATGATTAGAACTCTTGAATAATTATAAAATGTGTTAAAAATTTTTATAATTAAGTGTAGTGTTAAAAATAGGGATAAATAAAAAACATGAACAGTAAAAAGTAACAAAAATACAGATGCAGCTAATGGTGTTGGGGAAAAGAAAGTGAAACTTTATTTTTCATGAACCAATGAAAATCATAAAAGAAGGAAAAGAGGCAAAGAAAATATGAAATAGTGGAAATCCAGATACATCAGTAATTAGAGTAATGTTCACAAAGAAAAACATCTATTACCAGGTTATCAGACTGGATGTAATATTTAACACCTGAATTAAAACAAAATCAAAAGGAAATGCTGAATATAGAGGAATAGAAAAAAAATACAAGCAAATCCTAATTAATTCTAATTAACTGTCACTATAAAATAATTCTATTACCTTTTGTAACTATATTATAAAATTGCTGAGGTGTAACTTAGTGCTAAGAAAATAGTAATGCAAAATAAATAAAACTGTATACTTTATGCACTTAACATCGTGAGTGAAAATATAAGCAAAAACTAGCAGAATCATGAAGAAAAAAATCATAATACGAAACTCACAGTAGGATATTTTAATACATCCTCTCAGAAGTAGAGAAACAAATATTTAAGACATAGAGTATTTTCAGAATAAAATTATAGTTGTATCATAATTTACCTGTGATAAAATATGTCTATGTATAATTCTGAATGAACAATAAAAGATGCATGATTACCAAGTTCACATAGAACATTTACAAAACATCTGACCCATAAAGTAGGTTCATATATGAAGACATAAATTTGGAGAACTAATAGAATAAATATATTCTATGAAACAGAAGCACAATATCAAACTCAGCAATGAAAAATAAAAGCTCCCCATATACGGGGAAATTTAAACAAGCACATTTAAAGAACTCATTTGATTCAAAAGAAAACAACAATGGAAATTATAAACCTTTCACACTTGAATTGACTACAACCAAACCATGAAAGTACTTAGGAAAAAGCTGTGAAATACAGCTAAAGTAATACCTAGTATTAAATTTATAGCGTCTAAAAAAAAAAGCGTTTATTTCAACAAGGAAAAAAAATATTAAAGTGAAGGCTGAGGAAAAAGAGTAATACTAATTTTCAACTCAAAAGCTAGGGAAAAAAGCAGTAAGGTAAAACTGAATAACTTTGGAACAAAATTAAAACTATGTCAGAGTAAATAAACAGATCAGAAACCAATAAGTAAGAATCTATCCACAAAACTGTCAGTTCCCTCATAGGACCTCGACACCACATCAGACAGGGTCAGCACAGGAGAAGAAAGTTAAGTGCAAAATTTCAAATCAGATGTGAACCTGTCAACTTAGACAGCACACATTACAGACATGTCTACCGCACCCACCCACGCACGCATGCATGCACACCTGTGGTATGGTGTGGAGGACATTGACTTTGAAGTCAGACAGAGCTGAATCTGAGCCCTGAACTCTCTGCTCTTTTCAGGAGTTCCCTGGCATGTTTCATGTTTACGGTTTTTTGGTTTTTTTTATTAATGTGATTTCAGTAGAAAGCTACAACCTTGATGGTTCTTTAATTTACTAGAAATGATAGAAACTGAAACTTTTAATGGAATATTTTAACTGAGAAAAGTTCATCTTTGAAGCTATTTATTTGCCCTTAAAATGTTAATGTTGTAATATTTTGGCTGACTAAAAAGTAAATATTCACTGAAACACTTTTTAAAGTATAAACACATGCCACAGTCGGCAACTGATTGTTGTTTTTGTTGTGTGTGTGTGTGTGTGTGTGTGTGTGTGTGTGTGTGTGTGTTGTTTGGGTTTGTTTTTTTTTTAACAGCTAAAAACAATGTTTTCCTGGTGGTTTTCTCTGTAGAAGTTAAACAAGAAAACAAAATACCACTAGTCTCAACATTTCTCTTTGGGAACTCTCCTGGTCTTCCTGTGGGGAGGTCCCAAACCAAGTCCAGTGCAAACCCACACACCACATACCCCTGGGTCCCTGAATGTGGCATCATGCAAGGATGCTCAGCGTCTGCTCCAAACACCTGCATCCCTCAGCAGTCCCAGGCCCAGAATTCATGAACAACCAACACAGGGCCCCACATAGCCTCCATCTCATCATCGGAATCAATGCCACCCCCTACAAAAAACTCTATAGAGACCACAATCAACCTTCTTGGGGATTTGGAAGTCATACGTTTCGTGGCTTGAGTGAGAGAGAAAATTCATATCTATGAGTATGTCAATAAAAACAGGTGATCTGACAGCCAGTGGCCAAAAGGAGGCAGGGTGACTGGCAGTGTGTCTGGATCAACCCCGCAAATGATCCCTCCACCTGCTGGTGGAAAATCCATCACTTACAATTACCCAAACACAGAAGCTGGAGCAAACGTTTACAAGTGTAATTTACTCTGGTGGAAATGTTGCCACCTTCAAGAAGCCAAGAAACTTTGTGCTAGTTTCCCAGGTCATCTGGAATTTTCCCAGGTCATCCGGAATTTCCCCGGGTCTCCCCTTTCACCTATCTCCTTCTACAAAAGAGGACCTTGAACTTCACGAGTTCATTTGTGCAAGAACACCTGGGCACTTTTCAGACACCTGAATACAGTGGGGTGGACGGAGAGTGAGCAGGCGTTTCTCCTTCAGAGTAATGGCTGCATCCCTGGAATCTCTCTCCTGCAGAATTACATTTCTTCTCAGAACAAGAGTTATCATAAAAAGTGTGGGACCGATTGTCTTGCCTAGTGACAAAGGTCAGATTTGTCATCATTACTGCACAGCGTGCTTAGGGATCACCATGATTCTATAATAGATTGTAAAGAGAAAGTCAGGTATAATAAAAGTTCCGCCGCCTAGTCTACCATATAAGAGAATAAGAAACAGTTCTCCTCAACACATTTGTACTGTGTCTCGATACCTTATTTTTATTATTTTTACCCACAAAGGGCTGATTGAAACAACATGATGGATATTAATGCAGAAGCCGCAATATCCAAAATGAAGGAGAGTTTTATATTTTCCAAAATGTTCTAATTGTGGTGATGCATGTGGGGATGGTTTAAATGTGTTTATCATCCAGAGAAAAAGGAGGGCGAGAAGAAATGGCATTGTATTTATAATAAAATTAATATTATCAGTACATTTGTTGATTAGCATATTTGTGAGAGGAAGATTTTTTCATTACATTTTATATATATATAATATTTATATATTAAATATATGCACTTAACTTTTAAAAATGTTTAACTCTGACCTTTCCAAAAGAATACCTTAAAATCAGGTAAAATGCTAACATGCCAAAAGAGGAAGCCAAATTTTCAAGTGCCTATCTGACCAAATAAAATGAGTTTTATTTTATTTTAATTGCCCACAGGAAGGTTTTTTTTTGGTTTTTTTTTGGTAAAATCTAATCAGCTCCCAGTAACTGTGGAACACCCTCAGATTTATTAGGGAAACATTTAGAGAGATTCAAAAACATAGGCACTCAAAGTCAGGACCGTCATCCTGCCCCTAAGAACTTTTCTAGATGTATCCATACAAGGTCTCAGAACAAGAGCCAAGAACACCTATGTCAGAGGAAAATGTACCAGTGAGTGAGTGTGTGAGAGAATGTGCTGAGCGCATCATCTGTGCGTGTGTATGTGTTAAAGTGCGTGAGTGCCAAGTATGTGCCTATGAGTGTGCGTGTTCACATCTTTGCTTGTGTGAATGTGCACATGTGACTGCATGTGTTGAGCACGAGTGTGTGTGAGCATATGTGAGTTCGCATGTGTGAGCGAGTGTAAGTGTTCGTGGAGTTGTTTGAATAGTGAGTGCATTGTGCATGTGTGTCTTCACATGTGAGTACAGGAGTGTATGTACGGGAAGGTGTGTGTGGAGGTGTTAGAAGGTGCACTGTGAGTGAATGAGGTCACGTGTATGACTAGGGGAGTGCGTTGTATGCATATGCATGTGTGTGCAGGTGTATGTGACCATGTGGGTGAGTATATGCGTGTGTGTTTGCAGGTGAGTGAGTGTGAGTGCGTGTGTAAGATGAAAAGGCATGCTCATGCCTCTCCTGCAGCAAGAAGCTTCAAAGGAGCTCTGCAGGGCACTGGCAGACCGCCCACACTACTTAACGATTGGAGGGCAAGTGGCGTCTTGCTGCCTGGCCTGCGCCTGGTTTGGAGCACGCTGCTGAGTCCACCCCACTCATCACCTCTCCAGCCTGAGCGCCGGGTCCTCAACTGCCCGCCTGGCCTGCTGGGGGCTCAGGCCACGCAGGCCCCACTGAGGGCTTCCTTTCTCATCGGTCACGGTCACGCTCTCGCTCTTCAAATAGGAAGACATCTGCAACCCATTAAACGTTTTCCTCCTGCATTAATAGTCAGAAAAATTAATTATATTTTGTAGCCATTCCTATTATTGTGTTTTTCCGGTTGGGAAATGTTCTCAGAATTCTGCGCCTGGAGAGCAGCTTGTACAGTCAATTAGATTGTGCAAAAAGAAAACCGCCCGAAAGATGCAGGCGGATTCGCAGTCCTCTCTTTTGGAGAAAGGAGGGCAGTACCAGGAAAGCGGGCAGGGCTCAGGCAGCTGTGGGGCCAGTTCGAGAAGATGAAGTCCCAAATCTGCAGGCGTGTGCTCCCGAGATCACAGTGATCAAGAGCGCGCCTCCGCATGACCCGGCCCACTCCTTGACACTCCTCCTGCAAAGAAAGTTAGATGGAAGTTCTTCCACAACCTCATGGTTGCCCTGGAATATCTGCCGATGGACGTTCTCTGTCCATGGACGTTCTTCAACAGAGAAAGCCTCAGGACTGTAGTTTTCTACACAGCAGTTTGCCAGAATCCATTTAACCTATTAGAGTCAGGTACCCCCTTAAAATAATGAGCCACTGCCCTCAGTTTGACCAGCTCACGGCCAAAATACATAATTTGGGATGATTTGGCTTTCAGAACCTACATAAATGTGGCCTTTTAGGACCAGAGGCCCTAACATGTGATCTGATTAAATTTCTTCAATTTCCAAACGAGGAAAATAGGCCCAAAGAGATTAAGTGACTTAATCCAACAACACAACTCACTAGTGACAGAGTGGAGATTGAGTCACAATTTTTCTTTATAAAACACTGTAATACAAAATGTATTTCCTTCCAGAGTGAACTCTATACTCCATTTTTCCAAATTTGACGGGATGTCAAGTGTTCTACATAACTGAAATTCAGCATTATATTCTCCATATTTGTGAATGCATGCATGCACTTCACATAATTGTTAACAGTAGATAGCATATTTACACAGGTGACTGTTTCGGTCAGAATATTTTAAAGGCAAGATTTTTCTTGTCAGTGTATTGCGAGGTATTAAGTAGTTCCATGCTCTCTGCTTCCTCATAGTTCCCTTTAACACTGTGCTTTAACACTATCATGACATAGCAACCTTTTTCAGTTTCACATAGGAGAATGGCTTTGTGCAAAGTATCAGATGAGAGTGTACTCCCTTCTGATTACCTGAATCTATTACAGTGACATAAAATGAATAGAGAAGCAAACATATTTGTTTGAGTAGTTTTAATACCAGACTATAGCACTGTAGGATTTTCTAAAATTTCCATTTCATTAGCTACTGAGATTTCACGTAGCCACTTTGGTGCTAGAATTCTGGTCTTTTGTCTCATTGTCTTGTTGTGTTTTTTAATTTGATTAATGAGAAGGTGAAAATGGTCTTTTTTTTTTTTTTTTTTTAAGGAAAGATGCAGGCAGGAATGAAAGTGAGCAGGCAGGCAGAAGGAAGAGAGAAGAAGAAGACACATTTTTTAAATTTATTTAGCTGTTCATCCTGGTCTCAAACCTGGGTTCTTGGCCTGTATGTGGACTGTGTCTGGTGGGCTTATCCACTAGGCCACCAGGGTGCACCAAAAGTGGTGAATTTAAGGGAAAACTGGTCTTTTCACGTCATTCACAAACACATAATGAGTGTGTTTTGCTTTGGTGTTCCACTTACCCCTTCTGGGGACTGATTTTCCTCTCAGTTCATGTCATTCCAGGCATCAAAACCCCTTCTTCCCACCTATCGCCATTGTTCCCCCTCTCATCTGCCACCAGACATTATAATCACCACCCAGGTCTGAGCAACTGCCCCTTGTCGACAGTGACTGGTGAGATAGGCACAGAATGAAGTCATTTCAGTAAGACTGGGCCCTAAAACTATCCCTGGAATGATCATGAAAGAAGTTTTCTTTCTGTTACAAATCATTCATCTGGGAAGACTTGGGTTGAGAGCAGCCATTTTGCCAGTTATTAGGCAACACTGTCTGAAAAAACCAAAGCTACACTAGAAAGTGGAGTGGAGAAAGATCTACTAATATTATTAATATCACCCACATCTTTAGATCCAGTCACGCCTCGTATGGAATTCCAGTAACATGTGCCAACAAGCTCCCCCTCATACACCCTGCTTTTGATTGTTTTTACTTAAACCAGTGTGAGTTCGGTTTTATTTCCTTTCAGTCACAAGAATTTCAACAAATATCAAAGCAAAAGCTTAAACTAGAAAGTAGTGGAAATCTTCAGCTTTGTCCCCTGAGCTCACAGTACCCATTTAAATCAAGACAGCAAGATTCATATTCTTAAGTTTTCTTAATTTAGATCTTGTCTTCTCTCACAGCCTTCCGAGGGTTCACTTTCTGGGATGGTGCTTTGACTTTAGAATCCCAGAAGATTCTTAAAATGTAGTCTAGCAACAAAAACCAATTAATATTTTGGATTCCTCTTCTTCCCAGTACAGATTTGCTTAACCAGAATAGAGCATAAAGAGATAGACATGTTCAAGGGGCCTCTGTGATGCTGGGAAAAAAAGTCATAAAGATTTCATTGCACTACTCAAAGAGGAGGATTTGGGAGCAACATAGAGGAATGATGTCAGAAAACAAGTATTTGGGGCATTACAGGACTTATTTCTAATATTATATTTGGAGAAAGGTAAGAAGTCATATATATCTAAGTTCATGGCTTTAACAAGTTGGTTTATAGTAAACTTTCCAGACATCAAATTTTTTATAAATTCAATTGTTTTAATTCAAATAATTTACCAGTGGCTAAAATGCCTCCATATCTCAAAATGTCAACTTTTTATTAATCTCAAATCTTTCAAATGCCTGAACAAGGGAAATGTTTCATTATTCATATTCTTACTCCTACTTCTCACTCAAAAGTGAGGTCATAAAACGTACGTTCATCACACTTTATTGTCTGCCTCAAATTTGTCCTCAGATGAATGTTAAGGAATTCAGGGAGAATAATTGTAAACTACAGCAGGGTATTTGAAGACAAGAATTCACACATTCACAAATGGTAAGACTTGGGTTATATTTTTCTAGAGATGAGAGAAAGGAGAGACAGTTCAAAGAGAAAATGTGGGAGAAGGTTCTCTCCCAGAGAGAACCCCTGCACACTTTCCCCTGGAAGGAGCCTGAAGAACTGACGAAACCCCAGAAAGGAGAATAGCAATAAGGAGAGTATTAGCAAATGGAAAGTTATGAGATCTTATTGCCTATTAGAGTTTTCTGTGACCCACATGACAGGAAACAGCCGAATCAACCTCTGACCCTAAAGGTAGCACAGATATTGTTAAAAGGCCCTAAGACCACAACCCCAGGGAAAACCCAAATTAACTGTGATTAAGTCTGCTGTCCAGTTGAAATTGATTCTCAAAATAAGATCAAATTGGTTTATGGAATAAAAATAAAATATGTATCACACACCTGAGCTGTTGATTAAAATTCATTCTCACTTAGAAGCATTGATTCCCTAGGAAGTCAGAAGACACACAACTATGCTTAATGTAATGTCAATAAAATAGTGTGAAGAAAAGAGAAAACCTTTTTTTTTTAACTTCAGTCCTTCTGCTACTTTTATCTCTACACAGAGTTATATGTGCACATTTTCATGAGTGAATTTAATTAACTCACTCAACAAATATTCATTGAGCATTTCTTAAACAGAAGGTGCTACACCAGACACTGAGAAATACAAATAAATGTACAACATACAGCCTCTCCCCTCAACTGCTTTATAATCTGATTGAGGATAGGGAGGCATATTAAATCAATAATGTAGCATATTGACTTTTACCAAATAAGTCACAGAAACAGTACAAGTTTTATGAGTTTAGATAACTAAGGACTCAGTGTGCCCAATTGCCAAGGAAATTTCACAAAGAAACGTTTTCTAAATAGCAGAAAAGGCACATTTGTGGGCATGAAATCATTTTAGGGAATGATGGTGAAGATTTAAATCAGAGAGTATGAGGTAGAGCAGAGTAGATAGGGTAGGAAGGACCAGATAGTGAATGAATTGATTGGGTTAACAGCACTGAGAGCATTTCTGGAAATATTCTAGTTAAAATATTTTTTCTTTGACAGCTGAAGGCTAATTTCCTTCAGCTGAAATACATCACTCCTCTTAAGTAACTGAAAAGAGTTATTTAAGTGTGTGTCTGTTTTAGTGCCCTATAAGACCATCTCCTTCCACACCACCACCCAGTAAGCCTAATAAAGCCATATTCATGCATGTGTTCACACACAGAAAACACACACACACACACACACAACCCTATGGACTTACATTGATCTATATGAGAGTCAATGTAATACCATCCACCCTTCATCACACCAAAATTGTCACAACCACAGCCCAAGTCCCCCTAGAATTAAATACATCATGCTCATCCCTTTTCAAAACATAGTTTCTGGGGAAACAGGTAGAGTAGACTGGAGTTACACTGATGGCACTTCTATGAGCACTTAGCCTCACTGTAAATTCAACTTCTGGAAAAGTCTGGGACACCACCTGCCCAGTTCCTCCATGGTGTCGTAGTTAGAACTCATCTCAGCAGGAGAGAATGCCATGAATCTAAAGCAGAGAAGAGGAAACTGGAGGGCTTCCAGAAACTTTTGGAGGTTGGCGAATTGTTAGTCCAACTACTAGACACCATGTTTCCATCTTTAGCTGGAGGTGTTTATATAATATCTGAGATGGGGCAGGGGAGATTTTTGTTTTAATGTTTATGATTTGCAGTTCATTTTTCTTAAAACACCAAGGAATCAACTAGCAGAGGGAACACTAGCAGTTTATACATAATGCCCAGAAGCAGTGCATGCAGACAATAAAGATCTTGAAAAACAATGTAAAGTCACTATCATGAGAAGTCAAATTCAATCAATACATTTCTACCCAATTTCTACCATGTGTGAGACCAAGATATCATTTCAAAATAAAGCTTTGAGAAGCAAATAAAGACAAACTCTGGATTTCTTCTGGATGTGTGTCCTGACAGTTGGCATTCCACCGAATTGATTACTGCTCTATACATACAGAGCTTCAGGTCTGTTGCTGGACCATTCTGTCTATCTTCCCTGAGAACATCGCTAAGTAATTTACTAGACTCTTCCAGATAAGACAGAAGTTCTCAATACCAGGCTAATGACATTTTTGTGGTCATCACCTCTGCATACAACTTTGTACTAAAAGAATGTGTGGATTTCAGACACTCACAGAAACATCTCTTCCTTAAGCAACCATAGTAAAATTCTTCAATTATTTCTGGTAGTGCTTCATCTGTGCAATCCCCCTTTTCTCCACCATTTTTATAGATGTAATCAATTATTTCAGGCAAGCAAAGAACACTGCCAACTTTCCAGAATCCCTAGTGCAATTTTAACTACCAGCTTGGGGTTTTATTCAGAATGAGCATAAAAGTTATTATATTCTAATTGCCTGCGATTGCTACTACATTGAGACTTATTGTTGTTGGTTATTTCAAGAGACTGTTAAAATGAGTTTAGTGACTTCATTCTGGTTTTCCTGATTGATTCTATTATTAGGACTGTGGAAGCCTGGGGCCTTTTGGCCTCGCTGAACATCTTGAATAATTTTTTAAGCAGTTTGGGTTTGGCAAAACCTATTTTGCCAAGAACATTACCCCTTAATTTTAAAAAAAACCATGTGCATTTTAAGGAGAATGTAACCCATATGTTCCTAATTCCGCTGTACTAAACACATCAAAATGTTTTGTAAGAATTGCTTGATTTCCAAGAAGCCTTATGAGTCTTCCTTATAAGACCTTTCAAGTTATTTTCTTTTAAAACAGGAAGTTACTTCTGCCAAGGATACAGCTATTTAAACACCAACCGTTTTAAGAAACTCATGAACTCACTGGACATATTTTATGTTACTCTGGGATATACGTACTGAATAAAAAGGCAGTCAAAAAACAAAACAAAAAGCTGATTCTCTATGAGAGAACCAAATCAAAGAAACACTTCTGGAATACATGTTGGTTTTATGAATCCTCATACACTGCAATACTTGGTTTTAGATTTACTTTTGGACAAGAACACCTGCTTTAACTGGGATTATCGAGAGTAAAATTTTCTGTCGTCTTTTACTTCAAGAGAAAATAGTCTAGAATCTTAAATGAATATCTGTTTTCAACATGTTCCATATTAACTTTTACTAGAGGATTTGGATATTTTAATCATTCTAATATTTCTATTTCTACTCCGACCAGTAAGAATAGAAAGAATGTTAATAAACCAGATGTGTCTGTTTCTACATGTGGGGTGTGTGTGTGTGTGTGTGTGTGTGTGTGTGTGTGTGTGTGTATGTATCTGGATCATTTTAGATCTTTCTGTGTGTACTCAAGTAACTACAGCTTCCTTAAATAGCTTCTCAGTGAAACCACTGGCTTCCTACTCCTTAGGCTGGCTAAATTTCATCATTGTTTGGCCTATTCTGGGTTCAGGGGCTTGGTGCATAAGCAAGTGACAGGTTCTCATTTGAGAAGGCAGGCCCTGCCCTTAAGACTCCCATGAAGACAGCAATCTATCTGGCCTGTCTCCTGCTGGGTTTCTTGGGTATTGTGACATTCTCTTTTCCATCTTATTCTCAGAAGAGAAAAGGAGTGATCTTTCCCCTGCCTTAAGTCTGCTAGGGCCTCCTTTTCACTTTCTGGTGGGTGTATCTCCCCCTAGAGCTCTTATCTCAGATGATTTGAGGCAAATACTGACCCCCACTGGTATGTTGTTCAAGGTTCTGTTCAACCTCCTGCCACCATCCTACCCTGCTTGACTGGTATATCCTAAATCCCATCTGCGAGCCAATCTAACACTGTGTGCTCAGGAGAACCCAAAAAATCATAATAAAGAGATATGACAAAGGTAGAGCTGATTCATAAGGAGCAATTTGGTTCTCAATGGTAAGAGACAATGGATGTCTTGATCATGGTCATCATTTCACAGTATATCAGGATATCAAGTTGTAAATCTAAACCTTATTTGGATCCTGAGTCAAACATTAAACTGTCTTCTAATTAATAATGATCATTGCCATGTGATCACTGACAAACAATATTACAAGTATTGTAGTAATACAATAGGCCTTAAACATACAGTTTTCATCTGTCCATTATACTTCAATAAAGATTAAAAATGTGAGAAATTATACCAGATGACTGTTGCGAATACAAGTTGTTATATATATATATATATATATATATATATACATATATATATATACATATATATACCCATATTTATAATATAAGGTATTATGTCATCTTAAAATGCAAAACAAGTGATACAAGATTCACAAGTCATTTCATCTTTTCCAGGTCTGTTTCCTCATCTGTAAGGGGATGTAAGTGGATGGAATGACTCTTAAGAGTCTTTCCTGCACAAACTTTTTATTAACCTGTTCTTAACACACAAGAATCCCAGAAATTCTGAGAGTGCAGACTAAGTCTTCGGCAGCTGGTACTCAGGGCACACAGAGCTTCTTGGAGGAAGAATGTGCTTGTTCAGCCTTGAGTTCCTGCTGCGTAACAGGAATTTCTTAGGATTGAGAATTAGCATAAGAGACAAATTCTGCTTTCATGGGTTTTAGTGGAGCTTAGGTATACATGCATCCAAATAGTTATGATATCTAATTAGAATTTTCATTGAAAAGGAAAACAGAGTCTGGAAACTCTCTGTACTTGACATGGAGATACAAAAACAGGGCTTGATCAGTCTTAGGGCACAGCAGGCAAGAAAGGAACAGATTCTAGGAAACTCTAAGCGAGCTGATCAGAAATAAGAATGAAAAGTACAAACTTCCAATAATAAAATTAGTAAGTCCTGGGGATGTCATGTACAACCTGGTGACTACCATTAATAATACCCTATTATATATTTAAAAGTTATAACAGAGTGGATCTTAAAAGTTCACTTCACATGAAAAATAAATATTGTAACTATGGTCGGTGACATGTCAACTAGACAACTGTGATGATCACAATAAATACAAATTCCAGCATGTAGTCGTACATGTGAAACTAACATAATGTTAAATGTCAATTAATCTCCATTAAAAAAATTGAATCTCTTAAAAAGAGAGCACAATTAGCTTAAAATTTATTTTTAGATCCAGTTAGTACAAGTAATGAATTTCTTAATTTCCCTTTTTTTGCACAGAAAATATAATTTGCACCCCCACTACAATTTTCACTTTTAATACTGAGGGTTTTATTTGTTTGAAGACAATGCAAACATACAGTAAGGGGATTCCTGTTTTCTTTGTGATTCCTGACATTTGTTTAAGCATGTGTGTCGCATGATATTTTCCTTCTAGGTTCTATAGCATCTCCAGCATAGGTTGACAGTTACCAGAAATGAAAAAAAGAAGGAAAATAAGGAGGCTAATCTGAAGTTGTACTGGGAAAAAAATCAATTCTGCAGGAATACAAGCTAATGCTGGTTATGTATCTATGCAAAAGGCCTTGGCAGAAGAGTCTAAAGGAACACACCATAGTTGTGACCATGTAATGGGAAGACTAACTATGTTTAAATGAACACTTTTCAGTCTAAAAAGATGAAAACAGAATCAACTTTTTTTTAATAGGGAAGAGTAATATTAGGAGAATGTTCCAATTTGGTTATGCTCGTTTAGGGTTAAAGAATTTCAGAAAATAAACATAATGTATCCCATGTGCACATGTTCAAAAGGGTAAATGACAGCTCCATATCCATAATTTTCTATTAAGTTAAACCAAAGCTTCCTGAATGTAGATCATCAACATTTTTAGATGGAAATGCCAGGCAACAAAAAGTATTCCCCAAGTGAATCATCTATTGATAACAACATTGTAAGTAAGTCTGCTCCTGTGAAAATGATCCAACAGAAACATTAAATGAAATTTTCTTAATGAAAAACATAACATTCAAAAGTATATAGAATAGGATTCACCAGTATATTGCAATATTCCTAAAATTTTTCATGGGTCTTGAAACTTTTGTTCATATGTGACTTTCATTAGAAAATGGGCATGGAGAAGAGAGAAGTCTCCAGAATAAAAAAAATTGGGTATCAATGATCATATCTTGCTACTGATTTGGGGGGGGTGGGGGTAGGGGAGGAGAGAGAGGGGAAAGGATCCAAAAAAAAAGATAATAATACAAACAACTTGAGTTTTAAATATATTTATTTTTAAATGGAATCATCAATCTAACTAGCTTACCTGAAAATTTTGTTTGTAAAACAGAAGTTAATGAAGACCAAGAGAATTTTAGCTGCCTGAATTTAATTTTTAATGTTCACAAATCTAGATCTGACTAATTTCAAAATTAACTTTCTTATAATTTACCTTGAAATTCTGCCTCTGGAGGCAGTGGAAATAATTGTGATGAGGAAGGAAATTAAAGACAGAAAGAATAAGCTTTAGTGAATATAAATGACACCAATGCAAATTTTTCTGGCTGATAAAATTCTTTTAAACTCAGAAATATTTACCTGTCAACTAGGAAATGGTCATTTCATTTTATAGTGACTTTCAAAGGTAAAAGTAAATGGATCTGAAAAGCTTTCTGTCACTAGGGAAGTCTTCAGAGTTACTCCAAGTAAGATAATTAAATATATTTAACTGCAATTACTAACATGTTTGACCAAGGTTTTCTTTTCATTTATATTAAGCTGTGCCGAACAAAGACCCACATCAGCAAGAGTCTACCACCACCCCATTCCAATCTCAGTAAGCCACCAGAGATTGTCATAACCAGTGATTAAACAAAGCAGGCTGGATTTTGTTAACGAAATGTGGGTAAACAACAGATTTCGTGAAGAAGAAAACTGTATCCCCTATGAGGCAGATAAGCTTTACCAGAAAAGCAGGATTATGTGCAGGATTCAGGAGGCAAATGATTAAATGGAGCCAGAAATGCCTTATTTCTTTGAGAGGCCTGAAGAGAGCAAAGGCATCATGAAATAATCACTAGAGCATAAGGATTTCTATATCAGATATTAGGCAAATTTTGTTTGTATATGCATTTAGATAGTCCAAGCAAAACCAGCAACATGACAATATCTAGTATCTGAAAATTGTGCAGTGTAACTACAGATTAATCATTGGAGAGAAAAATTTATCAGGCTAGTCTAAGTTTGTGTAACCTACTAAGGGCAAGACACTTAAACCTCAGTTGATGTATCTGTAAATGCGGAAGGTCCACAAGATGACCTCAACAGTCCCTTTCAATTCTAAAGTAACATCACTGATCATTTTTTCTCAGTATGTTAATTGATGTTGCCCAAGTATATTTTTAAAATGTTTGTTTCAGTAACGCCTTTTTCTCACTCACCCCAAATATTAAAAAAAAAACAAAAAACCTCAAGTTAACATAAGACTTTAAGTACATATTCTCTTTCAAAACACAAGAAATCAAGACAATGAAAAAGTCGTTGTATGATTATGGCAAAATCATTTAACAGCTAATTTCCACATCCAAATAACATGAGTTTGGGCCAGTGATTTCATGTCTTACCACCTCCATTTTTTTTGGCCCCAAAATAAATGGTGATTTGCTCACTTTATAAATTGGGCATTAAGTTTCTTGTAAAGGGAAAGAGAAAAGGGCAAAACAGAGATGCAAAGCAAAACTGGATCAGATCTTTTTGTAAAACTTGTAAGATCTTGGATCTGAAATTGCAGGCAAATTGACTTCAGGTAAAATCCAGTGTGACAAATTTTAGTTATTATTGGAAAAATGGAGGAGTTACTTAAGGATGCTAACTACAGGAACATCAATTTTTCACTCTCATGTGCTTGGTGTGTTTCAAAGTTAGGATCTAGTACCTAAGAATTCCCAGACTCTCCATTTCTAAGTACAATCCATATATACATTTCTTTTTTGCTTTTTTGGAGGATTTTTTTTTTTTTACAAGGAAAGGTACAGGTAGGAATAAAGGGCAAGCAGGCAGGCAGTCAGGAAGAGAAAGGTGGAAGTATTTTATTTTATTTTTGTTTAAGTTATTTAGTTGTTCACATCGGTTGCTTCCTTAGGACCCAAGAGTTGAACCCAGGGGTATGTGGCCTGGACTCCTTTGGAGGGGATTGATTCAATCACTATTCCACCAGGGTGCACTAATCTATGCATTTCTATGCCACACAAGCAAGGGAGACATACCAACTAATTGATTTCGTTCTGTTTAGATAAAGTTTTCAATGAGACAAGAATTCTTAGGCCATTCTTTGAGCACAAGCATCCCAAAGCAAAAAACATTATCTCTGCTTTACTCCCTTGTGTTTTGCATGTGAACAGCAAATGATTAACAAAATAAAAGAAGTTTGCATAAACAAGAACAAAGTATTTTAAAGTGCTGTCACGGTGTGCATTGGTGGAGTGGCTAGGAAGCAGTCCGGTCTACATACATCCCAAGAAAATGGGCGCATGTCCAAGATTGATGAGAACAACCGAGATGAACAACTAACTAAAATGCTTCTTCCTTCTCTCTCTTCCTTCCTGCCTGCTCATCTTCAATCCTGTCTGCACCTTTCATTAAAAAAGAAAGAAAGAAATACTTTCATGATGGAGGAGCTAGAATTGAACATTGAGAAAATGATAAAATACCTTTAATTTTCTCAGAATTCACTGGTGCCACATTGCACTCACTTTACCCTTGAAACTACCCTGAAAATCTCAACCAGTTCCACTTCACAGACAACACATCACAGTGGTTAAGCAGAAAAAGCTTTTCTACTAGAGGGAATGTTCCTTAGAAGGATAGACCTATATCAGTACAAAGGAGCCAAATAAGAGTATCATTAACCATTTCAGGTGGCTTCTAAGCAACCAGGGGAATCATGGAGGCAGGAGAGAAAGTTGGTGAGTGGGCTAGGAGAAAGCAAAGACAACTAACCCTCTTCCCAAAGTCCTCAAAACTCAAGCCCTTGAGTCAAAGGCTAATCCCTGGAGGTCACTCATCAAAGAAGTTGCCATCTTTCTCAATCCTTTGTCCGTGTCCTAAGGTCAGGTCCTTTGACAGCCTGGGCTCTTTCTTTGATTGTTGTGTTGATGAGAAGGTTATGGTGATAAGGTAAATCTTCTTTGATTATTACTGGCTGATGTCAGCTACACCCTGCCTGAGTTCTAATTGTTGGAGGAGGATGAAGGGTCAAGATGGGTCACCCAACAAGTAAGATGTGAGCAAACAGAAGCCTTAGAGTTTGACTAAGGTCCAGTCTTCTCATGGAATGTTTCTGCAGATCTTGTCATCAGAAGTAGGGCCTGAGCCTTACTCGTGGCATCTCTTCTCAAAGACTTGTTAACTTAACACTTCACTTTGGCTCATTCATTCCAAAGTTTGTAGCATCTGCTGGTATGTGTCATTTACCCAAATTTGTCTTCATTCATGACATAGCAATATGTGATTAACACCAGAGCCTAATGCTTGCCTTCTTAAAAATAGTCCTTGTAGAACATAAGCAGTTTCTATCATGTGATCTTCTTTCTTCTTTCTTCAGTTTCCAAGAGGAAATGGTCATAAACGAAATGTGACTAATCCTCAACAATTCACCATGCCTGTTTTATATTTATAGTTACTATGCATGCACATGCATAGCAAATGTCCTAAACTTTGCACAAGGATGGTGCAAATTGTCCTACCTAAAATACCTCACAACAGACTTGAGAGGTAATCATTGAAAAAAAAACCAACAACAAATAACGCATCAAAGGGATGAACATGCCTCCAACTGTTAGTTATTTAAATTACTAACTATAAGATCTAAGTCCATAAAGACAAATTAATTATGTCTTCTGAAGTAGCAGAAACTTATTGGTTGAACCGCTATTTTGCTATTACCATATTATGAACTATACAGGTCACTGCTTATATGTATCCAGTTATATTGTCAAAGGTTGTCAGTTTTTTAAGGCTGTAGAAACTGATGTGTTATGAACAATTTCTCCCAGAAAAATCCATACTCACAAATTGTTCACTCAGCTTCGGGAGTGGGAGCTTTGTACAGCCTCTCTCTAGGTTTGGGGACCTATATGCCCCACGCTCAAGACCCATCGCACAGGGTCCTACCTACTTCCTGTCTTCCACAGGTGATTGCACATTTTTGGTTCTCAAGAAATATGCTAACTTCAAAAGAGAAAGACATTTGCTATAAAAGTTGAAACTTCTACAGTCCAGGAAGCTATAAATATGGTTTACCAGAGAGCTTGCTTTTTATTATCATATTCTTGAAAACATAAAACCCAAGAAAGATAACTGTAGTGTGTGTTCTCTGAGTCTTGACCTTAGCAAGCATTTTGGGAGCAATACCTCTTTAGTGGAGTTTTGTCTTACAACATCAGTAGAAAATCCGGGTATATCTATGTCACCTGTTTCATGCTAGAGATATTTTATTTGGTGGGGTGGGGAGGTGTTAGTGGACATTAACACTCCTGCTGAAAAAAATAACAACTGTTTTTTTCATGAATGCTACAATTTAAAAATAACTTGGCAGAACAAAAGTTGAGACTATTTAGAATATGTTCCCTTGGTTAAAAATTGGAGTTCAGCTGAAAGAGTCTAATCTTGGGATAAAATTCACATTTTCATTGATGGTTTCTCCCAAAAATGTTTACATTCTAAACATTCTCTTTATTGTGGGATCTCTATCATAAATATCTGAAATCCAGTCCTCTGTTCTATCCTTTATACCTAATTCTGAACTTTATTTCTTGCCTTTGTTTTTAAGACCTGCTTCCAATCTCAGAACTCTGTAAGCGATCTAGTGGCTATGGAAGGACACTAGCTGTTTCCCTAATGGTTAAATATGATCACATCAGTCACATGTTTCAAAATCTCTCTTGGTTCTGATTGCTTATAAAAGTAGACTCAAATATCTCTTTTTTTAGTCCCAAAGGACCTTCCAAGCCAGTTGTGTTCTCTAGTGTCCGTCTGCCAACTCTGGTTTCTTGTCCACCTCTTTCAAGCCCCAACATGTGAACTTCTAAACAACATGTACATTAAAACTCTCTCCACTTTCCAAATGCATTGACATTAAAACCTGCTACAGCAATGAATTTGCTTTCTTTTCTTGGATGCCTTTTCCTGCCTTTGTTACTTGGTAATTTTTTTTTAAGACTCAGCTCAAATGTTCTGCCTTTTAAGGACTTTTCTTTTACAAACTCTTCACATGGTTATTCTAACCTACAAACTTCAATCCCATTTTCTTCATAACTCTATTAAGACTGATGACATTAAAAGTTTTATATATCATATCTCTCTAGCCAATAAGACTATGAGGTTGTCAAGGACAAAAACATCTTTCATTATCTTCACAGACCCAGTATCTGGACAATGAATGGCATATCTCCGTAGTTCCGAAACTATTTGAATAACCAGTGAGTAACACAGCAGAGTGAATGTGAGCATACATTTTTCTCTATTAGTCATCAAAGTATAAATCAGAAGTAAATACATTGGAGTAGAAAGCACCAGATATTTCTAAACTAGTATTGCTGACATATTTAAATATATAAGGAAAGACAAAGGGAAAGTCAAATATATTTGAACCTGGCAATCCCTACGTAAAAATAAAACATCACATCCTAAGTTTCTAGAATTGACTTCTTATTCAAGGAGGAATAAGACATTTCAGGAAAAGTAATCTGGATTTTCAAATTCATTAAGCAATTTTGAATTCAAATTATTCCAAAGTCAAGAGAAGCGATGATAACAATTCATAAGCAATGCAAAGAACAAGACCTCTCCTAACTTGTGAAGTTTAAGAGCCAACTATGATCAGACCTTAGAGGAATTTGTTCTTCCCATTACTAATTACATTTCTAAAAATGGATATTTATCATGCTTTCTTTTCAAAAAAAAAAAAAAGAAACTTCTTTCAAAAGCAATTCTGCATGTACCTGTGTCTGTGAGCCTTCTCATGCCCCTAGAATCAGCCTCTGAAACATTCTCTGTGCCTGGATTACAACTTCCTCCACCATATCACCTTTGCTGAGGGGAACCAGCCCCACAGTCAAACAAAGAAGTCTTCTGGATTTAGAACTTTTCATGCAAGAGGTTTACAAAAGTTCTCAGAATGTCAAATTCAGAAGTGTTCTAGAAAAACAAAAAAGCTATCAACATAGTCTCATTGCATTATACAAAAAAAATGAGATAAATGGAATGCAATCACTCAAATAAGCTTTTCATTTCTGCTGTTTAACCTAAATGAATCTTTTGTGTCCACTCTCTACAGTTCCACAGGGTGCCTCCATATATAGATTTTCCCATCTGCTTTCATGTCCAGAATCTACCAGTCCCCCAAGTGCAGACAGTGATGGCCCTCCTGTTATGTCAGCCTCCATTGCCCTGTTACCCCACTTCTCCCTTCCCGCAGTCCCCATACTCAACCCCACAGGGCCCCACAGCTATTCCATGTGATCACTCTATGTTAGTCAGGCAAAAGGCAAAAGTCTTCACTGTCATGTGCTGGAAAATATTTACAATAACCATATAAATAAGTGGTGATCGGAGGTAAATGACTCTCCCAAAGTCACTCCAACTGCAGAACTGTGAGCAGCAACTCAACACACTCACAATACACACACACACACACACGCACGCACGAGTCCACAGATGTGCATACAGATAACACGTGTGCATACACATTCACATGCAATGACACATTCATGTACACACGTGCATATACATACAGTTTCCAGGACCAAGAGCTTTCAAATATCTACAAATCTGGTAAAATTTCAAAATGGAATTTTTTGGATTTTCATTAAAGTTGAAACAGTCAACTTACTCCATATGATTCAGGAGATGTCATATGTGTCCCATGTGCTTGGCAGTTGCTGAATGAAAGAAAGTAAGCTGTCAATTCTGAAAAGAGTCTCCGTGCCTTCAGTGAGGAGGGGAAGTCAAAATCAGGTCATAGGGAGCATTACTAGTACATCCAGAGAGAGCCCCAGAGAATGGGAATTTGCTTTTCCACTTTCCTATAAAATAGTTATAGCCTGTCTTCTGTGAGCCTTCAGACAAGTGGCAGTCAGTGTAGATACCAGTATCTGATCCAGGAATTACTGTGAGTCCTGGAATAGATCTAAATGAATATTGGACATTATGCTCATCTACAATTAGACTGACAATTAGAAGATATTTGGTGGACATATGTAAATATCTGGCCAAGCTCATGATAGAGGTGTTTCTAAGGTAAAGAATAATGGAAAATATAATGAAGAAGAAATTCAATACTTACTACTTTATCAACACTATATATGTATACATTTGATATATCTAATATATAGTATTATTCACATTATGCTATATATATACATACCTATAGTTTCTTTAGGATATTTATGTATATGTATGTAAATAGATTATAGAGATAGAGATATATAGATATACACATATAACTTAAAGGACAAATTTAGAAATTTATTTACAACTAGTGAGATAATGGTTACATGTCATTAAAATATAAATACCATACAAATCACTAAAAAGTATAAATATGGACACAAAAGAGGGCCGTTCATTTATTTTACACTCAGAAGCACTTGTTGAGTTGTTTCCATGTGTGATGCCCATTTTGGACAGCAGGGTGAGGCCAGTGAATCAAGGAAACCTCCTCATAAACAAGTAACCAAACATATATATAAATATTATATATGATATATTATATATAAAATATACATACTATTATATATTTGTTTCTATATTCTACATCATGTATTATATATTATTTATGTATGTTATACATACACACATGCATATATGCATATAGTGACCAGAATGTCAGGCAAAACAGCAGTATCACTATGTGGATTACTACATAGCTGATCAGGAAAGATCTCACCGAGGGGTCAATTTCAAGAGGAACTTTAACAAAATGAGTAAACAGCTCATTAAAATCTAAGATTCTGCCCAGACAGAAGGAAGAGCTATCTAGGCAAAGGCCTTGAGCAGGGAGGGTGGGTTGAGGGAAGGGTGTGGGAAGCAGCAAAAAAAATCACGGTGGTTGAAATGAAGAGAGTAAATGGAAAGAATGAGTTCCAGCAGAGAGCCAGAGGCTACAGACTAGGCTTTTAGACTTTGAAAGCCATAGCGAGGACTTTGTTCTTTATTCCAATTGTGATGGAAAGTCATTGCAGTTTTAGTCAGAGGAACAATATGATCTATTTGCAAAAATATTGCTCAGGCTCGTGCACAGTAAGCACATTGTAGGTGGCAAAACAAGGAAATCTGTTAGGTAGCATCTTCACCAAAGCAGGTGCGCACTGATGATAGTGGAGCCATGACAATGCTGGATTTGTAAGAATTTTGAAGCTCAAAATAACAAGATTTGTTTACTGATTATGTGCAGATTATGATATTAAGAAAAGTCTCTATTCTTAATAAAAATATTACTTCAAGGTCTGTGGTGTGAATAACTGGTGAGTCACAGCACCAAATATGAAACTGGTTGTGCTATCAGGTGGTAGTCTTCTGAGTGGAAATCAGTATTTGATGCAGGACAGATTAGGTTTATAATTCCTAAATGACGTCCTCATGGAAGGTTGATAGACCATTACATAGGCAAATTCAGGGGGTGAGTGGTCTGGAGACAAACATTTGAGAGTCATCAACAAATAGATACTGTTGAAAATCAAAAGTCAGCTAAGAAGAGCAGAGAGGAGAGGGCCAATCACTGGGAATTTATATGCCAAAGGAAAAAAATTTTAATTTCTAATTGAAAAATATATGCATTTTCAACCATAGTGGGACTTAAAAAAAGTCTTATTTAGAAAAGAATGAGAAGACGTAAGACAGTAGCAGGGAACAGTTTTTGAATCTTCCTAAATCACCTCATGAACTAGAAGTCAATTATAATATAAAAGGAAAAGGTTACAGACAGCATCATTAACACTAATGATCAATTACCACCCAAACTTCAGAATGTGAGCATATGGGGCCAAGTCAGGAACAACAGAGCAGCCGAGTGTGATCAGTCACTTTAAGGAAGAAAAAAGAAAGAAAAATAACACTCCTAAGAGTCGAGTAATCGAAAATCACAAACCATTCACCACCACCACCACCACCCACAAAAGGAGAGGCTGTGACATGGAGTAGAGGACTCAGCTGGTAGATTTGAGTATGCTTTGCAGGCTCCAATTCACGATGATGACAGAAAGGTCTGAGTGGATAGAAAAATTACAGGCCCTCAAGGCTATTAGAAATATTACACAACAAAACCCTGGGCTACTTCTTAGACTAGACATGAATGTATTCGATCAGAAACTAAAGGAATGAAAAAGAAGAGAAGATTCAGACATGAATGGTAGAGGAAACCAGACAGATATACGAAAACTCTGGAGAGGTGGCTATTTAGATGCCACATTTTTAATATTCTACACCAACAACAGGATTCAAAAGAGAGGGAGCCCTAGGGCCCACATAATAGAATGTCTATCCTGAACCACTCCTACATGCTACACAAGGATCTTACCTTTAAAGTATAGAAAACAGCTAATTCATATCAATGTAAACAACATAAAAGAATAGTGACTGCCTCAATAACAAATACATAAAATAAATAACATTAAATAAACATATACATAAATAGCAAAACAAAGCCACTATATATATACATTATATGCAACTATTATATGCATATTACATGCATACACTATATATTTATATGATGTATTATACATATGCATGTATATATATTATAAAGATTCACAAAAAAGGTAAGCATAAAGCAAAGGAAGAGTGTCTCAACCTAATTTTGCAAAGCAAATCAAAAGGAATTGATAAAATATCAAAAACTCTGAAAGAGAAAATTAAACCACAATCAAGAAAACTCAGAAATATGATAGCTAGATAACAATAAGATAAATTAGAATAGAAAGAGCACATAAAAGAATTAGAAATAAAATAAGAAAGTTTAGAAATTATACTAAATTGAAAATAACATAAGGTAGAATAGACACCACAAAAAGCAAAGTTAGCAAAACAGAAGACAAAAGAAGATGATCAATTTTTAGAAATAGTTTTAAAAATAATTTAAGAGAGATATAAACATATAAGACAAAGGAGACCTAACATAAGTACAACTGGAATCTAGGATAAAGAAAATCAAAATAATAAAATGAGCACACGCAAAAATTATAATCCAAGAAAATCTTGTTAAAATAAGAAACTTGAATCCACACATTGAAATGCTACAACAAATACTACAAATTGACCCAGGTTAGTCATATTAATACAAAACAAGCTATTAGATTTTCCTACCAAATTAGGAAAGATTATTTAATTCTGACAACCAAGTGTGATATAAACACTATTTAACTGATAACTTATTTCTTGGAGATAATCTTATATGAACCAAGAGTCTTGAAAGTTAACACTCTTTGAATAAATAATTCCCTGCTTATCATCTATCCTAACAAAATAGTCATCATGTGCGCCATTGTGATGATAAAGAGAAATTATACTGATTTTGACAGTTATCTACATATTTAATTAGTGAAAAGTGAATCAAATAAGTCTTACAATGCAAGTTTAAAAGACCAATAAAACGTTGGCATAGAAAAAGTTCAGATGTGCTAGCTTTATGTAATCCTTTCCATTCCTAAATAAGAAAATGAAATTTAAAGACAATAAATAGTTTGTCCAAGATAAGACAGTAGACCGTATACAATCTCAAACACTAAAAAGCTTTGCCTACTGATTTTCAGATCTGTGCATCATGCATAAGATTAAAGTCACCCATTTTATTTAAAACTTAATACTCTAGTGTGGGGGATTAAAAAGTACAGTTTCATGGAATATGATCTTCTTAGCCCTTATGTATAAATAATAAAGCATTCTAATTAAAAAACAATTTATATAAAATAGTAAGGCATTCTTTATAGGAAAAAAATGCTATGGATTACTCAAATTCCACCTTTTGTTTTCTTGGACTCTCAGTAGCCTTATAGTCAGGTGAGGTCAGGTGGCTGATTTCAAGTCAACAAAATGTCATAGAAAGAATCCAGTACTAATGCTGGGCTATAAACCCTCACATAAAATGAGTTAAAAGAAGAAAAAACTATGCTCTAGGAGCAGATGACACAGAACCTTGTGTGCTTTTGATTCTTAGTGTAAATATTAATTATTAAAAAGAAAATTATATCCCCTAGACAATTTTGCGATCTCTTTTCCCTACCTGTTGCCTTGCAAATTAAATTGAAAACAGAACTTTTGCTACTTTGATATGCTAGATGAATTTATCAAAACTGTCCTTTCCAACTATTAGATTTTACATGAGCAGGAAACAAATACCTTATTACTAGATCATTTAGATTTAAGGTTTCTCTCACACTGTATGAGTGTTATCTTAACTAAAACAGAAATTACCCACTATCAGAGGAGGTAGTGACAAAAAATATGAAACCTGTAGCACTGGCAGTAGGAAACCAGTGCCTATATCAGCTGTCACTATGGCTGTTCTAAAACCATCAAAATAACACATTACCCTGCTAGGCGTGTCTGCAGATATCAAAATAGAGCTTCCCCAAACACCTTAACATGCTAATACAGTTGTGCCTTGATAACAGAAGGCAGGAGTCAGCTAAGAATTTCCACAAACCCTAAGGACTAGAGGAAGACACTTTAAACTGGTTCATTCCAAAATATGGGCAACATGGGAGAGAATTGGAACAAAGGTGGAGGAAAAAGGCCCATTATAACAAAGTATCGTGCATTCAAATAATACAATCCCCACCCTGCCACATCCTGACAGTTCTCCTCTAAACCAAATTAGGACTAAAATAGTCATGAACCCCTTTCTGGGAACACTCCATCTCTTTCCAAGAATAACGCAGACAACACCATCTGTGAATCTTCTTCTCCATTCACTTGCAAACCCATGTAACCCTCTGTCTCTGAGAGAAGGACTTTAGAGCATGAGCTCCCTTTTCCTTCTTTTGTCAATGAATACATTTCATTTTTGTATGTTTCTTACTTGTGGTCCTCAAGCATTATTAGCTCATGGGGGAAAAAATAAACATAGAAATTGGCAACAGCTGGAAAAATGAGTTCCCAAGTCAGGCAATAGCAAAATATTTAGTCATATTGAGATGATGGTATCTCTAGAGAAAGACAATTAACTTTCCTAGACAGTGGCTCAAACAAAAGGACCTAAATACGGTTTATTAACATGTATATGATGGTGCTTGTGTTATCTGACAAGCTAGTAGAAGAAGACATGGTCACAAGAAGAAATTATCCACTATACACATAAAAATGAAACTGAACAAATAGGCTTCCAGAAATTTTAATCTCTGAAAAGTTGGGAATGCTTAAACATTAGGGAATGAATTTTAATTGAATAAAGGTCTTAAGATAAATCTATGAAACAAAGTTCAGACTGATGGTGGCCTGAAAGTAACTGTCCTTGAGATGAGAAAGAAAGAAATGCTGATGAGAAGAAAATGAAATAAATCAGTTTTAAAACTGTTCCTAAGAAAAAATTATAGATGTGGCTACTGGAATACTGAACTGACAGCAAGTGAAAGATGAAAGCTGTATTCATTGTATTGCCAAAATAATTATGAGTTAAGACAACAGCCTTCGGTTGAGCATTACAACAAGTCGTAGGTCACCAAATTCACACAGGCAGGAAGTAATCAGTGAAAACTCTTGATTTCTCAACTCTTCAGACAAAAGTGGCCTTGGCAGATAAAGCAGATGGCAGAAGCAGAGGCACAGAAAGCAATGAGCAAGGAGGTTCCTCCCCAGGAACACAGTCATATACTAATCTAGGAATGCCCCTTACTGCCAGGACCGTGTCATGGGCTCTGCAATGATTTTATGTTTCCCATGGGCCAGTGACTGCCGTGTATATTGTGATTTTCCGTCTTCTGGATAGATGTTTACTGCAATTAATCTTGTGCCTGTGCCATCATTTATGTTGGCTGGAGTATGTGAGGCAGAAACTTACAACTAATCCAGCCTTCTAACAAATAGTTGATAAGTAGTTGTCTATCAAAAGATTATAGCAAAACATAAAATCTTTCATAAATATATTCACTTCTGCATTTTTATATATGTGTGTATACATATAATAGATTACTCTAGAGTATATTTTTATGTTTAGTTTATTTCCTAACAGACATTCAGCAATTTTGATTTTTGAGGCTCTAAAAGATGTCTCATGTCAGGAATTTTTTAATCTTAAAATGCTACGACATTTTCACATCATCCTTAGTATAAAGAAAGATTTGTAGTAAAAGTCTTCATTAAATTACTTTAGGCTACCCTTGTTCATCTCTGCCTGTGTCCTCTTAACCTATAGGAAACACTTACTCAAGGACTTCATGCTGCTACTACCTCTGAATCATCTTTATTTCCAGAGTCCAACATATAGTATTTAAGAGAGAGAGAGACAGAGACAGAGAGAGACAGAGAGAGACAGAGAGAGACAGAGAGAGAGAGAGACAGAGAGAGAGAGAGAGAGAGAGAGAGAGAGAGAGAGAGAGAGAGAGAGATCTAAGGCAATAATCCAGTAGCTAGGAAAAGCTAAGAAAACTCTGAGACAAAGATTCATTCCCACAATGTATTAAGGGGAAACCAGGTAAGAGAAAGCAGAAGTGAGAGGAGGAACGAAAGGAGTCAATAAAGGGAACTTTATCTAGCAAGTGGCCACTCAGTGACTACAGCTTTGTGGCCCTAGGGAACTGGAAGACATCTCTATAAAGGATACCTCATTGAACAAGGGGAGTCTATATCAAGAGCTGCTCCTAGAAGGGTGCTTTTCCCTTGCACTCTTGGGCTGCGCCTAAGTAGGTGCTACTGCCCAGCACTCTAAGGCTACTCCTGGATGGGTGCTATTCCCTAGCACTCCACAGCATGCTCAGAACTGCTCCTGGAAAGGTGCTACTCTTCTGTACTTTTAGGACTGCTCCTGAGGAGGTGCAATTCCCCGGTACTTCCAGCAGTTGCACATCCAGAAAGAGAACACTTCTTTGACCAGGGAAACCCTCAAGCAAAGGGAAATCATTGGCAACAGTTGCAAATCAAAACGGACTACACAGAACTGGTGAGAATCAAGGTGATGGTAATCTCATCCACATTTGGAGCAAGTTATTTGGTTATGAATTGTTTTGGAAGTTCGATACTGAGTCTATTCTGGATATAAAGCACAGCATTAGTTCAGACTAATGCCTAATGTCTTCAGAGTGAGCTCTTCCTTTCTTCTGCATCCAGAAAGGCAATGACTGCTGGGAATAGATCCTAGATAGAATGTTAACCAATGTTTCTTGAACCGTGAGGAATGTTGATGGAAGCAGTTCCAGATATTTTAGGCTTAACCATCTACGCTGTGCTCTTCATGTGAAAAATTCCATCGTGAAAAGCCTGAATGAAAATCTACATTTTGGAGAGTACCAAATTTGGAGAGTACTGCCACAAAATAATGGTTGATATCTTCCTGCCACAAAATAATGGTTGGTATCTTCAATCTTTCTGCCTGTCCCAGACAATGTCCACCTCCCTCTGCTGTAAGAAACCAGCATGGAAAAAGCAGACAAATTCTCCTCTAACTTCTGGCTCCCATTAAGTTCAACCATTAGAGAGACCAAGCAGAGATCAGAGGAGGGAGGAGCATGGGAACCAGTGTGTATAAGCCCCCAACTCCCTCTTAGAGGTTGCTTTGAGTAGCCAATCCCAACATGAAGATCCTGGCTCTTCCTAAGGTAACCTCCCCAGGAGATTCTCTCCTTGGGAGTAATTCACTCCTTCAGATTGGGGTGGAAATAGGTTCTGTGCTACTTAAGAGTGGTGGGGTACCAATCCTTGATGGCTCCCGGATATCCACCTACATCTTTGTAAGCAGTCCCTTTATTAAAGGTTCCTTGTACTATTCATTGGAGCAAGTCATCTATTTCCTGCTGGGACTCTGAACAATACACTATTCTGATTTATACTGTCTCATTTAGCTTTTCTATCAATAAGACATCACATCGTTAAGGTGGCAGCATTCTTCCTGAACTTCTGTGATTTCTGCACATTAAACATTGCCAAAATCAAGAGGCTAGGAATTCTAAATTCTGCTATCATTTCAACAGTATTTACCCACTAGAACTCTTTTCCCTAGAGAAGTTTCCTTTATGTCTAAGAAACAACAGTACATCTAAATTACAAATCTGTTGCTTCACTGCCCAGACCTTTCTATTTTCTAAATAGCACTGGTTCCTTGGTCCTTTAGAGAAATTTTATAAAACAAGATCTTTGGCATATTATATTTTTCTTCATGTCATCTCTATCAACTCCACACCAGGATGAGTTTATTTTTGTTTAAATGTGTTGAAAGGCCAATCTCCATAAAAATAATATTTATTGAGAATTGATTAGTAATTCCAGATACTAGATCTAGGTAGGAGATGAGGATACATATTTCTATTATGTTAATGAAGCAATTTGCTCCCTCAAGGTAAGAGATGAACAGATTATTTTCCTATTTGGAACCAGGGAAAATGTGTTTATTCCCACACTTATGTGTTCAGCGACATCACCTAAGGAAAATTATAAAAGGCTGTCAAATATATACATTAAAATTTCAAAAAGGAAGACAAACTAGTAAATTATAGATTGTCATCTGTGGAATATGTTCAAAAGCACCCCTTAACAAGCCTATATTTAAAATTATTATAAATGAAAGTAATTTTGCCATTACAAGTAATTTATGTTTTATGTAAATTGACTTACCAAACCATCTTATAGAATTCCAGTCCAAGTTTGTTATAGACAAATAGAGATTTTCTCCCACTGAAAATTACTGTTTTGCTTTTCCTCCTGGGCATTGCCTCTTTATCCTCGAATCCTAATATTTATATCACATTACATAATTTGAAATCCTTTTCATATACAGTGGAAGTCCTTAAGCATTTAGCAGTCCTTTGAAAATCTGAAGTCCATAATGAATACTCTCTCTAGAGTTATATACGTGGGCCTATATGTATACCATGGCATTCAACTTTGGAGGGGTCATTGATGCCCTAAATTCTATCCAAGAAGTAATATCTCCTGTGATCTGTAGGTTTATTCTTAATATATCTTTAAGAGATAGGTACTTCATTACATTTTTTCAGTTGAGAAAACTAACTGTAGAGAGGTTAAATGAATTATCTAAGTCGGGAAGCAGAGTTTGGTATTCAAGTCAACCCTGTAGCACTTTTCCAATGTCCTTCCCTCTATCTCATGACTGCCTCCTACTTTATTAACGTGGATAATCACTGGTATTCTACTATAATGTATTATGTAATTAAGGCAATTCAAAATTTGGGAGTTCCTATATATTTAAAGTTTTATAAACGAATCGTAGGTTAAAAAATCTCAGGTACGCTTTAAATCTTAGCTCCATTTCATTTTTAGATTCAGTTTAACTTCTGCTCTATAAAATTTATTCACTCAAAAGCATTTTCATCTCATGCTGGCATATGAAATTAGAAGATCAATATCAATGTCCAAAACATAGATGAGTCTCATTATTTAAGCAATTTTGTTTTCCTTTGTTTCCTTTTCAACATGTATACCACCCAGATCACTACCTTGGACTCCAAACTGACTGTTCTTGACCTATGGATAGTGTGGGGAAAGAGAATAATGACAAGGATACCTGTCCATTCATCTAACCCTTTTGCCAGGTAAATTGCCTTAAGCGAATAACTTGTGACTAGCAATTTCCTCAACTGAAAATGAGTACGATAAGGTTCACATGAATGCAGTGGGACTATAAAGAGTGTACAGTGAGATAACAGTGCTCGAGAAAGTGCTTCAGAAATGCTTAAAGCACCAAACACACTTAAGTTGCTGTTTTCAGAGTCAACGAAGATGCCTCCATGAGCATAATCAGTATTTTTTGAATGACAGCAGTGAGACTATATGTCTACTAAGTTACTCACTGTAAATTGTCCAGATAACACAATTATCACCTGAATTTTTGTGTGTTTTGTTATACCACGCTGACCCCATTGGGATGACTTATGTGGTCAACTCTACAGAAGAGCCGATATCCTAATTCCTACATGATACTTAAGTCAAGAGTTAAGTCACTTAAATACAGTGATGTTGCATGATGTAGTTATGAACCTACTGAAACTGTAGGGTGGATTTGCTGTCTAGTGTTGAATATCACATCATAAATAACACCAACCTAATGATCTTTAAAAAGTAAACTTATACAACCTCTTGAAATAAGGCAGGTTCAATTGTTTTCAAATAATATATGTGGAATTTTCAAAAACATTTTTATAATTATTAATGTATGAGATCTTATTTTTACCAATTTTCTTGCACTCAAATGATTGAATCGATAATAGTGCAGTATGTCTTCAGCACATGGATCAATGTCTTCATTAAGTGAAGCCAATAGGAATTAAATCATTTGAGTATAGAATGTCCAAGGCAAATATGAACTATGAATAGAAATCAAAAGTGGACAAGACCCTTCAGAATGGTTCTCCTGCAACTGTACAATCCAGCTGGGGAAAGTGATACATAAAAAGCAGAAAAAATAATGGAATTCACACTGTTTTACAAATCTTCTTAAAGAATATATTAAGTCAAAAAGCAATTCCTCCAAAAGTCCAGTTTTATGATGATTCGACAGCTCACTTATGCCTCTGAAGCAAAAAACAGTTAGTCATTTCAGCGACCTTTTAACCATTTCAGGATCAGGTTTTCTTAGGATGCAAATAGGATGCACTTAAAATGTCCATGAATGAAACAACTGAGGATATAAATCTCAGGACTCAAACTTGTGTATATGTTTTGTTTTACTTTGTCTTTTCTTTAACACTTAATTTCTATGGGCCCCCATCTGTCCAGTATTCAGATTCAGGGTTCATCAGTGCAGTGTTTCCTCAGTCTATGATGAGTCTGAGGTTTGCTTTACCCACTTGCTAGCGTAGGAGTGGCATCTCCATTTCAAAGGGTCTCTACGGTCGGACATGGAACATAGGCAACAGGGGGATGGAGGGATGTCTTCCTTCAACAGTCATCTTTTTTCTCACCATAAGCAGATCATGAGACATGCACATTTTACCTTCTTCCTGCCACTGGCATCTACTATATTTCAATACGCACCTTGCCATCAGTCTTAGAGCATTGCTCCATGCAAATCAGCCTGATCCTCAAATTCTCTTCTAAGAGGCTTCCTTGAGTCCATTTCTCCCTCTTCTACCTTCATACCCCTCTTAATATGGAGTGGAGAGGAAGAATGTTATATAGAACATGTTAGTATACAGAGCTTAGAAAGGAATTCCACCCTTATTCCTTTATTCCAGTGAAAATATTTCCACTAGAATGATCATTCTCATTGGAAACTTAACCATATTTCACTCCTGCTTAAAAGCTTTTGATGGCTTACTAGGATGTATTCCCATAAGAGAAAAATCCAAACCACTTCTCATTACATCTAGATTCCGTATTATCTTTATCCCTCATACTTTTATGACATCATCCCCTTCTCAGTATTCCAAATGCTAAACTCTTGCAAATCTGACTATAGGCAGGTTCTCAAACACTGCTTTTTACATGCATCCACACTTTGTTTGTATCTTCATCAAGACCACAATGCAATCAAACCATCTACCTGAAAATACATACTTGTTTATTAAAACTTAATCCAAGTTCATTTATTAACCTGCTGATGTATTCTACAAAATATTTATTACCTACTTATCATGTACTAAACTATCCTGTGCCAGGCACAAGACAGACAGAGTTGAATAAAACAGACCCAAACTGTCTCAGCATTTACCAGAAGCTATATGCTGTGAGGTTTTCTCTATTAAAGATACATTGAAAGAATTGGCTTAATAATTCTGTTTTTCTCATCCTGACCATATCAAGATTTACCCACTTAAAGATGGTCTTTGGATTCAGGTTATCTGGGCCAAACCCCAGCTCCAAGACTTGGAAAAATTCTTATTTTTACCTTGAGAACCTTGTCTACACAACAAATGAAACAGTGGGTCTCTCACAGGGTTTTGCAAAGATTAAAGGATATAATAAATGAAAAAGTAATTTTTCTTTTCCAACCTCCCCACTTCATAGTAATGTGGCAATTTTTAGATGCCATTGAAAGGACTGTAGGGCTAACATTGAGTTAAATAAGAATGGAACAGTGTGTCAGTGAGAAGACATTTTTACAAGATCTCTAGTGCTGTTCTCAACCCAGACATGTTTGCCTATAAGTATAGTTGATTCCTTATTACTCTGCAGAAATTCTCCCCAAATGTCAAAAAGATACCCTTCCAATAGGGAGGAGGCAGAGGACTAATATTTGGATGAAGCCATTAATACCTCTTTAATTTCATAACCACAAACCAGAGTTGGGTTTTTCCAGTATGAATTCTGGCTGTTTTCATCTATTTCCTTTCCTGAAATATGCCATTTTAAAAATCAAAGAAGTAGTTCTTCCAAAGTATTAGAGTGAAAAAGCTACAAAGATTAAATCGATCCAGAATCACCTCATGTGTAACTAGCCCAGTAAGTTAATTACAGGATTCTTTGTTGCTTTTTTATTGTGGCTTAGAGTTCTTGATGCAATATTTTTGGTTAATTGAAGATTTTCTTTAAGACTATGCAAGATAGCCAGCAAATAGTGCACTTATGTATGTAATAGAAATGGTCGTAATATATCATTAAGGCACTCGAGGGCATGTTTTATTGGTTCATTAATACAGTACATGCCTTAGGTGTATTCAACCACTTGGGGCCTATATTAATGGGCCAATAAAATGTACCCGGGAGTGCCTTAAGACTACCCTAATATGGCTAAGTTTAAATTATTTTTTTTCAGGCTTATCTTTTTAAAAATAATTTTTTCCTACTTGCGAAGATAGACTCCTTTAGAGGGGAAAAAGTTCATGGTGACAAAATAAGAGAAAGCATGATAATAAAAAAGTTTTTTTCATCAATTTTCTAAAATGCTTCTCCTTTTGGATGCTTCCATTTCTAATCTTCCACATTCCACTTCCAGTGCCTTCCCACACCTTCCATGGAAATGGTACATGATTTCCATGGAAATCAGTAACACTATTGCTGGTGGGTTTGGGGGAAGAACCATTTATTTTTGGAAGTAACAGATCAATGTACCAGCAAATGTCTTATCTACCTATAAATCCTATCATATTTCTAGATTCCACCTAATTAGAACAAACACTTCACTTATTTTAAGGACAACCACCTCTTCCATCCACATCTTGTCACCTGTGTCATCAAGGACTTGTGCTTTCCAAATAAATGAGCATGTCCTTCTTAATAACCAGCACTTACTTCTCTCTCAGAGTGCCATATATACTTTTTTCTACTGTACTTTCTTCTACTTTTTTTCCTCTTTTGTTAAAGGATCTCCTTGATAAAATTTTGGGAAGAGAAAGAAAATACTTAATCTAGCTCCAAACAGAATTAAAATATTGAGTTCCATCTACTTGGTCTATAATATTGTTCTGAAAGCTTTCAGGTCCTCCTCAGAGAAGTAGAGGCAGTTAACACCCTCTGACCTCAGAGAAACAGCAGAAGCGTTAAAAAGACAACTCGCAAATAACACTTGGTATAAAGATCAACACATAAAAGCCCTAGGAGAAGTGGTAGTTTTTGTTTTTAACTTCTGAAATGCTACTGAGAAGAAGATGAATGGCAGAAGTTGGATAGTATGACCATCCTTAAGAAATGCTGACAATCCAAGGATTGAGCATATGAAAAGCAGAAATCTTTCTCCTTTCCTTACTCCCTTCCCTATTACCACTGAAGAACATGACCTTTAAAGGACACCTTAAAAGCTAAGAGTACAACCCATTACTTTCTTTACCTTGATTGTTTAAATTTTCTGCAGCGTGTGATCATCTGGTGCTGTTCATTATCACTATCATAACAAAGTCCTATCATGTGAGGAAAACTGCCCTTGACTCTGTGGGAGTGGGGAGAAGAAAGTTGATCTCTGTCTTCAAAAAGCTTATCTTCTAATTGGAACAACCAACTATATGAGGGAATATAAATAATAATACAGGATAGATTATGAGTGCCATATGATTTTAATCCCATTTTAAGCTCAATGGAAGCATGTGCTGTGATCAAAATTGATCAGCAAAGGTCTCAGCATGGGCAGTAGTCTACACAAGACAGTTTGCTTAGTGAAGAAGGAAGAAACTATTGAAACTAGTCATAACGGATTCAGAAGGGAGACACAGAAGCACTCCACCTGGTGAAAGTACCAAAGAAAGATCTATCATGACGAATGAGTTTTAGACACAGCATTTTGTGTGAGGACCATTAAGCACACTAGCGGAAGATGCAATTTCAAGTGACAGAAAAACAATACAGGTATATAATCAGGGAAATGACCTGAAAAGTAGTATTTTTTAGTTAAGTGTGGTACATGATAAATATGAAGTAGATTAGAGAGAAATTATATCAGAAAGACCAGTTAAAAGAATATTACCATATTCCATATTTGAAGTCATAAGGACCTGAATAACAAGAACTTAAGGAAAACAAAACAACTGTGAAGGAAAACCAACAAATGTGATAAATATTTCATTGGAGTAAGCAAAGGAAAGAGTAAATAACTGAAAATCTGAAGAAATGAGAGAAGTTGATAACCATTTGCTCCACTCAGTTATCTTAGTAAAAAAAAAAAAAAAGAATAATTTTCTAAGCTCCCATCCTATGATCCCTTCAATGTTTCTGAGTAAGAATAAAACACATTAAAACATAAGAAAGCTATCGTTATTACTGAAACATGAAGTTTAGACATACATATCCCAAAAATGTTGGACCAGTTGAGTATGATTTGATGCATGAAGAAAAGCACACTTTATCAATTATTATAGGACAAAGTATGGCAAAATATTGAAAGACTCACTGAAATATTTATCAACATCACTTCTTATTCTATGTAGCTCTTTCATTTTGCCAAAATGGTTTTCTTCATCTGGATCTGTCTTCTCCTTTTCACTTACCTAAATAATATTTATGCTTTAAGGCCCATTTTCTCCAAGAAACTTTTCCTAACTACCCACACATACATTGAGCAGCCCCTCCTCCCTCGAACTCCTAGAGCCCTTGCTGAATTAGACACTTAAATTAGCACTTCATTGTGTCTGCTGATAGCATGTAAGTTGTGGGCTTTTAAGAGAAAGGGGCAAAAGTAAAAACAAAAAAATAGATCCACGCATATCACAAAATGAACACACCTGTTCCCAATTTTCCAAAGAAATTATAAATGCATTTAGAAAAATGGATACATCATTATAAAGAGAATACCTACTCTGATGGTCATTGCATTATAAAATACTATATCCTCATGTTTTAATTCAAATTTAAAGTAATTCATTAGTTCAGAGTTACGTCTCATTAGAACCATTGATTTCAAGTATCGTGGAGATAGGAAGGATTTTTTTATTAAAGATTTTTACCCAATTTACATAAAAGGAAATTATAACTAACATCTATCATAAATATTTAACATCTATTAAACAACTATTTGAACAGTTTAAGAAAATATACTCTTTATTGCTCAAAGTGCAGGCCCAGCTCAAGGATGACATGACCAGAGCTGCTCCAGCAGTGGTTCCAGAGCACACTCACCTTCCAGACAATATCATGGGGTGAGATGGGACCCAAGGGTGAGATGACCGCCCCTCGGCAGTTGTAGAGCAAGAAAACCAGAAAGTCAGGAGCAGCCAAAGCCCATTAAGGAGAGCAATTAGTGAAAGCTAGAGAGTAGAATTTAGATGTGGAACCAAAGAGTCAGAAGCACATGAAAGTTAGGTTATATTGCCAAGAATCAGGGCAGTGCTGGTGTTGAACATGCAAAGCCATTGCTTAAAAGTAGCCTTGGAATATCAGAAACTGAGTAAGATATTTTTCTACTTAATTTTTTTATTTTTTAGTATTTGTTTAGGTAGCTTTACAAAATAACATAAGTCCATATGCAGGTTCCCCATTCCTCAAACATATGTCAATGCAACATGCCCACCACCAAATTTTTCTAATTTGTCTGTATATTTTTTAAAAATCTGTTTTTGCACTTATTTCTGCTGTCCTTTGCATTTTTAGAAATAGCCTCAAAAAGCGATTAATGGCTCATTTAAATAACTTGCCCCAAATCCAAAATTTTAAGTTTCTATGTATGTCATAGTTACATTTTTCATTACCTATATTGTGCAAATGTAAAAAACAACATATCTCTTACAAACTTTGAAGACGACAACATAATTTGATGATCATTTAATGGCAATATAACAGGGGAAATATTCTTAACTAAAAACAGTAAGACAGAAAGATAACAATTTTGTATATTTTCAATCATGTGGCTCAAAGGCAATTATCAAATAAGAAACTTCAAACAAATTCCAGTTTTTCAAATAACTATTAAAGACTGCATCACAGAACCTGAGAATTTCCCCCAAGCATCTCTATAATTTAGCCTCCAAATGCATATTCACCACAAATGGCCTTGTATACTTCCACTGGAAATCATTGCTCTAACATTTCTGGAAGGAGATTTAGCAACTCATATTAAAAATTTGCAAATACCCTTATCCTTTTATAGAGCATTCCTGCTGTGCTGTTTGTGAATTCTTCCTCAAAAACAGTTACACAAATATGGAAGCATTTATCTACAAGCATGTTCATTACATCATTTTTCATAATAATCAAAACAATTTAAAAAATCCACAGCTACAAAATAGAAGTATGTTCAAAGAAAGTATGAAAAGTTCATATAATAAAACTAATCTCCAAAATATGTGTATTGTGGAAAAATACCTAATAAATGTAGAATGATAACTTAGAAAGTAATTGAAAAAAACAAATTACAAGCAATACTGCAATGTCTGATTCACTAAAATTATTGAAAGAGAAAGAGCAAGGGAGACCAGGCTGACTTAAATTATCAAAATTTGTCATCTCTGACACACAATTCAAGTTTCTTAGTATAATGCAAAAGGTTCCATGGGATCTGTCTCCTGCCTGCTGTCTCAGCTTCCCTTTGTCTACCTCCCTTTTTACTACTCTCCAATCATTCTCCAACTATTCCTAGAACATCCCAATGGCCTTCCAGACTCATCTGGCCATTTGTAGTTTGCTTCATCTAGAATGTTCTTCTTCCATTCACCCCTCCCCCTACTCTAGCTCTCCTTTAGATCTCAGATTAATCAATGTTTACTAGATGGATGATAAATGGATGGAATTACATGCAACTGCACTTTCTCCTCTTCCCCATCATTTTAATTTTCTACAACAAGCATCTATAACTTCTGTGTTAAATAAAAATGTAACTATAAAAAAGGCTATCTGAAATATTCTAAAATTAAAAATCATGTGACTTGGGACTGTACTCCACTATTCAGATTATATGCACATTCTATTTTCCTTACTAGTATTAACTAGATCATGACTTTAAAATCAGGATTTAATATACCTGCTACATATTTTAAACTTAAATTTGACTTCACATTTTTCACTGTAATCATTAGACTCCCCTTAAAGTAGGGACATAAATATCAAGCTGGAAGTCTGTGTGGATGGTGAATGGAATTTTACCTTAAGTTAAGAAGCTGCTTTTCTCAGATAATAAATAAAATAGGAATTTCATGGGTCAGACAAAAAGAAGAGGTAGCTTTTGAATTGCAGAATGGTTCAATGGTATGTGTGAACTGATAATATCCTTCCCTGATCATTTCTTTCAGGATTGACCTATGAAACAAAGAATTTGGTTTCCACCATTCAGCCAGTGCAGAAATGAATTGCCAACCTAGTACATGATCCAGTCTTAGTTCATAATTCTTTTTTTTGATGAGAACAAATCCTTACATTTGTACTTGTTTTAGTTTAGTTTTTTTCTTAAACTCCTCTGTTTTTAAGCACATAAAATGTATTTCAACACTTAACAACACAAGAAGTATAATCAAGGGCTATAAAATGTTCCAGCTAAGTTTCTCTTTTGAAGTGATAACCAAGCATTGCTACACAGGGCTGACTGCATGGTAGCATAATGGTATGTTATAAAAATCCTTTTTAACATTAAACAGGAAAGAAAACCTGCCAAATTTACTTTAAAATAGGAAATTAATTTCCTGCCATGGTCTCATTGCCAAAATAATTTCATCCAATGCTGAAGGTTTGTAAGCTGAATCTCTTCCTAAGAATTGTAAACTAAATGCTATGTTCCTAATTAAGTCTTCAGTTATTATTTCTACATGAGAAAAAAAAAAGCTCAAATGAGTATAGCACTTCCTCTTCAAACAATTTGTTCAGTATGTGTGTAAGGTTCTTGATAATACTTTAAGTTCATTATTATTAACCTGGCAGAAAACAGTCTCATAATCAAGCGTAATTTTAATAAAATCAAATATAACTACATTATTATAAGTGCCTCTTCTTGAATTTATTTTAATCTATCCAAATTCAACATTTCTGGTGGAACCACTTGAGTTCACTTAAGATTTATCTCACCCTATAAAAGCACAATTCATTAAACAGACTAGTCTATTTAAAATAAGGCAATTTTATCACAGTCAATTCAATTATTTAACACTACTTTTTTAACTCACTACTTAAAGCTTTCTTTTAACAAGCATTCCTTTAAATAAATGAGTTGTAATTTAAAGAATGAAAAAAAAATTAAGTCCCCTTACAATATAAGCAATTACCCTATAGGGAGATGTTTTTATGCTACAAAACTAAGTTTGATTTACAAGTTAGATTGAATCTCAAGTAACAGAAGCCGCCAAGGCTATTTTTCAGTAGAAATAAAAACCAAAAAACTTCTATGTGCAATTAACTTAATTTTCTTGTGTTCCATACATTTTCCTTTAAGGAGGTAACCTTTTGGTCAATCCTACATAGTTAACGAATTCCAGTGATCACCTGAGTAGCATACACCAAAGATAATATAATATGAAGTATGTAGAATCTACTTTCTCATCCCACTAAATGATAACCTGGTTTAGTTTAGTGACTTATACAATTGCTATAAATAGTGGAAGGAAAAATTTGATAACTGCCTGACCAAGAGCTAACAAAAGCAAGTTAAACTGGTGTGGTGAGTTTTTTTTCAAAAATTTCCCTAAGATTTTTTTGTTTGAAATTATTATGAAATGTAAAATGTATTTAAGATTATAGACTTGTACTACAGGTTAAATTTGTTGAATATGAAATATTTCCATCATTAAAGAAAAAGAAAGGTGTGTTTAGGGCACAGCATATTTATCAAACTCTTTTTATAAAGACTATGCCATCATTTTTCATGTGAATTATCCTAGAAAAATAATGTGAAAAGATTCAAAGGAACATGGCACATATTTTGTTATCATCTGAAGGGGTTGCTGATGTTGATGTGACTTACTAGATAAATCTCCCGACTTTCAGTCAGATTTCCAGTTGTGTTGTTCCTAATGGAGGTACTCAATATATATTCTCATTATCAACATGTTTCAGGTATAGGGAATTGTTGGTACTTGACCTTTCATATCTTTATTTTAATTTCTCCATTCTTTTTCTATTAAGAAATAGCTTTAGCTGGCTTTCATTTTTCTATTTCAGCCACTCACAATATTTTAATAAGCAACCCACCGAATTAAATGATCTTTTAGTATAGATTAGTAAAGTAATAACTTTTATCAAAAATAACAAAGACTGTTCCAGAATGACATCCTTCGTCATCTTGAAATCACATAGTAATCAAATGATGCACACTGAGATACAACAAAATCACTCATCTGGTACATGAAAAAAATAATACTAAATTTAATGATATCTATGTATGCCCCCTAGACTCAGTTTGTACCTCCTACATCCAAAAAATGAAATACATGATTTTCAACAAAGCGTTACAATATTTTCGTAGGACGTAAGTGTCAAATTTAACCGGTCACAGGTCATAAAACCTAAGCGCCAAGTTGAACGTTATCCTGAATGCCTTATTTAGATGTAAGTTCATGGATTAATTACCTAATTTAGTAGTACAAGGGCAAGTCAAGCTGTACTTGGAGGTAAATGAAAGAAAATTCTAGACAAAAATTTCAAAAAAAATGCACTTGTAGTAGTGTGTTTATTTTAGAGACTTTTTTCATCCCTGCCTTTCACTTTCTCCAGGAGATGTGCCTACTAACCCACATGTATTTGAACCCTTATATGTGTTGCCACTCACAAACAGTGGCCAAGACTGGGGGCACCCAAGTGGGATCCCTGTAGCTAAAAGATGGTACCAGTGGATGGAAGTGGTATAATCAACAGCCATAAAATACACCTCCATTAAAGCACTCTTTGCCTTCATCTATTAAATCTAAGGATATATCTCTTCAAGCAGTTTCTACATTCCATTCCTATACCATCATTTCATGTTACAACTGATAAGATTTACTCTTGTTCTTTCCTCAGTAGCATGTATTTGATTCATAGGAGGTGTGGTTATTGTCATCTACTCAATGTTGGACTATCCGTCATTTGTTCACACTACAGATTGGCAGCCATAGGATGAGAGAAATCATGCCCAGGCTAAAAGTATTTAGGCAGACAAAACAGACATTTTGTGTATTCAGAGAAGACATGTCTTAAAGCAGAACTCTAGCTTATATCACCAAGAAGGGACAAAAGGGACAAGAAGTCCCATTTTCAAGAACTCTCCTATCATGTGGGTTTTATTTTCCTTATACTTCTCTGCACTCATATTTTCTTTTTTGTTCTTATTTTGTTTTGTTTCTTATTTTTCCCCATGGCCCCAGGTCGTGAACCTGGGTCCTTGGGTTTTGCATGATATGTGCCCCAGCTACCAGTTTAGTGCCTGGGCCACCGGTTGAAAGTGGGAAATATTAATAAAGGATAAAGGAGGGGTAAATTGAGTGACTTCCTCAATATTCCAATGCTCCCACTAGAGATACTCACTACATCTTTCCTGATAGTGAAATTTCACAATAACATCCTACCCAGGCCTGCCCTCATGTCTAATCTACCAATCAACAATTCCAACATGGGATCCCAGTGAAGTCATTTGAAATGAAGTCATACATCCGTAGCTTTAAGGAAGTTCAAAATACTGAAGAGTATTCTAATTTTTAAATATGGATTGCTTGAAAACATAATTGCTTTTCTAATATGTTGAAATTTACGATTTGTGCAAATTTTAAAGAAAATGTTAGAAAACAGTAGAATAGGGGAAAATATTTGTTATAAGGAATCTACCACAATGGTCCTACCAGGAAATTTACTCTTGGGTTCAGTTTCCCTGAGCTAGACAAGATTTTGACAGCTTTTACTGCATCCACATTAAAACTTACTATACTGCCCACAATTCATGAGGCAATGAACGCTTGCTGGGGAGAAGCTGAAGGGAACATTCTCAGAGCCTCTTCCCCATAATGTTCTTTGTCATTCCAGGGTGCTGAGACATTAGTATTTTTGACATGATTTATAACAAGTTTCCAATAATTATAAAAATATGAAGAAGTACAATACTCAGGAAATAGCATAAAAGGCTTATCTTTCTGTAATCTAGTATTTTTCAACTGACAGCAAAATTTCAGTAGTTCTAATATTGTAATGAATGCAATTTCATTTCCATGTGTTTCTTTATGAGAGAATTCTGCATTCCTAACAAATTCTACAAATATACATATGGCTGTATCTATACAAACAGTGAAATACAAAATTAAGGACCATAATTAGTTGCAATTTTTTTGCTCTTTTGTTGTTAAAGTGGAGAAAAAAAAGAATATTCCAATAAACAGTCAATGCTATTACATTTGCTGTTGGTGCATTGAGGAAAAGGGGTAGGAAGAGAACAGAACACTCTGTTTATATATTCCATGTAATAGAATTATTACATGGAATAGACTTGTTGCCATTTTGAGGTGATTATGAATGAAGCTTATTTAAGTACTTAGACATAAGTTTGTGTGTATGTGTGTGTATCTATGTTTTCTTCTCTCTTGTTAAGTACCTACGTCTGCAACTATTGTATTCTTAGTAAGTACACATTTAAGTTTATATGAAACTAACAAGCAGTTTTCTTAAGTGGCTATATCATTTTCATTGTCACCAGCAATTTGGGAGAGTTACAGTAGGTCTCCATCCATACCCGTATTGGCAGTTATTTTGTGTGTGTGTGATGGTGGAGGGGAGCAGCATTTGTTGTTTTGTTTTGTTTGAATAGTTCTGATAGGAATGTATACTACTGTGACATTTCTCTAATGACAAATAGTGTTGAGCATCTTTTCATGTAATTTGGAATCTATATCTCAATGGTGGTGAACTATCCATGTAAATCTTATGCTTATTTTCAATTAGATTCATTATTTTCTAATTATTGAGTTGTAAATGCTCTTTCTGTTTTATGGAGGAGAGTCTTGTTTGTTCAGTAATGTGTTATGTGAATATTTTCCTTTTTCATTTTATAGTTTGGGCTGCATATTGTCTAAAAAGTCTTTTCCTAACTCAATGTCACAAAGATTTCTCAACGTTTTCTAGTTTAGAAACACGTGCAATTACATAGCTCTGAGTTTTACATTAAGTCTGTTTTCCATTTCAAACTCATTTTTGTTTATGGGATAAGTTAAGGCTTTCTCCTTTGTTATCTTTCTCATTTTGTTTTCATATTGATATGCAAGATGTTTTTAATATTTCATATCATTCATGCTTTACATACATTTTATAATATATATGTCAATTTCAATTTTATTATTATAGTACATATATACAGATACATGTATACATATATGTATGTATATGTATACATGTATCTGTATATATACATTTATGTATGTATATGTATACATATATCTGTATATACATATATATACTATATATATATACTATATATATATATATATATATATATACTGCATGGTTTCTGACAAGTAATCTAAAAAGTAATTTGTTTTGTCTCATGCAATTGATTTCCTTTTCACTGTTTTCCTTCAAAATTTTGTTTTCATTTTGGTTAAAAGAAGTTCTTTATGATGTGACTAGTACATGAATGTGTGTCTTGTTTGGGGTTCTTAAAGTATCTTGTATCTATAGTTTGTTATCTTTCATTCACTTTGGAAAATTCTTACTTTTCAAATATGTTCTCTAAACATTTTCTATCTTTCTCTAATTCTTTTCTTTCTAGAATCCAATTAAAGATATGTTGGATCATTTGATATGACCACACAGCTCCTGGACACTCTGTTCCTTCTTTTCTCTCTATGTATTAATTTAGACATTTTAAGAAACAATGTTTTCCTGCTATTTTCCTCAACTGTGTCCAGTTGCTTGTTGAAATGTTCAAAGGCATTCTTGCATACAGGTGCAACTCTAACATTTCTTTTTCATTATATTATTCTCACTTCTGACTTGATACTAAACTTTTCCATCTGTTCATACATATTATCCACCTTTTCAATCAAATCATTTAACATTCTAATCAAATATTTTTAAATCTCTAATATTTTTAATATCTTGGTTACCTCTGAATTTGGTTCTGTTGATTGCTTTGTTGACAACAGATTATTCTTTCTTGCTTTCTGTGCATCTTACAACACTTTAGTGAACATTTTGCAAAAAGAATAGAAATATGTGCAAAATATTATGCATAGAAGAGTACAAAATAAATTATTACTTATTATATTTATTATTCTGCCATCAGTCATTGGTCACTAATGACAACTAGATCAGTAGTGTCATGGTTACCTTTCTTGCACCAAATGCTTCTGTTCTTCTAGTGGTGGATTATCACTGTCTTGGGCTTAGGGTAGTACTTGGGGTGCTAGAGCTTTTCTTTAGGATTTCTATATATCTCAGCTTTGGTCATCCCTGCATATCCTATAACATATAACCACTCTTTTTATATCCTCTTCTACTTCTTCCATTGTTAGATTGCTATTATATGCTCTGTAGTCTATAGTCCATAGATTTCTCTAGCAGCAAGGATCTCAGAGGTGGTGCTTCTATTTGCTCCCCCTCCTTCCTTTACAAGAATCAGACTCCTAATATTGGTATAAGTATGTATATTTGTATATAGATATAAATATGCTATAGATATAGAATCTGAGCAGAGAAGAGTTTCCTATCTCCCACTCACCCCCAAACCTGGAGTAGAGGTATTTATTTTTCCTCCTAACCTTCACAGCTCAGCTACTGTGTATAACAGTTCTCTCCTTTCTCACCACTTCCAGTCCTAGTTGCCTTCACAAAACAGTCCCTATAGCTGAGACATTTTACACATGATTTGATTTTTTGTCATTCTTAGGATGGTAACAATACTTATCATTTTAAATATAATATATCGTGTACTTGTATATTTTGTAATACAGTTTTAATTTCTGATATATGTACATATATATACACACACATACATATATTTTTCAAATTCTTGAAATCAATCAACTCATTTCATTTCATCCTGCTTTTTTATGTTACTAGATTTTGAACTGACTCAAGGCATATATTTAATAGGTCTAAATATTCAGAGAACACTTATTTCAGTTTGGGGTATTAGGTTCAGTTTCATGGTTGTTTTCAGAGAAAGAATATTTGACAACTAAATTATTTTATCAAAATTTCTGTTTTCTTTATACAGTAGTTCTCTTTAAAAATGTTATCTTTTTTTTCTAATCCTATTCAATTAACGGATAGGGTTACTAGTTCAAGAGTGCCCTCTTTCGTTAGTTTTAAAAAATACATATACTTTTAAGGATGATGATATGGAAAAGTAATGGCATTACCATTTTTTTTTTTTTGCTTTATTTTCTACAGAATCCTTAATTTCTTCCTTTTCTATTTCCTTGACTTCATTGTCACATCTCCAAGGGAACCATTCTTTCTCTATACATCTGATTTTTCTTAAGGCAATGCTTCCTTGAGGATTTCTGATCTCATTTGCTTTCAAGATCCTTCCCCAAAAACAGTAAGCTAATCTTAGTCTGTATTCAGTAGTTAACTCTTCTTCTTGGATGTTTCTTATATGAGTAATTTCTGTGCTTGATCTAAATGTTCTCACCACATCTATCCATTTTTATATATTCTTTTAAGCTTATCTTCCTTCTCTGTCTACACATTTAATGAAAGACAGCAGGAGGATTCTATCATTTAGTTTATTATCCTACACAAAAATAACTTGAAAGCTTGGTATATATGTACTCTATAATGCTGACAGTGTGACACAAGTACAGCTTCGTTGGCATATTTGATTTTCTATGTAGCTTTAGAGGAAAAATAATATATGGAGAGAAATAAAGTCAGCCGTCCACCATTTAAATTGTAGCATATTCACAAAATGAAATATCACACAACAATAAAATAGAATGAACTTGTGATAAACATAGTATGAATGAGCCTCAAAAACATTATTTTTTGAGTTGAAAGTACTGGATATGAGTCTATATACTACATATTTTTCAGAAGTCCTACAATATGGAAAATTAATTTATTAAGATATAAATAAGATTAGTTATTGGCTAGGACAGATGATAGAGGGAATTCACTGCAAAGAAACAGAAAATTTATCAGAATGATAAAAGAATTATTCTGCATCTCGACTAAAGGGTTAATGGCTACACAAGTGTATACACTTCTCAAAACTCATCAAACTTTATACTTTAAATTTAAGCATTTGTGGTATAAAAGTTATAGCCCAATAAATTTGATTTTCAAAAACTCAATATATTAGCTGAATAAATACAGAATAAGACAGAACTCATGATAAAATACAATTTTCCATTAAGAAATAGAAAAATGAATATTAAAAAGTGTAACTAATAAGAGTTTTAGAGGTCAAGAATAAAGCAAAGAGACACAATTTTCAATGAAAAAATTACTTTTCCGAACCAAAGTTCAAAATAAACATTTACATGGAAGAAGAAAAGAGATATTTGAGCAGGTTAATTTTTTTGAGTCTACAGCAAAACCCACTGCAATGAAACTAGGTTTCAAAAATATAAAGAAAATCCTAACAGAATACATAAAAACAGGAAAAAAAATAGAGGGATGAGCAATAATGTCACCATAAAAAACAGAAAATGAGGAAGAGTCATCAACAAAAATTCTATACCTAAATCATCACTCAAAAACAAAAGCAAAATAAATACAAATTCACATCAAGGTAAACCAAGAGTTCCCCATTTATTAATCTATGCTAAAATTTATATAGAAGATGTATGTCACTAAGAAGGAAAAAACAACAATGTTGAGAAAAATTAGTAAAGAGAAACAATTGAAATTAAAATATTTTGGCAAAACTCTGAGAAAGAATTTTTTAAGTAAGTATGATAAGATGTTATTCATTATTTCATTTTCTTCACAATAGAACATTTTAATAGACCAAAAAAGAAGTTATCTGAAGGGAACATAAAATTATATTATTACAGAAAAAGAAGACTAGAAAAGACAGTTTTAGAAATAACAGAATAGCAAACACTAAGTATTTGTAGAGGCAATATGTCATCCTAATTAACAGCACAGGTTCTAAAACCAGAATGCATATGTTCACTTGATTCATTTTTCAAATGTTTCACTTTGGGTAATTTACTCAAATACTGTTTACTCAGCTACAAAATGGAGGTAATAATAGTGCCTAACTCAGAATGTTAATGTAAGGAATAAATGAGAACAATTTTCCATGTCCTGTCATTATTCTCAGTGCTTCATGATACTTGGACAGTTTTATTCTGAAAGCTAAACAGAACTGAAGTGGATTTGCTTTGTTTACATGTGTTTAGTACTCCTAACTATGAATATCCTAGTAATCTCTATGTGAACATTTTCTGGTTTTGACCTGAGACAATTTACTTGACCAGTATGAAGCTTGGTTTGCTCTTCTGCAAAATGAATATCCTTCTGCTTATATTTCAGTGCTGTTGTGATGAACAAACAGGTCAACTAGGCTAAAAAAGCAAATTCAATCAAATGAAGACCTTTCAATAAACTACTTGACCCAACATGATCTAGACTTAAACCCACATTAGTCTCCTCTTCACTCACTTCTTCTTAAGCCCCCACTCACCTAAGTATGACTATATCAATAAGCTCTCCACTCAGGGTTTTTATATTATATATGGTCACACTCATCTATCACTATGGTTGCTCCACACTTCTCTACTCAAAACATCACCTTCTCCATAGACAGTCTTGTCTATTCTTGCTTACAAACACTCCATATTCTTACTTCCTGTTTGGTCTTCTTCCAACATACCATATATTGTGTTTTATCTCACTTTTTTCCCTACTAGAATGTATGTTTCATAAAGGCATATATTTTTTCTTTTATTTTTCTTTTATTATTATTATTCCATCACCTAGAACACTGCCTGATACACAGTAACTTTAAACAATTATTAACTGAATGATTCACTTAAAGACTTTCTATCAGACGTAAGTCTCATGTACTTCCTCACATTGCTTCTATGCTTTTTTCCTTCTGGACTTGTCGTCAATCAGACCTAGCAATTGTGATGTCTGGGCCTTCCAGGTATCAGCCTGTGTATGCTGGCCCCCAACGATTAGCTTTCACCATACAGGCAAGCTTATAAGTCACTTCCAGACTTGGGTGTGATTGGTAACTGGAGTGACAATCCAAAGGGACTAAATGAAGCAACCTGAAAAGTCAGCTCCTCCCTAGTTAAAAAAAAAAAAAAAAAAAAAAAACTTTAAACAATAGAGGATGGAAGCAAAAACAGATAAACAGGCAGCTACACTCCTATGCTGCCTAACTCTCAAAATTGCTCAGTAATACGGAACCCCCCCACCCCGTCCCACCTTGCACCCTGTTTGAAGATCTCCCTTGTGCTGGACAAACACACGTGACAAGTAACCTGTAGGGTTTCTCTGTGTCTCGCTCTGAGATGCTGATGCAGTAATATACCATGCCATTCTCTTTGCTTCTTTTCTCTCCCCACCTCCTACTCCTGCCCTCATCTCTTTGCCCTGAGTTTGCATGCTTCAAGTCAGTCTTCAGTACTATAATCCTTGCCTCAGGCTCTGTTTCTGAAGAAGTTGAGCTAGAGCTAAGAGAGGGCCTTTGATATTACCAGTTCTTTGGATTCAGGGGAAAAACTATATTAGTCACTTTGTAGGTGAGGATACAGTGTTATTATCGAAATCATTAGCATCAAACCAAATCAGATTTGAATCCCAACTGCACCATTTGCTAACTAGGTGATCCTGGGCAATTCACTTATTCTTTTGAGCCTAAATGCATTTATTACTCTACACAGCAGGCTAAGTTGTTGTGATCAATAATTTTAAAAAGTGGTTCAAATTGTGGCATTAATGAGATTTCTTTTATATTGGTGAATTGAGTTTTAAATAAAGAAGATCTATACATAATTTCACATACTGTCCAAGAATGTGGTGTTAACACACTTCTATAACAACTCCTATGTGTGATTTGTCACAAGGAAGAAAAATGAAAGAATACTTTTTAAAAAATGTTAATTTTTCTCTTCATGTTAATCTCATTTGATGTTCCCAGAAATTCTTTGAGGTAGACTTCCACATAATTTATTTATTCATATAAAAAAAATTATTGCTTTTAGATATGAAAAAAAAAGGCTGTCCCTAAATTAATTCCCCGAGGTATCACATTACATGTATTACCACAGTAATGCTCTCTGCTGTAACAAACACTAATATTTCAGAATTAGTCAGCGTTTGTGGCCAGTGAGCCATTCTCAACACATCAATGACTCTTCAATCTTGTCATTCTGCCTTTTTCTAAGAGCACAGAATTTTTTACCTTCATGTAGAGATGAAGGAATTGAATAAAGGCTCACCTGCTTCTTAAGTTAGTTCATAACTGACATTCATCATTTCTTACATTCCAAGGTCTTCTGTTCACTGTTAGATAAAAGGGGTGCAGGGACACTAGACATTTCTCCAGCAAGGTCTATATTTACAATCACAATTCTATGGGATGAACTGGTAAATAGGTATACAAGTCTACCTAGAAGAGTTACATGGTACAGTTTGTTCTTTAATCAAGTTATTATGACACTAAGCTTGTGCTCTTTCTATTATACCAACTCAGCATGACTCAACAGGACAGGTAACTAGCCAGATATGGGCAGAATTTAGGAAGAGGGAAATCTAGAGGCAGAAAATAATAAATCAATTTAACTGATCTAACCCAGTCAACAGTATGGAGCCATAATGCAGCCAGCTTAGTATAACATACTAAAAACCAAGAAGTCAGTACAATTAAGTTTAAAGTATAGAGAAATCATCAAAACTCCAAGCCAAGGCTCTGGACTACTGAAAGGAATCCAGTCATAAGGGAGCCATTATGAAACCCTCCAATCAATTCAAGGAGAGACCGATGGGTCAGTAAGAAAATTTGTCTCACCTCTGAACAATTACCAGCAGGTTGGGGATAGAAAGTGAACTGCTAGACCCCTTTAAAAACTGAGATCTTCACCCATGGGGGTTGCTCCCCCTATTGGTGTCCCAATCTCTCTCTCTGGGAGTGTCTTTTCCCCTTTTTCTAAATTAAACTTCTTTTTTTCCAACCATATGCTTCAAATTTCCTTCCTTTTATGCACCATCCAGGCCATGTTCTGGAAAAATCTTCTTCCAGAAACACAGGTTCCTTTAACAATGGAGGAAAGGGGTGTGGACATGTGTCCACCTGCTATCAAATAGAGGTAAATATGTCAGTGATTATTTATCACAAAGAGGATAAAAAATCATACGGCATACCTTCCTATAGTGGTCAGTCATATTTATAAAATATAGTACTTTGTTTTTAATAAAAAGCAGTATTATATTACTACTATATAGTTGTACAAATTCTAGTAAAATCTGATATATATTAAAATACAGTTATTTGAGGAGATGAATTATATAAAAGACAAGTTACTTTTCACTGTAAAAGCTTACAATACACCTTTAATGAACGTGTCTAACAAAATGGTTAAAGGCCAAACTTCTGAAAATTAAGATCAATCAACTTGATTTGTTTTTGGTCCATCAACTATATTTCTCCTTATCTGGATATTTTATTTGAGGTGAATTAATAAACATGCAAGCAGAAGATAGAACAATAAAACAATACCTTCTATTATGGGCTAAAGTTTATTTTTAAAAATTAGTTGAGGTATATCCATTCCATACTCATGCCAGCAAAGTAACACTGTAAAAATGACTATCCTGCCAAAAAAATATATAGATGTAAAGCAATTCCTATCAAAATTCCACAGGCATTTTTAAAGAAACAAATTTTTAAAGTTTTAATTCATATGAAATCAAAAAAGATCCTCAATAGTCAAAGCAATCATGAGGAAAAATTAAAAGTGGAAATATCAGAACTCCCAGATTCTAAACTATATTACAAAGTGATAGTAATCAAAACAATATGATACAGGAATAGAAACAAACAAACAGATGACTGGAATAGAATTGATGCCCCAAAATAAACTTACACACATATGATTAGTTAATGTATAACATAAACTGGAGAGTAACATAAAATGTAGTAACATAAAATGGAGAAAGTCTTTTTAACAAATGGTATTGAGAAAACTGGACAGTCACACGCAAAAGAATGACTCTACACTCTACACCATACACAAAAATTAATTCAAAGTAGATTAGAAACTTGAATTAAGACCTGAAACCATAAACTACACAGACTAAAACAAAGGCAATATGTTCCAGGATATCACCCTTAGGAAATTCTTTGGGAAGTCAACACCAGTGGCAAGGGAAATAAAAACAAATGGGACTACATCAAACTAAAAAGTTTCTGCAGACCAAAAGATATTATCATCAAAACAAACAAGCATCATTCTGAAGAGAAGATTTTTGAACATCATACATCTGAGAAGGAGTTAGAAAGCAAAATAAAGAAATCATGAAATTCAGCAGCAGGAAAGCAAACAAGTCAATCAAAAATACGCAGAAGATCTGAATAGATATTTCATCAAAGAAGACACACAGATGGTCAACGGGCACATTTTTGTTATTAGGGAAATGCAAATCAAAATAATGACATACAAGAATGGCAATTACCAAATAAAAAAACAAAACTGGTAACAACAGTGTGGGCAAGGATGTGAATAAAGGGAACTCTTGTATATGGTTGGTGACAGTACAAGTTGGTACAACCATTATGGAAAGCAGTATGAAAATTTAAGACTAAAAATGCCATATGTTTCTATTATCCCACTGCCAGGTATTTACCCTAAAAATTCAGCAATTCTAATTGAAAGAAATAGATTTACCCCTAAGCTCGCTGCAGCACCATTTGCAATAGCCAAGAAATGGAAACAACCTAAGTGCCCATCATTAGATGACTGGATAAAGAAAAAGACACATACATACACACACACACACACACACACACACACACACACACACATACACACACACACACACACACACAGGATACTCTCAGCTGAAAAAAAGAAAAGATGAAATCTTGACATTTGTGACAATATGGATAAAACTAGAGAGAATTATGCTAAGTGAAATAAGAAAGACAAATACCAGAGGATCTCACTCCTAGGTACACTACAAAGAATCAAAGCAAACAAAGAGATGAAGCAAAACAAAAAGCGAAACTTAGATAAATTGGCAACAGACCTGAGGTTTCCAGAGAGGAAGGAGTGAGGGGTGAGAATGAAGAGTAGCCAGGATCCAGTGGACAGAGGCAGAGGTCTGTCAGAAATTTGGTGCTGGGTGTGATGGGTTGTCATATGTTTCATGAAGAGTGACTCTTCACATCTAAAACTTACATTGCTTGTAAATCAATATTATCTCAATAAAAAAATTAATTCTGGTTTAGCCAATGAAAATTGAATACATGTGTTTAATAAACGAAAGAAATCTTTTCATATCAGATAAAGATATTCATGTTAGCAACCATATTCTTCACAGATGAAGCAAATTCAAGTGTTTTAAAATTCACATTTTAATTATCCTTCTAATTTCCCCTCTAATCAGTAAAGTTAGTATTATGAAAAGAAGACACTTATTTAAATGGTATTGACACACAATGAGAATTTCTAAACATGCTTGATTACACATGCTCCTTCCTCATCCATCAATCATTCCCACATAGGCTTTGACAAACAGGGATTAATGTAATGGCGGTATGGGCCACTTGTGTGGTATAAACATATATATATTGCTAAATAAACATTATATACACATGAAGTATATACATAACACTACGTCTTGCTTATACAAGAACTAAAGTAAGGATAGTGCCTTCTGGCTTAGTTCAGAAAATGTAATTTCTATAATGAATCATTTTTTTTAACTTATATCCTTGATAACTTAGACCCAGACAATAAGATGAAAACTCTCACAGCACAAAAGGAAACTAAGAGCAACAATCCTATCAAAACTAAATGGACCCCAAACCAATGAATGCTAAATAGTCAGACATCATAAGTGAAGTTATTTTTTATTTAAGTCACTCCATTTTCAAAATTCATCAGAGCGAGAGAGAAGCTTCCATTAGTTTTTTTTACAGAATGTAACTAGATCCGCTTTCTTTAACATTCAAAGCCTCCCTGGGTATGGTAATACTTGTCATTATTCTGGTTGCTGTAGGCTTCTAAAGACTCATTCACTGTGCCTGTCTTTTGTTTATCATCCTAAAGAGATTAATCTTTAAACGATCTCTGGTACCACTAACCTTAGGTTTGACCTTTTGAGTCCCTCAAGAAAGAAAGGGAAGCATTCAGAATGTCAGAGAAAATCTTGAAAGTTGACAAAAGAAAACAGAAATTGATTTCCTAATATAACCAATGCTCATAAAAAATCAATCACTACCAAAAGAAAGATCCAAGGTAGGATATCATTTTTTACCAGTCCTTTTCCACTTATTTCCCTACTGGTAACTATAAAAAGCATCTCAATTAAGAAAAGTCAAAAAAAAAGAAATTCATGAGATTTTTTTTTTCTTCTCTCATTTTTGTGTCTGCTTTCTGCCCAGGATTTGACTATGATTGGAAGTATTTCTATGATCACAGCAATTTATCTTTCTATATCACCTGTTTCTCGGTGATAAATATGCCATTTTCAAATTAGCATGGCATTTGTTCAATTAATTGTATGCATTGTGAATTATTTCAACAGGAATGTAATTTTCACCACACACAGTTAAGGCAGGTATCTTCCTGGAACCCACAACTCCTGGACATTAAATTTTATAGATATTTCCTATTAAGTGAAAATGTTTCCTACTCAGGAACATTTTCCTGGAAAAATAATGAAAACTTTAAAAAACCAATAAACAGCATTATCCCCCATTCCAAAGGTCTAGAAGTAAGAAAAAAAAATAACTCTTTTCTAAATCAAAGAGATTCACCTAGAAACTCCTAAAAAAAGGTCCTAATTCTTTCCCTTATGTAACTTACAGTCTAAATTATGACTTTCAAAAATGTACTGCAGGTTCAAACTAAAAAGCTACACTTTAATGTAATAAAGTATATCCAACTCCAAACTATCTTCTATTTGCATTATTTTGAGAGAATCACAATTCCCAAAATTTCTGATTTTGATATGTTTATTCCTTCTCTTCAAATTTCTCTTAAAGCCTCATTCTCTTTAAACCATTTTTCTATAAAGACTAAAAGGCCACAGTGCTCATTAGCTTATTAAAACAATAACTGACTAAACACCAACAAAACCACTCTTCAAGTTTTACTCCTGGACTCATTTTAAATACTTCTAAAATATGCATGCATTGACTTTGAGAAGATGTAATTGTGATATTAAATTTTATTGAAATTTCTCAAGTCCTGATTTGTGTACAGGCCTATGCTCTGAGTTCCCACGAAGCAGTAAAACGTTTAAAATACTGTCTGTGCGAATGCAAAATTTATGAATTCACACATCTCTGGTTGATTTATGTGAAATAATAATGCACTATTTAATGCTTAAACATGGCTAGAAGCAATGCTGGGCTATCAAGATGTACAATGGAATAATAGATTTATAAGACGGATAACCTTCTTGCCTAGAGAAGCTTGTTTAAAGGTGTTGTACAGATATATTAAACTATATGTAATTTTATACTAACTTAATGCTGTAGGCTGATACTGCAAGCAATAAAAGATTACAGCCATGGCATTTGCAATAATAAAATGATCTGGCTATTCAATATATAGTATCTGAGAACTAAGAAGAGATAAGGAACTCGTTTAAAACTTGTGTCCCTTTTCCTTCATTGCTTTTTACAAAACATTCTTTTCCCTTTGATGAAGTGAACATGATTCCCAGATCGAGCACTTATCTCTCATTGGATCGCTGTGAACACTTCTGTGAAGACAGTATTGGATGATTCCAGGTGGCCTCCAGGCATACTTAATTATCACCTGATTTGCTTAGAAAACTAACTAAAAACTTATTAGGATGAGCTATAAAAGAAAATTATAATTGGCAGTTTTCTGATAGTCTCTGTTCTTTTTTATATTAAGCTATTCATCTATTTCTTTTCATAATCAGGAATATTTTTTAAATCTTGAATTTCTGGGTTTTTAATCATTGCAATATAAACACTAAGACACATTGACTTAACTTTTACATTCACCCTAGTTAAAAGACACAAAAGAACTTAAGAGCTGTTTAAGTTACTATCATATAATTTAAATTCACAGTGATTTTCCTTCAGTTACACATCCTTATATTCATGACAAAATGTCTCTCTAAAGTATATTGTATAAGGTAATAAATGCATTTAAGCGACGTTCATTTGTATTCCAACATCAACTAGATTTTACAGATATATTTCATTTATCTACATACTATTAAATAGCAGTTCAATGAGATTTCAATAACTCATGAGTTATTCTAAAATAATTTGGTTTCAACCAACACAGTATTTTAAAAACTCTCCTTTGAAAGAACAAAGTTTTTGACATATCAAAATATTTATGTGATTCAGTTCACATGAACTCACAGAGTACCAACCAAAGTAAGTTATAACAAGATGAATGACCAGTTACAGGGAAATAAGTATTAGGCTTAAATTTTAAAATTGTAATGTAAAAAGGTACAGTTGAAATCAAATTAAAAAATGATGACATTGTCAAAATAATCATGACTTTTTTTTTTTCTTTTAGCTTTCAAAACTCAGTTGAATGTCTGTGGCTATATTTCCTATTGAAGACAAAGTTTTAAAAATATGACATGATATGAGTACCTTGAAGTCAGGTATATTTGTCAGGAAATAGCCTAATCACATAGCAACCATCAAATATTCAACTCCCTTTCTGTGCATATAGTTTCTAAGAGACAAAATTTCAAAAGTCATTATTAATGGCATTTCAGCAACTTTTATTCCCTGTTTACACACACAGTGGAAACAAACATAATTAAGAAATCTCTCAGTGCTGAAATATCATCTTATGTGTGGCATTAACTGTTAAATGAATCTCGGTATTTTCAACGTTGCACAATATCTATACTCAGAAATTTCAGAACTAGTTGAAACTTGTCAAAATATGTGGTCGGTGTGCGTTTCAAAAACCTAGTTTGTGTCCAGGTTTCCTGAAAACTACCTCTGCTGCCTTCCTGAAATGTGATCACCTGAAACTCTGGCAGATAACTGTTAGGCCCCTCTATAAAAATAACATGAAAAAGGGACACTATTCAACCTTGACTATGAAAGGGATACAAACACATCCTTACCCATAAAAGCATGAATACAAATACAAAGTGTAGGATCGTCATTAGAAAAGATAATTGAATTCACTGAAAACTGTGTCTATTTCAAAATTTTGGACTGGGAGTTGGGACATGCCCTTTGAGGTCTCTGCTCAAAGCTGCCAATATAGGCAGCAGAGTTTACCCCACCCCTTCCTACATACATTGTATTGTGTCTTCTTACCCTACTTTCTTTTCTGTCCCAGCACTTCTGAAAACAGAATTATCATGCAGTCATTTGTCTGTCATCTGACTCCGTGAATACAGGATATAATTTGCTATCCCCTGCAGCTGGGACCACACCTAGCACCTGGTAGCATGTATTAAATGAATATTCATTGAACAAGGCAGCGATCTCTCACTAACAAATGCCTTAGCCTCGAACCAGTCATTGAATTCTGAGTTTTAGGCTCTCCCTCATTTCTATGGAGAGAATTGAATTTTTGTCTCTCAGATCTTTCAGATTCAAGTGCTCTAATTTAATTTCAAAATACTTTCTTTTAAGGCTGTAGATCTTCTTTTCTAAATTAGGGTATGTTTCTACAAGGTCCTCATAACCAAGTTTAAGTTCCTTCTGTCACTGGCTGTGATTATGATTAGAGCAACCAAGTTCATTTGTTTCATTTTTAATAATTCAAATTTGTTTTCAGTGACTTAAGTTTGAAAAACAGAGTGATTGTGTCAATTATCAAAGTATTGCTTTCAGATCCAAACCCACCCTCATCGCCCTGAGCTATGACACGAAGCAGTACTGCCACTCAACATCTGTCTGCTAGACAGCAGCTGATGCTGTCAACAGGGGGCCATGGAGGGACATGAGAAGGGGGGCTATGCTCAGTGACTGTCCTCCCTTCCTATGGTGTGTGGTCAGGCAGCAGGAGAGACACTGGGTGTCAGTTACCCCCAAAATCTCCACTCCCCAAAGTTGGCAGGACCCCATTAGCATCCCAGAGTGTCTGGCAGGTCCCCTGGGCAGCCTCCCTGTGGGAGGGTCCCTTTTATTCAAGGCATCCTTGCAAATTTCACTGTGTTCCTGCTCGAATTTCACTGTGTTCCTGCTCACCAGTGTCCTACCGTGTACTCCTGCCCTGCAGCCAAAGTCGGCAGTGGCTCTCTCTGCTGTCTCTGTATTTCTTGGTGTTCCCCCGACCTCTTAGGGTTAAAGCCCTAGATACTACTGAACAATTCTTTATAGTAAACTGTATTAGTTTGAATTACAGTGTGTTTCTTTGTCTCCTGGCCAGACTCTGAATAGTTCAGTGATTTTAAGAAGAGGATTTGCATAATAAAAATTAAGTAACATATATGTTAGTACATCTAATTACACAAACATGGATATTTTAATTTTGCAAAATTTTGGAAATGCTTTCAATTTTCACAAATTTTCTTTCTTAATATGTCAAAAAAAAGCTTGAAGTCCACATTGCACATACATACCCTTTGAATCCCCTCTGCTAACTTTCAAAAGCTAAATGGAATCCTCAATATTTGTCAACATTTTTCTTTCCCTTAGCTGGAAGAGATGATGTCATCTGAAGAAAAATATGAACTGTGTGTTATATTCCTCAGAAGCTGTACACATATGACCCCCAGTTAAGATCAGAATTGGAAACAGTGATCATACTTTAAACAAACTTCTGGGAAGAAAAATAGCATCTTTCAAACTTTAGCTGATGTAATTCTTTTACTGTTAGCTATTAAATATTTTGAAGATGCTCTCTCCCTGTTCTCTCCCACATACTTCCTCCTATTATGATCTTCCTGATGTGTTAGTCATGTGGAGAGGTCTCTCACTTTACAAAGCAACAAAACTAAATTGTGTACAGGTTACCTGCTCCGTTGCATGGATAATGTTGGACTGAGCACTAAGGCAGAGAAAACGGCAACCCCTTTAACTTTAACAAAGTCAGTGCAGAGAGACCCTGGAAAGGATGACTAGTTGCCTCCCTGACAGCCCCGACTCCCTTGCAGCTATGTGTGGCCAGAAGACCAGTTGGTCTAGAAGATGTTAACAGAGGTTTAGTGTGTGACTTCTGAGAAATATAAAAAGTAGAAGGTACAGGCTTTCAACACCTGCTGTTCCTTGCTGCTCAGTTACAGCTACACAGAGGTCATCCACACAGCCTTCTTGGACCCGGATGCAATGCACTTATCATGGCTCAGCCACAGGTAGCAGGAACAGGGCCTCTGGCACCATCCAGCCACCGTATAGCCTTCAACCACTGTGCCAGGTCTTCTTTAACAAAAGGAAAAATGATCTTGGTGAAATCATTAATTGATAGGCTCATGTACCCAATCCTAACTCTGCAGGTCAGATAACTTCATCCATGAGTTCCATAATAGCTGTCCTGAGATGAATAATACACCCTCAAGAAGACTACGAGATGGCCAAGATGAAAAAGCTGCCCCTTGAAAAAGAGCTCATCACTACTTATTATTAGGGAAATGCAAATCTAACTCACAGTGAGATGCCACCTCACATCTGTGAGAATTGCCTATTTTAAAAAGATGAGAAACAAGTTGATAAGGGTGTGGGGGAAAGGAAACTCTTGTACACTGTTGTAGGAATATAAACTGGTGTAGCCATTCTAGAAAACAGTATAGATGCTCTGAAAAAGGTGAAAAATAGAAATGCCATATGATCCAGGAATTCCGCTTCTAATATCTATCTGAAGAATATAGAAACTATTTCAAAGAGACATATGCATGCTAAATGTATTACAGCACTATTTACAATAGTCAAGAAACAGGAACAACTTAAGCGCCCATCAACAGATGGATTAAAATGTGGCATGCATTTTATACACACACACACACACAAAACACACAATAGAATCCCACTAGACTATTAAAAAAAGATGAAATCTTGCCATTTGTGACAACATGAGTGGAAATAGTAGGGATTACGCTAAGTGAAAGAAAGAAAAATACTGACAATTTCACCATCTGTGAAGTAGAAAGAAACAAAGCAGACGAAGTAAAACAAAAACTAACCCTGGGACCCTGACAGCAGAACTGACGTGACAGAGGGGAAGGGCATGGGGGATGGGAGCAAAGGGAAGTGGGGAAGGGTGGGGAGCAATGGACAGTGGTGAAATGTTAGAAACTTGGTGGGGGGTGGGGTGGTTATTACAGATTTGATGAAGACTGATCCTGCACACATACAATGCATATAGTGTTATAAAATAATGTTACCTCAATAAAATTATATTTAAAAAAAAATTGCAAATACTCACATCCTAGCAATCCATCAAACAAAAGTTTACAAGCTACAAGCTTCTTACTCAATCTTTGATTCACAGGTCATCAGCAATGTCATCAACTAGAAGCTCAACAGAAAACCAGGTTCTCAAGCCTCTACCGACAGAACCAGAGCCAGTGCATTGGCAGGAACCCTGGGTGATGGATGCTCACTTCAAGATCCTAGACATCTCTGCCACACCCACCCAGGGCAAGGAGACTGAACCCTGTGGTGGGGGCAGCTTTAGGGCAGTCTTTCCACTAGGTCCAACAAACAGCATGGTCAAATGCTGATTAAGTTCTGATAGTCGCTTACAGACAGCTCTCAGGTGAAGGTCTATATTTGTGAGGTTAAGTCAGAAGAAAAACAGACATATGATGATATCATTCATATGTAGTGTATAGATATCAAGCAAATGAATGAACTAAATTTAAAAAATAGACTTTAAAAAATACTGAACTAAATCAAACAACAATAGACTTTCAGCCCCTCCCCAAAAAAGGCAAATCAGCAGTTTCAGGAAGAGAAAGGGAAAGGTAGGGGAACTTCCCTGCTGTAAAGGGGATCAGTTATATAGTGAAGACAAAAGTGAAATAGTGGTAAACTTCCTGTATTATTTACAGATGCAGATTTACTGTCATCTAGACCTGAAACCTAGTTACCAGTTTAATGCAATAGTCCTTCAATAAAATCAATTAAAATAAATTAATAAATTTAATAATCACCAAAATGTGTAGCAAACCTGATTTTTATCTGTCTCGGGAAATCCTAAGAACTCAGTAGATAAAAGCTCAGTTTTAACAGAAGGAAATAATTGCTTCTGAGTTTATTTTTGTCATTGTATAATAGTCCTTTTTAGAAATGGTACATTCAATCCAGAGGCATCTTTCTTAATCCCAGTCTAAAGGTTTCCACACACTGCTGACAATGTAAGAGATGAGTGTGTCTTACAGAGACCAGATAAACTTACCTCCTGTGGTCTCTTAGCAAGTAGAGGTAGATGAGGAATGACCCTTGGTCCAGATATCAAGATTCCTTCTTTCTGACTGAAAAAAAAACAAAAAAAAAGACCTTCAAAATTGTGATGCTGCTAAAATCCTCCAAACACTTGTAGGATGAAGATTTGAAATTGGTATAATGTCCCTATTGAGTAGCTATAACTGTAAAACATAGGATACCTCTTGAAGTGTTATTTCACAGATATCCTAGCTTATGTAATTATTAATACATAATAATTATGATCTAAAGCATAAGAATACTTAAGGATGGCACTAACAACTTTAATAAACTAAACATAACAGCTGCTCAAACAACTGGATATGTTTGAATATGTTCTCATTTATCCTGGTCCTTGTACTGACAATTAGGGGGATTACTGCTAGCTCTCATGGGTCTGTCTAGTGTCTTTAATGACAGTTCAAACAGTTGTGGGCAAGGACACGCAAGCACTTAAGTCAGACAAACTTGAGGGTTGTAGTTTAAGATTTTCAAATACATTAAATGGAGTAACATTTTTCCTTCTTATATGCTTGTTGGTAACTTTACTAATACAGCTAATGTACAATAAACTTCACATATTTAAAGTATACTGTTTGAAAACTTTGATAGATGCATACACGCAGGAAGCCATCATCATAATAAAATCAACAAACACAGGCATCACCCCAAGAGTTTCCTTACCCCCATTTTTTAGTTTGTCCACATAACCCTCTCAATTCTCTCATCCCTGTCTAGAGGAAAACACCAATCTGCTTTGGGTCACTGGAGAAGTTTGACTTTTCTACAACATCAAGTAATGAAATCGTACCATACATACTGTTATTTGACTAGTTTCTTCCACTTTCCATAATGATTCCACTGTTCAAGCACATTGGTTCATTGTTTCAGTTGTTCCTTTTGATCACTGAACAATAGCCCATTATAAGGATCTACCACAAATTATTTATGCATTCACCTTCTAAAGGATACTTGGGTTGTTTTCCAGTTTTTAGCTATCGCAAATAAAATTGCTAATATTCATTTTAAAGAATTTGTGTGGATATACACTTAAAGTCTCCAAATGGAATGCCTGGAACACATGGTAAGAAAATGCTTATATTTTTAAGAAACTGCCAAACTGCTTCCCCATTTTAAACCTCACCAGCAGTACACTTCTGTTGAATTTCTCCACATCTCAGCAACCCAACTGCCAGACTTTTTGTTTATAGTCATTTCAGCGGTGTACAATACTTCCTCGTTGTGGGTTTAATTCAAATTTTCCTAATATTTAACGATGTTGAATGTCTTTTCATGTGTCATTGACATGTTTTATGCTGAATCATACCTTTTGCTTATTTTAACTGGGTCATGTGTTTCATCATTGTATTTTAAGAGTTCGTTCCATATTCTAAATATAAATGCTTTATCAAATATGTGATCTGTATATCTATTCCCAAGTCTATGACTTTTTTGCATTACCTTGTGTCTTTCAAATACATTAGTTTCTCAATTTTGATTAAGAAAAAATGCAATTCTTTTCTTTTTTGGATTACATTGCTAATGTTCTGTTTTAGAAATCATTGCCTAATCCAAGATCACAAAGATAAACCTGAATGTTTATCTCCCATTGTTTTGTAGTTTAAGTTTTACATTTAAGCCAATGGATGATTTTTTGTTAATTTTTACATATCGCAATGTATAAGTCAAGTTTCATTTCTTTGCATATGATAGCCTAATTGTTCCTGCATCATTTACTGAAAATCATTTGATTGTGTATTTTTCAGATTACCTCTGGCTTTATTTTGTGTCCTTTATTTCTGTATCTCCATGTCAACACAACATTGTTTGATTAAGTAATAAGTAATACAGTACCTGAAAACAGATAATTATAAATCCTCCAACTTTATTCTCTTTGTATAGTTATTTTGGGGTATTCTAGGTCATTTGTGTTTCCATAAATACTTAAGTATCAGTTTGCTTAGTTCTACAAAAATGCCTGCTGGGACATTTAATTGAATTGGAATTTAATTGAATCTATAGCTTAGTTTAAGGAAAGTGGCATCTTAACACTATTGAGCTTTCCCAACTAATAACATAGCTCTTACTTTTCTCAAGTCATTGATTTTGCTTAAATTTATATCAAAATTTGGTAGTTTTTATGCTGAATATGTCATTTTTATGTTCTTTTAAATGGAATTTTAATTTGATATCTAATTGCTCGCTGTTAGTATAGCAAAATAAAAATGAATTTTTTATTGACCTTGTATCTTACAATACTGCCAAGTTCACTTTTTGTTTCTAGGACCTCTTTTGTAGATTCTGAAGAATTTTCTACAAAGACATTTCTGTCATATATGAATACTACAACCTCTACTTCTTCCATCCCAATTTAAGATCTCTTATTTTGTCTTGCCTTATAACATTGGCTAAAACCTCTAGAGCTGTGCTAAATAGAAATGCCAGAAGAAGATATTCTTGCCTTGATCGTAGAGGGAGAGGCGTTCAGACATTTATATCAGTATGATGTGAGCCATAGGTTTTTCATAGATCCCTTGTCAGGTTGAGAAATTTGCCTCTTACTCATACTTTGCTACACTTGTTATCTAGAGTGGATATTTAATTGTATCGGTGCTTTTTCTAGTATCTTTAAAGAAGATCATGTGTTTTTGTTTTGGTCTGTTAATATGATGAATTTCAATCATTATCAAATACTAAACCTTTGCATTCTTCACATGGTCATGTTGTATTTTGTTTCTTTGTTTTTATTAACAAAAACAGACAAAAGAAAAGAAAGGAAATAAAATGAAAGATAAACCCCCTCCAACACAAGAACCCAATCATTCATTTCCCCTATAGTTACTTCAGCCTTGCTGTCATCATCCACAAGTTAGACTTCATTTTATCAGTTTATTTGAGATATCTCTCCATATTCCAAATATAGATGAGATCATCTAATATTTGTCTTTCTCCTCTTGATTCACCTCACTAAGTAATATGCCCTTAGGTTCCCTTCATGTTGTCACAAATGACAAGTTTTTTTAAATGCAGTATTAAATGAGTGTTAGATCAAGTTAGTAACAATATTGCTCAAATATTCTATGTCCAGTGGATTTTCCATCTAAATTGTCCTACAACTACAGGAGAGTGTTGAAATTTCTGATCCTGATTGTAGATTTTCCTACTTCTTCTTGAAGTTCTATCATCTTTTTTGTCATACACTTTGAACCAGTTATTTAGTGAATAAATATTTCAGTCTGTCATGTATTCAGAAATCTACTTTGTATGAAATTAATGTAACTACTTCATTTTCTTCTGATTAGCCTGACCATATATCTTTTCTGTCCCTTTCTATTTGTTTTTTTATATTCAAAATGGGCCTTTCTAAAACTCAAATTACCAATTTCACCTTTTGATAAGGTATTTAGATCACTTACATATACTGTGATAATTTATATTCTTCAGGTTAAATTTGTATTTGTTTCTATTTGGTTTATCTTCTCTTTATTCTCTTTTTTTCTAGCTTTTTTCATTAGTTGACTTTTTATTGATTCTACTTTTTTATCCCCTTTGTTAGTTTATTCATTGTAAATATGTTATCTTTTAGTGGTTATGTTAGGGTTTATGTATACATCTTTAATTTATTACAATCCAGTTTCAAGTAATATTATAATACTTTGGGTACTAGATAAGAATTTTACAAGTTTATTTAATTTTTCCCCTTCCAGCCCTTGTGGCTATTTTATTAAATATTTTACTTCTACATGTTATGAGCCATGTGATACATAACCATTTTGCCTTATACAGTCAATTACCTTTAAAGGGAATAATTATATTATATTTAACCATATATGTATCACTTCTAGTGCTTTTCATTCCTCCATGTAGATCCAGATTGTCCTCTAGTATTACTTTCCTTGAAGACTTTCTTTAAAATTTCTTATAGTATGGAACTGTGGGTGATGAGTCCTTTTTACTTTGTGTTGTCTGAAAAAAATTCCACCTCCTTTCTTGCAAAAAATATTTTCACCAAATAGAGAATTCCAAAACAATCACCTTCCTTTCTTTAATTTAAATATGTTGCTCTTCTGTCATCCGACTTGTAAGATGGTATACTTATTTATTTTTCCTCTGCACATGTGTTTCCTTTTATTTCTGCTTACTTCAAGGTTTTATTTATGCAGTTTTCTTCATGGTTCTTGTACTTTAATTTTGATGATCTTTCTGACTGGATTTCTGATTTTCATCACATTTGGAAATTTTTCAAATTGTATTTCTTTCCTTTTTCTCCTTTTCCCCTTCCTTTTGGAGCTAGGTTTAATGGCCTACAGTCTGGTACACCCTTGGCACAGCTCACATATATACCAGGGTCCTGGTTTCAAGATCCGGGGTATATAACAACCAGAGGAGTAACTAAATACAATAAATAACATCCTTCTTCCGTCCCTCTGCTCCTGCCTCTCTTGCCTACTCACCTTCTGTGCAGTCCTATACTTCTTCCTGCCTGTACCTTTCCTTTTTTTAAAAAAGTGGGATTTTTTTTTTAAATACTTTTCTCTCTTCTTTGACTCTAGATAACATCTATATCTTATAAATTCATTGGTCATTTCTTCTGCAGTGTCTATTCTACTGTTCATTCCATCTAGTGTATTTTCAACGTCAAACACTGCAGTTTTCATCCCCAGAAATGTTATTTCAGTTTGTTTCATATATTTATAGCTCTACTTAACATGATGTATTTCCTCTAACTTCCTGAACATATGAGGTATAGTTATAATAACTTTTAAGGTATGTGGCTACTAATTCTATCACCTATAATAATTCCTTGTTTGTATCTATTGGTTCATTTTGATTCTCATTATGGGTCATATTTTTTGCTTATTGATATATCTAATTACTTTTATTGAATGCTAGATGCTGAAAATTTTACAATGCTGAGTATTAGATATTTTATGCACCTGTACATTATATTGAGCTCTATTTTGAAAGCCAATTAAGCTACTTGGAAATCATTTTGATCCTTATGATAGACATTTCAGCTTTGCAAGATGAGACTTCAGGAGCATTTAGTCTAGAAGTACTTTTTCTACTGCAGAGGCAATTCCCTTTTGAGCACTGTACTTGATGTCCCATCGACTAATCAACTATAGTAGTTGTTGTTGGAGGTTTCTTTTCTTTCTAAGGTTACTGAGAAGATGTACTAAGTGCTACAGATTTCTGCCCCTAACCCTTTCAGGTGTTTATTTCCCTGGCTTGGGTAATCTCTTCACACAGTTTCAGCAGTTACAGATTAGAAAGGAAACATGTTCAGATCTCTGCATCTCTTTCTTTCTGCAATTTTCTCCACTCTGGTCATTTCTGATAATCTCACCATTACTGTCTCATAGTCCCAACTTTGTCCTTTAACAAGATAGCTCTAAGTTCAACCACTGGCTCGGCTTGGATTCTGGCTATGTTGTGTTGGTGTTGTGACCTGAAAAGTCTCTCTAAGTAGCAAGTCAGGGCAATTGAAGGACTTTCCCCTTGTCTCAAGAATGAGTGTCTTGCTCTGTTTCTGGTCCAATAGTTGAAATCACTTTTTCATATGTTTCACCTGTGTTTTTTTAAGTGGACTAGAAACAGAGGTTCCTGTTACTTCATTTTGGCCAGAATATCTGATTCTAATATCTCTCTGGTGAAAAAAAAAAAGTTAGATTTTAATCAGACTTCTGTCACTTACTAGCTGTTATTTAATCTTTTAAGTTTCATTTCTTCTTCTCCAAAAAAGAATATACAAGGACTAAATAATAATATATGCAAAATATTTATCATTATACATACCAATAAATGCTAGAAATTATCATTCTAAAGTTCAAAGACAAGGCATCAGGAAAAATTTCAATATTAATAAGAATTATTAAGAATGTTTAGGAACACATGCTGATTTTGATACATATTTTATATCTTAATCAGTTATTCTTATTATGACATAAAACATTATTGTGTTTCAGAAAGAGCGACTTAGTGTTTTTCACTGGACCTGGTCCAGAACTTACTGGATTTCATCAGCTATGAAGAGGGCTGATGTTTTAATACTTGTTTCCCTGATTTTCCTCACCCTTTTCCACTGGAAAATATTAATGATAATAGTACTTTACAAATACAGTGCAATGCCTTTAGAATGCTACACATGGGGAGAAAGTTCTCAAAATCCTAGACATCTGTCCTCTATCCTAACCAAACTCCTTATCAGCTGTGATAACAGATTTCTTTCTTATGCTGTGGATGCCAACTTCTTGGGGGTGAAGTTCACCTTATCACATGTTGACAAATAGTTACAGTAAATAGAAAATACTCTAAATTCATAATCACTTCAAAAACAAAATGATAATCTCAGAGAAACTTTCCTTTATTCAAAGTGACCTATTTGTTATATCTTTTTAAAAGTATTTAAGATGTATCTTTTTACCTTCTTATGTGATCTCAAGTGATTATAAGAATTCTTTATCTTTGACTTAGGGAGTAGTCCTTAACTCAGAGAAAGAAGAAGAAATAGCTGTGTTACTGACAGCAAACAGCTAATTTAAACCCCTGAAAATATTTTGGAAGAAAGTATCTTTATGAGGAAAAAATGCCATGAAGATATATCAATAGCAAAGAATAGTAGGTATTTTTAAGACTAAAATATCTTTGTGTCTTATTAAATAATGAAAGACTTAAATGTTTAAATTTCCTCAAGATGTCATTGGAGAGCTCGTGCTTTGAGTTTTTTAAATAGCATGAATGTAGAGTTGCTCAGTGGTAGTAGCAGTTGATATTGTCCTGTAGGCTGAAACAAATCATTCTTTTAGCACAAGGGTTCAGACTCTTCTATTAAATTCAACTGCGCAAGACTCTGTCAACACTTTCTTTTGTAAGCAACATGTCTGCAACTTTGATCAAACCCCCATATATTTTCAATCATTCAACTTCACCTTCTGGAATATGGTCTTTTCATGAAATTTAATTCAATAAAGTATTAACTAATGAGAAGACGAGCACAGCTCTCATGGTTCTACTGCCCTTTCATTTCCTTAGCCAGTTGTTAAATAGATGCCACATGGCCCTTCTGCTCCTCAAATCTCAGTCCCATGAATTCAATCACAGTAACTTACTTGAGACCACTTAAAAAAAAAAGGTTACTAAGTGGACGCTACTGGAGGTGAAGAAAACTAACAAACATATTAAAAATGGAGAGAGGATGGTGCACGCTGGTGGAGTAGCAGTTTGGTCTGCTGCCTTTGACTGAGAGACAGTCCACATATATCCCAAGGACCAGGCTCACAACCCGGGGCAAGCATGAAAACCAAGAACAATAACTAAAAATAACAGAAAGTGTTTCATTCTCCTCTCTCTTCCTGGCTGCCTGCCTCTACTCACCTTCATTCCTGCCTGCATCTTTCCATTAAAAATAAAATGTAGAGAGAGGGCTTGAATAAAGACACAATATGCTTCTGGAAAAGAAGTTCATATTTTAAAAAAGTAAACAGCCCCATTGAGATCTAATTCAGCACCATGATATTTACCCATCCTGGAGCTTCTGCAAGTTTAAAATAATAATTCCATTTAGGATCTTCAGTGACAGCTAGCTGCAGTCACACTAATCCATGGGTCTGATTCTGGAGTACTGACAATGACAATAATATCCAATGTCTCTCAGCAACATGCAAGATTCTATAGCTCTCAACTTTCACACTTAAGCCACCTTTCATCAGAAGTCCAAGCTGCTGTATTCCCTTATCTCCAAGAACAAAAGAGATGTTCCAAGCTTTCTGAGCATTTTTATAATACAATTTTTTATCAAAGTAATATTGTATTTGGTGTGCCTCATTATAAATCAACATCTGCTACATTAAGTCCATTCACCGCTAAGCCCCCAACTCCATCAAGAGAGTTCCTCTGCAGCTGCACCATTTAGCGTGAGCTGCCTCCTAGCTCCTTTAGGAGTCTGCAGCAGTTTTGTTTCATTTTGATTTTGTTTTATTGCTAAAGTAGCATAGTGAAAATAAGGGTGGGAAGTGGACAAAGCAAGGGCAAAGTGACAAAGTAAAGGTAATCACGAAAGGGAAAAGATGGATAAAGTGAAAGCACACACTCCAGGGCAGAGGGTGAGTCTCTCCCAGGTTTGGGCTGATCAGGTTGGGGGAGCCCACCCTAACTTTCTGAAAAGGCCAGGCCCTAAAGTCCTAATCCTGAGTCATTTCTGGTTGTGAGCTGCCCCTTGAGTGGAGCTTGTCACATTCCACAGGTGGAGGGCCAGACACCGGTGCTGGTCGCTGGGAACTTGAAAACTATTCATGTTATTGAACCGTGAACAAGACAGGTTGAAGTATGTATGTTCATTGCTTTTTAATATCCAGAGACAACTCTGTATGTGAACTCTTTTTAATATGAACTACTGCAACCTCCCAAGGTTGTGCCTCAAAACTTTTCTCTTGCCAATAATAAAAATCATGATTCTAGGCCCTGAATGCCACACTGATAGACTTGGAATACCATCGGATCTCAAGTAGCACTTCCCTGAGCAAAACATGTTATTTTTTTTCACTCTTTAGTCTACAAACATATGTTAGATACCACCCCCTAATAGACAAAACTGATTTGGAAATGGTATGGAACAACTGGACAGGTTCAATGGGGGGATCTGAATACACTTCTGCTGCTCAGGTTTTCTGAGATACATTTTCATGCAAAACCAGATCATCCCCTTCTTAGTACCATTACAAAGGACCGCCTTGAAGCAACCAAGAGGAGCCAATGGAAGAAGTCATAGTACAGTTTAGATATAATGAAATCCAATCACATACCTCAGAAAACTAATTTCCATGCAAATTCAATGATTTTGCAGAATAAGTTACAAACACTCATGTCTAGATTTGCCCTTGGACTCCTAGATGAGGCCAAACAGTTATTTCACGTAGACCTGCTCTTCAAAAGGGTAGTGAATCAACTCTGTCATTGCCATAGGTAACTCTATAGAAGCTCAAATTCGAGGAAGTGCTTTAGAGCCTCCAGGAAGATAAAAGTAACTGGTTGGGGAGAGAATCAGAAAAATGCTCACACCCCTGAAGAGTCACTCACAGAACCAGGCTCTTGAAAACTGAGTTCAGGAGGGAGTCCTAGGAAGACACCCACCTCTAATACCTTATAACCACGAGGTGTAACCCAACAGGCCCTTTGGATTTTAGAAGGTTTTTCACTTGTAAACTTCTATTTCTTCCATGGGAAGAGGATGAGGAATGGACCAGGATCAAGAAGAGGGGGAAAGGTTAAAAGGAAAAGAAAGAATACAGAAAAGGGGGGCACCCATAATTGAGCTGCTTCATTTAATCTCATGTCATCTTGTATACAGGCTGGTACAATGTTCACATTACGCAGGAGGAACTTGAGAGTCCAAAAGATCCTAAAACAAAACAAACAAAAATCACTCACTATCCATGTTGAGCCCATGAATTTTCACCAGCCTACATTGCCTTTCTCATCTGCCTCACTCGTTCTATCTGATCAGGGATTTGTTTGCTTTTCATTCCCACAAATTTCACTGCATGAAATGAACAGTGATTATCTTCTGGGAGGTGAACCTAGTAGATTGTTTTCCTACAGAAGCTGATCAGCAGAGACTCTGAAGGCATTGCCCATTGGAGTGAGTGTGCTCTGGGCTGTTTAGGCAAATACCTAAACCTAATGTTTAATCCTGATTGCTCGGCAGGGCCTCTTTGACAATGTCCATACCTTCAGCTCAAAGTTCCTTGCTTAAGTCTCGTTGGTGATAAATGAAAAGGCTTTATCAATAATTTCATTTCTTAGTGCAAGTTATTTATCACATCTTTTAATGGACTTTACCATTCTCTGTCACCACTGAAAACTTCTAGTATAATTTTCCCATGTTCTGCATTAACTCAATTTATTCATTTTTATTATGAGCAGGATCCATAAGCTGAACAACAGAAGGCTAAGGAGGGAAAGGAGAAAAGGGAGGGAGGGAGAGAAGCTGGAAGAAATGAAGGAAGAAAAGGAGGAAAGGAAGGAACTGGAGAAGGAGGGAGGGAGAAAAGAAACAAAAAAAAGTAGTTAGGAAGACAGAGGAAGAAGGAGAGGGAGAGAGACAGAGACAGACACAGAGAGACAGAGAGACTTCAATCTCCTGAACTGTATTAGATTGCTTATGTTTCACTAAAGAAATTTTAGAAATTAAATTGTAAAGATTGAGTCAAGCTCCACACAACATGTAAAACTTCACCAGTGGAGGAGTTAAGGTCACTTTTTTCACTCCTGCACTGCTGTGTTTTCTTCCTATATGGATGCTTTCTCAGAAACAAAACACCTGAGTTACAAATATCCCAAGTTTGTGATAGAGATGTTTTGATTAACTATATAAGTGTTTTAAAACATATGCTAATAAGGCTGCTTAAGAAACTATATTGTTTCACTCAGTGATATCAGTTGAACTGACAATAATCTCAAAAAAAAAGAAATACTTCAACTGAATTGGCAATCTTTTCTGTGGCAGTAAAGCTTTTGTCATTAGAATTCTGAGTGACCTCTCAGACACACAGAGTCAGTTTCTCAAGACACAATGTGGTTTAACAGGACAGCTCTAGCACATATGAAAAGATTTCTTCAATTCAAGAATGCAATAGAAAACTTAAAATGCAGTGGTTCTGTCTTTAAAGCAATGAAAGTGCCTTAACAGAATATTTTATTTTTTATAAAACAAAAATTTTCTATCACATTCTTTGAAGTAATTCTTTTTAAAGAATCCTATTGCAGGAACATTGCATCAGGGCATGATCTATGTTTCAGGTGTGCATCACCGTATATCACCATTTGTGTATAATTCATTCAGTTCACCACCAACAGTCCAGTTCCATCTTTTACCATATACCTGAACCCCTCTTCCTAATTTGACCTTCCCCTTCCCCTTCCCTATGGCAACCATTCACTTGATTCTATAGCCTGAAAGTCTATTTTTGTTTGATTTACTTCATTTGTTTGGCTGGATAGTGTAATACTTAAAATTCTGTTTTGAAGATTATTAGAAGTGGTTTTGGGGTTTTTTTTAAGGAGGAGGAGGAAGCAGCAACTTTATTTTCTTTTTATTTAGTTGTTCACAATGACTGGTCCCCACTGCCACGGACCGGGACTTTAACCCAGGGATATACGACTGTTCCTTTGGAGGCAAGTGACCTAACTGCTTCTCCACCAGGGTGCACCTAGTAATTTTCATATAAACTATTTTTAGAACTAAAATGGAGAGAACATCAGTCTGGGTTTTGGCAGTGGGGGGCGGTGGTTGTTGTAATGTATACCTTTAAAATGAAAAGTGAAGGGTAATTCCAAAGGCTGTCCCTGCTTTGCACTTTATGATGAAGGTGAACCTCAGACTGCAGCTGGGAACACACACACACACACACACACACACACACACACACACACACACACACACAGGACATCAACTACTGCATTCCATTGTCATCAAACTGTAAAGCTGAACCGTCCCCAGGGCAAGCAGAATGAGCTGGAGCGTCTCAGCTATTCATCTGGGTTTCAGCAGCATCCTGACAGGTAGATAATCTTTAGGACACAAAACAGCTCCACAAGTAAAAACCAGTTCAAAGAGGCCCCTTGCAAAAAGTTGACTCGCTACTTTGACACAGCATTATTTAAGCACTGGATTAGCGTCCACATTTGTGAAAGATGTTACAGTAAAATGTTTCTGCTCTCCTTTTCTGGGGTTCCTTTGTTTGGCTGCCATAATCAAATTAATTACATTTTTTTTTAAAGTTGCTATGATTTTGGTGTGTTACTGTTTGTCTTTTTTCTTGCAATGTTGAAAGGCACTGGTATATTTGAAAAGGTTAAGCATATGTTCCACCCACAGGAAGGTAATAAGAAATGTGTGAATATTGCTTGAACTAAAAAGGTTATAAAAAAATGTTGCTACCTTGCTGATGTCCCACTGGTCTTAGTAAAAGGTTTATGCAGTTCCCACTGAAGCCCCAGTAACACACAGAAGACTATGCTTCATGATGGCCATGGCTTTGCTGGGATATTGAAGCAAGAGTCTATCTTTCAACACACAGAATTCCCTTTTTTGCTTCATTTTCTTCCTGCTCAATAACACCTTTACATTCTGTTTGAAATCCGAGTCTATTTTATCCTTTCCAACCATTTTCTAGCTTCCTGAATTCAACTAAAAATGCTTCAAAATTGAAATGCTACTATTATTCAGGATGTTTTATTCCCATATATGCATATATAAATATATAGATGCATGTGTACATGTACAGATATATGTACGGATATAGATATATACATAATTTTTTTATTTTTTAATGTGTCAGACTGATGCTTAGTAAAGACACTAATATTAACTCCAGGTGCCCTTTTTTTCTGTCACTTCATACATTTATATTACTTGTTTTATAGTAGCTGTATGTCTGGTTTCAGTTCCTTTTAATTTGCCCAACATTTTCTCGATGGCAGGGGGGCTAGGAAATGGTTTTCCTAAGGGAACATTACATTTTGGGGAGTATGGTAGGTTTTTGATGTACTGTTCTTAAATGGCCTACCAAGCAGTTTTGAATTAGATAAAAATGAACTGATATTTCAATGACTCAAGTTGGTTCATTTAATATGATAGTTCTCAATATTAAACATCTATTTTGAAGCACCAATTCTGTTCTGCCCACATGTTCAGTTTAAGGTTAGTCAAGGTGAATAGCCTGGAAAAACAGAGCAGCAAAGCGGTTGCCAGGGGCTGAGGGTGGAGGAAATGAGGGGAGGTTGGTAAAAGGAGATAAGATTCCAGTTATGTCAGTGAAGAGGGTCTAAGCATCTAATGCATAATACGGTGGTTTTAGTTGGTAACATCGTGCTATCTCCCTGAAGTTTGCCAAGAGAAAAGAACATAAATGTTCTCAGTAACAACAGAAAGCAAATATGTGAGGTGACAAAGATGTTCATTAACTCCACAGGGAGTCCTTTCGCCATGTACATCGAATCATCACTGAGGTCTCATTAAGTGTCTGACAATTTTGTCAATTATACTTCAATTACACTGGGAAACACAACATACACTGAAAATGTAGAAATAGCCTAAATCAGACAAGAAAGCATAGTTCAGATTCATTATGAGTACATAATGACTGTTTAAAATCACCAAACTAGAGGTCTTGCTGGCTGTTCTCCAGTTTATTTTTTCTAATTAATTGTCATGGGAATTTCTAAAAAGAGGACCATAAAGCCCCCTTTTTAACAAGGGCCAAAAAGAAAAAGCCATTGCCATATGCTACATAATATACAAGTCTCAAGAAGAAAACTATCTTATTCCTTCCCCTTCTTTGCTCAGATTTCCTTTCTCCAGAAACAAACTACACCACACCTCAAACTTGCACCTTTGTGACAGAACCTGCTGTTTCAAACTTTTCTCCTTCCTTCCCTTGGTGCTGTGTCCTGTCAGTAAGGGCTCTCTGACTTCTGCTCTCTTACCTAAATCTTACTCATGCATCAAAACCCAGCTCAGGAGCCACCACTTACAGCAGGCTTTCCATAGACCCCATCAGCAGGCATTGTCCTTCCATCTATTCTCATAAGCGCCCATCTTTTCTCCATCCAGGTAGCATAAGCTCTTCCAATTTAGCAAGGGCCTCGTTCAAACTAGGCATCCAATAAATACTGATGATTGAACTATTTGATAATAATAGTGCTATAATTCTAAGTATCTTAGGCAATAATAACAGCCAAGCTTTTGTTTTTAGATAACTGGTACTGTGCTAGGAAATTATTATGTATCATTTTCCAGATCTTCACGATGTGCCATTCCAAAGAATGAAAATTTTCCAGGAAACGTAGAAGAAATATAAATTCTGGGGTCCTACCTCAGACCTATTAAAGCAGAAACTCTAGGGTTGAGTCCCTATAGCCTGTTTACTGATGTGCACTAAAGTTTTGGACACAGCGTTCCCTAAAAACAATGGATTTATAAAAATAAATTGGTGTGAAAATGAGAGTGTATCTTCTAAAAGAATGAAAAAAGATTTCTGTAAGGCTTCTAGTTTCAGTCTGAGCATCTTTCAAACAAAAAAGGAAAAACTGAGTAATGACTTTCAGTACTCTTTGCTTCGAGTAGAGCATACTAATGAGAGTATTGCATGCAAACTTGGAACTCATTATACACCAAGAACTTTTCCTTAATTAATGTGTCTAAAGTCCATTCCCATTCTATTGTCCACATAAATGGATAAAGGGTGTATACACCATGTCATGAGATAATTGCACAATTGGTACTTTATACAATTCTAAATTCTCTTGACACTGCTCATCAACAATGAAGCAATCAACACTCCAGTCTTGAAATGGTGTCATAAGTTGAAGAATTAAAATTGAGCAGCAGTTTCCTGTTGTCCTTAAGGCTGACTACATGCCTGCACCACTTTGTTTTCCTCCTAAAAGTGTGAAAAGGTTTTAAGAGACCAAATCATTAACTTTATGTCATGTCCTATAAACGAAGTCTTTGGAAGAAGATTGTGTGTGAGGAATCGTGCATTGCTGTATGACAAAGCACCCTCAAACCCACGGTAAAAGCAAGCCCTTACTTTGCTCACGAGTCCATGGTATGCAAAGGGTTCAGGGGGCCTCCACATAGGGGGTGCTGAAGTAGCTGGGCCTGGGCTGCAGAATACACGAGGTGGTTCTCTACCGACAGTTCAGCCAGGGGCAGAGATTCTTCCACAGCTCCGGGTGTTTACACACAGCATGGCAGCTGGAGTCCAAGAGCCAGCAAGCAAAGGGTATCCGGCTCCTAAACACTTGGAAAACCAGGACCACTTCGTTTCCTCTATATCCTACAGGTCTAAGTAGCTACAGAGCCCATCTAGATTCAAGGGGAGGGAACACAGACTCTCACTTCTAGTTGGGGAGATGGAATCTCAAAAAATGTTGGTCATCTTTAAAGTGCTACAAATTGTTTATTTACTTAAAGTACAGATTGCAAGTGAATTATAATTTGAGGCTTCTTTGGGCCTGTATTTTTAAAGCATTCCTAATTTGGCACTTAAATCGGAATGAAAAGTACGAATAGAAAATCTAAGCAATAAATGTGCCCTGATGGGATAGTGGTTAAGTCAGCCACCTCTGAAGGACCATAGTCCACATACATCCCAAGGACTCAGGTTCAGGTCCACAGGCCGGTGGGAGGTGGGGTAGGGGGTGGGGTGGAACGACAACCAATGTGAACAATTAAATGAAAATAAAATGAAATTTTTCTTCCTCCTCTCTCTTCCTGCCTGCTTGCCTAACTCACCTTTCATTCCTATCTGCATCTTAAAAAAAGAAAAACATTTAAGTATATTTAAGAATAAAAAAATACAGTGAAGAAAAGAGAATATCCACATCGCCCTACTGAAAACAGGTCTGTAAGTGAATGAACAGTGAGCAAAAATTCACAATGAATCATCCTAGACCTACCCCTGTAAGTTCTAGGTGAATACAATGTATAAGAGACAAGCAGATAAAATCCTTAGCCTTCTGGAATCATAGTGAAAGGGTGTGATTGCCTAAAGACAGTTAGAATCTACTCAAACTCTGAAAGGCAATTGTGCGACTACCAACACAGAAATACCTAAGTTTCTATGTTTATTCAATAATAAGTGCTGAATTTGTCTTTGATTTTTAATTGAATTAGCTAGAAAGGTTTTCCTCAATTCTCTACTCCACATGACCTCTGAAGTACAAATTAATTCAGGGAAACATTTTAAATCTACTGTAAGTATTACCAGATACAGAGCAAAATCAAGACAATAAAAAAGAGCAGTTTATGCTTACTTAAGTAGAGCAATTAAGCAGGGTAATTAAGAAGTAGCATTTTTTTTTTTAATATCAGAAGCAAAAGTTTACACACTGAACAGTAAGGTGGGGGGGGGGGGGTCTTCCCATTGCTTTGTTACTGATTTTCAAAGCCACTGGTAAAGCTTTGACGTAAAACAGAGCTTGATCATCAGTTGGCAAACATGCACTATATTTCACAGACACACAGAGGTTAAAAGGAATCAATAATTCAAAGAGCAAATGACTACAAAGAAAATACACTACTGCCATCTCTGTACCAAGTGGCATTTAAGAGATATGCGTTATTTCAGCTATGATATTGTTGAGTGGTAATTAATTTGAAGTAAAGCATTTTGCTGGAATCACCTAGTGCATGCTTCAGTTGTAGTCAGCTACTTCCCCCTTCTGGCCAAAGGTGGAGGAACGCTTGATTGTTACTATTGAATAGGAACAGGGTTGGTTTCTCAATCAGCTTACACAGTGAAAATCAGCAAGAGAAAAGATACTCTCCATCAGAAATCATAAATTAAAATACCAAAGAATTACTTTGTAGGAAAACCTATTGACTTTTTCATGTACAGAAATTTCTGTGGTGTATCAGTGATTTTAATGCAGTTGCCAAACAGCCTTCATTTCTCTGAGGTCACCAGAGGTTAATATATTTTGATTGTCAACTAAAATTATTCATAGACAGTGGAATGAGCATTGGTGGTTCTTACAGGAAAGAATGAGAAATCACAAAGATAAACTCCAGAGATTTCTATCACAGTTTCTAGGATAAAACGCAATTTTCCTTTATGATCTTGCAAATCTTATAAGTGTTATAAAGAAAACTACAATATTAAATAATCAGATTTATAAACTGCAAAATGATTGGATGATTTAAACTTCCCTGTACATTCTTCTATTCTGGAAATGTAAGACAGAAAATTATAGAAAATTTCAAGAGAAAATAAACTCACATAAAGGCTTTCATAAAATGTTTCTACCTAATTAATATAAAGATAAAACTATGCATTATAGCCAACTTTATACTTAAATATCACTCCATATTTCATAAAAGGAATAAAGTCTAGAATAAATAAATTCTATTAAAATTAAGATACGCAGACACTCACTTTGAAATATTGATGAGAAATATAAAACAAATAAAGGAACTGAAGTTTCTAATTTGAGAATATATGAATGTTCACAGTAATTGAAATTCACATGCCTTTGTCTCATATTTACTTTAAAATAATCCAATTGAAAAGCTCCCAGTCAGAATGGGCAAAGGAATATTAAACACCAGCATTCTATAGCCGCCATTGCACACATGTGCATAAGTAGAAACACTGCACGTGTTCTATTAACACACAACGTGTCTGCTGGGGAGGAGGGTTCCGGAGAATTGCTTACATTGCAAACCCCTCTAAGGAAAGTTATCTAAGGATATAAATACATCACAAGTGTATTTTTAAAATTTGATTAGGAACCCTTTTTAGCTGAATGTATTCCAATGTATCCTGTTATGCAGATAAGTGCTCCCCATGCTTTAACAACCAGGAAAAGACTCAAGAACTTGGCTGTAGGGAACCCTCAGAATCCCTAAGGGCTCTCAGAGGTAATTAGTTATCAGGCCATTTTTATTGGCCTCAATACACTCTTTTATTACCTTCTCTCTTCTGCCTTCCTCATGCTTCCTCCCTGAGGTCACTGCTTGGTCACCACATGGCCTCTGCCTACCTCTCCTAGTTCATCACCTGCCACTGTCCTGCCCGCTCATAGGTCCCCAGTTCCATCAGCCCTCTACTAACTTCCTCAAGCACAGTCCTTCCTCCTCCAGGCAGTCTCCACATGTTCTCCTGCTGCATAGGATATGCTTACCCACACTCATATTGTTGGTGGCATCTTAATCTTTCAGGCCTCAGCTTAAAGATGCCTTTCTCAAAGGCCATATCTAAGTCGGAACTACAATCCTATATCTTGTCAGTCTTTTCATAGAATTTCATCATACTTTAGAATACATGTTTGTTTGCTTATTTCATCATCTTTCTCCTCTCTGTCTCTGTCTCCCACCTCTCTCCTCTACCTGCCTCTCTTCTTCTCTCTTTCCCTCTCTTTTCTCTCCTTTTTCTTTCTCTTCCACCTCCTCTTCTCTCCTATCTCTTCCCTCTCTCCCTCTCCCCAACAAACACATACACAATACACATACAGCAGATAGAATACTATATTAAAGTCTATTATTTTTTTATTAATAAATATTAAATACCTGGCAGTTTCTGACAGTGAGTATCAATAAATTAGTGCATAAACAGTGGTAAATAAAAATAGTTTGGATGTATGACATCCATTCCTATGTCCTCTGTTCATGATATAAAACATAATAAATCAAGAAAAAACAAAGCATGAATATATATGCTTCCATCTAAGAGAGTCTCAGTAGATGGCAGGGTTTTCTCTTGATTGTAACAAAGCTTTAATTTGTGTGCTCCTTTCTTGAAAAAGATTCTTTTAAAATCCCTATGAGGGGCCTGTAAATTCTATATTTACAATTTCATGGTATTTTATACTTTCAAGTTTCCCCAACTTATGTAATTTCTAAGTCCCATAAAATCTACAAAATTTAGATTCAACCCTAGCCTCAATCTATAAACAACTTACTAAATCTGAAAATAATAGATCAAACTGACAAAAAAAAAAAAAAAAACAGATATAAGATTTGAATAACAGTACTAATAACCAGGAATGGCTTGTTTTCCAGACTTCTTACTACGTGAAGAAAAAATGAAGACACCTGTTCTCATTGAAGTCACTTTTGCCTGGCATTCTGCCATTTGCATTATTTGATAACTGGGAGATAAAGGGTAGATTCACCAATAAACAATAGGCTCCCCTGGGTTGAATGAGAGCAGTTCTATTGGGCAGTTCTGCAGTGAACTGCAATTGTAGACACTTTTTCTAGAAGCTTGTCTGTGGAGCAGAGAGGCACTGCAGTAGTATGGATCAAGGGAGGACTTCTTGGAGGTTGAAAGGACCTAAACATTAAAATATGCTGCCTGAGACAGGAGTCAGCAGGGACAGAGTAGAAGAGGGGACCAAGTCAGGAGAGCCTCTGAGGCTGCGAAGTTATATCAAAGAGCTGTGAGATTTAGCTTTGGCAGAACTCTTTATTTTAAGCTGAACTCTTTATTTTAAGCTGAACTCTTTCTTTTAAGCTGAACTCTTTCTTTTAAGCTGAACTCTTTGTTTTTACAGTGAGAAAGGAGAGTAGATGGAAATCATACCACAAGTGGGGATCTTACTAAGTTCGTATCTTGGTCAAAGAAATAATGTGTTCTAGTTTCTCACTTAAGTAAAAGGTAAGGTTGGCTTCTGGGATCTGTGAAGGAAGGTGCTGAGATATAAAGCTGGAGAAAAGAAGGAAATCTTTTGGACAGTTCTGAGGGGAGATGGACAGCTAGAGAATTGCTGAGCAGAACCAAGACACCATGGAGGAATGAGCCCAGGTAATACTGAATAAAACAGCTGGAAAGATTGGGGATGCCGAGAATGGGAGCCGGAGCTAAAATTATAAAAACTTTGAGAGAGCAATGTACAATTTCACAAACTGCACAGCTAGACACTGAAGTAACTTGGGATGCTGCCAGGACTGTGAAGGAGTAATGTCATTCTCACACAAGGAGGACTCACCCCCAAGTGAGCCCGTGTCAACAAGTTCAGGGTTAAGGACACGCAAAAATACACAGAGGAGAGAGAAAGAAGCAGTCTCTTTATCATCTTAAATTGACTTAATCCTTACAGCAGCTCTTTGAAGAAGGAATTATTATCACCCTACAGTCATTACAGAACTAGGCAAAAGAAAGTTCTTCACTTACTGAAGGTCCCCCAGCTAATTGAGAAACAGTTCTGCAGGGGCCAAACAAACTAGGATTGATGCAGGTTGCTGAAAAAAGCATCACTGTCCAAGAATAATAAAAATAGTAACAGGGCAGGCTGATGTTTGAGCTGTTCAACAGTTCCCTGGTGGACAGAGGATTCGGCTGTCTGGCTAGGACAGAGATGTCGAAATCCAGACCTGATCTCCAGGAGATCAGTCAAGAACCTGGGCCTAAAATAGATTTAAAATCCCAGGACTGTCTCCATCATTGGAAATCGGGGTCTACTCTGTTGAGAAGGAGAGCAGTTTCTTGGGAATGACAAATAAAGGGGGGGATGCCCTTAGCGTACAAAATTTAGTGTTATCAATTCTAATGGAGAATTCATAAAAAGAGGCAGAGTAACTCATGAGAAAGGATGTCCCAGTCCCAGCCAATGTTTCTTTCCCTTTAAATATTCTGATTTCTTTTTTTTTTTTTTTTTATCGAACACAATTTTTCATGTTTGAATTTCCAGGACTCAATCCTCCTTTTGCAACAGCCATAGTCATTTTCTGGTGTTCAAATAAGTTACTAAAAAGGCACCTTGAGCAGAGGAATATTAAGGACTACAGGCCCATGACACCCTTTAGATGGAGACTACAGACTGTACTGTCCTGGTTCAAACTGAGAGAAGCTTTTACAATAACAGTGTAAAACGAAATGCTACATGTTCCTCAGTCTGTCTCAGTAAGAACACTCTCCCATCTCAGGGAGCAATAAAGACAAAATGAGACCCGGCCAACGACCTCTCACCTGGAGATCTTCTCTCTTCACAGTGCATCGCACCGACACTAGGTTCTTCATTCTGCCTTGAATGGTAAGGTGGCTTAGTGTGACATGTTAGTGGAACTGGTCCGCACAAGGCACAAGGCACAGGAAAGTCATCACTCATTCGCAGGCCTTTTGCTGCAAAAGCGGGGAGAACAGAGAAACAGGTATTTATTCATCACTGGACCTCCTCATGCGAACAGAGAAACAGGTATTTATTCATCACTGGACCTCCTCATGCTGACTGAACTCTTTAAATGATTATTGAAGTCCCTCAACAAGGTGTGTTTCTTGGGGGTGGTTTTGGCATCTGGGGACAGGACAGTCATTAACTGCAGGGGGATTTACAAATGGCGGCATCTCCACCTGGCTGCCACCTGCTGTCATTAATGAGTACCCCTCACGGTGACAACACCCACATACCACAGGAAGTGGACACAGGCACCGGAAGTCATTGGGGTCAGTAACTCCAGGACAAAACTGAAAGAATTTCACACTCACAATTGGTATAAAAGCTTGTTGACATCTGCTTTTAGTCATTTTATAGCTTCTATCTTCAAATGAAGTTTTAAATGCATCTGAATTCTATTTGGGGGTAAAGTGGGAAAGGGAATAGTGTATTTTCCTCATGTCTTTCCCAACACTATACTGAAGAAGCATCCTTCCTGCAGTGACCTCCCCAAAAAAAGTTATCATAAGATAATTTACCATATTTAAGTTTCTTTATATATACTTTTTCTGTTTCAAATACCTGCCTACTTCTGCACTGTTAGCATGCCACTTAAATTGTGAGAACTTAGCCTACTATGTTTCTTTTCTAGTATCCCAAGGACTATCTCAGTAAGCCCCTTTTCTTTAGAGCTCATTGTGGGGTAGCGCGAGAACACGGCTGATGCCTGACCTTGAAAGTAGGCTCAGCACCTGAGCAGCTCTGAGCACCTGCATGCAGCAGATGGACTTTCTGGCTGATAACTGCCTCTGTTCACACTGACTGTACCTGAGATGTCCTGCCCTGGAATTCTGCTGTCCTTGTCCACGCAATCATTCTTGCCCTCTCACTACCTACCCTCCCTCCATTGATGTCTTCTTTAAAAGAGCCCCCCTCCCACCCCCGCTCCCGCTCCCCGCTGACAGCATGGTAACTTTCCATAAAGATGCCCATCCAGCTGTCATCGGGATGCCCTGCTGTGAGTACAATAAAGGCCATGTCCTTGCCATTTGTCTTTCCTCAGACTGTCCCCTAGGTGGGGCATCACTCTGCCAGAACTTGAACACCTGCATAAGTTGGCAAAGTCAGCAGAACAGTCCAAGAACCCTCATAGATCAGTCCAGGTAGACATGTCTCTGCCACCAGGGAGAATTGGAAAGAGTCCTGGGGTGGGCTCTTGGAGATTTGTGGGTCCATGTGACTGCATGTGAGGATAGCTGGGGGCCACTGCGTGATCGGGGGGTGTCCCCGTCATGGTAGAGTGTCTACTCATGATGCTGCGTGATGTAGGAGAAGAGTGTATGGAGATTTAAAAAGAGAGCAGGGCAGCTACTGCCAGTCTGGCTGGGCCCCTGCTGCAAGCAGTTGGGGGCGCCGATAGGGCAGAGTGGGCGGTGAAGGCGTAAGTCCACAAGCCAGACTGGAATGAGGCATGTGTCCCACCCAGACTGACCACAGGGAAAGCCTGGAGAAGCACTGAGAACATACAGAAGAAGACATTGAAATGGTTAGGCAGGGAAAGGTTTCAGTGAGCTGATCCTTACTGTGTGCCCTTCTGACTAGCTAGTGACAAAGAGAACTGCAAGTGCTGGGACGCCAATTAAAATACATCGAAATGGCCTGTCAATCTGTTCCCTACTAAGACACAGGGACAACAACACCGGGTATGAGTCCTTATTTTTCTGACTGAGAAAAGGTTTGTATACTTAACATAGCGGATAGAATACTTGGGAGTCAACTTATCTCCAGGACACAGTATAATCTCACTAACATAGAAATCCTTTGCGTTCATCCCTCTGTTTTCCTGCTTGTATGAGGGTTTTGTTTTTATGTATCTCTGTTGCATTGGGGAAAATCTTGGCATAGTTTGAAATCAACAGGTTAAACTCAAAGCTAACAGACTATTATTCTTTGAAGCCTGGTCTTTGATTTTGGCACAAAGTTTTCCTAAAATACATTGGTTTGGACAAAAAAAAAGAACCAAAACAAAATCTAGACTGTGAATTCAAAAGAAGAGGAAAAACAGCCTTGATATGTTTTTCACCAAAACAGTAGTACAAAGTGGCCTGAGAACAATGTCCCTGGAAAGAAACTTTCCACTTTCTTTTTGCAACTGCTTTTGAAATGTAACCATCAGGTTTAGAGGGAAAAAGCGGGGGATAAAGGAACATCTTTTTAAATCGCAAACCACTGCTTTACCTCTTGGTTTTCTTTTAAACGAAATGACAGAAAATAAAAAAAATATAAGACTTTTACACAGAAAATAAAAATAAGACTTCAAGACTCCTACCTCAATTTCAGGAGTAAAATCAAGAGATGTCTGTCCATGTCTATGTGTATGTCTACTTGTGAATGTGTCATAGATTATAAATGGCATTGCTAAATACGACTCACACCTAAGTGGCTAGTGGAAGGCAATTTCATAAATTATTCCTGAACTTAAAATATAGTAATGAACTAAATAAGAGCTAGGTTAACTTCATTGGTCTTGCCTACATGGACATGTCTTATGCCACTCATGGAAATTATACTGCGAAGAAGCATATATTGTTTGTGAGTATTCTAAGCTGGAAAATAGATGCACATAATAGTAGGCATGAAGGAGAGGAGTAAAAGGAGAATGGGTGTGTTTTCTGAACAAGAAGTATATAAAGGACATGAGTTTTAGTTTTTAGTAAGAAAGTGTTAAGGGAAGTAATTTTATCTTTAAGTGAAATGAATGTTCAAAAGTGAATTAAAGGTCAAATTTATAAGAATTTTGGAAAGTATCGAAAGGTCTATGCAAGCGATAAATATTTGTGGAAGAGATATTTTGAAAGAAATTTTAGTGGTCATACTAAGAATGGAATAAATATTTTTTCTTGTCTTACAAATGATTAACATATAGAAAATTGTTCAAAAATCATTCTGCACAAATGAAATAAAAATCCTTTCTATTGTGCTGACTTCTCAAACTTTTCTAAAATCAAATTCTGAATGTTTTTATTTTAAAGGAAAATACAGGAAATCTTAGAGAATTTCTAGGCTATCCCGTATGACAAAATGGTTTTTCCTCTATAAAAGCATAAAGATAAAAAAATAATTTGTACTTGATTAGTGTAATAAACTTTTATGGGAAGCATTATCAAAATACAGGTTAATACTTAGCTTTCTCAGGATGTGTTTATATGGAAATGTAATAATATGTATGTTCTAAAGTTACATGGAATTACTATAATATGTTCTGGTATAATACTTGTTATTCTGGTTATTATTCTAAAGTGCTGTATATCACAAAATTAAACAAGGATCCATGTGAAATTGTTAATTGGGTTATGGGACATCTTTGATCATAGTTATTTTAAAGGTCTTTGCCAATTGCATGTGGCGAAGATAATCAAATTAGAAATAGAAAGGCTAACTTCATTGCGACAGTGTTACATAGATGGTACACTGCTGACCTCTGATACACTTACAGAGGAGTGCACCGCCCCCTCCTTATTCTGCACCTGCAGAGGAAGACCAGGACAGCAGATCAAAACAAAGGATCTGAAAGGGTTATCTAGTTGAATGAGACAAATGTGCTACCAGCTGCAGTTGTAAATAACATACAGGCGTATTCTATTCCTATATCCCCTACACAATTGTGGGACCTATTGGGGTATTGGAGGGTATTGATTCCACTGTCTGATCACTGTATAATTTAGTCTGAAAAAGGAGCCTCCTAGGATTGAGAGTAAAAAAACAAGAATGAGGCCTTCAAGGCTACCACACATACTGTATAAGGTGTACATGCACACTGGAAAGTATGTCTGGGCCCAACTCTGTGAACTAGACATTCATATAACTCAGGACAGGTATGCTTGGGGACGCAATGGCAAGATCACACAAGGGTGCCTATCAGGTTTTGGTCTCAAGCGTAGAAAGGAGCTGAGGCCCCTTGCAGTCTCACTGAACAACTAGTTAAGACAGCATACCAAGCAAGCCCTGTGGAACACTGGGGCTTTAACAAGTCCAGCAGCCACGACACTGAAGATGACATCCCCTATTGCAGGGTGGACTGTGCAACCCAGGAGCTCGGTGGCACAAACACTGACACTGACCAACTGGAGCACTTACCTGCAGCCACGTAGCACTGAAGAAGCAGATGTCTTGTCCCATATCCAGTGGTCAGAGGCCCCTGCAGAGGATACGACCCTGTGAATTTACCAAAAAATGAGACATGCCAGACAAGGGCAGCAGAAGACCAACAATCATCACATCAGTTGGTGGTTCCACCTGCCGTACAACCAACCCAACCGGAGCTGGCATCATCAGGAGATACAATGGCCTGCTGAAAGACAAGTCCACTCACACACGGGGTGTACTGCCTGGTTGCACGAGGCTTTGAGATGCTCAAATGAGCACCCACACCCTGCCACTCCATCAGTGATGCTCCAAACCGAACCCTGGGCAGTCCCCATGTCACTGCAGGTCCACAGAAACAACCAGACCTTGTAACCAAGCATCAGATCCCAAAATGGCAGGCTTTTGCTAGCCCCTGCAGACATGCACTCTGGGCAGAGTGCCTTCACCTGGCCTAAGCAAGCTCAGGTTGCAACTAGGTAATGCTCCCTGGTGGCCTCTTGGGCGAGCTACTCTGTGTGAGATGGTCTGGGGAGACCCACCGCTCTGCAGGTAGAACTGCAGATTACACTGAGCAGGAGAATGGCACCCATGTAGTGGGCTACACCCTGGGCCCTCTAGGTCACAACGTAAGACAACAGCAAGTGACACCTGAGGGATAACCATACATCCCCCAGACAGAAGCTGACTACCCTGATAGTGTGTCCCTAAAATTGGGAAATGGTTGAATGATGCCACGCCACTAGTACCTGCCAGAAGCACACCCTGGAGGCACCCTCAGGTGGGTAGCTTATATGATCAACTTGTAAAAATCACCTTAGATAACTAACCACACTACCAGATGACACATGCAGTGACACTCCCTGACCAAGAGGTGAAAGTCGTGTTGCAGAACAGAAGGGCACCAAACGTGTACAGTGGCTCAAGGAGGAACTTGTGTTGTAATCGGTCCTGAATGTTGCACCTATGTTCCTAATGCCTCTCACCATGCTCTTTCCCCATAGGCTGTAAGTTAGGAGATCTCTGTGATTTCTGCCTTGGGGGACAGCCACTTCTCTACTTGGTGGACCTCTCTCTCGTCCTGGTAGATACACACGTTCCTGGGTATAGTCGAGGGTCTACTAATCTTGATCACCCTGATCTGCAGTCCGTATTGATACTGCATCATATGGATGCAATGCAGCAGAAGCTCTAAACACACAGGTCCCCTACCAGATGAATGGTGCTTAGATTGTGAGGTGGCATGGGTAATGGTGGAATGGATCATGAGGTAGCATAAAAACATGACCCGTGCCCAACCTTGGCTACTGGCCAGCATTGAGCACAGACCTGAGTGTAACAGATGGACTTTCTGGGATGAAACTGACTGCCCGCACTGACTGCACCCAATATGTCCTGCCCTGGAATTTTACTGCCCTTATCTACTCAGCTGTTGTTTGTTTTTGTTGGCTTAACTGTTCTTGTCTGTTCTGCTGATATCCTCTTTAAAAGAGGTCTACTCCTTGTGGGTGGCTTTCTGGAAACACACCCCACCAGCTGTCATTGGGAGGTAAAGGTGTGACCGGCCAGCTCCCACAGGGACCCCCATTGTGATTATAATAAAGACCATGCCCTTGCTGCCTGTGTCTTCTTGTGATTTCCTCAAGAGCTGGCAGGGTATTACTGCATAACATTCACTGATAAGGCTTTATTTATTTTAATGAGGTGATTCTGATTTATAAAACAATATATGTTTAGATGAGCAGGTTCACTGTTGATCAAGTACCTAACACACCACACTCATCATCAAAGTACCGAAAGTCCTCAGCCACTGTCCATTAGACCACACTACCTTTTGCTCCAGCACCCTAAATCCGTGTCCTCTGGTAACCTCAGTTCTGTTGTCCACATCCAGGATTAACCCTTTATTATTATAATAATCTTTGCTACTCTCATTTGTTCTTTTTGTGGCTTCATGAAAAATACTGTCAAGTTTCAAAAACAATCCCATTAAAATTTGATTAGCATTTAAGCTATATATAGGCAAATTAGGAAAAAGTCTAATCTCTATAATGTTAGGTCTCCCTTTAAGTGACCCAGGACATTTCCACACCTACTCAAGTCTTCTTTTAAGTCTCAAGTGCAATTTAAAGTGCTTTTGTACAAGTTCTGCATGTATCAATTAACTTAACAGCTAGGTTATATTTGGTGCTAAGCTGAAATTTTTATTTTTCTTGTGTTTTCAAATTAAAGTTTGCTAATTTGTTGATTTTCATATATTTCTGCATAACTAAGCTATTATACTCAATAGTCTTGGAAATTTTCAGCTATGCATATTACTGGTAAATGATGATTTTGTCTCCTTCCTTTGATACTGATATTATTTTTAAGATAAAGAATATTTGTGATTGTGGGCATCATATTCTTGTTCTTGTTTTAATTCAAATGCCATTAACTATATTGGTGGCTATTGATAGCTTCTACACTGATATAGATTTGAGTCTTCTGGTTTCCTATTAGATTTGATAGAAGTTTATCTATTCACTGGATATTTTTATCAATGCAACACTATTTTGAAATTATTTTTTACTTGCACAATTTTAATTTCTGACATTTGCACAATCATTTTAATGTCTTTATATGAGTTTAAATTTATTTACATGAGCATTTTAAATATATTTTGAAATGAAACTAGTCAATGCAATGTTTTTGTCTAAAATATGACTGATGTGAGTGTTGATACATAAAATTCTCATTTTGTTGCTTAATATGTAATTAGGAGGATCAAAATGAAGCTTACTTTTAAATGACTGAGTTGTAGTTTTTGATGGAATTAAATCTTCATTACTCATTTTCATTTTAAGTCTATTATGATCAAATATTTATTCTTTGAAGAATTTATTATTTCTTTCTTGTCTTGTGAATTATCCATTTTTATGAAGGATCAAGTAGCACAGAAATAGGTATATATACTTTTCTTGTCTTCAAAGAGCCATATGAGCTATTAAATTAACCTTATCAACAATATTGTTCTAGGTTTCTGAATCCTTACGTGACCACATGGTGTGGGAAAGGCAGTTAACTCCAACTACTATGTTTTCATCATTTCTTCCTTGTTTTTAATTTCTTTATTCTGCATATTTTGATGACATATTATCCAGCATATAGTGATTAATGCTATTTTTACCATTATTATAATTTACCATTATTATGATTTTTTCCTTTTAATAATACAAAGGGGTTCTCTGTTATATGTAATTCTTTTTTTGCCCTTTGTATGATTTTAATGTTCCAAGCCCTGATTTATTTTTTGTTTCCTTTCATTTGACTATTCAATTTGAGTCTTTGTGTTGTTGATGCATTCATTTTTGTGGTTGTAAGTATTATATTTGGTCTTTTATAGTCCTTTTCTGTTTTTTCTATTGTCATGTGTCTTTTGCTATTTATTTGCTATTTTGTTTCAAACCTGGGCAGTTATTTGTCTGTGCTTTTGTTTGCTTTTTCTTTTCAAAGTGTTTCTTTTTATTTTCAATTCAGTTAATAATTATCCTTAAGATTTTTCAAAACATCTTAATTCATTTTATCTGATCATCAGAGTGACAAGTGATTTAAAACAATCTGCAATATGACAAAGGAGTCAAGAGCATACAATGGAGAAAAGAGAATCTCTTCAGTGGTGCTGGGAAAACTGGACAGTCACATGCAAAATAATGAAACTGAACCATTGTCTTATCACACACAACAATTTATTTAGAATTCATTAAAAAATGAAACTACAAAATATCTAGATGAATATATAGATTATATGCTCTTTACTTCAGCTTTTAAGGATTATCTCCAATAGTGAGAAAAGCAAAAAGAAATATAAGCAAATGGTACTACCTCAAACTAAGGTTTGGCACAAAAAAAGGAAACCATCATTAAAATAAAAAGACAATCTATTGATAGCAAATTACTAAAAAGGCAAGAAACTTTAAGTGTTGGTAAGGCTGTCAAGAAAAAGGATCCCTTGTGCACTTCTGGTGGGAACGTAAACTGATGCAGATGGAAGTCAAAATGGAGTTTCCTCCAAAAAGTTGAAAATAGAACTACCATGTGATCCAGCAATCCTACTTCTAGTTATTTATCCCAAGAATATGAAAACGCTAATTATAAAAGATGCATGCATCCCCATGTTCATTGCAGCACTATTCACAATATTCAAGATACAGAAACAACCCAAGTGCCGGTGGACAGATGAGTAGAGAAAGAAGGTGCGGTGTGAATACACAATGGATGAGATTACTGTTAACTGTTTTCCTTTCTTACACTCTTCTGTATTTTTCATGATGCATGTATGTGAAAAATGACTCCAAATGAACCTTATTTTAAGCCTTAGATTAAAAAAATGAAGATCCAGGTGTTTTGTGTGCTTATTTATTATAAAACAGCTATAACTAATAAAACAGTTAATCATGCCCCCAAGTGATGTCTCACATTGATTTTCACATGCTGAACTAACCCTGCACTCCTGGAATAATTTCCACTTGGTCATGGTATAAAAAAATTTTATATGCTGCTAGATTCTGCTTGCTAGCATTTTGCTGAGGATTTTTCTGAGCTTATTTTTAAGTAACCTAAGAATCTTTCTAGTCTAGTGTCTAAGACCCAAGACCAAAGATTTGGTTCAGATCCTGACCCTATCACCTAAATATTGTGTAACTTAGATGTCGAAACCTCAACTTGCTTCTTCTGTAAGGTGGAAGCAATAAAGATACCTATAGCATAAAACCATTCTTTTTTAAAGGAAAGGTACAGGCAGCAATGAAGGCGAGCAGGCAGACAGGCAGGAAGAGAGAAGTGGAAGAAGCACTTTAATTTTCATTTAGTTGTTCACACTGGTTGTTCCCCCTGGCCCTGAGCCTTGAATCTGGGACCTTGGATTGCATGTGGGACTGTTCCCATGGTGTACGAGACTAGCAGGCCACAGGGTACAACCAGCAAAGGAACATTTTAAGAAAAATTGAAATTACTTTCCAAAGCACTTAGATAAGGCACATTATATGCTTAATGGTAGCTACCATTTCATTCTTTTTTCCACATGAAAGTCTAGACTTTTTATTTTCCTTCCTCTGTCCCTAGGTCCTAAACCCCAGTTCTTGTGCTTACATGGCTTACACCACAGTCACTGAACCACAGGGGCATTATGATCAGGGACTTTGTTTTTAATTTAGTGGTTTAACATTTTGTCCTAATCTGTTGACAAGTCTGATTTATATTGGCATTTCTATATTTTATCAACCAGCAGAAATTATTTACGAAGCTAGGCAAGTCAGGAATTGGTTAATCAGGCTAGTGCAGCATTCTGAGAGATAGCTGAGTAATAACAAACAAGACTAGTGATGCCCTGAACTCTAACCTTTGGATCTAGATTCAGTTGTTACATTGTGTGACCTAAAACCAACGGTGTTTGGTCTCAGTTTCAACATGCACGAAATGAAGAAAATTAGTAACTCTCTTCTGTTTCATAACAAAAAATTCCAGGGTTTTAAAATCACTGATATTTCAATGAACAAAAATTCATATTCTAGGTAACTTCAATTTTTTTTAATATTACGACCTATAAACTAACAGTCCCTAGGTGATCAAAGTATTTCATAAGCAATTGCATTTTAAATAGATTTCTCACAAAGTACTGATGTCTCAACCCTCAATAAATCATAAAACAGAGTAGTCTAGGGATGAAAGATAATTCAATATAAATGTAGAAGTACAGGAGAACAATAAGTTACATGTGAAGCAGACATGTTAAATTTGAATTAAATAAATTAGTAACTGGTCATCCCACTAAACTGCATGCTCTGAAACTTACGTTGAGACTCTATTCTGGTGGGCTAGATCAATAATCCCTACCATTTCAGAGTTAGAACATCTTGTTGATACTCCTTATCCTTTAGGAATTCAATGATGTCTTTAAAATTAAATTATATTAAAGTCAATTTGTTTTAATTTTTTAATTATCATGCATATAAATAAGCAGGAAAGTCTATAAATAAAATGAAGAGAACAAAACAGAAATGACTGTTGACAGAGAAACAAAATTAATGTAAAACCTCCATCATAAATACATTCTACATGTGCAAGCATACAGAGGGATCAACAATGATGAAAACAGAAATGAAAGATATAAAAAAATCCCTTGCATAATTTCTCTAGAAATTTCCCATCACTTCTAGAGATGAGAAATACAACACGTAATATAAACATTTATTGGGTAAGATTAACAATATATAATACACTAGAGAATAAAAAATTATTAAACTTTAATATGTAGCAAAAAATCTATCCAAAGTAAAATATAGAAAATGAATTAAATAAAGTACCCATGACCTGCAGAACAACACATAACAGTGCTACCTATGTGAAAATGGAATCACAGAAAAGACAGCAGAGTAGATTTGGAGAAATGATGAATATAAAATTCCCAAGTATGATGAAAATTAAAAACCAAAATATTCAGGAAGTTCAATGAAGCTCAAACAGAAGTTAAAAAAACACTATGCCAAGCTATCTCAAAGTCAAATAAAGATGCATTACATACAGAGGATAAATAAAATAAAAATAGATTTCTCAAAAACTATGTAACTGAAGAAAATGGGGAGGCAGATTTAAAACATTAAGAGGAAAACTGTTAGTCAAGAATTCCATGTACATCAAAAATAATTTTCAAAAATAAAGATAAAATAAATCATCTTTCAGATTAACAAAGCAGCTATGTGAAATCATCACCATCAGTAAGATACTGCAAGACATGTTAAAGAAATATATTTTGGCAAAAATAAAATAAATTTGTATGGAACTTTAAATCTAAACAAAGGATTGAACAACAATGAAAATAGTAAATATATGGTAAATATTAGATATTTTTTAATTCTTTCTTAAATCTCCCTAAAAGATAATTGATAGTTTAAAAGAAAAGTAATATAAATGAATTGTGAAATTGAATGTAGAAATAATATGAATAACAATAGTACAAAGACTAGAGAGTATAAACGGATGCATAGTGTTTTACTATTCCTGGACTATATGTGACATGATGTAATATATTTAAAGTCAGAATGGGATAAAATCTAACAATGTTTGCTATAAACTCGAGAGCAATCACAAAAAGTAAAAAGAACAATAAGTCAATACTCATGAGAAACAGAATTATAAAACGTAATCTACTACTTAAAAGAAGGCAATTAAGAGGGGATAATAGACAAAAATAGATCAAATAAAAAACAGAGAAGTTACACTTAAACAAAATGATGATCATAATATAAGTGGTCTACATATTTTACATAAAGGTTGTTTACCAAATTAGATTTAAAAAATAAGCTCTATACATATGACCTCTTGAAGAAAGTCACTTTCAATAAAAACGCACAAAAAACTAAGTACAAATACAAGCGCTTAGAGAAGTCCCCTCAGTTGTCTGCTCTGTATGAGTTGCTATACATTGATATCAAGAATATAAAATTACCTAAAGGTAATGGAAGCTTTATTTTTGAAATCCTCCCAGACATTGCCCTATGAATCTTTCCCCCTTGGTGATTTAATGTGTCCTTTCCTTGTAATAAACCATAATTGAGAGTAAAATCACTGTTAGTTCATTCTGTGGGTTCTACCAATTATCACATCTGCAGGGTGGGAGCCCCCTTATATATTTCAGTTGGTGTGGGAAGACTTGGGAAGACATGGCTGCAGGAAAGACTATTCTCTCAGACCTTGCAGTCTGGCAACTCAAGGTGACAACCAGCAAGCAAAGTGCAAATCCAGATCCCTGATGAATATTTATACAAAAATATTTAACAAAATTTTAGCAAATAGTTTTAAACATATATGATTAATTGATTTTCAATAAAGGAACCAAAGCAATTCAAAGGGAGAAGAGAAATGCTTTCAACATAAGGTTCTGGGATGGTTAGTCAGATGTATAAATAAATAAACATCAACCTTACCTCTCAGAAGTGAACTCAACTTGTACCATATAACCTAATATAAAAGCTAAAACTACCAAGTCTAGAGAAAATCTTTCGAGAAAAAAGACTTCTAGAGAAAATCTTTTCCAGAGAAAAGATTTCTTAGAATGAAAGACAACAGGTATAAAACATTAAAAATTGATATATTAACCTTTATCAAAATTAAAATCATCTGCTCTTCTAAGGATAACATCAAGAAATTATAACACAATCTACATACTGAGAGAAAATATTAATAAATCATAAATCCAACTTAGGGTTGATATTTGGAATATTGAAAAACAATTACAATATAATAAGATGAACAGCCCATCTTTTAAATATAGGCAAAAATTTCAACTGACACTTCACCAAAACAAATGCATGGATAGCAAAAAAAGAAGTCATATCAATGCTAAAAATCATTAGGGAAATGTAAGTAAAACAGAATTTAACCTACTTCGCATATAACAGAATGGATAGACTTTAAAGCCTGACAATACTAAGCATCGGTGAGGACACGAGTATCTGCAATTCTCATTCAGACCATTTTGAGAATGCAAAATAGCACAGATATCTTGGAAAACGGTCTGACGATTTGTTATCAGTTTAACACACACACTTGTCATATGTTTGTTCTTAATATTGTGCCTCATAACTTCAAATTCATCTTTCCAAACCTGTTTTGCGGTAATGAACTACATTCTCTGAGCATTTCTCTCTCACAATGTGCCAAGCTGTGTAAGGAGAGGGCACTAGGGAGGTACTGCCTGAACAAGGGCTTCTCGGGTGACTGTAATTTATCTTCTCTTGTTCTTGCAACAAACTCCATCAATAGTGCCATATGGGGCAATGGCCAACGGTTTAGCCAGAACATACAGTCCCTAAGCAACAGCCTGGGACATTTCCACCTTGCCATGGCACTCCTGCTGTGGACAGCATGTTCTAAAGACCTCTTTCTCATACCGGCAATCCTACTGCCTCTGTCACTGGCCCCACGTCATTCTCCAGAGGATTGTTTTCTGTAAATCTAGCAACTGCGACCAGCTCTGTCCACAGAAACCCAGTGAACTGTCCCCCACGGCACCCCCCATCTAGGAGGCTACAACAAAAACTTCACTAATGAAATCTAACTCCAGCTTCCCCTTTATGATTGATGGGTGTCTTTCCTCAGTCCTGGAGTGTACTTTGGCATTCCATGGGTTTATGCAGACTTAATCTCCTCCTGTAGATTATATCACACTTTATATCTTCTCCTGTAGATTATATCACACTCCCTCTTTATATCACACTTCCCCAGCTTGAATTAATGGTGGTTTCTCATGATTGGGCCCTGTCTGGTCTATCATATGACTAGTTAACCTACTGCTAGGCCTTTGCTCCTTGAAAAATATATGCAAATTTTGTGGGCAGCTTTTAGGATTGTCTTCATACTTGTAATTTTCAGCTATTTGACGAGACAAGGTTTTCTTTGTGCCTATCTCACTGGAATTTATGAGCTTCTTGAATATCCATATTCCAGGCTTTCAGCAAATTTTGACATTTCAGTCATGACATATTCCAAAATATTTTCTGTCATATTGTCTTTATTCTCTGCTTCCTGTACACCTATACTTTTTAGAGAGTTTGATATTATCTCTAAGAAGGTTCTGCTTCCATTTTTAACTGCTGACAGCTTTTAAGGCTATACTTCATGCAGAAGGCTGAGAAGAAAGGTAACTAGGGCCAGCAGAGGCCATACTTCTACCCACTTCTCACACTCATTAAGCCACCCTGAGCAGCTTGGGAAGCCTGCCCAGCTTTCCCAACCAATCTTGTTATGTGAGTAATAGACTTATTATATCATCTTAGTATGCAAAAGTGATCAAATTTAATACCCACTTTGACTACTAAAGAAAAGGAAAAAGAAAAAAACTCAACGTCAATGTCAACTGAGGACAGAAAAGAACTTTCTAAACCTGGTAAGGGTATATTACAAAAAATAGAGATAGCAAACATTTTATACTGAAATTTTAAAATACAACCTAAAGATACCTACTTTACCACTCATTTTCACACTTTAATGTCTGTCTTAGCCATTAGAAAAGAAAGAATAAAATGATAAAATAACTGAGAAAAGCAGAAATAAAATAACATGAGTTAGTGATTACTGTTTTTTCTTAAAGAAAGTCCAAAAGCACTTTTTTTAATTTATATTTTATTGTGGTAAGAACAATTTAACCTGAGATCTGCCCTCTTATCACATTTTTAAGAATACAACACAGTAGGTTGAGTATAGATTCGATGTTGTATAGAAGATCTCTAGAACTTATTCATCCAACTCAACTGAAACTTTATGTCCAACTTCCCATCTCACCATCTCCACCAGACCCCGAAAACTACCACCCTACTCTTTGATTCTATTAATTTGACCATTTTAGATCTCATATAAGTGGAATCCTGAAGTATGCATTCTTACAAAACATGACAAATATCTAAGGACTCTTAATTCAAAATTGCAGCTATTAGAGTGAGAGAGAGGGGAGGGAATCTGGGGTAGAAAGAGTAAAAATGGTAATGATTATGGCACTAGAACTCTGGTACGGGGAAACTGAGATATATATATAGAGAGAGAGAGAGAGAGATAGATATAGATATATAGAGATACATACAGACTGAGGTGTCAATCTAGTCTCCTGAAACTTGCATTGTCGTATAAACAAATGAAACAGTAATGATTTTTTTAAAAGAGTGCAAACAAATATTGGCATGGAGTGGAGAAATTAGTCGAATCTTTGCTTGCATATTGCAGAATGTAAAATGATACAGCCAATATGAAAAACAGTATGGAGGTGGTATTTCTCCAAAAGATTTGGAATCTCAAAAAACTATTTGTCTGCTGGTATTCATTGCAGTACTCTTTACAATAGCCAAGAGGTGAAACAGCATGGATACCCATCAACAGAGTAATGATAAAGAAAATGTGGCATACAATAAAATGCTATTCACCCTTAAAAAGAAGACTGTTCAATATGTGACAACATAGATGAATACAAAGGGTGTTACACTAAATTAAATAAGTGTTTCTGTTAGAAGCACATAAATATTTTGGTAGGTAAAAAATCAAAACAAAAATTCAATTGTAAATGTTTACAACAGCAGCAATCAAAAACCTAATTTTAAAAACGTGTACAAGAGAAACAAAAACAAACTGTACTTAGAAATAAATCCAACACAGTATGTGTATGCTCCTTATGGATAAAATTAGGAAGTTTTATTGAAAGATATTTAAGATTCCTAAGTATATAGCTATTCCATGTACTTAGAATTAACAATGTTATAAATGTGCATATTCTTCTACAATTAATCTATAGAGAATCCAATTCAAATCCTAACCAGATTTGATGTTGTTACTGTTAAAGTGACAAGTTGATTTTACGATTTATTTGGAAGAACAAGATCTCCAAAATAGTCTCCAAATTGGGGAGAAATCTTAAGTTAATGGATTTGATGGTAAAACTACACAATTAAGACTGTGGTAGAAATAGATAAATAGACTGAAGGAACAGAACAGAAAGTGAAGAAACATAATCCATAGATATGTAACATGGATTATAATGATTTACAACAAATGTGAAATTGCATATAGTGGAGATAGAACAGGCTATTCAAAAAGATGTTGCACATATTAGTTATCCCTACAGAAAACTATGTATTACATTTCCTATATTAAATCATACATATACACCATAGCACACAGCACCCACAGCATATAACATACCACACAACACACACATATATACACAAGAAAAAAAATATTAATATATTAAAAATCAAGATTAAATACAAAAGTATAAACTTTTTAAAATTAATATGACAGTTTCTTAGTGATCTATGGTAGGAACTACATCTTAAGCAAGACAGAGAAAGTACAATCAACAAGAAAACTATTGCTAAATCAGCTACATGAAGATTAAAAATATTTGATGACTAAGTTATGACAGGTAGTAACATAAGCTCTAAGCTAGAAGAAATTATAACTCATATAACTAAAAAAGAATTTATATTGTGAATATATACAAAATTCTTATGAATCAAACAAAATGACAAACAACCCAATATAAAAAGACCTGGATGAGCATTTTACAGTAGAGGAAAAAAATGCATATTTATAAGATATATATATGTGTGTGTATATACGTGTATGACAAAAAGTGTTCAACCTCATTAGTAATCAGAAAGATTAATCTTAATGCAATATTGTTTTATACCCACAAACTGAAAAATAATTTTTAAGTTCAAACAACACAGCGCTAGTAAAATGTACAGCAGCAAAACTCACAGACTGCTGACAGGCATGCAAATTGGTAAAACCACTTGGGAAAACAGTTTGACATTACCAAAGAAATTCAAACATGGACATACCCTATGACTCAGCAATTCTACCTAGTAAGAACATACTTGAGAGAAATGCCAGAATATGTGTACAAATCTCATCATACCATCATTGCTCAAAATTAAAAGACCTGAAATGGGTATGACATCAATCAATGGTAGAATGGAAAAATAATTAGCCATATGTACACACACACACATATATGTATACAACAGACTATTATGCAACACTGAAAATAAATTAACCTTATCAACTTACAGCTCCATAGAGGAATCTCAAAAATGTTAACTTGGAACAAAATAAACAAATTAGAGACAATTACAATTTGTTTTCATTATATAAATGTCAAAAAATGATTTAAAATATTATTCATATATATAGGAAAACTATAAAGAAAAGTCAGGAGAAGATGAACACAGACAAACAAAAAAAAATTGATTTTACTACCATTGGGAAGAAAATGAAATGAAGGAGAATCATAAGGCCATATTTTAGTTCCTGACATGGGTAATGGATTCATGATGGTCTTTTTCATTATTATTCTTTACACTAGATATAAATTTTATGTGTTCTTTTGCATGCATAATAAAATTCACAATAAAAATTTATAAGCAGAAAAGGAGCCAAGAAACTACATTTTGAATAAGAAAAAGAAAAGTCTCACTAAATTAGACTTTAGACTTCTATAACATAACCGTCAGAACAGTGTAGGATTAGGGTAGAAACAGGAAAACAAGCAGATCACCTAAGAACAGTCTTGCATTGGGGGAGTCTATGATTTGGCAGGCAGGCATTGCAAATTTCTGGGGCAAGGATTCACTGATTGGAGCTGGGACAAGAAATGCTTCAGAGGATGGTTAATTCTTACAGGCAATAGCCTGTGTCCCCTTTCACAGAACAGGGAGAGTGAGTGATCAGGGCCCTGTGGCTGGTGTCCACTGGCTTCATTGCCGCCCCTCTTTGGTACTCTGGAAGTGAAGACCTGGGCAGTTCACCGGGATGCTCTCTAGTCATCACACTCATAAATACAATGGGGTGACACTATGGCAGTGCTTACTTCATAGCCTGGTTAAAAGTAAGTCAGATAACCCATTTCAAGGGCATAAAGTCATGCCTGACCTTGGATAAAGCCTCATTAAAGGGTTAGCCTCCAAAATTACTTAAGTACCAGTTTCTGAAGTTAAGAATTCTATGTACCCAAGGAAGGCTGGGGAGGTTTTTAAAAACATTATTTGCTACTTTTCTACCTCACTTGAGAAACTTGGACTTTGAACTCTTGACAGCTACAATTATGCCTATTCAGCCTCATACATTCAGCACCTAACACAGAAATTGCCATGTCACAGATACTTAATAAATATATATGGTACTACATTGACTTGAATTAAGAAGGAACGGGAAAGTCGAAATGCTATAAAAAGAGAAAGAGTCAATGTGAGTGCCGGAAAATGCCACAGCTGGAGAAAAAACAAAGCAGTATTTTAAAGGCCAAATTTAATAGATTCCAAGGTTATGCTACTGTGAAATTATACTACTGTGAAATAGGAATTAGAGTCAGTCAATCCAAAATGTAAAATACCATGGAAGATAAGGTAATAAAACATAGTATACTTTAAGTGAATAGTCCAATTAGTCAAACACCAGGGAGAATTTAGATCAGAACGTAACTATATGGGCAGAATAAGGAGCCACGATTCATATGGACAAAATTAAAAGGACCAGCGATAGAGGGAGAGAAAAAGGGGGAAGGGGAGGGAGGGTGGAGGAACTATAGAAATTATGTGGTAATATGTCTCTCACAGCAAAACTAATCACCAAAGAATCTAATGCATCGACACAATTCCTTTGTGAGATTCTTAAATATTTATATCCCTAATTAAAATAATTCAAATCAGCAGAACTCAAACCTGATGAAAAACTACATATTGTCCATCCTCAAGGAATAATATCTGTGCCAAATTAGCAAATGTTATAGCCTTGAATAAAATTCAAGGCTGTTTAATTCTATGATATGTTGATAGCCACTTATTTAAGGTTTGAGGTTTTATCAAAATAAGACAGACATAAAAGAAACATATGACTTAATTGGTATAATTGCTATTAAAATTGAATGAAAATATTTATTTTGAAATCTACATCAGGAACACTGCTTCAGGTGAGAAGAAGTGTGATACTTTTTATTTTTAAAAGAGGTAATAGAAAGATGCTATAAAATTTTATAGCAAAATTATCAAAATAATTTTTCCTTAGAAATACAGAGCCAAGTGGTTTAAATGTCAGAATTATGATGAGATAATTCTTTATCCTCCAAAAAACAAGTATATTTTCAATTTCATGACCAAGAAGAGAATCAAAAAAGCTCTGTTCTTTTTGCTTTTTCATTATCATTCCAGAAATTATCTACTGCATATCAAAACTGGATCTTCCAAGCTATTACGTTTCACCATCTGGTTAACTTTATTAGTAAAGCACTAGAAAACAAACTTCACATATTAGAATTTCATCCGCTCTACCCAGTTGTCTTGATCATAAAGAAAAGCCCAAAACTGAGACAAGTTATTATGGAAGATCAGAAATGGACCACCTACACTCATGTGCATGACTGAATTCAGCTGGAGGACTATAACCCTCAGGTCTCTACTGGTCATTCAGCTCCATTTACCCAACACAGCAGACAGAAGCACACTTAAAATATATCCAGATAAAAAACACATTTAGAGTTTTCAAAGATTTAACAGTGATTACACTGGATCCACCAGGGCATCTCAACAGTCTATAACACCTCTAAAACCCTTCTCTGATGTCTCTGGACCAAATCAGATTTGATACAAAAGTTACCATGATCCTATAATCATGACTAAACAAATGCTCCATAAGCAACGTTAAAAACTCACAAAAATTGTAGAATTTTTCCATGCACAATAAGAAATTAAGTTTAGTGTTCTGCCCATAGGAGTATTCCGCATCACTCCTATCACAGTACTTCCCTTCATTCTCAGAGAAGGCCAAGGACTCCCAAAATGCATTACCATGCAAATGTCTTGGGTGACTTTACTACACATTTATATTGCAAGGTAATCAATAAATTATTATTTCAATATTTATTGGAATTTCAGAATAAGAAAGGAGATAGATTACACAAATTCATCTTCAATGATTAATGGATGTTCCAGCAGAAGGCGTACACTGATGGAGTAGGTCAGTATGCTGACTACATTACTGAATATTTCAACCCGGGTTGTAAATATAGTATCTGTTTCTCTTAGGGACTGTCACACTGAGTGCAGTATAAAAGGCAATAAATTTCAACAGATTAATTAACTCTTTGGTTACTGGGGCTGTGTGTCACCTATCCTGGCACCTAATAAAAATTCCTTTAATGCCAAGACATAAAGAAGGGCCTCTTTGGAAATGAGTTATTAACAGCATTTCGTGAATAGATGGAGAAATTGTAGCCGGGCCATTTAAGTGTCATAAAGAGCAGTAAAGGCAGCTGGAGGCCTCTGAGGGACGCCAGGCAATACCATAACAATCAAATCTGAGATGGAAGAGGGATTGAGCTGTCCACTCAGAATTTTTATATTGTCAAAGAGCAGCGAGGAAATACTGTGCCCAAGAAGTGAATTAACCTCATGTGTGAAAGAAAGGGGATGAGCTGATGGGAAAGGCAGTAAAGTAAAAATCACTCCATAATGCCCACATCACAGGCCAGCCATCAGGGGCTGCTCATGTCTGCCGGCTGTCAGGGAGCAGACCCAGACCTCTAAGTCCTATAAACCCATTACCTGCATTAGCCTGTAATTGGAATACATTTATTCATGCACTTGCAGTTCTTCAGGGTCTATGCACTGTACACACACAGAGCATTCATTCCTGGAAACGTCCTGTCTTTATAGACTCCTGCAAACATCGACACGGTCTTCAGTGAGGGAGGAAGGACTGCGTGCGCAGCTAGAGATTTGTAGTCATCTTCTATTTGATGCGATCTTGTTTAATTTAGCACCTTGACTGTCACCCTTCAAATACGCTTTGAAAGTTTTCTGATGAAAGTCTGTCTGTCATGTTTTTTATATTTTTATATGCCAAGGTAAAAGTTCAACAGGTAAAAAAATAATGCATATTAAACACTAACAAATTTATTTTTATGATGTCAGGACCCCCAAAAAGCAAGCCTTCGACCAGGCACCAAAGTTCAGATATCAAGGCAGTGAACTGTCCCTGGCACCACCAGGCCGAGCAAAGGAATGCAATCATTCAGATTGATAAGGAAAGCCAATGGACGACTGACAAGACTGATTTGTGGGATGTGTCCCACATGTAGTACATGACCAGGATGGACCCTCTGCACAAAGGAACAAAGGAATGGCGACGGTTGAGGAAGCCCACCAATAACTTCAAAGGATAATTTTCACCCTACCCAATCAAGAAGTGAAACCTGACCTGGGGACCCTCTCCCCCATCCTCCTTCCTCACCATGTGGGGTTTTTTCATTAAAAGCCCAGGCCACCAGCTCGGCGGGCCAGGTCCCTTGTTCAGCTCCATTATTTACCCTCTAAATCTCTGCCTGCTCACTTGCCTAACTCAGTCATGGGTTCCTTGAGTGACCCAAACCCCACACATGAATGCTCAGACAACCATCTTTCAAAATGTAAGTTTCCCTTTCTCGTTTAAGGTTGCATCTTAGTATATACCACTTATTATAAAGTCCACATAGCTTACACAACTAATGGTAAAATTTAAATGATTTCTTTCTGAAGGCAATACCTTTAGCCTAAGTTACTAATAGAACCCAGCAAATGCTGGCATATAGAGCACCTACCATGCATCAAAATGTGCTCCAAATGTTTAACTTCCATTACAGGTCTAGGTCACCCTAGGGCAACCCTAAAATGTAGGGACTTCTATAACCATCTCCGTTGTACAGATTAGGGAGTCAGAGGAGCACAGAGAGGTCAACTGAATCCATTAAAGTCACACAGCTGATTTGAAAGCCCAACAATCTGTCTCTAAGAGCCTGGATTCTTAGCACTTGGCAAAATTGTTTTGCAAAAAAAATGGGTCCAACGTACAGCTTAAATGACTCTCCCAAACAATGAATATTCTATTTGGACTCTAATAATGAATTCATCTTAAAATGACCTGAGAATGTGCATGAATGTGTGTGCTGTCTTCAGCGACTTTCACCTTCGGCTGTCCCATTGCTCCTTGTTTTGATCACTCTTTTTCTGATGTAGGAAACTTCGCATTCACATGAATCTGTGACTGGTGTCTCTGACTTTAGCCTGTCTCCTGGATGCTATATTCCCTTAAGGCTGTCCTCACCTATTCACACATTCACAGAAAACTCTGGGGCCCTGTTTGCATACATGTTCTTCTTGTTCAAGGCCTCTGTCGTCTTCCTCCTCTTCAAGAAGCCTCTGCCTCCTCACTACTCCACAGAAACAGCTGTGCTAAAACCAAAGGTCGCTTTCATGCTTTTGTTTTGCCCCACCTTTGGCAAGCAGGACACAATTAACCACTCCTTGGAAAAAGTCTGTGGCTCCCAGGTCAGCGCCATGTCTTCCTTCCTTGCTGCTGCTTCTGGATGCAGTTATGACAAGCAGAGCATCTTCAGAACTCTTCTCTTATTACTCAAAGTCAAAAACAATCTGACTGCCTCATCTGTGGTACCAGTTATCTGCCTAACAAATTACCTCAAAATTTAATGGCTCAAAATAATAAATGTGATGTCTCTCAGAGACCCTGTGGGTCAGTGATTGAGAAGTGGCTTAGCTGGTGGTTCCGGTTTGGGTTGTAGATATGATACTGCCTGGGGCTGCAGTCAGCTGAAGGTGGGACTGCAGCAGGTGGATCCACTTCCCGAATGGTTCCTTCACACAGGTCATTCAGACTCACAATTTGGTGCTTGCTGTGGTGGGGTCTTGGCTCCTTTCTACCTGAAATCCTCCACCAACTGCGAATCCTCACAATATGGGGACTGACTTCTCAGAAATCGCATAGCCAGGTGGAAGACAAGTCGTTTCTAATGACCAACCATCAGAAGTTGCACAGCGTAACTTCTGCCACATTCTGTTCATTAGAAAAGAATCATTAAGTCCAGCCCAGATTTAAGGGAAAGGTATTAGGATCTACCTTAGGAAAAGGTAAGCAGACATATTTTAAAACCACCACATGCACCTGTCTCACTGCTTTCTGATTCCAGTGGTCTTCACTTCATTCTTAGAATTTGCTAAACTCCTTTCCACCTCAGAGTCTTACACGCGTGAATATGCTTGCCTGGAATGTCCCTCCTTTGAGTTTCTTCTCTTTTTAAAGCACTTCAGGCTGGCCTTTCCTGAACACCTTTCCAAAGTGGCTTCCCCTACCTAGTGGTCTCTGTCTTAGCCCTTTTCTCTTTCCTACATAACATTTTCCACAATTTAAAATTATCTGATTTTCTTTCATTTACTTTTTTTCTTTTGTTGTTCTGTATTCATTCATCCATTGGAAAGTACATTTCATGGTGGATAGGTCAGGTTTTGTCTAGTTTGAAATTATATCCCAGTGTCTAAGAGTGTCTAGCAGAAGTAAGCACTCAAAAAAGAGTGAGTGAATAAACCAATCAATGAGGAAAACTTGGGTGTGCACCCACAAAATGTTTTGAAGAGCAACTGTAGCACAGTCATTCAGAGGAAGAGGTCTATGATGGCAACGTACTTCGGAAGATTAACAGGAAAGAGACATTATTGTCATATTTTGAATAGTCAAAGGGACATCATAGGGAAAAAATTGTATTTTTTATGATTCACATAGAATTAAATGAATGTATAGAATTATGGGAAAATTTAGAATTTAGATCAATAAAAGGGAGGACTTTCTAATGCTTAGAGTTATCTAAAAAATGTGAATTACAGCATTAACTTACAGCAGAGTAATCTTCCTATCACTCCAAATGTTCTAATAAACACTGTATGACTACCTGCTTTCAACATCAGAGAGGAAATTCAGACACCAGGGTCCATTTGGGCCAGATGGCTCTAAGCTCTTTGTACTCTAGAGTTCTATAATCTACATCTTAGCAAAACACACATTTACATTTTCCTTACTAATATTTCTTGTGAAAATTATGAGGTATATACGCTTTTGGAAATCTTGGTATGCAGAAAATAAATTTTTAAATGTTTTATGATTATAAAAAAGAGCATCCTTAATCTAAATATTATCATATATTGGATCAACTTCTGAATAGTGACTCGATAGGACGCACTTTTGCGTCACTCCCCACACTGAAAACAAACAAACAAACAAAAATCACCTATTTTCCTGAGACAAACACCAAGAAACGACTGGCACTTCAACTGGAGACTGAACAGCTAAAGACTAACGGTGGGTGAGGATACCCGGTGAGGTTATCAGTTAAGCCACATTTTTGGATTTGGGACGGAGCTTGGGAGTCTCTGGACATGCAATGGGGTGGAGGCTAGGGATTTTGGGACCAGTTGCAGAGTCAGCAAGAGGCTGGCCCAGTAGAGCTGAGACAGAGTCACAGAGGGCCGATTTGGGAGGGGGTGAAAGGAGAGCCAGCTCATGGGGAGCTGAGCTAGAGCCCATGCAGTGAAACTGAACTGGGCGCAGCCATACCTGAAATCAGGCAAATAAAACCCCTCCTACAACCAGTTCACACCAAAGCCTGGGGTCCACTAAGCAGAAACCCCCCGCCCACTGGAAATCCCACCCATCGAATGCCCCAACCCCTGGAATACAGTGAGAAAGCAGTCCCAAGCCTCAATGCTACCTGCTAGAACCACCTTGTGGGTAGAGGCAAAACTGCAGCCTGATTGTCAATCCTGGATGAGTCAAACCTAGACAACGCCAGGGAAACCGAACCCTCAGAAATATAAACAGAATGGTGAATAGAGCAAAGGCACAGAGAAATATACATGAAATGAGGGACCCAATCACAAACCCAGGGGAAAATCTGAATACAGCAGATATATGTAAATTACCTGAAGAGGAATTTAAGGTAACAGTGATTAACACACTCATGGGAATACAGAAATCAGTAGAGACAGTAAATGAGAACGTCAGGAAGAAGCAAAGAGAAGAATTAAAACAAAACAGCAAACAGGTAAAAGACACGATGGCTGAATTAAATAACTCAATAGGGGACTCAACAATAGGATGGATGAAGCCTCCAGTAGAATCAGTGATCTGGAAGACAGGACAGAGGAACTCAATCAAGCAAACCAGCAAAGAGAGAAAAAAAAATTTCAAAGAATCAAAGACAACATTCTTGAGACCTCTGGGATAACATCAACACGAACAGAATTTGCATCATAGGAGTCCCAGGGGAAGAGAGAGAAAAGGGAGCAGAAACCATATTTGAAAAACAATAGATGAGAACTTCGCCAATTTGAAGAAGGAAGCAATCGTCCAGATCCAGAAAGCTTAGAGCTCCTAGTAAAAGAAACCCAAACAGAAATACACCTAGACACATTGTCATCAAAATGTCAAAAATACAAGACAAAAAAAGACTGTTAAAAGCAGTCAGAGAAAAACACATCACATACAGAGGCGCCCCCATAAGATCGTCGGCAGACTTCTCAAATGAAACTCTACAGGCCAGAAGGGAATGGCATAATATAGTCAAAGTGCTGAAAGAAAAGGAGTTTCAAACTAGGATACTATATCCGGCAAGATTATCATTCAGAACTGAAGGAATGATAAAAACCTTTTCTGATGAGCAGAAGTTAAAGTTCATCACCACAAAACCAGCTTTGCAAAATATATTAAAGGATGCTCTATAAAGCATAAAGAAATCACACAGAAAAGCAGTAAGACAGCAAATATTAAAAGTGGAGAGAAAGAGAAGAGAACAAAAATGCAGATAGTTAAAATGAGTGGAAGACTAATATGCTTTCAAATAAAATTAGGTAGTAAACATAGACATGTGAATGCTAACTTCAGGGTAACCTCAAAGCACATCCCCAGGGAGAAAGTGAAGAAGAAAACAAAAGGCGAAATCAATCAAAACATAACTGCACCCATCCGACCTAAAACAAGAAAGAGAACAAAGTCATCATCTGGAGCATCGTACAAAAAACAAATTACAAAATGACACTAAGCAGCTATATATCAATCATCACCCTAAACATTAATGGACTGAACTCACCAGTCAAATGATCCAGAGTGGCTGAATGGATTAAAAAGTATAACCCAACCTTCTGCTGCATTCAGGAAACCCACCTTCTTCCAAAAGATAAACAAAGACTCAAAGTCAATAGATGGAAGACAATCTTGCAGTCAAATGGCAACCACAAAAGATCAGGAACAGGTACACTCATATCAGATAAAACAGACTTCCATCTAAAAATCATAACAAAAGACAGAGATGGACACTATATAATGATTAAAGGATCAATCCAGCAGGAAGAGATAATGCTTATTGACATATATGCACCAAATGAAGGAGCAGCAAAACATATCAAGCAAGTATTATTAGACCTGAAGAGAGACACTAACAGCAACACAAAAATAGTAGGAGACTTCAACACCGCACTTACAACAGTGGACACATCATTCAAGCAGAAAACTAACAGGGAAACAGCCAGTTTAAATGACCATCTGGAACAGATAGGTCTACTAGACATATACCGATCACTTCATCCAACAACTACAGATTTCACTTTCTTCTCAAGTGCTCATGGAACATTCTCAAGGATAGATCATAGGCTGGAATACAATATCTCACAACAAATTTACAAAGATTGAAGTCATACCAAGCATCTTCTCTGACCACAATGGCCTAAAACTGGAAATCAACCACAAAAAGAAAGCTGGAAGACCTCAAACTGATTGGAAACTCAACAATATGTTCCTGAAGGACTCGGGTAAAAGAGGAAATCAAAGAGGAACTTAAATATTATCATATATTGATGAAACCTGGATATTGACTTCAGAACTAAAGAGATTTTAATGTCTCACTATGAGGCATGTTTTCTAATCTGTTTTGTTTCTGGAAATAATAAATTACCTATATTTTCTACTTCTGTATCAAATTAATCTTTTACACACTGCATGAAAGAAAAATTCATTCTTTAAAAAAGAAAATAAACAACTTTAAGTAAGTGAATGGATAAACTGTGATACATCCATACACTAGAATATTATTCAGGAATAAAAGAAATGAGCTATCGAGCCATGAAAAGATATGGACGAAGTTTAAATGAAAGAAACTAATCTGAAGAGGCTGCATACTCGATTTCAGTCAGATGCCTTCTGGAAAAGGCAACTCCATGAAGACAGCAAAATATCAGTGATTAACAAAAGTTTTCATGAGAAGGAGGGATGGAGGAATAAGTGCAGGAGGTCTTGCCTTCTAAGAACTTGCATGTCCATAAAGAAAAAAGAGAAAGAGGGAGGGAAGAAGAGGAAAGGGAGGGGAAGGTGAAGACACAAAAATGACAAAACACTAATTTCTAGTGATTTCTACTGTGGTGACCCAAGAGAGGACTATTAATCTACATGGCAAAGAGGAGAATGATGAGGGGTCTTGAAGAGGATGATACTTCCCAGAGTTGTAGAACATGACAGTGGCAGACACTTGGTTAATATTTCATTATTTTTAATAGAGAGGAGGAAGAAGTGTTTTTATTTATTAAGTTGTTTATATTTATATTGCCCCATACACATACCCAGCTCTGGGTCACAAACCAGGTCCTTGGGCTTTACATGGTCCACACCCCAGTGATCTCAGTCACCTGAGTCACAAGGGTACACCCACATTACAATCTATGTATTTCCAGCATTTGTTTTTCTACACTGCTCCCTATCAACTTGATCAAAGGTTATCAGCATAGGGCATTACACGCACACAAGTAAGACCTAATTTAAGCTATGTTTTTGAGCCTTGTCTTGCTAACCATTAGCTATTTCACAGAATGAGAAAAAATTGCAAAAAACTCTTTTTACCTAAAGCATTTAGTATGCAAAAACAATCACAGCATAATAAACATCTCTGTGTGTAATTTCACATGGAAGTTGATAGATGTACATAGCTAGTGATGTGTGCTTTCAAAACCATAAGTTTAATTCCATTTATTTAAAATCAGTTTGATCCTGAAAGCCTATTAATTAACCAGCTGTTGGACTAGGTTGCTAACAAAACTTTTATCCCAGCAGGATTCTGAGATTGGAACCAAAAATGTATCTTCTCCTTAATGTCATCTCTCTTGTTTAACAGAGAGATTACCTGGTTCAATGCAACTAATTCCATACAAAAATGAGTTGACTATATAATAGTGTCCACACATCCTATCCTCTTCAAATGCGTGCAAAGCAATTAAAACCCCTGATGCTATGTCTGATAAAATGTAGCTGCTCAACTGTGCCAAGTGTCAGCTCCCAACAGGTAGTGCAAGGCCAGACTTGGCAATGGAAAAGATAACTCCCCGCTCCGAGAGAAGTGAAAATACTGTGGCCATGCATCACCTTCATGGGGATAATGCACTGTACAAGGTCTCAGAGCTGACCGCAGTAGACAAAGGGAAAGGTGAGTGGACAGTGCCACAGAAACCACCTCCAGCAGATGCAGCTTTTGCAGCCTCTTGGTATTTATAGAGCTCCTATATGAACGGCCTTTAAGATCATTTGAATATTATCTCCTAAAGTGGCCTGTGCTATATCAACCCACAATCAGGTGTTCTTCACACAATCTCTGTCCAGTAGCATGACCTTGGAATGGAACCTTTTGTGACATTTAAGTGCATCATGGTGACAGTCATGGTCATTCCCCCATCTCTCAACTCTGTGAGTGTAATTTCTCCTGTCACCTTATTACTAAAAAATACACTCTTATTCTACTATATTTAGAAAACTACAGATGAAAAATTATGAAGGGAGGAGGTGAGGAAAGACACCATCTCCTACATAATTGCACGCTAAAGTGAACGAACCAAATGCCACAATGACTGTGTATGTCTGTGTCCAAAAGTATACCTGTGTATGGATGCGCTTGTGTTTGTATGTGTGCTCATGTGTGTGCATATCTCCGTGCTTCTGTGTCTGTGTGCACGTGTTACCTGTGCATGTTTTATATGTATGCTTGTGTGTATGTCTGTGTGCCTAAGTGTATATCTACATGATTTATCTGTGTGCATTTGTGTGTCTGTGTGCACACGTGTGTGCTTATACCTGTCGATGTTGAGGGGGAGGGGCAATGATCTCCTTCAGGCCTCTGCGGCATCAGAAAAATCGGAAGCAAAAAAAGGACGTAATGCAGGCCGTGGAAAGACATGGCCAGCGGGCAACAATGGGCAAGAGTGAAAAGATGCAGAAGATGCAATCTACAGAAGCTCCAACACCAGAAGTTTCCTTGAGTCACCTGGAGAAGCTGAGGCTAATAGCCGCCTTCTCCTCTTCCACCATCCACTCTGGATCGATCTCTCCTGTAGTCAGCACTACCGCTGATTATGTGCCTAGTGGGATGATGAGACATTTGAGGCCTAACTTTGCTTTTGTCATAGTTGCTGAAATTTCCTATTCACCAACTGTGCCAGCATGAAATAGGAGACACCCAGTGACATCCCATCTCCAGCTTTGAGCAGCTTTGTGCTCACAGAGGACATTCACGGAACTCTGGGTCTGTCATGCAGCAGGTCCTGATAAGAATTCAGGCCTTCCTCCACTTTCTGTCCACTCAGGTGAAGGTGCTATAGTCAAAACTGCAGTTTGGGTGCTCCCTTTAGAGAGGTTTTCTGTGGAGATCAGCCTCTAGTTAGCAGAGGGATAGCAAGCACCAAGTCGGCCACTGAATCACAGGGAGGCACTGTGACAGAGGCCAATACAGTCACCACATTCTGGCTCGCAAGTGCATCCTGGCTACTGGGGCACAAACCTTATGGGTCAGCTGTTGGTTCTGTGTGTCTAAGTAATCGTGTGGGACAAGGAGGTCCCCGCCCTATGGGGTGTTGTCCCTGACAAGGAGGATGGATGGTCACTGGACCATGCCAATGTCCTATTAGGCCGACTGCTCTAGGTGATACAATCATGGAGGGCCAGTGATCCTACCATCGTGTGACACTGTCACAACTCCTTTACCACAGAGCAAGGCCTTGTTGGAGGCAGTATGTTGGAAAATCAGAAATTCTGTGGATGCGGGGGGGAAGCACAGGGCACAGGGCAAATCATACCAGAAGGGGTGTCATTCTACAAGGACAAGCTCACACTAGGAGAGGTCTCATTCCACATGACAATTCTCTGCGCTCTCCAGGAAGGAAGGCTCAAGGAGTCAACCACACGGCCGGCTGTTCTCCTTTCCAATTTTCACCATCCATCTTTGCTGCCGACAGGCTGGACATTGCTAGAGGCAGGAGCCACACCAAGTCTGGAACACAGGGCCAGCCATGAACTCCCACGGTGTGCACGTGAGCACAACTGGAGGCAGTGAGAATAGGGGCCAAGTAACACACTAGAGCCGTCATCCTGTCCCTGCGCTTACTGAGAGCCTCCCCACGACAGAGGCTCCGTAACAGGCCTAAGAGACAAATAGTCATGGACTTAGTGCCTACTCTTAGCCTCTTCCCCAGAGGCCCGTCTCCCCTATTACAGATTTGCACCTTCTTGGTTCCTGACCAAAAGCAAACACAACTGAGGTGCTAAGAGATCATTCTTCCCTTCGTTTGATAGAGACGATCAAATGTTCACAGCTCTACCCACTGGAGCCTTTCACCCTGGTCTTTGTGGGCCACCCTGAGCAGGTCTGCAGAAGTGCAGGGAAGCATTTTCAGCACACACCACACGAATCAGCCAGCAATCATTACATAGGGCCTGTGTCACTTTCTCTTTCATGGGTTGCTTACAAGAAGCCACAGGTATAAGCTGAGGAAAGGTGAGGATGCAAAGACACAGATGAAAAGACAGTGTGGCTGCTAATTCTAATAACTCATTTTGCCCTCTGAGCTTCTCTGCATGTGACAACAGCTAGATGGTTATGGGCACCTGGCTGTCCCATTTCAGGGCCCATCCACTGGGCCCCATGAGTTGCAGGAGCTTATCAAAAAAAAGGTGGGTCGGTCTTCTGATCTGCAGTCTACATACTGGGGTTGGTGGGAAGGTGTGGTCATGACCAGCACAGACGCCCCCCAGCCCCAGTGGATCTACTGGGTAGCCCAGCTCAAGAGACATTGCTGCTGAGACTTCAACCAGCCTGGCTCTAAGGCAGAGGCGCCTCTCACTTGGGGACCCAGCGATGAGCAGACTGAAGCAGTCATCCTATGTGTGCCCTACGTGGCCTCCAAAATCAAAGGCAAATGGGGGCTAGGGATTGCAATGTTCAAAAGCTTGTCTCTTTAGAGGGTAAAGCAAGCACTTCTGTGTTCCACAGGCTCCCCTTCAGCAGATCTCAGATTTAAAGCACAGCTCTGGTGACATCCTTTTTGGCAGCTTGGCACTTCAGCTTGAGTGGACATCCTGCCCCAGGGCCTTTTCTGATTTGTCCTTTAGACCACTCAGGGATGTTCTAAAGTCAGAGGAACAGGTGATGTGGAAGTATTCCGCCCCTTCGGGCTTCAGTACCAAAGGAATGGAGTCTACGGCCCGGAAAGACACCCTCCACATGAACCTGGTTTGCCCTTCACTATTCTCTCTCCCTCTCATTACTATCCACTGTCAGCCTCCCAGATGACCTTCCCAACAAACTACCTGCACACAAGATTTGTCTCCAGTACCATCTCAGGAAAACCCAAACCAGAAGATGCCATGGCCTCTCCCAGGCTGTTAAAGGGCCCCCCAAAGTTGGCAGACTATGGATCAGTATAGGCTCGGCCTCCCACTCTGTGGCAAGTGGATCTTCCTAGAGGATCCCCCTGCCGCCTGTTCTCTAGATCTACTTAGCATGATGTCCACAATGCGCAAGACTTCATGACAACTGGGTTTCCTGCAAGCCTCCTGGGGACAGCGCAGGGAGATTCGGCCCTGGAGAGAGTGAACATGGTTTGGTGTTCTCTGAAAAAGGATCAAGTATTTTGGGTTGTGCTTTACCTGATGGGGTGCTTGCCAGTTCAATAACCAATAACAGGGATGAGAGGCTGTTTTTAACCATTATTATAAAAACAGCATAAGCACACAAACACAATAGCAACTGCTATCGGCGTTACCTCTTGGTTAATTATACACAGTCTATCAGCAGACACCATGACTCACCTAATTTTCTCAAGAGTCAAAGAGATGAACTGAATGGGAGTATGATGGAGGGGACCATCTCTACAGTTTATGTGCTGGCACTGTGACTGCTCCTGGGGGCAACAGGCTTCAGTTTACTGCTCTGGTCCAGAGAGGGGAGATAATTTCAGGAGCTCCCAGTTAACCCTTCTTGCCATAAAACTCATTCCTCAGATGACAGAAGTCTCTCCATTGCTGGGGACGTCATAGCGAGGACACCTCAGGGCATCCATACATCCACTGGATAAACTTTGATGGGTTTTGGTCACAACTCCTTTGAGCTCCTGGCTTCCATTCTGAGTGCTTAGCATTAGTGTCAACTTGGTCCCTTTGTCAAACAGCCTTCAACAGCATGCTCACCTTGAGGTAAGTGGCTCTCGGTCCCTTTGTGGGGTGAACTGGACACTTCTAATGAAAAGGATGGCTCTGGGTGTGAGATCACCTTTATCAAGGCTTTGAATGTCAGTCTTTTTGCTCATGAGATATGTTTGTTTTATGGTTACCTGAGGCAAACCTGCTTAGGATACAGACCAGGTCACCCTTAGGAACACTTACTGAACCTACAGGTCAAGACAATTTGGTTCCACTCTGGCTTTGCTGCTAGTTTGGTCATTTCATCCACCTTGCTTCTGCTGGCTAAATACTGCCACAGGTCCTCTGCTGTCCTGGAATCCTGGAATCTTGTCAGTCCTCTTGTCTCCACTGAGTATTAAGGATCCTAGTTCCATGGAACCTTCTTCAACTCCAGCCTCGGTTTACAGAGAACATCAAAGATGGAAGTGTCCTCACCACTATATCCCTTATTGCCTTATGGAAGGCAGTATCCATCTGCCTTCCCAGGAAACATGGTCAAACATAGGGTTCTGTGTTCTCACACAGTAAATTCATTCCAAATCCTTCCTTGATAGTCTGAAAGGTTACATTGTCAACTCTACTTCATTCACTGTAGACTTTGCATTTAAGCTTCAAGGAACCGTCATCAGAAGACTGAGATTGGCTCTAGGTGTCCTCGTCTGGCTAGCAAACTTGAGTCACAGAGACTGCTCTGATGTCGTACAGAAGACTGTGCCTGTGTTACCGGGGAGATTGTTCCTATGGCATAAGGGAGAGTGCTCCTGTGTCACAGGGAGAATGCTGATGTGTCACAGGGCAAAGTGCTTATCTATAACTACTGCATGAACTAAAAAAATGACTACATCTTGAGTTGTGCCATCTTATCCCTATGACCGCTGACAGTCCCCAGTAAGGCACTTCATCCAAAACTAGTTACCGGAACTTTAAACTCATCCCTCTTCATATTCCCAAGACAAACCATTGTTGCTTAATCTTTAGAAGGTCAAAGACCCTGGGGTATATCTCCAGGATAATGATGCCAACACTCTTACAGAAATATTCTTAGAAAAAAATAACTGATAAAATGCAGTACATAACAGAAAGGCTTACAAAGACGACCCCTTAAGTTTTGTGGGTATATGGGGAACTTTCTTCAATTGAAAGCGCATCCAGTGGTTCCAATATTGAGGACCCCTGGATGTAAATTACCTTAATAAATTGCTGCCATCTGTCATGATTATGCCTCCCTCGCTCATCAATCTCAAATTCAAGGGAATATTTTCCTTCCTACAGTTGAGCCAGTATCACTGCCTCCTCCCTTGGTTACCAGAGCTCCTAAGAAACTAATGTTTCACCTCTAACTTCAACCCTTACAGGCAAGAAGGGTCTCCATACTTGTGATGCTATAGCCTAGCATCCTCCTGCTGCTTCTTGATGAGTCTCCCAGTCCAGACTTTCAAAGGGGTTCAGGGGAGCCTTCCTTTTTACATCAACTTTCTTAGCCTGGTTTCCCCCAAAAGTATAAAGTAAGGCCCTACTTAGTGTGGCCAGGTCCTTTGGGAGGCCGTGCTAGTGAGAATCAGTAAGGCACAGGGAGAAAGGTGTCAGAGATGATAGGAGAGTGATGTATTGAGTTGCTGTTGTGGGCAATCAGAACTCAGTTTCACCAGGATCTCTTGAGAAGCACACAGAATAGCCTTTAAAAAATCAATGAGTAAAAGCTCAATGGAAACAGTATGGAGACCCCTCAAAAAATTAAGAATAGAAACAACATTTGACACAGTAATTCCACTTCTAGGTATCTATCCAAAGAACATGGAAACACTAATCCAAAAAGATATGTACCCCTATGTTCATTGAAGCACCATTCCCAATAACCAAAACATGGGGATCAACCTCAGTGCCCATCGACAGATGACTGGAGAAAGAAGCTGTGGTTTATATACTCAATGGACTACTTCTCAGCTATAAAAAAGATGAAATGTTTCCTTTTGGGGCAACTTAAGATGATTATACTAAGTGAAATGAGTCAGAAAAAAATGCCAGATGGTTGCACTCACATGTGTAATATAAAAACACAAAGTAATTGAACTAACAATACTTAAATCAAAACCATCTTACCATTGTGTGTGTGTGGAGGGGGTGAGGTAAAGAAGGGGAGGGAACCTGAGGTAGGGGGGATAAAAGTGATAGTGGTAACCAGCACGAGAACTCTAGCACAGATACACCACTTAGACAATAGATTGAGGTGTGAATCTATACTTTGGAACTTCCATAGCATTGTAAAACAATGGTATATTATTGAAAAATAAAAATTATCAACTGTTTCGCCAAAGGGTCAGAGACAGAAGCCTCTCTCCACTAGCGACCATCATCTGTGAGAAGAAGGCTGAGCCAGGAGTGTTAACTCCCCACCACTGTGAAGCTGTGCACTGGGAGAGCAAAGAGCTGCTGCTGGCGAAGGCAAAAGGGCCTCGGGTAGAAGGCAAAGGCGCCTGGTAACCACTGGAGCAGAGAAGCCATCAGGAGAAACGAGGAAGCCTGCAGGAGACTGTCCACCCAATCACATCAGAAATCACAGGCAATACTGAGAATGAGTCAGACATCAAAGGCTTTTGCCACAGGACTAGTCATTTCTTAGAAGCCAGTCATGAATTCATAGGTGCCTATCTTCCACTTTGCTTACAAAGGTAAATAGGCAGTAACTTAAAAGAGTTGGTATTTCTAAAACACCCACTATTCCAAGCAGTCTCACATACATCTCACATTTGACATGAAAGTATCCCACTATTTTTGTACTAGGCCCGCCTCAATAAAGTACTGCACACCGCCACTGACACAACAGAATTTAGTTCCTCACAGCTCAAGGTCAAGATGTTGGCAGAATTGTTTCTTCTGAGGTCACCCTCTTTGCCTGTGTTCTCCCATGATGATTTTCCCTTTTGTATCCACATCTCTTCTTCTGAGGACACCATCGTGGAGTAGGGGATACCCTCACAACCACATTTTCATTTAGTCATCTCTCTAAAAGCCTTGTCTCTAATCCTAAAGTACAAGGGATTAGGACTCCAACATATACGAATTTGGGGAACACAATTCCGCCCATAATCTTGACTTTTATATTAACAAATATTTATAACATTAAAACACTGTATATTTGAATTGCCATATTTTACCATGTATAATGCTACTTTTATGCCCAAATTTGTGAGGGAAAAATAACGATGTACATTAAACACGTGTAGTACTAATTCAACATCTATATAAATGTTTTTAATTATTTTATTTCTTGTACCTTATTATCTGTTCTTGTGTTTTGTAATTATTTTTTACATAAAATTTTTGTAATTATTTGTTACCATGGTAAAAAATAAATGCTGAAATTCCTTTGTAATACAAAAAACAAGTACCTAAATATAAACAAATAACAATTTGAATTAAAAAATTAAAACAAAAGATTTTTTTTCTGATAGTTTGGGCCAAACTGTGCATACGCATTATACATGAGAGTGCATTATACACAGCAAAATATGGTAACGCGAAAATTACCCTGGATGCCTGAAGATCACTTTCCATAATTAATATACTATTTGATTATCAAGAAAGCAAAATTCATGCTGATGTGTATGACAGGATTTGTGAAAATTACTGACTATAACCCCCTTACAAAATTATAGTAACTGAAAGAAATAAATACACAAATAAAAAGTGCTTCAAAATCTAGTGATAAAGATCTAAATAAGCATAACTTTATAATGAAGCACAATCGCAGTTAAAACTGGAATAGGATTAAAAATGAAAAACATTTGCGTTTTCTTCTTTCTTCACACATAAGAAGTAACTTTGGACATCCAGGGAGAACTGAGGGACATTAAATTCAGAAAATCTTTCATGTCCCATTATTTTGGGGGGGGTCTCATGTACATAAGGTACCTTAAAATAATTCATTTAAATACTTATTTCTATTATATTCAGTAGTGTTTTGTTTTTCATAGTTTAAAACAAAATCCAACTGTCCCCAATATATTTGCCAAGTTGGAATTGACAGTAGCTAAACGGTACAATCCAGATAGGATGGAGTTTGCTGTTAAAGAAGGATGCGGTAAACCAGTCCTTGGTGAATCTTCACAGGTCAGCATAAACTAGCATCTTTTCTGTTTTAGTTAGGCATTTAAAGGTTTGCACACAGCACTGCTGCAAATCTGATCGTTGCCTGGTCTGATGTCTCTGTATTTTGGCTGACTCTGCTTGGATCTGCTTTTACTCCTTCCAAACAGCCCCCCATCTGAAATATCCTCTTCAGCATTTAGGTTCTGCCTCTTAAAGGAAGCTTTCCTAAGTCGCTCCAGTCAACGTCTTCCTTTCTCTGAATTTCTTTATTACTATCTTAACATTCTTGGCATTTCATCTTATTCATTCACCAAGTACTCTGGACACAGACTGTTCTAGATGATATTGATACAGTGGTGAATAAATAAGACAAAAATCTGTGCTCTCATGGAACATTCCTGCAGAGCAAAAAGAGGTGGGGAGACATAAACAACAAATATATAGGAATTGATCATAACTGTTATGAAGACAAAGTCGTATGAACAGTGTGTGTGTGTGTGTGTGTGTGTGTGTGTGTGTGTGTGTGTGTGTGTGTGTGTGTGTGTGTGTGTGGAGGGGTTAGCAATCCTGGATAGGGTTTTCAGGAGGGACTGTCTGGTAACATTACCTCTGAGTAATGATTCAAAGTAAGGTAAGGGAGCTGGCCTTGGGGTGATTTGAAAGGGCACCATTCTGTGCAGAAGGAACAGTAAGTCCACAATGTTGGGTTGCTTGGAGAAAGTTGGATGAACTTTGATGAGTAGGTGGGGTTACGGTCCACCCAGATCAGGTTCTTCAAAGCCAAAGGGAGCCTTCCAGCTACTGGTTTGACTGCAATGTAGAGAAGTAAAAGGGAAATAGAACGCCCTGTTACAGAGGCACAAATGGGCAGGGATGAGTGGATGGTTCTTAGGTCATCTCTTGTACTGCTTGGTACTGACATTTACCTTGTCATGTGTATCCCTGACTCCCAGAGGGCAGGGAATTCATGCCTGTGCCTTACGGAGTATGTATATGATCTATGTGCATGCCCATTTAGGAGGAACCTGATAAACAAAGGTTGTTTAAAGGCCTGACAGCAGTATTAAATGCACATTATTCAAGTTAACAGTATGGGATACTTGAAAGGCCTTGTCATGTACCATTTATTTAAGAAATTTAAATACTCTCAGCCTTAGTCTCAACATTTGTAAAATGCTGATAACACCGATCTAATAGGGTTAGTAAGGACGCCATGAAATGCCTAGGCAGACCCACAATACAGTAGGAGGTAGTCGTGCACTTTAAGAGACACCCTCCACCCCCCAACAGTAAATACGCATAATACCCTTTCTGTATAATGTCTGTGAAACTTTAAAAGTGGTGCATAACTGACTGGCTTCTAACACATACATTAATCCAATTCAATCCCTTTCCTGGATACCCAGGCATGCTCCCAAAGACGGTCCAGTTTCCTTAACCTTTGCCTTCCTTTCTAAAAACAGCTCATTGTGATCCCACCTCGCCTTTGACATTATCAGTCTCCTGAATGCAGGATAAATGATTAAGGGCTCTGGTTAAGGGTCAAGCTATGGGGTTACAGACCAGCCGCAAGCGTGGCAATGTCAGCAGAGCTGGCTGCAACTTTTCTGTCTCTCTGCAAGGACCGGGTTGCTGCAGCTACACCTGAAATACAGCATCGGAGGCATCTCAGTGTCACTCAGCCCGCCTTCACAGGAAGCAGGTGCGGTCAGCAAGAACCTGGGACTAGCCAGGTTTGTGGCTGCCTATCTCATTGCGGTCAGGTAGAGACAAGAGAGAACCCCAGGGACACTCACTCTGGGGTCAACATTCTCCCAGGAGCTGTCCTCTCAGGTTTCAGCACACGGCCACGAAGAGGCAATCGGCTCCTGCGCGGGCGCCACGGGTCAGGGTACCGGGTACAGGGGGTACCAAGGGTAAAGAGGGTACTGGGTAGGAGCGGGAGGAGGTATTATGCAGCTGGTTGCAGGGGCTCGAGCACAGAAGTCAGCAGAGCTCTGCGAAAAGCGAGGCCGTCGGAATTCGCACTAGCTGCGGGGAGCAGCCGGCAGGGCATCGCGGCCCTTACCTCACTAGACACACCTGGGTCGCGCAGCTCCGCGCCGGGACGGAAGAGCGCAGGCGCGAGCGTAGACACGCCCCCGCCGCCAGAAAAGCTAACCACAGTGGGCGGGGCCTCGTCCTGGCGCACGCGCAAACGTAGAGCCGGAAGTACGAGGCGCGGCGCGGCAATGAGAGCGGCCTTGCAGGGAGGTGGATGCTGCGGGGCACTCGGGGGTCGCCGCGGCGGGGCTGGAGGTGATGGCGGGCTGCAGGGGAGAGGGAAGGGATGGCGTCACTCTCCGGGAGTCACGGGTCTGGGTTGTGGGGCTGGGGCACGAATCCCCCTGTAGAGAGACCCCCCTTCCGGGCCGGTGTCTGCGCGGGTAGAGGACGGGGACTGATGCGCGCGGCCCGCTGCCCTGGATTCCCTCCCCGCCGTATCCTCCCGGTGCTGAGCCCCTGGGGCGGGCCTATGTAGCTGCGAGCCTGACATCCAGGATGGTTTCTGGGATAAACGTTTTTCTAAGTTACTTGTAGTTTGGGGCTTGGAAGAGGAAGATACAGCAGCTTTTGAAAGTAATTTAGACAAGTGTTATTTGTACTCAGTTTCGGAAAAATGTATGTCTGAAGTCCTAATTTTAACTTTCTTTCTTGGAAAAGAAGAGTAACTTACAAGAATAAGCAAACGATCACCCAGAATGTCGTGTAATGAAGAGTATACAAAGAAATGGGACCGAATCTTGTTTTTCTCAGATTTATAACCATACCCCATAGGTCATGATTAATACCTAGAGTCCAATCAATCTAATATAATGACAAGATTCTTTTATTTGTAATGTCGAATGTGACAAAAATCGCAGTAAGTTTGTCTGGGTTACCCCCACTAATAACATTTTTCTCATATGGAGCATTTTCTCCTAAATGTTGGAAAAGACTAGAGTAAGAAATGAACTGGAATAGTTTTGACTTCAGTAGATTTTTGTAAATCATTATTTTAATATATTACTGCATGCTGGAAATGGTACTTTTTAAAAATTCAATTTTAGCAGTTATTTGTACTTTCAAGTAACTTAATTATCAGTGTTGGCTTCAGGAAGAAGGCCTACAGGCAGTGATTCACACCTGTGGGTTTTCTGTATAACCTGTGGATTTTCTCTACAGTCGACTTTTGAACATCTTTTGAGCTGCGTGGGTCCTCTTATATGAGGGTTATTTTTTCTACATATGGGGTTTCATATTCATGGATTCAAACTACATCTGATACAGAAGACCTACTGCCCTTGAGCATCCAGGGATTTGGGTGCTGGTTGTGTGGTGTCCTGAAACCACTTTCAACCTCTTTCAACAATGACATTGGACAACTGTAATTAAGTTTTGGTGGAGTCAAAAAGTTAGACTCAGAGTTTTGACTAGATGGGAATCACTGCCCCAACTCCCTCTTTGTTCAAGTCAAAGCAAAGAGTGTGTCGATCATTTAATTTGAAACATATTTTAATTCATGCTTGATTTTTTTTTTTTTTTTTTTTTTGCACGGCAAGGACATTGACCTACTTTCTTTAGATGGTGGTTTTATATCCATTATTAATGTCTGAAATGGAAGTGATATGAAAAGCATTAAGGATCAGTGTCTTTATCAGCTTTGTGATCTGATTAGGGATATTCTATATTCTGATAATTACTAAAACGGCATTCTAAACGCAAGACTTTAAAGGGCAGGTTTTCTGGTTCTGATACCTCAAGTAAACAGAGGAAATGAATTTATTTCCATGTCCATTTCAGATGCTTTGTGGGAAATCCAGTAAAGATGTCAATATTTTGGCTCAGATCTCCGGGAAGTGCTATAGCTGGAGGAATTTAACTGCAAGTCTGCACTGACCTGTGATTCCTAAGATCATCAGTAGGTGTGTTTGAATTTGCAACATATTGAAAAGAAACAGGAAACTCAATTAAATGACATTTGCTGAAGTGCAACGGTGCCCTTCATTTCATAGCTTACGTTTTTGTTGTGTTTTAGAGCATCATTCGAAGATGCCATGACCTCTTCCTATAAGGATTTCTTAAACTTGTAGGAGAAGGAGATATCAAAACCAAGCAGTTACCCATTGTGATTTAGATATTTGTTAAAAAAAAAAAAAAAAAAAAAAAAAAAAGCATAAAGCGGTATGAAAATCAAACGGATCAACCAGTTTATAATTTATAGGTGCTTCATCAGAGGTGCATCAGATCAGAATTCGTACTGAACGGTTTGAAAGCTGGATCTGAGGAAGAAGAGACTAGAAGTCTAGTAAGCAAGAGCAAAGGGCTATTGGTGTTGGGTTGGAAACAGATTTTACATACATTAGGGATGGAGAATCAACAGGAATCTTGGCAAAATATAGAATGTGAGGAAAAGATAACTTCCATATTTTTAGCTTGATACCGGTAAGTAATATTAGAAATACAGGAAGAACAATTGCGTTTGAGAAAATGAAAATAATGAGTTCAACTTGAATCATTTAAGATAAAGAACCAGTGGAACTCATGAGTGGAGGCGTCAAAGAAGCATTTGGAGATACAGATCTGGATCTCAGCAGAGAAATCTGAACCTGAAATCCAGATTCCTAGTTACAGCCGCACATCATGGGGTGAATCTGCTTCTGTAGACAATATTACCCTAGCAGTGTCTTGGTGTATGCTGGGCACATTTACATTTATTTACTTTAATAATAACAAAAATCCTGACCATATTTTTTACTCCTCTTTTAAAGATGCAAAGCCTAACATTGAAGGAGGTTAGTTTACTCAAGGCTCAAGATTTCTCAGTTAATTAAATGGCACAGCTGGCTGTTGAATTCAGATCTGTCAAAATTGCAAAAGATGGGATGAGCACCTCACTATACTTCCTCGCTATTAGCTGTAATTTTGCTGAGTCATTACAGCAACTAGGCATTTTGCTAAATTGCTAAATCAGCCAGCGATATTAGGAGGAAAAAATTTGATACCATAAAAGCAGGAAAGAAAAGGTTTTCTCTATTTGTGATAAAAATGTAGGGAGATGAAGCTTAAAAACCAATGGGGGCCAAATTTACTTAAATGGTACTATCTATGCCTACACATAACAAAAAATAGTTGGTGACAAGATGATTCAAAGTTGTTCTCAGATGACTGAAACATACTGTGGGAAGAACAAGGTATAAAGAAGAAATAAGGGGAAAAGTACAATAAAACTTACTTAAATCATGTACTTTCTGGCACATCCTGATGCCCTGGCGTTTTAAAGCAGGTACCTTCCACATATACCCCACAGTCCCCAGTTCAAGATCCAGAGCTGGTGAAACAACCAGTGACGAGCAACTGAATAAAGTAAAATGCTGCTGCTTCCTCTGTCTTCCTACCTGCCTTCATTTCTGCTTGTACCTTTCCTTTAAAAGCAATATTATATACTTTCTGTTTAGAAATACAGCAGGTGTCTTTAAGACTGATGTTCTTTGATGCCTGAATTTTGTTACTATTTGCATTCAGAGCCTAATCCCAAGTTGAGTTACTGAAGAGGGAGGACCTACTTAATTTGTATAAACCAGAAAACCAGAAGTAATAATAATACCATTTCAAGCCATCATAAGACAAGTTTCTTTTAAAAAGATTTCCCGAGGTGTGTTCACTGCCAAATCCTTATGTGTGCTTTAATGAGTCTAAATTTTAGTTCCCACTGGGATTGTAACAGACAGTGAGTCTTCTTAGAACATCCCATTTCTTCATAAGGCTGTTCTGTAATTGTCATTACTCCTTACTCTTTCTTCAACCTGTATACGGAATTCATTTTTCAGTTTCTATTAAAAAAGCTAAAGAAATTGACAGCCTTCATGATTTTTTACAGACTTAACAGAAATGTTTTTCAGCTTTTTACAATTTGTAAGACTTTCTTTTTTTAAGAACATCTTGAATGAGGTATAATTCATATACAAAAAGCTATGCATGTTTAATATATACAATTTGGTGAAATTGGACATAACCATCATCATAAGGTAATAAACAGAAACAATTCTCTCATCTTCATAAGGTTCCTTGTTTTATCTTTGTGTGTTTGTGTTGGAGGTGGTAGCAGGGAAGGGTTAAGAATGCTTTTAACATGAGATCTACCCTGAGATCTGCCCTCTTAATAAATGTTCAAGTGCACAAAAGCCTTAACTCTAGGCACTGTTGTACAGATACTACAACTAAAATCATGTTTGTAACTGAAACTGTGTACTTGCTGAATAACTGCTCCAAAGACTTTATTAAGATTTTCTCCAAAGGAAGAAAATACTTCGTTTTAACTTAAGAGATGCTTTTGCTATTGCATATTAATTAGCCTTTCTAGAATCTCCGATGAATCTAGCTTTTTAAGAAACTGACATTTATTTTAAAATACCATTAGCAAATATATTTTATAATTGTATTATTTAAAGGAGAATCACTTGCTCTTTATGCTTCTTTAATGCAATTAAAGATTGACTTAACCTGATGATGTTATATATAAACTATTGTGGGCTTTAAAATTCTATTCGTACTACAAACAAAAGCAAAGGCATTTTGTTCTTTGATGAAATAAATGCTAGGTTAGTTTTTCTTTTGCAGCTCTGAAAGTAAGAATGGGTGTACTTATAGGGATACATTGGTCTTTACCAGGTAACATTGCTTGGAGAGTCGTCTAAAGTGTGATTTGAAATACTGCTTGAAGCATACCCTTTATAACCTAAATGTGATGCTTTAATTGCTTATTCCCTTTTTTAGGACTTGGCTCAGCAGTCAAAAGGAAGACTAAACAAAGGGGAGGAAGCCAAAGATAAACTTTGGAAGCAGTGGATGTGGCAAAATAAGAACAATGGATCTCAAGTTGACCAACTCCAGGAAATATATTTCCATCACTGTCCCATCCAAAACCCAAACAATGTCACCACACATCAAGTCAATAGATGACATTGTAGTACTTGGCATAAATCTCAGCAGATTTAACAAACTGTCACAATTTTTCATATGTGTTGCTGGAGTTTTTATATTTTACCTAATTTATGGTTATCTACAGGTAAAAAAATATGCGTTTATAATGTTAATTGGAAGTTGAGGTCAATATAGGTACTTACAGTTTCTGTCTAAGATATTTTTCTTTATAGGCTACCTGTATGTTTACAAATTTGAATTTTAATTAGTATGTAGTAGAGCTTTCTTAAAAGTCAATCTCTTGGAAAAAAAAAAGTCTGATGGAAACAGGGATAAGAACTTCAAAGATGAATATTTTAAGAGTGTGGCGGGAAGCAGAGACAATCCTAAAAAGAAATTCATATTCTGAAAATAAATTTTGAAATATTTTTCAACAAAATATGAGTAAATAACTGCAAACATGGCTTTTCAAAGGAAAACAAATCAACCATTGATTGTTTTACAACTTAATTTTCCAATAAAATTAAATGATAGCACAAAAGCCATAGTCTACTCTCGATTCTTGGAGCACAATAATAAAAGTTTTATAAAGGATATCAGTACATTTTATATTTTTCCAAGAGTATCTTCTTAATCCTGAATAGTTCTTTTTTTGGAAGCAGCTATCACATTCTCATGCTTGGTGGGTTTCTTCTTTTTATCTAAGTTTGTCAGACCTTATTTTTCTGTGATTTTTGCCTATACAAAACATTTCTAACACTGCCACAGTTTGCCTCAGATTTGCATTGTGTTATGGAATAATTGCCTACCTTTTACCAACAGCAAATTCTTGACCTTAAGAAACATGGGCAAGATGGGTCAGGATGCAGGCTGGTGTAAACAGAATGTTTGAATAGACATTAGTATTATTCATGATCATTTCATTATTATTATCAGCCATTACCAACTTTGCTTTTTCATACAACTCGATAACGTGAAGAGAACCTTTTGTAATTTAAAGAAAAGGAAAAGGTTTTCTTAAAACATAGTATCTGATATTCTTTAGTATTGATCAATTGGAGTAATCTTATTTTATTATTTTCCATTGTCTTATAGAGATAGAAATATAGAAGTAGGTATAAATGCAGAAAGTAGACTTGTGGCTGTTTTTGGCTTTTAAGCATGCTATAAAGTATCAGTATAAAACAGACGCATGAGTTAAAAATGTTAATATTTATAATAACTGATTTCTAGAAAAATGTCAAAGTTCAGATATAAAAGTGAAGAAAACGTGTTAAAGATTAGAATATGTTGTTAAACTATTTTTTTCTCATCAAAATACCATTACCAAATAACTCAGGAACAAAGCAGTTACAAGGGAAAATAAATTAGAAATTTGTAAGTTTCATTAATTTTTTTCTATTTGTCTATTGATCAGGGATTTTTAATAACTAATCTGCTGTTTTTTTAAATCAGATAAACTGCTGATAATTACATTTACATCACTTTTCACTTTGTGAAAGCTGACCATTATTACGGACAATTGGGTATTAAAATAATTCAAACAAAATGGGATTTTATAATGAAGTTAGCTATGTAGTAGAACATTGATCTGAATGTTAAGATATTCAGTAAAGCTATTTTCGTGTTTTATAGTTCATAAACAAGAAAACCCATGAAATCAAGATTTGGGGAATTATACAGCACCCTAAATGTACAAAATTAGTTCAGTGCCTCTTAAGAGGCTCTGTTTAGTTTTTCTTTTAAAATAAATTTACGCATAAATTTTCATTTTTACAAAATTTTCCAAGCACAGTTGAAATATGTGTGTTGAAAAGTTGACTTATTTAGTTATCAGATGGTTTCATTGGAATGCCTCCTGAGAACTTGCCAAGAATGACTTACTAACAACTCCTGGGAATGTTACTTTGTGACACATCATGCTGTGTACACAGAGTCATCTTCCTAGTTACTAGAGGCTTCATATTACCTGTGAGCAAGAATTCCCAAAAATAGCATTGATTTGAACTGGTTATATTATTTATCATGGAAAACCAGACCTAAGATAATTGACTTGATGAAACACCCTTTTTATATAGTACATGAGTGCACCTTTCTCTTTGTTTTGGGCAACTTTAGAGTCTGGCCTTTTTTAAAAAAGAAGAAAACAGGCTTCAGTTACTTCATAGTTATCCTTCCTGTCTTTATTTCTCAGCTGATTTTCCCTCCCAGATAATCAAGTTTCATTTCTTTGGAAAGCTGCCTAACTTCTCTAATTTTCGCTGAGAACCCTGTGATTTGGGTATTTTTTGTTGTTGGGTTTGGGGGTAAGTCTTCATTCCTTTGAAAGTATTTTTGTTTGTAGGAACACATAGTAATTGGTCTACTCCTTGCACTTAACAGTGTTTGTATTTTTTTTTATTTTGACAGGAATTAATATTCTCAATGGAGGGCTTTAAGCCCTATGGCTGGTACCTTACTTTAGTGCAATTTGCATTTTATTCCATATTTGGCCTAATAGAACTTCAACTTATTCAGGACAAAAGAAGGAGGTAGGTGGATTGTGTTTATTTTTTGACAGTGGAGTGCAGTAGTAGTAGTTAAATTTTTTGTTTCATTTTATTTCTTGGAGTGCAGTATATTAAACATGAAATGTACATTTCCTATTAATAAAACATCTAATACTCAAGTATGTGTATATATATATGTGTGTGTATATATATATAGATATAATTCATTGCTTTCTATTCTCTCACCTATGTCTAAGTCTTGACGAGTGTCACAGCATGAAAATAATGAAGACGTCCTCAGATTTAAATGTTTTTTCTTTTATTTTCTATAATTATTGGCGATAGAAGTCGAGAGGTAAAATTCAACTCATGAAAAAGCACGGTGTTACAATCTAAATATTTAAAATTTTGTAGCTGCCCTCATACAAACAGAAAAAACATGCAAGAAAAAAAATAGCTGTAAACATTTTTTAATTTTCACTAAAGGATTAAACATCAATATCATTGAAGACAATGTTAGTATTGATATTATAACTATTTCATTCAGCTGCCTAACATACACGAAATATTCATATGACAGAATAACCACATGTAAATCTACCAAGAAAAAATTATATTCAAATTCCTAATCATTTTTAGTTGTAAGGTACTGGGTTTTGTATTGCATATTCTGTATACCACTGAAAATATTTCAAGATATTTATGAAACCTAGTTGGTCTGGACAGTTAAAAGATACTGTCAAACAGACCCTTTTGGTGTTGATGAAAAATACTATGAAGTTTCTCTAGTGTCTAATAATGTAATCGCAGTTATTGGTCATTACAGATACAGCGATGTTAAGTAAAATGTGCCCCACAAAATAAAACATTAGCTATACATTATAAAAATCTAAAAAGATTAAAATATAAGGAAGGCCAGTGATTCATTTCCTGTTGTAAACAGGGCCCTATAATTGCTCTAAAGAATCAAACGCTGTCTTTATTAAATGCAAAGTGACACAGATGACCTATCTCTTGCTAGATTTCAAAGAGATACAGAGCTGCAGTCAGCAGCTGCCTCAATGAGGCGGGGATGGGCCTCAAGCCGTCTTTATCCCATGTTTAAACCACACAGTCATAATATGTTTCAAGATCATTTTTTCGTTGGATTTAAGCACATTAGTGAAGGAATTTAGCAGAAGAATTTATAGACACATAATAAATGTAAGTATGAGTTGAAACCTTTTCATTCCAAAAGTTTTAATCTTTATCTAAATATTAGTGCATTTATAGATATCTAATAATTATCAAAACATTTTCATTTCATTAAAAATGTTTTAGAAAAAGTCTTGAGAGATATGCGGCAATGAACATATTTTGAGACCCTCCTCTGAACTTTAGACCTTTGTTAACCAAACTATTTGCTTAATTTTTTTCTTCCTATGTTTATATGAATACCCATGTACTTAAAAGAATACAGGATTCGGAGCTAGAAGAGAGGTACTGCCTCTTATCAGCTCTGTTACGACCTCAAGGAAGTTTCTTAAACTCTCTCAGTTTTATTTTGAGACTCAGCTGTGATCCTGTGTGGAACACATTACAAACTCCAAATACCCTAAATATGTGTTGTTTTGCACCAAAGATTGCCTTGTAACTTTATTGTTAATTACTTTATATGAGGTTTTAATAAAGGAGATCTGTCAGATTGGTTTTAAAGTTGTAATTTCCACCATTCTAAAGAAGCAAGCTAGGTTATTAAATAGAAATGAAATAGTCAGAATCCTAGAGGCAAGAGAGACTCTCACTCCTCATTTTACCAGTGAGGAAAAAAAGGCCAGAGACGAGCTGGAGTTCTCATACACTCATCCAGCAATTGCTCTTTGATGGAACCTTTTGAATTTAGGTCTCCTCAGCTTCAGGCTGGTTTTCTTTCCATCTATACCGTGCTGCTTTTGAGTTGTCACCCCTGGGGCTTTTCTGTCTTGAATTTTTATTTTCTGGCCACTGTTTTCAGTTTATCTCTGAGGAAATCTGACCGCTGTGACACCTGTAGTTACCTGGAGAAGTAGTGCTGTCCTCTTCTCTGATGGAATCCCCCAGGGATTAAGCCCCACCGACAGCATACAAATCAGCATGCGTGTACACCCATATGAACTCACAGCATGCCAGTTTACTTCCTTGTGGATTTTAAATGTTAACTGCTGCTTTAGGCCTCCAAATGGAAATGATGCATTTTAATTGAGTTTTTCCAGTAAACTATTTTGCCTTATATCAAATCCTATAAATATATGTAAGAATTGCATTACCTTGATTTAAACTTGAACACAAATCCCGAAATGGAAACTGGATCCAAGCATGTAGCAAAATCTATGTGGCAGGGGCCCTCTGTGTTAGTCACATCTTTCTGTAAGGTTATTTCAGACTATCAACTAGCTGGTCAACTAGCAAGTCAAACTATCAAACTAGCTGTTATGCTTGCCCCTAATAGCTCGAAATTCTCTAGATGCCAAATTAAGAATCTCCTTTAGGACCTCCAGATAGAAACCAAAGTAGAAAGTTTGAGATCATGGAGAGTCTGATGCCTCATGTTAAAGTTTATTATTACAACGTTTTGTAGAAAAGTTAAAGTTGAATCATAAGAAATTGTACTAACACAATCATGTCTAGAATTTTAAACCATCGGGTACTTTTCCTAGGAAATTTTGCTCAAGTTCTTCTCACAGAATGGCTGAAAGTATTTTTCCTAATGCTAGATGGAACCATTAGGAAAGAGCCCAGTTTAGAAGTTAAACATTTTTTAAGATGTCTCTGTTAGAGGCCTACATTTTTTAGAAGTCAACTACTTTTTCTAAATTTAGCGAAGATAATTGTTATATGCAGTTAAACCCTTTACCAACATTTATACTTAAGAGTCTAACTCATGTACCACTTTTTCACACAGCTGAAAAATTCTCATTTATGAATGATTACATAGAGATAAATTACTTTACAACTAAACAGTATTATAACTTAAAAAACAGTGATTTTTTTTCCTCAGTATTTCTAGAAATTCTAAACATATTAGAAAAGTAATTAGATGTTTCCACATTGTAAGCACATTATCTTACAATACTTATGAATTGGGTCTCAAAATGAAGATTTTAAAAATTGTCTTTTACAGAATACCAGGAAAAACCTACATGATAATAGCTTTTCTAACTGTGGGTACTATGGGGTTATCAAACACTTCTTTGGGCTACCTGAATTACCCTACCCAAGTCATCTTCAAGTGCTGCAAATTGATTCCTGTTATGCTAGGAGGAGTTTTTATTCAAGGTATAGTAATGATATATTTTCATACTGTTTAAAACAGGTTATGTTACATCATCTAGCATTAGGAAAAACATTAAACATCAAGTAATGTTTTTAGTGAACAGTCTAGATATTATAACGATTCTGAGTGATAAAATAAAAAGAGGGTGTATAAAACCACTGAAACTTCTTTGATTTATCTTTGTTACTGTGAAATCAATAATTTAGAAAGATAAGAGTAGTATATTTACTGTATTATTTTATTCTTCTGCTCTGGAATCTACTACATTCCCATATTGAAGACCTAGCTCAAAGGTGCCTAGAAAGCTCCTTTTTTAAGTTCTTCTTTCTTCTACCCTTCAGGGCTACGCCCTCTGCCTCCATCACACAGACGGACAGTTATGTTAAGTGACAGTGTCGCCTGAACGGAACTGCTTTTTACCAACTTGGTTGGCTTATTGACTGCCTAGAGTCCCCACTCAGCTACGAGCTTTGTGGGAACAGGAGGAGAGGAAGAGGCAGCAGCAGCAGCTGACACTGCTGTCATGAGGAATATTCATGTTTTGATAATCTGGTATTTGCATATAACTAAGGTTCTTAGACAGTGAGGCTCAATTTTATGTATTTAATGCTCCCCCCCCACCCCGCATAAAAAACCTTTTTAAATGAAACTGTCAGTTCCCTCAGATATAGTATCAGGATAACTTCACACATTAAAAACATTGCCCTCAACCCTATGAAAAATCACCTTTAACATCGTGATGGGTCATGTATAATATTTCCTTACAGCCCCTGTAAAAAGTTGCATTACATGGTTTCATTATTTAAATAAGTGTATTAAATCCTCACCAGTCTAGTAGGTGCCTGATTATGGTACTTGCAAATGTAAACAGTTTTACAACTGAACTATTATTCTGGCCACTTTATAAACAAGAAAATCTGTGACCTTATATTACACATTAAATAAAAGAGTCGCTCATTTTCATGAACTCTTTAAATGTTCATATTTACTTACTGCCATCCAGATAAAATAGGATCTCCTAACTGACTTAATAAGAACGTACAGTGCTCATTGTAATTTTGTTTTTAGAAGCCCTTTTGTGACCATTTCATACCTTGACCTAGGTGTTCTTCATATGTTTTTGACACGATATAGAAAGCACATTCCTGCTCTAGTTGGTTAAACACTGATCTCAGGGTGCTGAGTGGGTGTACCTGGGCTCACTTTCCTGTATTTTGTACAGGAAAGCGTTACAATGTCGCAGATGTGTCTGCTGCCTTGTGCATGAGCCTGGGACTGATATGGTTTACGCTTGCTGACAGCACCATTGCACCAAATTTCAACCTGACCGGTAGGAAATTTTTTATGTTCCTAGTTTTTGTAAGCATTTTGGTTTAGAGTAAGAATTTTTATAGTTTCAAAGAATTTTTAAATAATTCTCTTATCTTACCATAAAAGCTTTCAGATTTTCCATGCAAAATGTGTTATAAGAATCACAACTCTGGAATATAACAGTTTTTAAGTACTCATATTTTGACATGACAAAAGACTGTCCAATCAAAATCTTCTGTTATCAAGTATATGGTAATTAATTTCTTACGGGCTAAATCGAAAGTGCTGAAATTTTCCACTATTAATGTTTTCCTCATAGTGTGCCAGGTGAGATTTTGTAAATTAAGATTTTTTTTTTACCAATAAAAGAGGTATTATAGTATGTTTTAAAATATAATGAAAAAAGTGTTGGAATCTTGTTTTTACTCTAAAGTTTGTACAAAAAAATTATTTTCTGTATACAGTGTTTTTATTCATAAACGATTGAAAAAGTTCTACTCATAACATTATTTTAGTGTCATCCCATCTGCTAGACTGATACAAATAGTACTTAAAATGTGTAGGTCTCAAAGAATTCTAAGAGAAAGAGGGAGCTGAATAGATATGTGTATATATAATTGTATGATAGTGAGACAATAATGGTGACACCACTCAGTTAGTTTGGGTTCTTTTCTATTAATATTATCACCTGTGTGCCTGTTTCTGGTTGTGGATAAAAATCCTCAGTTGGGCATGCCCTGTAGGAGTTAGTGGTTAGGGCGCTTAACTCTGGGTTTGGGGCAGAGTCTGGCAGACAGCCCATGTGAACAACTAAATAAAAGTGCTCTTCCTCCTCTCTGCCTGCCTGCCTACCTACTTACCTTCATTTCCACCTGCACCTTTACTTTAAAAAAAAAAGCCTCAGTTGTTTGTAGCAATTGTAATTTAATATCTACTTTTGTCTTTGACCCAGTTAAATCTGATCAGTCTGGATTATCTCTCCTATGTTTAAATAAGAAAGTTATTTGTTTTTCTCCTGCCTTCTTGAAGGTGTGATCCTTATTTCCCTGGCGCTCTGTGCAGATGCTGTCATTGGAAATGTTCAAGAGAAAGCAATGAAACTGCACAATGCTTCAAATTCAGAAATGGTAAATATTTCGTGCTTTCATTCCCATCTAACAAACTTAAAAATGACAAAAGACTTCATTCCATGAAGAAGTTATAGTGTTAAAGATTGTGTTGCATTTTTAAATTAGTTTATCATCATTTTCATAAAAGTACTGCATTCAAACGTTATAGGAAGATAAAAAGTAAAATACCACTACAAATAACTTTACTGTGTAATATTTGATATATTTTTTCTCATTGATTTATAAATCTTTTCACATATTAAAAAGTCCCCTTGTTCTCTCTATATGTTTGGTATTGTTTTCGAACTAGAAGATGACAATTTTTATGTGGTCCAATTTATCTTTTCCTTTGTGACTTCTGGCTCTGTATTATGATCGACAGAGACTCTCCCAAAACTAAGATTTAAGAATTTTACCCACATTGCTTACTTTACCATGTTGCTTTTATGATTTTTTTTATTAAATCTTTTATACAGCCAAAGCTTCGGATTTTCTTCCACATGACTATCCACTTGTCCTGATACCAATGAATAATCCACTGTCCCAGTTTCTTTCAAATGCCTTCTTTATCATAGCATGTTCTAACGGAGGGTTCAGAGTTGTGTTCTTGCGAATTTATTTCTGCACCAGTGCCGTGTTATGTCAGTGGCTTTATCTGTTAGAACTAGCCACCTTGTTCCTTTTCTTCTTCAGAGTATTACTACTGTAGTTATTCTTGAGTGTTCATACCCCAAAATAAATTAGAAATCCCTTTGGTATTATAATTGTTATGACATTGAATTGTAAGTTAATTTAGGGAGAATGGCATCTATACACTTGATTCTTTCAGTCCAGGAATAAGGTATGACTTTTCTTTTATTCAAGTGTTGTTTGTTTGTTTGTTTTTTAATGTCCCTTAGATTTTAAGGTTTTTGGCATGTGAACCCATTTTATTTCTTATTAAAATTATTGTTAGGTGTTGCCTCTTTTTGCTTTTGTTATTTAAATAATGCCTTTTCTTCTGATATATCTTCTAACTGCTTAGTACTTATATAGAGGAAAGTTTTTATGTATAAACATTAATTTTATAGCAAACTACCTTACTAGACAGATGGAATACAGTGCAATCAGGATTTATAGGACTGGCCTTTCCTGGTTCGTTGTCAGCAGAGTAGGACAGCCTTAAGAAAAAAGGCTCTGGAACCTTGGGTCAGGAGTTTTCTTGATCATTGTTGCCACTCTTCCTAGATAAGGTAATGATCAGAATTCAGGCAATTTAAGAGGTAGAAAATTCAATACAACACGATAGTTATAGACTCTGGGTTAAGGTAATCCCAAAGGATTTACTATCGCTAGGTTTTACTTTCTTGATCTGCGAATTGGGGAATGATGAGTTATACCTATCTTAAAGGTTAGTTATAAGAAAGAAATGGGCTAATCTATATGGAGCATTATTAGCTCAGAACCTGCCACATAACAGATTTTTAAGTTTGTTGTGATGATGTTGATTCTGCTTATGAGGAGGACAGTAAATGGGGATAGAATGATTGGAAGGAACACAACGAAATTAAGAATAGGTATGTCATATACTGCTTAACATTTGAAGTTTTTCGTGTTTATTAAGTAGTTTTAAAGTTAGATTTGGGGTTGGGGGTTGCTTTTGCTTTATATATGCTTTTAGAATAGCTTGAATTCAGCTATTAAGCCAGGCCATAAAATGAGTAACTATGAACCACTTGTGAAAGGATTAGTACTGCTAGTATTTTGTACATAAAATGTCAACTTAGAAATAATTAGGCTCAACCGCTATTCCAGAAAGTTAGACCATATTGAGACAATGATGTTACTTTAAAATGTTTGGTTTCACAAATTTAATTGAATAGATTGATTGAGCCGTATATTGAAAACCCTTTATTTTCCACCTTTGTTTTGATAGCATTCTTTTTTTCCACTTTGTTTGTTTTTATCTGCTCTAGGTTTTATATTCGTATTCAATTGGTTTTGTGTACATTTTGTTGGGATTGACATGCACTAGTGGATTAGGCCCTGCAGTAACATTTTGTTCAAAGGTAAACACTAATCACAATTTTTTAAATAAGCATCTTCCATTAAATAGTTGGCTCTGTATTTCTAATCCTTATATTTTATGTAATTTGATAACTCCCTTAATATAATATATACAGATGAGAAATTATTTCAGAAATGAAATGATTTCTATTTAAATTTATTTTATCCTTGCTCTGCCTCTACCCTGTAAGTTAATTTTTAAGCTATTCATAATGTAGAGGTTGGGATTTTTAATTTCATCATTATTTTTCCATTAAATCAGAACTAATAAGAATCTTTGCTTGACTGCATTGTTGAATGGCTTATTATTGCTCAAGAAGTTGATGAAAATCTGTAGTTTTATTTCATTTGTAACACCCCAGGGTTTGTTTTGCATTTTTCTAACAGGGTTTTTTAAATGTTGTAGAATCCAATTCGGACCTACGGTTATGCTTTCTTCTTTTCCCTCACTGGCTATTTTGGAATCTCCTTTGTTCTGGCTTTGATTAAAATTTTTGGTGCACTTCTTGCTGTAACAGGTAAGAGGGATGTACTTGCTTAGTCTGTGAAGTAAGCATTTAAATCTTCTCTGATGTGCCTTTGCAAAAGCTAAGGGTAGCATCTACTCTCATTAAAAGAAAATTGTCATATTTCACCATTTTATTCTTTGGCTTATGGGATTTCTTTAAAATTCTAAAGAAAGTAATGTTTAAACAATTTGCTTGATGGTTTAATTTTGAAATCAAATGTAAACATTTATCTAAATATTAACTTTCAAATATATGAAAATAACTTAGTAATCTAAGTATGCTGGGATGAATACTTTCAGAGGAGGTAGGCCTTAGTTCACGTCTAACTAAAATTCCAGTTTTGTTGCACTTAAAGTATAATATGTGTATTTTGGACCTTTCATTTGTACACTTGTTAGGACGTCAGATTAGCTTCTCTGTTGATAATTATTACGTACCTACTCTGTGCAGAGGCTTCACTTAACATGTTAGAGGAATGGGGTTTGTACTGTTTAGCTTTGGAGGTGTGAAGGGACAGACGAGGGTCTGTAGGTGAGCCTAGTGAGGCGACATGTGACTCCGCGTGCTGTCCTTTCTAAATAACATGCTTTTATGTTCCCCGTGTGGTGAGAGCCCCGAAGCAGTGTGTCATGTCCTGAGAGCACTGGGTTGGGACGTCAGAAGGAAACGGCCAGTCCCAGCTCTGACATGTGACCTGTCTTTCGGCTTCATGTCTCTTTTGTGAAGTGGTCGGTTTCGACTTGACATCACTATCAAGACATCAGTGGACTGTGCAGCCATAGTACATGCTTACATTAGTCATTCTCTCTGCTCTGTCCTCCGTCATTCCAGGCAGTGGGTTAGAGAGAAGAAAGACCACCTTTCTCTTTATGGAAACTTTATAGAAACGGCACTTCTACTCATATTTCATTGACCAAAACTTAGTCACATAACTATACCTAGCTGTAGGAGTGACTGACTGGAAAGTATGCCCAGCCAAAAATTGGGGTCCTTTTCAGTTTTGTGGCATTACCACTGGTTGGATTTTTTGAAGTTCTTATGTGGACCCACTGTTGCTGCCCAAAAGTTCAGTCTATGGGGTTGGTGTTTGTGTGTGGGATGCAGAACCTTCTCCCAGTGTCCCAGTCCCCAACCTCAATGACCACCTTGCTGGTGACATGCCATTGGCAATCAGGCTGCAGTTTAACCAGCACCCACAAAGTATCGCTAGTGGGTTGCCTTGATGGTTTCCCCCTCTGGAAGACTCTTTCCTCCTTTTAAGCCTGAGAGCGGGATTTCCAATTGACGGGATTTCCAGTGGGTGGATCCTTTGGCTCTGGGACAATATGGTTGGGGGTGAGTTGGCAGTTCCCCACACTGCCTTCTGGTTGTGGCACCACCCAGTGTAATTTTCACACAGGCCTTCCCTTCAAACCACTGAAGCACTTGTGCCTCTTCTGCTCTGCCCCTAGACCCTCTCCCCCAGCTCCATATCCAGGTCCCGATAGGTGGGCTCTCTACTGCTTTTGCGATTCCTGGGAAGGGCCGGTTCTTCCCACAGTTCTGTCTTCACTGCTGCAGCCAGAATCCCAATTCTGAGTCATACATGTAGCTCTGAACAAAGATTTTTTTCACCTATCCTTTGTGGTCGCGATTACCGCTGTGTCTCTACAGCATCCTGGACTGCTTTTCCTCGGTGGTTTTTCTGGAAAATAGGTGAGTTTCTAGTTGCTTAGTGGGAAGGACGTTAGTCTTGCTCCTACCAGGTCACCATCTTGGCCAAAAATCTTGCTTATTTTATGTGAGCGACTTCAGCAATAGAAGAAATGTAAACAAGTAGATTCAGTGTTCAAAGAGTATCATACATAATCTCTAGTGAGTAGTGCATCCTCTGGTGTGATCAGAGGAGAGGTGTTAGTCAGGCTGCTGGCAAGAAGAGTTTCTTGGGTCCTTTTATAAAAGTAGAGGAAAGTGGATTTTGGGAATCAGTCACTGGCGTGTTTCCAGAAGTTTTTCATTTGGTATTCATTCATTAATATGTTGATTATTAGTTTCCAGGAACTGCTATAGAGGTCAGTGGTGGAGAAGGATAAATAAGGCAGGGCACTAAGTAAAGCATAGTCCAGTAGAAAGTACCAGTTGATAACGCAAGGCGAGGGAAGACTGATGGAATTACATAGAGTTCTGTCTCTCCTGTTGGGAAAAGGGAGACAGGTTTCAGGCCTTACCGATCTTGATATAATAGGTAAAGTTAACACAAATATGTAAAGAGGGTTGTGAAGATTACTCATTAAGATATTAGCATGTCAGGAAATCACCTAGTCTTCACACACACGGCATGGAAGGCCTGGCCTGCAGACAATCAGCAGCAATCACCACCACAAGGGTAGGTGAAGGCTATGCAATTCAAAGCTGAATCATGGATTTGGGACTCCCAGCTTCAGAGAAAAAAGAGCAACATTGTGGGTGGAACTGCTAGAAGAACTGAGCCTCCCAAGAGTTGTTCTGAAAGCGGTAGGGATCCCACCTAGCAGGACCGGGACATGGAGTGAAGGGGAAAGGGTCTTGGCGCAAGGCAGTAGGAAGATGAGCGCCCCGATAGTCTGAACAAGAGCACCCTGAAGGAAAGTTACACAGGGCACCGTAACCAGAAGGCAGCTAGGGGATTTTCCCCATCCACACCCTCCTACCATTTTGCTCCGGAGCCACAGGAACTGAGCACTAGAAATTCTGCCCCTCAGGCTTAAGGGAAGAAGGAAGGAACCATCAGCTCTACCCACAGCCCCACACTGTAGACAGAGTTGGAACTTCAGCCTGATTGCGCATTGTGGGCCGTTGACAAAGTGGTCATTACCATTCAGAGCTGGGACACTGGGGAAAGGCTCTGCATCCCCCACACACACTCGAATCCCGTAGGCTGAACTCTCAGGTCCCAGCACAGCATCCACCTAAGAACATCAACAAATCCAACCAGTGGTGACATCACACAACTCAAGAATCCCCAGTGCTCAAATCGAGATCCAGGCTTCTCTGCTGCAAGTTGATACCCTGCACAATGTCGTCATTGCAGGGAAATCTAACTCAGAGAAACAAACAATGCCAAGCAGAACAAAGTCACAGAGAAAAACACACGAAATGGTGAATCCCGTTCAAACCCCAGGGAAAAATCTGGCTATGACAAGACGTGCAAACTACCTGAGGATGGATTTAGAAAAACATTGGTAAACATACTCGTGGAAATCAAAACAATAGAGGAAGATAACAACAAAAAAGAGAAGAAATGAAGCTGGATATCAAACAAATGAAGTACTTGATATCTGAATTAAAGAACTCAGTAGAGGGACTCAAGAGTAGGACAGACGAAGCCTCCAATGGAATCAGTGAGCCAGAGGACAGGGCAGGGGAATGCACTCAGGCAGACCAGCAAAGAATGAAAAAAAAAAATAAAGAAGGCATTTGCAACCTATAGGATAGCATCAAAAGGAACAATATTCGCATCATAGGGATCCCAGAAGGAGACTATAGAGAAAAGGGAGCAGAAACTGTATTTGAAGAAATAATATCAAAATTTCCCTAACCCGAGGAATGAAGCAAGCCTCCAAACTCAGAAAACTGAAAGAGTTCCTAATAAAAGAAACCCAGACACTTATACCTAGACACATTGTCATCAAAATATCAAAAATACGAGATAAAGAATCTTAAAAGCAGCTAGAATAAAACAAGTCACTTACAAAGGAGTCCATAAGATTGTCAGCAGATTTCTCATCTGAAACTCTGTAGAGATCAGAAGCGAATGGCATGATACATTCAAAGTGCTGAAAGAAAAGGATTTTCAGCCTAGGATACTAGGTTGCAAGATTATCAATCAGAACTAAAGAAATGATAAAAAGCTTTTCAGATAAGCAAAAGTTAAAGGAATTCATCACCATAAAACCAGCTCTACCAAAAATACTAAAGGATGCTTTATAAAATGTAAAGAAATCCCGTTTAAATACAGTAAGACAGCAAATATAAAAAGTGGGGAGGAGAGGAGAATAAAAATGTGGATGGTTAGAATGAGTGTGAGACTAATCTGCTTTCAAGTAAAAATAGGAAATAAACATAGAATTTTTAATGCTAACCTCAGGGTAACCTCAAAATACATCTCCAGGGAAAAAGCAAAGAAGAAAACAAAAAGGGAAACCAACCAAAACATAACTACACCCAACCCACCTTAGAAGAGAAAGAGAATAACGGACATTAGAACTCTTGTGAGGTGTGAAATACTCACAGACTGAGATTCCATTTCAGTATCCTAAAAGGAATATAGTACTGTAAACAAAAGAAATCATGAAATTATTATTTGAAAGATAATTTAGAAAAGAGCCTATTTCTAAGACTAACCCCTGCTCTACCTAAACCTTGAGAAAAACTCTCTCCGGCCATGTTGATTCCCTCTCCCTCAGGCATGGCGTACATCAGTGGTGAGGTGAGCAGGCCCCCGTCAGTACGGATTGCAGCTCAGAACCATCTTATCATGTCTGTCCCTTCCTAGATGCCGTTTCATAACGGCGACAAAGACATTTGTTTATTTTTTGTTTTTAATGTTTTCTTGGTCCTACACAAAGTAGGGTCTTTGTTAAATAAATGATTTCCAAAATACTACCAAGTTAGTAATCGTATTCTAAACCGACCTTTTTCTCCCTACAGTGACAACAGGAAGAAAAGCAATGACCATTGTACTTTCATTTATATTCTTTGCTAAACCATTCACATTTCAGTAAGTACTTTCTGATTCAATAGGTTTTTCATTTGTAGATATTATTTCACATTTCCTGTTAAAGTCTTAATTTCAAATTTCACACCTTAATTTTTGCAGTTATTATTTTATAAATTAAGGAGTTTTTTTGTCTGTTATACTTTATAAAGAATCCTTTCCATCTTGACTCCTAACTTATTGATCTCTTTGCTCTTTCAGAAATGTATATAATTATTTTAAAGAAATCGTTTTATTGGTGTAGAGTACCAAAGCAAATACAAGCCTGTTTCCAGTATAAAGGTATACGAACGATGTGTTGAGATGAAAGGATTTTCCCCTTAACCTAGTACAATATGTATTTTATATATACATATATAAACATACATAAAATACATATTGATACACACACATACTAAAATGTATGTTGCTGCCTTTTCCCACAAAAGATTTGAGGTTGAGAATTATTCAGTAAGTTGTGCCCTAATGACTGACTTGTGACTTTTTGTTAAAGTATTTGTTATCTTTGTTACCTAGTATGTTTGAAAATAGCACCACTTAACATGTTGGTTAATAACTGAGAAGATATAAATCTAGAAAAAATGTATGATCTTAAACTACAAAAGTGTCCATCAGAGTATTGTTTCCTATAAATTTGCTATCATTCTGAATGTGTCTGGTATACAGTATAGTCATCTATGCCAGTTCCCTCCTTCTCAGGCATGTGCCTCTTCATCTCTATATTCTCTCCAACTGGGATAACCAGTTGGATTGCTGAATTGATTCCCAAGATGGTTCTGGCAGATTCACACATCCAGTGTTTTCAGTAATCTTAAGACCTTATGTAGAAGTTGGACTTCAAATATGTGTTATCCTCAAAATTCAAATGAGCACGCTTGGTATTTCGTAAAATGCTTTCTCTGTGTATGCATAACATAAAGATATGGAATTCTATCTAGTCTAAAAATACTGTTTTTAAATTTTAATGCTATTATTGTAAGCCTCCAAAGAGCAGCATTTTATTTTATTGTGAAATTATTTTGGACTCATCAAATTCTGTGGTTAACAATATATGGTTGACTTGATATTCATCTTCTTTTCCCCCTGTTTCTTTCTCTTAGGTACATATGGTCTGGTTTGTTAGTTGTCCTTGGTATATTTCTCAATGTTTACAGCAAACATATGGATGAAATAAGACTTCCACCACTATGTGACCTAATAAACAAGACAGCGGAAGCGAAAAAGTCGAGGGTGCTGGCACAGACTGTATAGACAGGCAGTGCTTTGTCGTCTGTAAGACAGAATTCTAAGGGAAGAATCACCAGTCAACTTTCCAAAGGGATTATTGCAATAAACAACCAAAGGATCTGAAGGCATACTCTCCACCTGTGGGTGGATTACATGTGAAGCTGGCCTTTTCTCCAGAACGTGTTTATTTAGAATCAAGAGAACCCAATATGCACACCGTAGAATAAAATGTCAGCATGAAGGATGTTCTGAGTAGGTAATTAAGAATTTCACTGGAAATGGACCATGTGGTAAAACTAATTGGGTATCATTTTGACACGTCAGAATTTGATATACAATTATCAGGTTGTTTCGACTTCATTCCATTTTGATGGTGTTATTTAAATCGATTCTCTGTTATAAGAGTGAACTGATGATACAAAGTCTAGAGAATAATTTTATTGTGAATAAAGATTATTCTGTAATTTTTTCTTTTAAAACTGTGTTAATAAAAATTTTGTTACAAAGAACTAAGGGTTGCAGTCAGGCTTTGCACAAACTTTTAACCTTGGACTTTTCTCTGATAATCAAATTTAAAACTGTTCTTTAGAGAAAGAATATGGAATATGGTTAATAAAGTTAATAAAAGAACTTTTCACCCATCATCCTGAAAGTATGGAAAAATTTGCTACTATTAACCAAGGAACTACTAAAAAATTTAATGATTTGGGTATTTTTAATTGAAGGAATAATAAATGATGTCTTAAATTACTATAAAATAATAAAATGGCTTTTCTGATAGAAGTGAAAATTTCATTTGACAGTCTGAAGATAAATAGGATAAACTTAACAAGTAGATTTAGTAAATTTTGAGTCTAAAGATTCTAGACTCAAAACCTTGGCCTTTATTTTTTTAATAGTGAGTTTTGGAATGCTTCTGCATTAAAAATCCTATTCACTTTATATTCAGTATAAGTAATGATAGTTAAAACAGGTGTTGGTGATATCACATTTTGTGAGTATACTATACTTGGAAGATTTAATCTAATTCTTAAATTCTATTGTATGATGGTGAGTTTATCCTTTTATGTATGAGTACAACATAGCCTGACGTCATTTAGGGATCTAGCATAAGGAATTCTGACTGGATTTTATTTGCCATCTGTAAAAATACCTTGGGGTCCCCACCCAGTGTTAAATTTTTAGGTTTTCATATTTTAAAGTGAAAGGAATATTAATGTGCTTCATTATACTGCCAAAATAAGGATATGTACTTTCTTTAAATGTCTATTTTCCCAAATCATTGATAAAAGTATTATAATTTTATTTTATCAAGACATTGTTTACCCCATACCATTCTGATTTTTTAACCTCTGCCTGCTATCAGCTCCTCATTCCATTCCACTATTCTGATTGCACACTATAGCACACTGTTTAAAAACCACTCTACCAGTCTTACCTCTATCCTCCATTCCTCTTCACTGGCCTTCATGTGGAGGTGCACTCCACCTCTCTAATATTTAAGCATACGGCAGTCCTAATGACCACTCTAAATACAGAATAATTTCTCTGGCAAAGGAGGGCAACATTTGAGCCTATGCTTTGTGCTTACCCCAGCAACCAAAATAAGTAGTAATAAGGGAATTAAAAATACTAATTGCAATCACTAATATTTAAGTGCTTATTGGGTGCCAGGCATTATCGGAACTGTAACCTAAGTCTTCATTTCCTCAAGTGAGTTTTATCATTATATCAGTTTACTTTCTAGAGTCTTGCTTGGTTGAATACAGAATTCCAGTAAGATTTGACCAGAGTAATGGACCAGTGATAGGACTTTATAACATTTATACATTTTAGTACCATGTTTGCTGTTGATACTTATCAAACTATCAAGCTTGTTGGCGATCATAATCATTGTATGCTTTTTCTAAGTAAGCACATGGCAGATTGTTCATATTGTGTTTGAGAAAACACTTCATATCTTCACTTTGTCTTGTGTCCCTACGGACTGACCTTGTACTCGCCCTTTGTTATAGATAATGTAGCTGACTTAACTGCTGTGCTTGTACTTTAGCATCCTTGATGCAGCCATCCTTACTGGGTCAGATATGTGCCAGCCATTATCCAAGATGCTGAGGATACAAAAAGGAATTAAATATACCCCTGGATCTTAAGGAATTCGCAGTCAGCTATGATCTCTGTGTAACAATACATAAACTGTTTCTTCCTTCTGTCAAGGGGTATCATCTTAGTCTTAAGTTTTCAGCATAATTTCACAGTGAGAATGTTCTGAAACTTTTATTGTATACCTTTGGATTTCCATCCAAAAATGATTTTTTTTTTGGTAGAATTCGTTGGGACCTGAGGTTCTGCTCCAGGAAGATGCTAATTACTGCTGGTCATGGATCTCTCAAGTCCTAGTCTTAGACTACAAACTTCAGAGGTTAAACCTCAGGACATCCTTAAGTATTTGTATAACCTTCCTCTTTCCTTCCCATTTGCTTTCTAAACTTCCCACTCTGTGACCTGACCTAATTTAACATCTCTCAGAGGTTGTTCAAACCCAACAGAGCTGATAGGAAGAACACTAATCGCTGTAGGTATATGAAAGATTTCATATTCATTACTTTTCCATAAATGTTACATTTTTTAAATCTTCACGAAAGTAAGATAAACTCATAATTTCCTACCAGTCATGGTCTGTTGTTTTAATTTCATGGCATGTAGTTAGAATACTTTTATGCTATTTCGTAGTGACATTATGAAGAAAATGTACACTTTAGTGATTTGCTGCTGCTTCAGAAGAAACTTGTTGGGGGTGGTACAGTCAGGACGTAGGACTTAACACTGCAGGGATTCTTCTGAGACTTTGATCACAAAATGTTTTCTTAAATATCTTAATCCAGTGATACCCTCAAATTTTCTTACACATAATTAGACCATTTTAATCAGTTTAACAATTGATAAGACTTAAATAGCTGAAACAAGTAGATCATGATTCACCAAAGATGATCCATGGAGATGAGACCTTGAAGTCTGGATTGTGGGAGATCTCACTGCAGGACTTGTCCCCCTTGTTTTCTTCTAATGTCATTTGTAACTTGAACAAAAAGAAGATCAATTGAGTGTATATTCTCTTTCCTTTTCTGAATTAACAGCATGTGAGCTTTGGGGAATTGGTTTTCTTAGATGTTCTGGAAGTTTCCATGAATGTAAATCCTAACTGTAACTGTAGGATATTTTTTATAGCTATATGCAGAGAAGACATAAAGGCAGCTCATCTTTTCTCTACTTTCTAACTATAGTCTAACTGATATATTGTTGGTTTGCAATATCTGTGCTCATTCAGGACTCTTAATAGTTGGAAACCTGTCATTAAATTGAGGACATTAATTAAATGGTCTGCTCCTAAGGTTTGTCCTGTTAGGATGGTTGGGGCTAGAGGGAATTTACTGTGACATGCCCACAAACATCTACCTCCAGTTGAGTCCCGTGGATGTCAGTCTTTTACTGCTGGAAAGTACTGCTGCACTTGCGGAAAGCAGGACACAGATGCCACCGCACCGTAGACACAAGCCAGTAGTTGGACCTGGTGCCACAGCTACAGGATAGGCGTGAGTGGAAGATACGCAGGCTGGCACAGGCTCGTTGTACCTCAGATAGACTTCTTTTGAATGTCCCAGCTATTCGGAAAATTCTGAAAGTGAATCTTACCAGCACATACCTATTTGTCCACTCATTTTTTAACTTGTCATTCACATAGAACTCAGGCATGGAAAGTCCTAGTTTGGTTTCTGGTTCTTTTTTTGTTAACAAGGTCTCCAAGAAGATCTGATAGTTTATTTTTGTTTCTCCTCTTCTGAGAGTCCATAGAATCTATTCAGTTCTATTTTTGTCTCCCATATTCCTGAACTAATCTTCCAGGACTTCCATCTCCTTTTCTTGCTGAATCTGGGAGAGTTTCTCAATCTGATCTTTCAACTCTTAACCTGTTCATCTTTCAACTTGTTACTTCTCCCAACATTTTGAGGTGGTATTTTACATTCCAAAATACTTTTCGTACTTAGTATTTTCACCTGGATTTTTCTGATGATTCATTGGTTTTGCTCTGTTACTCATAGTTTCCTGTATTTCTTTTTATTATGATTATTTTAAATTCCTAGGACTGTGTTCTAGTCATTCTGCTTCTGAGGACAGATTTTTTATAGTTGTCTCTCTTTTATAGAAACATATGCCTTAGCACCGGCCTTAGTAATTGCCCACCAGCCTTCTCTCTGCCCCTACACTTGCTCCTCTCATACCTGCTTCTCTCTGCCCTGCTGTCCCTCACCAGCTGCTCTGCATCATAGGCTTCATCATAGCTGCGTCAACACAGACTTTTTCTGGAGAGCAGAGGGTCAGTAATGGTTCCACTCTATTTTAAAGTGACCTTGACATAAGTCCCCTCAGATTACTAGTCCCATCTGACCTAATATGCCAGAAATGTTAGTAGAACAATCCTCAAAGCCACACATCCCCTTCACTGAAAAGTATGGATTATCAACAATTGTAATAAGCAATGAGAAATAGTAAACTTTTCACTTTTGTTTGCTTTTCCTGATATCATTAACTCAAATACCACATCACTTCATCCATTCAATAAATATGCATTGAGGAATTTGCAAGGCTCCTAAGTTGATGTGTGTGTATGTATGTCATATTCCTTCACTCAATTATCTCACAGGAGAGAAGCTACAATTCCTATCATGTGACAGTAATTTCTATAATGTAGATACATACAAAGTATAATAGACTTTAGAAAACCTTTTTCCTGGCGGTAGCATTTAACCATATCCAAGTAGAAATTATGAGGACTGGAAATATGCACTTGAGAATTGGCTGGAAAGGATGGAACTGAGATCAGAGACATTTCGGAGTCAATTCGTGTCGGGGAGGGAGTGCATGAGGGAGCAAGGAGCTCTAGTAACCTTTGGGAATCATTCCATGAAATACCCAACCAGTTCTCAAAAAATGTCAAAGTTGCGAGAAATAATGAAACACTGAGAAGCTGCCACAAATTGGAGGAGATTCAGGAGACAATCATCGTGGGCTCCTGGATTGGATCCAGAAGGACAACTGAAATTGTGAAAAAGACAATTGTGAAAACCAGTAGGATTTGAGTAAATTGTAGATAATACTGAATCAACACTGATTTTCGAACTGGGCAAATGTGTAATTTTATGAAGATATTAACACTGAGGAAACTGGACAAAGTATATATGGAAGCTCTCAAGTTCTTATGTACTCTTTTGTAAATCTGAAATTTGTCCAAAATTTAAATGTTCTGTTCATCAAAATATATCACTTATAGAGCAAAAATGCAAATTATAGAGTGGGAAAAGAAATGTACACATGGAGAGCAAAAAGAGAACTCATACCTAGAATATGAAAAGAACCCCTATAATCAATAAGAAAAAGGACAGCCCCATCCTAAAGTTGAAAAGACAGCTGAGGCATGAACAAGAGAGGAAACAGTCATCAAATTATGAAAAGGTGCTCAGCTTCATTAGTCATCGTGGAAATATAAATTTAACGCTACTTAAGTCAAAATCTACAAATTAACTTAGATTATAACTGCTAAATATTCCCACACACCTGGAGAAGAACTCGCATACTCCACTGATAGAAATGTAAATCAATATAGCCATTTTGGTAAGTTACTTGGCATTTTTACCAAATTTGAATATGCACACCCAAGGACCCAGAAATTCCTCCCATGTACATATTACAGATATGTCTATCAAAGACACAGAATATTCAAAGCTGCATCATTCAGAAGAGTGGGGAAAAAAAGCCATGCAGATACAAGTAGCTACCTACAGCACAATGGGTAAAAAAAAAATTGTTATCTATACATATAATTGAAAGACTGAAGACTTACAAAAATACATTTTATACTTATACTATTACATGAGAGAACATAGATTTAAAGAAAAAGAATATGGACTCTTTATTCCATTTATACAAAGGTCCAAAGCGCACACAAAAAAGACAAAAACTCACATTTAGGTATGCATGTTTTGATGATAAAATTATCTGGAAAAATCAAAGTGATGACATAAAGACAATTGCATTGGGGAAAGGAGATGGCCAGCATGGGCAGGGATGGCAGCAGAAATCTTTTCACCCCACCTGGTGATTTCACTGGTGGGCTCTTTGAGATGCATCATTGAGCTGTATATTTTTGTCTGGTAGAGTTTTCTGTCTGACTACAGACTGTTCTCTAAAAGAGGAAGTGGGGGTAAACATATTCTTTGGAAGATGACTCAACAGTTCTCTACAAAATGAAGAGTCTTAGAATAACCTATACTTACTTCTTTGTCTTAAATCTTGCTTTCCTCTTCCAGAGAAAGATCTTTTCCTTTATTTTGAACTTCCCCTTCTGTTTATTGGAGTGTTTTAAGCAAATTAAAGGTGCATGCTGACAGTCTTTGTTTAATGACAGTAGAGTCTGAGCGTAGCCCACCTGTACATACTTACTTCTCTTTAAGACCCTCCTTGGAAGATAATATTTGACGTTAAGGGATTCAATCATTAGATAATTTTTTTTTTTTATCACATGCGGCATTAAGTATTTTCCATTTAGAAGATAGATCTAAACACTCGCCTTATCATTCTTCAGTTTGCAATTTCAACATAACATGCTGCCAGTGTTGCATCCATTAAAATACAACAGTCTTGGAAATTAAGCACTAATTTCCCCTCAAATGGCTATTTCTGTTTTTTCCCCTTTCTAATTACCACTGTAATGAAGTGGCCAGTATTATATTGGGAAGTGATTTCGAAGGCAGCCATTTCTTATTATGAATCATATACTTTCTTTCCCCCTTAATGGCAGTCGGCCCTGGTTATATGAAATGCAGGCACAAACTCCATCTCTGCTGAGGCTAACATAGTTTTGGAATAGCAAGTCATGCTTTCCACTCGCAGAGTAGGGTTTCAAATGTTTCACTAAAGCAGAGGAAGAGGAAGGCATTCTATTTTCACCCCAGGACCACTTCCCATCAGCTAATCTGGTACTCTCAGCAGCAGATTTTCAGTATCTTAAAACACTGCTGTATTAATACCATCTGATAAGGACAACTTGTGTCAAAACAGATATGGGAAAAGGCACTTAGGAAACTTTCAGCACTGCAGTTGTATTATTTTCCGTCATTCCCATGACTGGTGTCTTCACCCCAGCCGTCACCTCATTCAGTCTGCTGCTAACACGAAGCTGCTTTGTTTCTCATAAAAGTGCAGCTTGCTCAAAATATCTTGCTTTTATTAGTTAAAGATAAATCTCTTTTAATTTTGATCACAGACCATGAACGTCTGTTATTTCCATCAAACGTCTCCAATGCAGTCAAAGGAAGGTCCTGGCTTGACTGTGGCAGGAACAGAGTTGTGTGCTGCGCCGTCAGCTGCTCTGTTGGACTGGCGCTGTGACCGCTTACTACAAAGACAAGATGAAGACGCATGCACTCCATTCTTTGGCTTCAGCTCCACAGGAACTAAATGCGAGTGGCTTCTGGAAGCGGATTGTTGAAAGTGTCTGAAAATACACAGTGCTGGGGTCGGTGGTTGAGACTCTCACAGTTGGGTTTTCCTGATGGGAAAATTCAGAAAACGATCATGCTGACCCCTGCAAACACCTGGATGATAGATCAGATGATCTTGTCATGGTCAGGTGCACAAAAACTGATAGCCTCTTACCCAGTAATTTCCTTCCTCATTCCTGGGACCTTTTAAAATACCACAAAAGAAAATAAAAACATGTGCACATGGCTTCTAATTTTGAAATATTAACAATGTAGCTGAGTAAAATAAATCCAATGATAGTGGAAGGGCAAGTAGGAACTAGTTTAGGAAGGGTCAGGATGCACGGGGTTAGGAGTGCACTAGAGTGAGGGAGGGGACACTGGGGATACCTTCTGCAGGACCCACCATACCACCTGGCTCATGTGTTTGTGAACTTCTAAGACAACAGCATAAAGCCATGCAGTATGACTGATCTTCCAGTCAGAAGATGCGGATGCGAATGATTCCTGACTTTTACCAGACGTGGGCAAATTAGTCCAATAGGGAGACAGCCAATAATAGAAATCAAGGAAATTGAATATTTATATATATGTGTGTGTGTGATATCTATGTACATGTGTATGTATGTGTATATGTGTACATGCACACACACATATATATATACATATACATTCAGTTCTCAATTGTACTTTCAAAGATTGAAATACCTGATGGCATTCTGGAGATCAGCTAATATTTTCCTTTCACCTGATACCTGCCTAGAGGCACAGGCACCTGACACCAGAGAGGTTCTTCCCACCTCTGAAGATTCTGGTACAGGAAGATTCACCTGGTTAAGGACTTCAAAAGGCACATTTGAAGTAGGAAAATGCTAAGTAATTTAATAGTTTGATTACATCTGAAAGTTTTTTAAAATGGGATTTCTCCCAAACATACATAATTGAATTTTTGTTTCATCCCACAGGTTATCTACTATATAATGGAAATATGACCAAGGTCTTCCCTCCCACTCTCCAGTTTACCAATATCTCATCACAATGGGACCCTGGTCTCCCCTTTTTGTCCCAAGTCTGTGTAATAAATAATGGTAGATGTTGAAATCCCCTCACAGCAGCAAATAGAAGGGGTCATAACACACTGTCATCTCAGAATCACCACACAGAAAAGACGGGCAATCCACTTAATCTTTCTGAGGAAAATGAACAGGTAATTTGGTTTTCAGAAGTGTCACATTCTACTGTAATTTTGCTCACCTTCATTTTGTTTTTCTTTTTAGACAGCTATATTGCTATTATTTACATATAGTGATGAACCTTTTTCACACAGTAAATTTTGACAAACATATACAGTCACATAACGTAATTTCATGACCCCAGAAATGTCCTCGTGCCTTGTGTAGTCTCTCTTCCCCACCACCAGCTCTTAGTAACCAGTGCTGTGTTTTCTGTCTCTATAGGTTTTGTCTCTTCCAAAATATCATTTAAAAGAGATGAAATCCTGCCATTTTCAACAACATGGTGGACTTAGAGGGAATTATACTTAGCGAGAGGGCAGAAGGAGAAAGACATCATAGTATAAGCTCCCTCATATGTGGTATGTCAATCAAATAAACAAATGAACCAAAACAAACAAAAATACTTTGAATCTATGAAATCAAATTAGTGGTTATCAGGAGGAAATGGGAGAGCAAATGAAGTAAAAAGGGGTCAATTATATGGTGAAGAATAGACTTGAATCGTTGGTGATGCACTTCATATAAAGCACTTCATACAAATAGATATTGATTGACATGATGTACTCCGTAAACCTACATAATGTGATGATATACTGTTCCTGCTATAAAATTTAAAATCATAAGAAAGTGGACTCAAATAGTATGAACATCCACGTGAGTCTGGTTTCTTTGGGTTAACTTAATAGCATTTGAAATTCTTCCCTGTTGTCATTGGTGTCAGCACTGGTCTTGTTTCATGGCTCAGTACATACCATTGTATGAATGGGCCACAACTTGTTTCTCATTCATTTCACTTGGTGATGGGCATTTTCATCATTTCCAGGGATGGTGATTATGAATGAAGTCAGCATCAACACTTATGCATGCTTTTTATGTGAATATAAGTTTCACTTCTCTTGAGGAAATACCTGAAAGGAGGATCTTTGTGCCACATGTGAAGTGTTTATGAGACACTCCCAAAATGATTTCCAAAGCAGCACCCTCTCAGCAGTGGCTGGGAGTCACACTTACCCTGATGTTCACCAACTGTATATTGGAAAGGCTCACATTGTAGCCATTCTAACAGGGGTGTTAAATACTTCTCAGTGTTTTAATTATGATTATGATATTGAGTATAATGATTTCATGTGCCAGTTATGTATCTACTTTAGTAAAGTTCTATTCAAATTGTTTGCCCATTTTTATTGAGTTGTTTCCTTATTGAGTTTCTTTATAGATCGTGCCCAAAAGGTATGGACACCTAGTTACTTCCTATATCCTAGTTTTGTCAGATCATACTAGGGGGGGAGGTGGAGCTTGTATTTTCACTTTCTTAACAATGTTCCTCAAAGAGCATAAGTTTTTAATTCGATGAAGTTCAATTTATTTTTATAGAGCATACATTGAACCATTTCCAATAAACCTTTGCTTTACCCAAGAGGAAAAATATTTTCTTCTGGGTTTTCCTTTAGAAGTTTATATTTAAGATTGTAAGTTTAGTTTTTTTTTTTTTTTTTCCTTTTTTTAAGCTAATGTTTGCCTATAATGTGAGGTAGGGATCAGCATTTATTGTTTTGAGCATGAATATGCAATTGTTCTAGCACCACTGATTGGAAGGACTTTCCTACCCACTCAACTGCCTTTATACTTTTTATGAAAAGTCAGTTCACTATATGCATGTCTCGATTTCTGAATTTTGTATTCAGCAATCTGTGTCTGTCATTTTGCCAACATGACACTGTCTTCAATATTTTAACCTTATAATAAGTCTTATAATCAGGTAGTGTGAGTCCAACAACTTTGGTCTACTTTTTCAAAATTGTGTCATCTAGTCCCTTTGTCTTTCCATGAACATTTGAGAGTCAGCTCATTGACTGTTTTTTAAAAAGCATTTGGGATTCAGGTGAAGCTATAGATCAATATAGGAGAATTGACATTTTACTAATATAAGAATTTCTGATCCATTAATAATGTATATTTATTTAGACCTTTTATTTCTTTTGTCAGTATTTTGTAGCTTTCAGCATCTATATCTTGCACATGTTAGATTTATACCTAAGTTTTTCCTCCTTTGAGCACTGTACTATATTGTAGTTCTTTCATTTCAATGTCCAATTATTTGATGCTGATGCATAGAAATGCAATTGACTTTTCTATGTTGATTGGAGTTAGATCTTCAATTACAAGTTTCACCCTGGACATATTCTGGAAGTGGTCTACTAATCTGAATCTCAGAATCACCTACAGAACTATAGACGAAATCACCTGTGGAATTGTAAACATACAGGTTCCTGGACCTGATCTCCCACAGACTCTTGCCCATCATTTTGGGACGCGTCTAGGAATGTTTATTTAAATAGCTGCCCTTAGTGATTCTGACCTTGATGAGGTTTGGGAATCACTGTTAAGTGTTTATGAATATAAATCAATCAAGGCAAAGGGGACAAGTAACACTTCACTTCTGAGACTGACAACTAATCTACACTCTGAGCATTTTCAGTTGAGTTTCTGGTGAGGAATTTGCAGTGATGGCTCTTTTCTGAAATCTAATGCTTCCTTTCTAAACAACGGTACAAATTTACTGGAAATCTAGGCTTAGAAATCAATTAAATTGAAGTCTTTGATGAAGCTTGGCCAGATAAACAGAATCTTGCTAACTATAAGCCAATGATATACAGTTGCTTTTGAAGAGTAAGTCAGTAAGGGGACGCTGGATGAACAAGCAATACATATGTGGTTAAATACCAAGATGAAGTCTGCTGATGAGTGGACTGTGAGTGAAGTACTGCAAAGACTTATTTCAGTTGCTTTGTCGAGAGGGTGGGAGCAGAGTTATAGTGGTTTCTCATAGAAGAACCCAGAGCAGGAACTTCATCCTTGGGGACTGCTGGTGACTGGAAGGACAGAGAAAGCACCAGGTTCAGCAGCAACATTGTTCGCCTAGCTGTTAGATTCCCTTGATTTTCTTCTTGTGGAACAGCTTCTACTTCTCCCGCTCAGTCAAGATCTCCCAAAAGGAAGACCCTGGAAGTCACACCTGTGTTCAAACAACCAAGAAATTCTCAGGTCAGATTATGAGACTGGCCTAAATTAGATCACATGAGCACTGCTTCACACCGACTGACAAAATAACACTGAAGAGATTGAGGAAGGCGTGTAATTCAATCAACATCGTCCATAGACAGACTTTCCCAAAAAGTATGAATGAGGGTGTTATAGTGAGGTCTTTCGATCACAGCATCTATGACGGTGACGTTATAGGTCCTAGACAAAGTATATATTTTGTGTTGTCTAGTAAACTAAGAACAGAATTTATTAAATAAAGCTGCAATGTCTGTAAAGAAAACATTTTATTCTCAAAACGAAGAGCTTAAATTTAGTCTGTGCTTATCAACATGAACATTACAGGAACAGCACTGGGATAATTAAAAGGAAATTACCTCTAAATAAACAAGCTAGCTACATAGCAGCACCCTGGAAACAGGGCTGTTTATTCGAATTTTACACTACGTTTTCTTCTCCACTTTGTAGACTATAGCGGTTTCTACTTTACACCTTGAACTTCAGGTTGGCACAAGGCATGGTTACAGAGTTACTTAACATCTGAAAGACGAAGGTTTTGCCTGTGACCAGCACATGTTCTGGGAACACTGGACCTGGCATATACATTCTCCTGAAGTTTAAGTCTTAGGAGTCAACCAGACCATCGAGAGTAGAATAGGGTCCCGTAGGAATGTGCACCTCACTTTACAGAAGAGGAAACTGTAGGCACCAGAGGTTACGCAAACCACCTAAGGTCTTACTCTGAGGCAGGTCTGGTTGGCACAGCAGAGGTACCTATAGTCAAACCACGACTTTCCACTTAAAAGTACTGGGCAAGAGAAAAGTCACAAAAGTAGGCTTTTAAAGGCCACATCTCTTGTTCTCCCTGAAGAAACAAGCCTGAAAAGTGTTCTTTAAGATCTCACCATGACTGAGTCCCACATGCATCTGGCTATGTCTCTCTCCTTATAAAATCTCCCTCTCCACCTTCTGGGTGCTCCAGCCTTGACTTCTGATCCACTACTTTCATTAGACACAACTTTAATCTCCAAGGAAACATTTCAGAGTTGCGGGTATTCTCCTAAGTGCACCTATAGTTTATAAGGGATACCTGGAATATATCTGTGACTAAAAATGTGCACACACACACACACACACACACACACACACACGCCAGTAGAAGAAGAAAGCATCTAAAGAATGGTAATAATGGAAGCTGTCAGCTCTTCTCAGAGTTGAAGCATTAACCCCAATGTGAATGTATTTGGAGACAGGGCCTATAAGTAATCAATTAAACAAGGTTGTAATCCAATAGGACCGATGCCCTTATAAGAAGAGGGAAAGATACCAGAGCTCACCCTTTGTCCATGTATCCATGGAGGAGAGACCATGTAAGGACAAGAGACAAGCAGCAAGCAAGGAAGAGAGGACTCACCAGACACCAGGCCTTCTGACGCCTTGATCTTGGACTTCTAGGACTGTGAATAAATAAGCATCCGTTGGGAAAGCCACCAGCTGTGGTGTTTTTTCTGGCTGCCTGACGTGACTGATTCAATGAGCAAGGCTACAGACTGTTGCAGATGATGGTAAAATGTTTTCTGACCTCCTCTGCAAGGCACCTCTAGGGAAGGAGATAACATATGCTTATTTCAGGACACGTTATAGTATCCTTTTAAAGTTTATTTTCATTTTCCAACGCCAATACATTTAAAATGCATTAGAATGGATTATATTTGTCTGTGACTCTTTCTACACGAAATGTTTTGCCAGATTTTTTGACACAACCTAGAACAATGTGAATATGTTTAATATTTATTTCACATGTACCATTTGCTAACACTTTCCACGGGATGAGTTTCATCCTATTTTTTCCAAAAGTTCCTTTGGAGAGCCCATCAATGATTGTGATCCTTAATCTACTTTTTCCTAAACTCTTAAGAACCAGGTTAAAAAAAAAAAAAAAACAGCACTTCATTATACAGATTTTCCATTATATACAATCTAAAGCAGTTTAGATTAATTTTTTTATTACATCTTGATCCTTTGAGTCACTGAAAAAAAGCTCTTTTGTCTGTTGCCTAAGCCTGTTAGGTTAAAGAGATACCGCCCGTCTCATCTTTCATCCTAGCCAGACTCCACTCCTAAGCTGTAGGAGGATCCATGCTGACAATAATTATTTACTTACTCCTGGAAGATCTACAATCTCTGAATGACAAGAACACTCCACTTTCACCAATAAATCCTTCAGTCATACAGAAAGTTACCATTAATTGCATCATACACCCCAAGGACACGTGTGTGGGAAAACTATAAGGGAGTTTTATCCATGAGTAAACTAAATAGCAGGGTGTTTGGATTTATATTCAGAATCATGTTGAAGGATCACAATGAAACATTCTGCTTTCAGACTGTCTTGTATTTCCAGCTTTACATTACCTTACTGTTAGAGCCCATTCCAGCAGTCGTGACTGACTGAGACCAGGGAAGGGAGATGGTGCTCACCTCCTTTTCACAGTTCTCCACCTCTGGAGATTTTTGAATCTATCGTAAGGATTAAAAAGACAAAAGTACTATTTACGTTGTTCAGATTCACCTTGGTGCCTATTATTGTACACAAGGAATTTAAGAGTGTCAGAAATTCAGACAAAGCTTTATTCAAGAAAGATCTGCATTCGTTGAATTAAGGTCATAACATGAACTTTCCACTTGGAATCATGAAGTGGTGTTTGTTAAATCAAAGTATGACTTTGCTCCCATTCCACCATCTGGTTTGATTTTTCGGACTCCCATCAAATAAATCTCCCCAAAATGAACATTAAGACAGGAACATAATGCAGGACCTACATTACCTCCCAGATAGACTCCAAACTTCTTGTGACAGACTAGTGAAGTCCTCTATTACCTCTGCTTTCCAAACTCTCTCCTCTCTCTTGACCCCCACTGACATCCATGGTTGAACCCGGCCATTTCTCCACCTGTTGTAAGGATGGTGTTTGCACCCTGCTGCTTTCAGGGCAAAGTGAGAATTCTTTGAATAGTTACCTGCTGCTTTCAACCTGGCCCCTCCTGTATCTCCAGCCTCTTGGCTCACTGCTCCTAGCCCCACCTCTGGCTCCAGCAAAACAGACAAGCAACAGTTACTGGACAAGTGTCTTTTGCCCGATGCATATAAAGCCAATACTATGGCACCAGGTTTTGAGGAAAGAAAAGGGTTTTATTGTGAAGCCAAGGGGCAATAGACAGGAGGCAAAGCTCTCAAGTCTGTCTCTCCAACCTGGGGTCAGGGAGAACTTTTTAAAAGGGTTTTGGGGTGAGGAAATGCAGGGTAAGGCATTTGGTGATAAACTGGCTGATGCGAGGTTCAATATAGGTTCAGGCTGCAGAAACCTAGGGCACCTGCCACTTTTTATTAGATTCTGTTGGTTCTGATCGGCAGCATCATCAGGAGAACCAGACTCTGCCAGCAACACCTGAGAATGGCTTGTGACTCCCTCTCTGGTTGCCTTTCAAAGCACTTCTGGGTGGTGCAAGGCTACAAAAACAAACTTGAAAAGGAAGTCTCCTTTCCCAGCTTCAGAAATGGACAATATGTAACCACAGTGTCCTGACAATTCTGTCTTCTTTCTCTGCAAGCGATTATTACCTGATTCCATCTGCCATGGATTCCACCCCTTTGTCTAGTTCATTCCCTGTCTTAAGATTCTTCTTAGGCACAAGCAACTCCAGAAAGCTTCTCTTGGTTCTTTCGCGTCTCCCCTGTGTCCCACCACCCGCTGTGGGGTTGGGAAGCACATGGTCTCAGCCTGACACCTCCCACTTGGCAGACAGCACTCTGCTCTTAACATGAGTCACTAGCGCAGAGACCATGCCTTTTACCTTTGTGGGCCCTCACCTTCACAATGAATGGAAGAGTCCATATTCACTAGATAAATACCCGGCACTGTGCCTTTGTTCATATTCTTCCTCTTGACCCCAAGTCCCCTCATTCCTTTCATGCACCATCTCAGTCTTTCTTGTCTCCCCAAATCTCACCAAAGTCCCAGACTTTTAGGAAGCGTTTTCCCATCCCTGTTCTCCTAGAGCAGGTAGTCTGCACCTTTATTTATGTCGTGAAAGTCTGATAAACCCAGATTAAACTAGAAGAACTTCTAGGTGAAGGCTGCATCTTACTCCTTCTGCACAGCCTGAGGCTACGAACATAGATGGTTTCCAGACTCTTGAATTCACACAAATGGGGAATAAAATATTCTGGAAACAGGGTAGAAGGTCAACCTTTTCAAAAGATTAATGATCTGAACGAGGTCATTGTGCCCTTTTAAAATAAAATGATTCCCTTTAATATAAAAACTATTATCAGCATTATTATTTTTATTATTATTTGACAAATAAAACACATCTATCCTGAAGCCAAGAAAAGCAATAAGACCAGTGACATGCTTTGAGAGCATTTATTAGTCAGAACACTGGTCTATTACATGCTTGAGTCTTTAATATGCATGAAACAATATTCGCTGACGCAACAGATGATTAAAGAAATATATTAGAGCATTCATTCTGAATGAAAACACAGGGACAAGGTGATTCCCAAGGCTCTGAGCAACTACAGGAAGGAATATAAGCTGAAGTAGGTCATTTCTCCCCAGAGAAAGTCCATGAAGATTGCTTTCAATTTTTTGGTTCAAAATCTAAGTTGTGGTATAGAGAACTGATAAATAAGGTTTCTGACTTTTTCACATGCCAGTTCTAGTGTTTGGGGAGGTTGTAAGGATGGGGCGGGCATAAGAAAACCCTCTCTTTTGTCCTAGAAGACCGCCTTCTAGAACTTCCTCGCCAGACCCGTGTGTGGTCAGATGGCCAAGGGCCTCCCACTGGCCCTCTTGGCCGCCAGCCAGTTCCAGCATCTGGTCAACCTATCAGTTTTCTGAACCTCAGGCTGTTATCTTCCAAAGAGAAATAATAGCATCTCCTTTGCTTATCCTGCATTGCTGTGTGTAGAGTGAGGCTAGAAAGTCGAATCAAACAAGGAGTTTGAAATTTTCAAGGCAAATTCAAAGGTAGACACTAAGATTTACTTTATCCCACACTTGGAGTTGCCCCAAACAGAATTTACAAACACTTCTATAAAATCACGAGGTCAGGATATACTTGATGAAGATTTTAAAGCAAAACCTGATTTGCTGATCGAAAGGCAGAAAGTATATTCTTGGGCTAAGCGCACTTGACTAGTAACAGGAAATCCTGAATTGCATTCTTCTTTCAACCAATTTATTTCAACGAATATGTATTGATTATCTGATGTTCCCAGACAAGTAAGGTGGACACTATATCAAGCTTTCCTTGTCTCTAGAAACACAGTGCACATGAGAAGACACATGGCAGGTGCATGAGTAAGTTAATGAAAAATCCAGCCATGTCAATGTGCAGCGTGTCCGTGGGCACTGAGAGGGGTCGCGAGGCTAGAGGAGAGGGTCTTTGAAAGCGAGAAAGATTGTGTAGTAGTGTTCTATGAATGCCCTAACACAGACCACACACTGGAGACCTAAGCAATGGAAATGTGTTGTCTCACAGTCCCGGAAATCCGGAAGCCTGAGGTCAAGCTATCAGTAGGATTGGTCTCTCTCCTTGTTTTGTAGGTGGTGCCACCTTCTCCCTGTGTCCTTATGTATCATTCTTCTGTGCATGCTTGTGTCCTGATCTCTTGTTTTCAGGATTAGTACTGTCTATTAATTTTATAAAGACCCTCTCCCCCAAAACAGTCATCTTCAGAGGTCCTAGGGGTTAGACTTCAACATATGGATTGGGGGTGGGGACACAGTTCAGCCTGTAACAACTATAATTATATACTATGAGGGAAACAGAGAAGACATTCCACAGAGAGATGCAGAAAGGTCATGTGCAGGGGTCATCTGCAGGACCAGAACCACCAGGCAGGGACAATGGGCAGGTGATATGAGCCTCAGGACTTTTTTCTACCTCAAGAACACCAAATGTTCCTCTCAGTGACCCAGCTCTGTATCCTCACACAGCCCCATGATGAGGATCTTTCCTTTGTTCATCTTCAGATATAAAGTCCCTACCATGAACTTTGGGGTGTGATCATTTGTCACAGAAAGGAGAAATGCACTGTGACTTGTAGTTTCAACAGATCACTGTTCTTTCTGTGTGGGGAGCAGGCAGGGAGAAGGGAAGTGGAAACCAGGGAAAGGTGGTGCTGTCTTCCAGAGAAAGAATAAAAGATGGGTGTCTCAAAGGTTGTAGCAGCAGTAGAGAGATGAAGAGTATGGCTGGTGGAGAGGTGTGGCTCACTTAGGCAAGAGGGACTGAAACCTGAAATAAGATTATGGAGTGACCATGGAAATGAAGATGTAGAAGTGACAGTTTGTGTCATCTGATCACACATGGGAGAAAGGAAAAGTAGGGAGTCTAAAATGACACCCTCCACATGGCATTCCTGAAGATGCTTCTCAGCCAAATTCACCAGAAAACAGTTTTCTCTAACCTCTGTTTGAGTCATGTCACCCACAAGGACACTCAAGGTTCTGGGAACTTCAGTGTACAGACTATTGATTCATCTTTACAACTTTGACCATGGGATTAAATAAATAATCAACTACTATGAGCATCCTCTTAGAAGCATATTTTACCAGCTAGCAAAAGTAATCATTAAATGTTCATCAGTTTTGTGAACCAGGGTCATTAGCGGCTTGATATCAATCATGATGAAACTCTTTATACCAGGAATTGGCAACTGCTAGCCTACCTGGTTTTGTTCAGTCGAGCATTAAGATTTTTTTTTTTATATTTTTGATGGTTGACAGCAAATTAAAATATAAGATGGTAATGATATATGGAATTAAACTTCCAAATACCCAAAGGTAAATTGTACTGGCGACAGCCCCACTCACGCATTTGTGTGTTAACCAGCATGCTTTCACCTGCTCCAGCACGTTAGTAGTTACAGCAAAGACCATGGGGCCTGGAACTAGAATAGTCTCTATCTGACCCTTTATAGAAAAATGCTGCAAATCGGGACTTTTGGGTACAGGCTCTCACCAGGACACCACTAGAACAATTGTGTCTAAGATTTCTAACCCAGGTGATGGGGACATGTTAATAAAATATGGAAACAGGATAGAGGTATGTGACCTGGTTCCAGAGCAATGAGACGACTCTGCTCAGGGTTATGATGAGATTAAACTATTGCGATTAAAAGTGAAAATGCTGAAACCACCCCACAGAGGTGACAGTGTGTGGATGATGAGACCCCAGGGCAGTTCTCTAGTCCTACCAATACATGGAGTGTTTGCTGGGAAACAAAAATAAAAGGCTACATAGAAAGCCAGGAGACTTTGGTGAGTGTAGCAAAAGTGTTTGGAGAAAAGGTGAGATAATTTATCAGGTATGGTGATTTATTTTGGGCGGTTTTCTTTCTGAGTTTTTGTGTGTGCTTGATATGAAGCAACTTGTAAAATAATTGAAGTTTGAAGGAAAATCAGCAAGCAGGATCTATTTTTTGATAAGTAAACAACTAATGGTAATAGTTAGAAGGAGAAGGCCGAGTTGAGAGGAAAAATATCTCATATTCAGTTATGGGGATACCTGAGTTTGCTTGAAATCTGAGGAAAAATATTCATGGAAAGTAGAAACTTGAAGAAATGAGATGAGACCAACAATGGAACAAAGACTCGGGAGAATGGGAATGGCGGAGGGTTAATTCTGGCCAGAGGATCTCCTGCCTCTGAAACAGGAGGCAAGAAGAGAGGAAGGGAAGTGTATGAAAAGCCCGAGGCAGAGAGTGTTGGAATTAAGAATAGCCACACAGTCGAGAAGACATGGCAGGCAAGGAGATTTGCAGAGGAGGGGAGAGACGTCTTGGAGCTGAGAGTCAGTGGAAAACGTGGACTAGCCCTGAGCTCACAGGGAACCCGTGTACCACTTTGTGATGTCGAGTACGCATTCCAGCATGCAAGCCTGTTTCTTCGCCACCTGACAACCTTCGTGTATTAATATCTGAAGTTCTGTCATTATGGGAGAAAGGAGGAGGAGCAGGAAGCACAAATGTTTGTTGATTGGTTTCCACAGATCCATCACCTTGTAGTCATTAGATTAAGCTAATCGATCCAAACTTCACCACATGAGAGGCACCAGGCTGGGTTGTGAAGTTACAAAGAGAGAAATACCTCCACTCTTAAGGAGATGCACAATCTATTCCACATCTGAGCCCAAACATTTGCTCAGATCTTCAATAGTTTACTGTGGACTCAGCACACAAGAAATAAACGTCCTTGGCAAAACTGTGTGCACGGGAATAGCATCTGTAAGTCACTAGATGGCAAAGCTAAACATCATGGCACGCAGACCACCTAGATTGCACTTTTGTAAGAGGAAGGTAGGCAGGCAAGAGTCAGTAAGGAAGAGAGAAGAGCATTTTTATATATTTAGTCCTGCCCCCCAGCACTGGTTCCCAAACCCAGGTGCTTGAGCTGCATGTGGACTGCACCCCAGGCATGGGCTCAACGCCTAAGCCACCAGTGCCTAGACTATATCTTATACTATAATTTTATTAGATATTAAATAATGGCAAAGTGAAATTTATTGATTTGTATTGCAATTCATATAGTTAGTTTTTAAATACACCATTTTCAGTAATAATCATATCTTTGCTATGTCAGCCCTCTCCACTGAAAATTATTTCTGTGAGTGCTTCCTCATTGCACAGTAAAGAAGTTATACTGAAAATTACCCTAAGAGTGAATCATGAATCAAGACTGGCTTTAAAGTGCCTTTTGATTTAAAAGAAAAAATATGTACCTATACCAGTTAACTATATATTTTAAGTAAATAGAAACTTATCCAAATATATCTTTTCCCTAATATAATCTGGCAAATAAGAGAACCACAAATATAATGCTTTAAATATGAATTAAAAAGAGGAATGAAAAAATTTATAATATTACTATGTAATGAGTAATTTCCAGTTAATCAAAGACCATTTTTTTTCCTCAATGAGAAAACAAATATATTATCTGTATTTGTGAAGAAAGCAATTTTAGATACACTAACACTTAGAGAAATACCACAGTTTTTGGTGTGTCTAATTGCATAATAATGTAAACCATGATATGTTCAAGTAAAAATTCTTCTGGGTGTTTCAGAACAAAATAAAACACGGCAAATTAAATTGTTGTGAGATTTTTTTAAATTGCTTTTCATATTTATATATGAGTATCTCTGTGGTGTTATTGCCAAAGACTTTAAGATTGTGTTCCTGAGGTGGACAGGTCCTATGTGTTTGTATTTTCACCAGGGTTAACAATAATAATGAGAGTGATGGTGGTAACGATGATGATGATGGTGACGGTGGTAATGGCGATGAGGTTGGTGGTGATGATGATGGTGGTGGTGGTGATGATGATGGTGGTGGTGGTGATGAGGTTGGTGGTAATGGTGATGGTGGTGGTGATGATGGTGGTGATGGTGGTGGTGATGATGATGATGGTGGTGAAGATGATGCCAGTGGTTTCAGAAACGACAAATGTGTCAGCATTCCTTGCTCTTCTCTGAGTTGTTTAAGAGGCAAACACTCTATCTTTGCGTTTTTGCGGTAGCAATCCATCTATCACCTAGTTTGATCAGCTGCCTTGCAAGTTACACACACACACACACACACAAGCACACACAAACACACACACACACACACACACACACAAATGAGTTCCGTGCATTTCATTCATGTCAGAACTCAACAGCTTGAGTAGCACGAATATTCTGCAGTCACTCATGAAAAGAAATTTTTAATAATAAATATCTAACAATTAATGGGCTGGTAGCTGCGATTGTCTTCAGGGCATACTATCTAATTTCCTTGCAATGTTTCATATCCTTACTTTTCACGCTGCAACAGTCTATCATTAAAACCAAATGCAGGTTTCTATCACTTTTATTTATTTTTCAAATCAACTTATAAATCAGTGCCAGGCCTTGTTACAGATGAGTTCCAATAAATTATCGGCTGTGGACAAATTCTGAATGTTAAACACTCCCTTCCCCTTCCTCCCGCCCTGGTCTCTGTCTGTCTCTTTCTCTCTATTGTTCTCTCTCTCTGGCTCTGAGAGGCGATGGTTCCCCACAACCCTGTAAGCTGCACACCTCGCTGGCTGTGCTTTGGGTACTCCTAACAGAGGGCCCTTAGTACTTAATTATGTGCTATTTAAATAATGCAAAGAGACATTTATTTTTCAGAGAAAAATATCAATATAGGAGACAAGAGTCATTTTATAGTCCTTGGGAAATTTACCTTCCTGAATTTCAGAAGTGAAAGCATTCTTGTTAGAGGCTTTTTTATACCCCCGCCCCATCCTACAGCCTGAGCCTAAAGACCTGAGGCCTACTTTTTACAGTCAGTCTGTTAAACCACCCTGTCCCCAAACTGCCCTGTCACCACCAAGCCTTTTGGCACGCTGTGACAGGCTCCTGTTAACTTCCCTGGAAGGGTTGTTACCAGCCCCCCCAAAGTCTGGAAGCCTCTTCTGGGTTCTTGAACCTCTAAGCAAATAGAAATTGTATAGAATCGGAAACATTCTTCAGACCAGGCTTATTGCAGACATCAGTGATGGAAGAGAGGAGTAGCTTATGTGCAGAAGGGTGTCAGCATGGAGAATGGAACCTCCTTTTGGCTCGATCTGGGGTCCTGGGTTCTGAAGTTGGTGGGGAGATGAGGTCAGCAATCTCTGTGAGCTGGTGGGCAGCAGTTTCAGTGAAGGGGTATTCTGTCTCCTTCTTGGTGGGTCCAGAAAATGCTTCGGGGGCTCAAAATGCACGGACCACACAATGTCCCTTCTCTTTTACTCTCTATCTGAAGAGCTTGTGTGGTTCAGATATTCAAAAGTCTTTACAGTTCCAGGTTGTACAGTAACTCCTTGAGACAAGCATGCTAAAGATTTCAGGTGTGTAGCTGAATTATGCAAAGTGATTGGAACTTGAAATGAAGGTGTGTGTCATTCGTAGCTGAATGAGCATTGGGGTCAAGGAATTAAGGCCCAACAAAGGTTCCCTACCTCAGTTGAGACACAGCATCTCAGCATCTGCTCCCAATGACATGGGCTTTTCTGAATATACAGGGGCAGCACCATACACCTTCCTGTAAGACCGGAGACAAAAGACTCTTGGGAGACATCTGTTATGGTAAGTGTGACGGTCACGTGCTTATTTACATCTTTACACACACTCAAAGTGTAGTTAAAATATTCACATCCTGCCTGGAAATGAAAAGTGTTCTAAGATCTTAAAAGAGCAAGACCCTGTACCAAAAACCATCTCTAACATTACTGACTTTGTTCTTTGTAAATAGCACCAAGCATTCGTTTAACACGTTTCCCGCGTTCCCTGAGAGCACTCCCCAGCGGCACTTGCAGCTGTAGCATTTACCCCAAGGTAACACGTGCATTACTGTCCTAAAATTACCCCCAAAGTTTGCCATAAAATATCCACTTTTATTATTATTTTTGTCTCACTCTCATTTAGAGGTAGTCTTTGGAAACAACAGACATCGTTCTATTTATAGGATTCTGTTTTTAGTAATGGTGTTTCCATTTATAAGCTATAACAATTCTCCATCACTGAAATTGTCAAATCTTAGAAAATGTAGCATTTATGCCCATGATGCTAATACTGTTCTCAAACTGCTCTTAGCCGGAGAGTCATCTGAGGACTCTGATTTTTCCAAAACAGAGGATTCTGATGTTTTTTTCAGATAGTGCTGCAGAAGATCACACGGTCAGACCTCCATCCAATTTGGAAACTGACGGGAATAGCCCCACATCAGCTAACTCAGGGCGTGCTCCAAACGGTCAGCTCGTGCTATGATCCCACACAGAGGTGTGGCTTTACCAACACAGCTGGCAGAAAAGTTGATGTCAGACCCCACTGACCCCTGCAGTGTTTGAACTGTTCTTTACTGAGATACTGGTTTCAAAAAAGATCTGCTAAATGAATGCCCAAGCTGCCTTTTTGGTCTCCAAGCCACCTGGTCCAAAAGGACTTTCATGAACGGATAAGTGGAAAGACATTGACATGATGAACTAAAAAAGTTCTTTTTGCAGTAATGTTACTGCAAAGAATTGTGTAGAAAGCTGAGCGGAAGACGTTTCGGTCAACAAGCCCTCTTTTGGATGCACCTCATCTTGGACAAATTGTGATTGGTGAAAGATTTTTACTTTTGCTTCAGTGCCTGCATGTTGTCTACAATTTTTCTCTATCCAGTGGTCAGTCAAAGACCCAGATTTCATTGCAGAAGATCAAACCTGTGTTCAACTTTCTTGTAAATAAATTTTCAACTGTGTATACTCCAAACAGAAAGAGTGAGTTGGCGCTTTTCAAGGGGCTGTTAGCTAAGAAGCAGGACATCCCAAGGAAATGAGCATGATCTATACTTTGTGAAAGTCAATCTGGTTATGTATGGAATGAATGCACTGTTCTTACAGGGCCCAGTATGAATTTGAAAGATTCAGCTCATGGTCTGAGCTATCATGCATCGTTCTTGCCATGGTCAACGACCTTCTTGGCCAAGGATATTGTGTCTTCCTCCATAACTTTATGCATCTCCCATGCTTTTCAGAGAATTACGTGAAAACAGGACGGATGTAGTTAGGACAGCTCGTTTGAACAGAAAACTGATGCCACATGATCTGAAAAAAAAAAAAAAAAGGATTACAAAGTGAATAACTGTAGCCAGGCTGTGGTAAACTGTGGCACTGAAATGGTGTGACAAAGGGTCAACAAGCAGTCAACATTGCACAGTGACACTGTGATGAAGGAGACGACAGAAATGGAAAGAAAACTAAGAAGCCATGTATCATGGTGAATTATAATGAGAAAATGGGAGCAATGGACTCAACCAATCAAATACTCACTTCTTATCCAACTCAGACCAAAAGGCACAAGACTTGGTATAAGAAACTCTTCCGTCACCTTCTAAACCTGTGTATTGAACACCCACATCCTGTTCAAGAAGAATAGTCTTGAGCACACGACCGGTCGTGTCAGCTTCAGGCTGCTGCTGAGTGAAAGGATGCTGGAAAAGCTTCACCAGCTGAAGCAGCAGTATCTTCAAGGTCATCTGTGTTTTGGTGATGCCACCAGAACCTCTTCTCCTGCCTGCAAGATCTTGCCCCAAGAGTGTGCCACCAACATCAGGGAAACAGAATCCAACTGGTCGCTGCAAAGTTTGCTATTCTCACAACAACAAGGAAGGCAAGGAGAGGGCAGAGAACTGCAGTGCCTGTGTGTGGAATGTGTTTTGTGTTATTCCGGCCTTTGAAACTGACCACATGGAAAAGAATGAGCAAACACTGGTCATCATGTGCATTTCTGTTACACTAGCATGAGAGACAAGTTCTGTTTAGAAGTAACGCCAAGAACAGTTTTTATATTTTATTTCCACCTTGAAAACCAGTCAGATTTGCTTCAGCCTCCAAGAGTGTGTTCATGTAAAACTAAATGAAAACTGGCAGCCAGCAGCTACTTTCAGGCTCCGTTTCACAGCAGATCAGGTGACGCAGAGGCTACTTGCTAGTGTTCAGTGGCAAACCCAGGAAAGCTCTCTGAAATGCTCTTTGTAAGGCTTGGAGTTGCGGTTGGTTTTTGGAATAGATTTCTAATGGTCAGTTATTCTAATGGTCAGGTTTTCCTACTAAAATCCAAAGCAGCCTGAGGATATGGCCAGTCTAAAGAGTTCAGTTCCAGCAAATAGTCCCAGAAGGTCGGACAGGCCCCAAATACAGTGGAGTGACTGCAGCGCCTGGCACGATGGCCCGCCTTTCCCCACAGGACTGGGCACCCCTCCGGGAGCCATCAGCTGGCGTGATGCATAGGCCTCCACTGGAGTGGTCTCCAGTGGGAGGGGTCTCCCTGCCACGTGCATCTCCATTAAGTGGACTCATGGGGTGGGGATCTCTCTGTCACATGGACTCTCTTCCTGCAGCTCCCACCCACAGCAGTTTCTGCCCTCACTCTTCACTCTGCAGTGTCTCCTGGAGGCAGACGTGCATATCCATTTCTGTTCTCTCGCCAGGGCCTTGATGCTGTGTCTCGTCTTCACTTGGTCCTCAGCACAGACCTGGGATGCTTGACAGGGAGGGAAGTCAAAGCTTGGAGTATATTCTTTCTTAGGAAAATCTAGAGAGTTTGTAAATGAGAGGCACCAGTTCTGGGAGGGAAATGGGGGGGCCCCTGTGTAACATCGTGTTGACCAGAGCTGCTCTCTTTCTTGTTATGTATTCAGAACCCTTCATCAAGCCCCATCTTGAGGCATTATTTGATATGAAGACAACATGAAGCCCCTGCCTTCATGCTGCTTAGCGCCTAAAGGGAGCATCACAAAGCTTGTTTGCTCCACTGTGGGTTTAGAGATGACAGCAGATGCGACTATGTATTCATGGGAGTGTGAGCATGTGTGTGTGGCCGTGGATGCGAATGCTGCGAGCCACAGGGAGCGCTCATCAAGGAAGAGTCCTAAGTTCAGTGAAGAATATAGAGTCCAAAGGATTGACTTGGAAAGGAGGGGAAATAAATCTCAGACACAGACAGAAACATGCAAACACACACGACATGCGTGCATACTGACATATATACACACATGGAACTATCCAGGTATATATATACACAAATACACATTTACACACCAGCAGCACACACAGACACGCCACACATGCAACATACACTGTGCACAGCCACACACATGCAATTTGCACACACACACACACTACACACACATTTTCACACCCCTCACACAGACTCACACACTGTGTTGTACTGTCTCCACCGGGCTGGGCCATGGGCACGTCAAAATAAACCTCAGCAAAACGGGACACACAGATTTCTTTCTCCAAATGCATTTCCTTGCTGTGTGCCTGCCTCACTGAATGGAACCAGAATCCACCCAGACGCCCAAGTCAGAAATTGAAGGTCATTCTTAACTCCTCTCCTAACCAACACCTAATCAATCATCAACTTCTATAAATTCTGCTTCCCAGACTTTATCAAATCCATTTTCCTCATCCTAAAATCCATCACTCTGACCTAGTTTATTAAAACTGCTCCCTGAAACCTATTCTTGATGGTTCCTGCCTCCGAGCCATTCTTCGTGTTGGCAGAAGAAAGCTTCCTGTGGCATCAGGAAGGGTCCTCAAATGATCTCCAAGTCTTGGGTGGGCTGGCGCAAGCCTCCCTCTCCAGCTGTGACCCTGGGAGCCAGTCCTATTGAGTTTTCTTCCAGTTCTTGGTTCCACGGGCTCCCTTGCTTACGGTCATCATGAAAACTCTTCTTTCTGCCTGAACATTCACTCCCCCTGTTCCACGCCCCCTGCAGCCTGCGTCACTCCCACTTTCCCTCTAGTCCTAGCATAGATCTCACTTCTGTCATGAAGCTGCTCTCGAGCCCCTCATTCCAGTTAGGGCCCTCTAGGGGCTTCCCTGGTGCCCACATTCTCCATCCCATCACTCAACACAGTGTGTAATAGCTGCATGTCTTCCTCAGACCCCACTAAACGGAACAACGTGAGTTGTGTTCATTTCCAATTCCCAGTACTTAGCTCAGTACTTGCCACCTAACAGGTTCTAATACATACTGTTGATGCTCCAGAGAACAGGAGGAAGAGAGAGAAAAGAGGGAGATGGAGGGATGAGGGGAAGTGAGGGAAATGAGACAGAGCTGTTTGCAGGGAAAGCCTGTGATTCGAAATACCTGCAACCCTATCTATCCCCTCATCCTGATTGATCACTTGAGCTCATTTACCACTGACTCTCCAGCAGCCCCACATTTGGAGAGTGTCAGGGCTGAGTAGGCTGACAGATCTGGCTTATGGACAGACACCAGGGTTTGTGAAGACAGACAGAGTGACCACTGAAATCTTCACACATAAAGCTATACTATTCGATTGTACCTCTAACTCCGGCAATAAAATCTACATAACAATTCATAGGGGAGACCCAATTCCCAACTGCCTGAGCACTTAAGAACAAAATAGGACACTACGCACATCTGGGAGGTTGTTTGTACTCTGTGTTCCCCATAGGAGACCCCAGGGTGGAACAACGACGGCGGACATTGCCTCGGAGCAGTTGCACGCCATCATAGCAACACACTAACTTGTCTGAGTCCCTGCTTTTTTGTACTCACAATGCTATGAGGCATCTGTGATCCTCATCCCCACTTTCAAGCTAAAACGCCTGAATCTTGACATCAGCATGGTGGAGACAGCTTCAAACCAGGTCCTTGGTCGCAGGACACAGCCTGGCCATTGGACACAGTTGCTAAATCCTTCTGAGTTGCTATCCCCGAGAGATAATTTCTCTTCTCCCCATTTTCTAGGATTCCTGAGAGCCCCAGTAAAATGGTGACAGTACCTCCTTTTCAGATTTGTTTTGAGGATGAATAAGAGTAACAGCTCTGAAGTTTGTGCATGGCTCCTGCCTACTGGCTGCCCGGCCATGAAGTCTCTAGCTGAATTCCACAGGTGGCTTAGACTCCAGGCAGTTGAGGCTGAAGCTAAGAAACAAAGATAGGAAAGGTTTGTCTTCATACAGAGAGAGGAGACCCCTGACAACGGAGCTCAGAGGAAACCAGAGACTGAGAGACAGGAGTGAACCAACAAGTCTGACCAGTAAGAGAATCACAGATGAGAGAGAGGACAGTGAAAGCCAGACTGAAGAGAGACAGTGGCCATCCAAAGAATGCAGGTCAATGGTGAGCTCTCAGGACAGTTTCCAGGAGAGGCAGCCGCCGGGGGCCCTGGGAGAAGCCACAGAGGGGCTGATGGGTCAGATCACCAGCATCTCAAAATGCAGAGATAAGTTTCAGTACAATGACCAATTTGGAGACAACTGGGTGATTGCTGGTATCTCACCCAGGCATCATACCTGCCAGCTAACATCATCCCTAGCAGTGTCCCCAGTCTGTGCCCAGCTGGCACCAGTATGTCACCCCAGGCACAAGGCCAGGGTAGCAGGGAGTTCACATCACCTGCACAGGCCCTTCCAGTTTCCCCTGATTGTCCTGAATGACGAATTGCCATGTGCACACTCCAATGGGCATTGTCTGCAGAAAGGATTGGCCAAGAACCCAGTGTGCAGTTTCTCTTGGAGAAGAGGCATATGCTTAGCTGAGAGCCAAAGGCAAGTGTGTTTATTAACTAATCTACTAGCACCATGCACAAATAGAACTTGGTGGGGGGTGGGGGGTGGGAGAGCTGCATTATTTCTACCACCATAAAGAGAAGTTCTGAGTTTATTTCCCTTGAGCGTGTGGCTTCCTTAACAGGAAGGCAGCTTCACGAAGGATGCATTTATTGACTCCCTGCATGGGCCCATTCTCCACCAGGTGTGAGGAATCCAGAGGAGTCTCTGGCTTGGTCCCTGGCAGACTTCGTGGTATTTGAATTGTTTGTCAAAGCAAAAGTGCAAGCTGGCTTAGTGGCCACTGTCCCCACACTCTGGGAATGGAACGAACCAGCCCAAAGTTCTGACTGCCTGCCTCTCATGCCTGCCTCTGACTCAGAAAGAAGCAAACCCCCTATCAGCTCTCCAAATCCCTCCAGTCACTTCTGAGAAGGATGTCTGTGGTGGAGGCAGCATGAGCACTGTGAATTCTCAAGGTTGGAGCAAGGTCCAGGGTTGCAGGGTAAGGGCGGAGAATGATCAGAATGGACATCTACAGCTCACCCACTCGGTTCAGTTTTCCTGGGCAGTATTATTCAGATGATTATAATGTCCATGTTCATATTTGGTTCCTAGTGTTGAATCTGAACACCAACAACTTTCAATATTGGTTGGACAATTTATTAAGCACCTATTAAGTACCATGTTCTAACAGATAGGGTCTCTGCCTTTGGGGACAGATATCAACAGATATCAGTTGAGCCAATGTGACTTGTCAGGCAATAGGCGGTACGTTAAGCTTTCATTCTAACACAGGAGACTGACAATACACTAATAATTAACTTTCATTCTAATGCAGGAAACTGACAATAAACTAAGAATTACACAGCAAATACCTTACTCACATTTTCATTAATGTTAGGAAGAAAATCACCGGGAACCATAGAAGTGCAGCTCAGGGAAGATTTGCCACTTTGGGGGCTCAGATCATGCTTTTCTCCTGAGGGGCTGTTTGCACTGAAACCCAAAGTAGAGGAGATAGAAGGATGGCCATTGCTATGGGCATGCACTGGTGGGATGGTGTGAGATGATGCAGATGGTCACACAAGATCTTTAGGGCATTATAAGGACCTTGGACACTGGGGTGGAAGAGGAGCGATTGAAAGTTTTTAAGCAGAAGAGTCTTTAATCATTATGTCTCTACGAAATCGTGCTGGTTAGCAAGCAGAGAATGCACTGGAAGAATACACTGTTTGTAATGACAAGCTAAAGGCTTTCTCATCGGAGTGCATGAGAGACAGTGGCAGCTGTGGAGAGACAGCAGAGGACAGGATTTAAAGACATCTTTGGGAGAAGAGCTGACAGAACTTGGCACCTGGTAGGCTGAGAGGGCGGGGCTGAAGATAAGTGTGGAGGATGGCAGAGTTCTGGATCAAGCTGCCACCTGCAGTAGTTGAGATAGGAAAGACCAGGCCAGGGGCAAGCTCCTGCTTCCATTGGACGTGTTGAATTTTGAGTCCATGAGTAGAGATACCGACTAGTGAGCTGATAGCTGAGTGTGCGGCCCCCCAGAGTCTGAGGGTAAGACCAACCAAATGAGGGGAGTCACCAGAGAGTCAGTGGTAAATGAGCTCAAGTGATCACTCAGGATGAGGGGGTAGAGAGGGAAGCATGTGGACCCCAGTTTGGAACCCAAGGATCCCCCTCTGGGTGGCAGATGGAGGATGAGGGTCTGGCGGCAAGACTGGGAAGGAAGGGCAGCAGAGAATTACAGAAATAGTGCCAGGAAACCAGGAGCAGGGGGCATGTGTGTCAAAGGCTCCTTGCAAGTCAACTAAGATGGAGACAGAGTTTTAATCTATATTTCTTTGAGAACCTGTGGAGGGATACTTTTGTGGGGTGGAAACAGAACTTGTAGACAGCTTTTTAAAAATTGTATTTAAAATTTTTTTAATTGTATTTCAAGAAATTCCAAACCTATGAAACTGGGAAGAGTAGTCTAATGGGCCAGAGCAGAATATACCCAGAACCCAGATCAGTAAAGGATCCAAATTTCGCCATGTTTGATTCAGCCAGATTCTGTTACTATTTGTGCCTCTTGTTGCTGCTGTGCTGTTTGAAAACAAATCCCAGATTCATGTCTTTTTCACCTTCATTGTGCACCTTTAAGGGTTATCTAGAACCATACATCCATTATCACACCAGCTAAAGGACTGTGAGCCCTCGGTATCATCCCATATTAAGGTCAAATGCAAATTTCTCTGGCTATGAAGACCCTGTCTACACAAATAGGGTTCACATACCAGCCTGGGCTTCACACGGGAGCTTGTCAGAAATGCAAATTCTCAGGCTCTGCTCTAGACTGAATCGGACCCACACATTCACAGGGTCCCTGGTGATTCTCATCCCTTAACCACATACATATGTGCACAGTAACAACGACTGTTACTAGCTGTGTGCTTTTCTTCCCAAAGTTACTTTTTTGCATATCTACCCCAGTGCAAAGATGAGCATTTGCACACCTTGATCACAAAGGTGACTCTCTCTCAATGCTGTGAGGTCCTCACACTTTCAACCTACTGAAATCCTTTTCAGAGAATTAAATGCTCTGACTTTGACATTGAGATGACTTCCTGTAAACCTTGTGCTTGCTCGCTTTCCAGTATTCATTGCTCCCACGTGTCTGTCTCCGTGGTTGGCCTCCGTGAGGCCCTGCTCCCTTTCACCCTAATCACCCACATCATACAGTAGCCAGAGGAGTGGCTAGCACCGTCCTGGCCTCCCTTTAATATGAACTTGGAGAAGCCAGTACAGCTATGGAGCCCATTCTCAAGAGAACAGTGATAAATTGCAAAAGACTTTTAAAGAACAATTACGATCAGTAGATTCTTCTCTGTATTCCAGGTCTGCAAGAAGGAAAGGAGTTCTCTTGGTTTTGCTCAGCATCTAGAATCATCATAAATCATAGATTTTCCAACCTCTGTTCCCTTACCCAGGTCATTGTTACCTATAAGAATGATCTACCCTTGAAAACATCCACCTATTGAAATTCTTCCTGTATATCAGAACTCAACTCTAACATGACCTTTTCCAGGAATCCTTTCTGGACCACTCCAACAAAAAAGGCATCCTCTCTGTCTGAAAACCGATTGTTTCCTCTGAGTGCCACCTTTCTGACATGGTACACGTTCTACATAATTACCTGTCTTCAGAGATGTCCCTTAACTGTAGGCCTCTGTATCCGTTTTCATAGCTACTGTATTATAGCATATTTCACCGGTTCTCAACAAACATTTAAGTGGTGAGTCACACCTTACAAAGCACCTTGCGTGTGCAGTCCTGGGCTAGGCTCAACATGACCTACTTCTCCTTTCTTCTATCCTGCCCCCCAAATTTGTTCTAACCCTCTGCAATCAGAACACATCATCAGCCATAAGAAAAGAGGAACGCTTGCTCACACATCTCTTCCACATTCTGTTGTTAAACAGATTGATATGTAGCATACATAGAAAAATTTCCAGCGTGCTAAAATTTTCAAGATGATTATTTGGTCATAATGTCTTTGGAAGACAGAGGCATTTGAAATCATACACTACCTCCATTTCAAAGTTATTTGAAATTTCAATGATAGGTTCATACAAAATGCAGAATGTTACTGAAATATGGGACGTGTGAGCATATAATGTCCAAAATTCTTCCAGTCTAATAATCCTTTGATATGCTTGATCCAGACTTATCATAACCTGACAGTATTAAAGGTCCGCTATTACACACCATTGAGAAAATTAATAAAGACATATATATGATAAAGACGTGTGTGTATATATGTATATATATAAAAATATATACACACATCATTGGACTCAGTACCCATATATGCGTCTATAGACGGCATAAATACATTTAAAATAATGGCTAACAAAAAAGACTTCAACAAAAATTTTGTTGCCTACATGGCATAGATAATAAATGTATATATATCTTTAAGATAGGGGGTGAAGATTTTAGACATTATACAATAAAAATAGCACTACAATGTCAGAATTTGCTAGGTATTGCAGATTTCTTTTAATAAAATCTTATGATTTCAGTTTTCTGTCCGTGAAGGTAAAACAAACATTCACAAATACCATCACACACCTCAGCAGGAACAATAAACTTCCCAGCTATCCCCTCCTCCCCCTAAAAAGCAATTTAATGCAACACTGGAGGCTGCCTATTAATTGGACTAGAAAGTAGCTTGTGAGGGCTAGCCAGGGAAATAGCGTGGTGTGTGTGCAGATACGTAAGTATCTATGCATATAATACTTCGCCCATAAAGTAAACAAGCAACACTAGTAGGTCATTTTCTAATTACAGGGCTGTTTCATAAACTGTAAATGCTAACATGAGTGAGGTAAATCATAGCAATTTAATTAATAAAGCAGTTTAGACACTTAAACCCATATGTGCACCCCTGGAGGCACCACATCAATAATAGGACCTCGCAGGCATATTTTAGAAATTTTATGCAATCATTTGCAGATCTTGTAGTCAATAATTGTTACAAACTGCATTAACTCTTCTCTTGCCCAATCAAAGAGTGAGTTTTCATTTGTTAAGTGTTCTTTTCTCTTTGGACCGTCTCAGGATTGCTAGGGTCTCTTCCCTGAATTAGGGGGATAAATTCCTTCCAATCAAACAGCAAAATGCAGGCAGCGACTGCAGAGGAAGATCCCCCTTCCTTCCATTAAGGGGAGATGGAGACGGTAATAAATGACAGAGGTTGGAAAGTCAGCATTTGAATTTGGATTTGTTTAGGTCCTCTTCTAACCTTTGAGCCTCTCATATGTTACTGGTGGGGATATAAAATGGCACCATCACTTTAGAAAACAACTTAGCAGCTTCTCGAAGAGCTAAATCTATGTGTACATACAACCAGCAATTTCATTCCTAGGAATGCCCTGCTTCTTAGGACAAATGGAAAAATGGCTGCCAAAAACTAGTACACAAAATATCATCATGCCCACAGTTTCATGTTCAAAAAGTGGATACACCCCAGATAACCATCAGTTGATGAATAGGTAAGTACAATGCAGTATAGCCATATGATGAACCATCATTTATTATATAAAGGAACAAAGTAAGTGGAAACTAGCAGTAATTTCACTGCTGTCACATGCTCAAAAACAAGTTAACAGGCACAGAATACCAGGTTACATGATTCCATTCACATGAAATGTCCAGAAAATGCAAAGTCATGGAGACAGAAAGTAAATTCCCCAGATGCCTACAGCTGAGGACAGGACTCAGGGTTCCCTGTAACGGAACACGAATTTAGCAAGTGGCGGAGATGTTCTAAAACTGGTTACACCACTTGGTAAATGTACTCAAAATCACTTAATTGTACACTTAAAATAGGCAACTCATATCGTGGTTTCTCCAATAATGACGTTAAAATTTGTGCCCATGTTATACTGATGTCCCGTAACATTTTTGAAAGAAATGTCGGATGGGATCCACACCATAGTGGCTGCTGAAGTGTTTTGTCACTGTATTAAACTAAGCTTAGTCAAATGTAGTCATTTTGTATCTGCAATTATCATTGGTTCAGTGTGCATATCCTCAGGTCCCCAGTTACCAGATGATCGCTCTGCATTTTTGAGTTCCCATCAGAAAAAAATTACTTATTTTTATTTTTATGATTGAGGGCTGACAGTGATGTGACATGGTATATGGTATTAATTTCTTAATCAACAGAATCCTCCTTACAGGAGACGTTGGTACTCCCATTTACACAGAAGTTTGTGGAGACAGAGAAGGGACTCGCTGTCCAGGTTTCACAGTGAGCATGGAGCTAGGACTCAACACAGACAGAGGCTCCAGGCAGCCTCTGACCTGCTGTCACTGGTCACTGATCCCTCTGGAGGGCTGAGTTGTCGCCTCTGGAATCTGAAACGTCATTTGTTCACGGAAGCTCTGAAGGAAGCAAATGTGAACCAAAGACACTCGGCTCCACAGAGCACGCACAAAAATGTCCCCACTGGCTGCACCAGGGGATCACCTGGAAGACCAGAGTGGCGATTCCAGACATTTTCTTCAAAAGGCTTCTGCATGGTTTGACCTATTACAATTATCATCTATTATCTTTGTAATTTAAACTAGGCACGTGCATTTTCCCCTCAAAATAAAGATAAGCAAGCAACAAACTATAGGTACAGTTCACCTTTTCTGAACATGGGTGTTTCCAGGGGTACGCAGTTTAACCTCTTCAGCAGAAATAAGAAAAAAAAGAACCATTTTAAGTATGTAAGTTATCACTCTCAGAGGCCATCAAAGTCAAGAGAATTGGACCAGGAAATAAGGGCTGCATTTTATTGGAAATGGGTAATCATGTCTCTGGCTGAGCCAGAATACCAGTGCTGAGCAATAGTCTCAATAAAGAGCTGTGTTCATGGCTGCAGGAGGGTTTCTTTAAATGTTTGGGCGTGTCTCCTGAAAATCCTTTAAAATCTGAGGTTTTGTATGGATAAGGAATGTCCCAGTTTACAAATACTTTGAAATCCATCTTTTCATCCATCTACCCATCCATTCACTTAGCCACCCATTCATTCTCTATCCACCTTTCCATCAATCCTTGATCATTCACCATTTATCCTCCATCCATCCATCCATCCACCATCCATCCATCATCTGTCCACCCATCTTTCCATCCATTCATCCACTATCCATCCATCATCTGTCCACCCATCTTTCCATCCATCCACCCATCCATCATCAGTCCTAACTTGACTTGACTCCTATTATAGTAGAATCACATTATTAACCATCTTAGAGTGTCTTTGGTGTCACCAGGACCCCAAGATATCTCACCCCCTTTCATTCTGTTATATCCTATACAATGTAGGAACTTAATAAATGTTCGTTGACTGATTAACTGACTTCTAACCTTACTACCGCCTGTTGGTGAAAAACGTACTAAAACTGTCTTGAAAAAATCTCTTAAAACATGCTGAAATCTAGTATCAGCAGAGTTGCCCCAAATCCTCCCATTTAACAATTCCAGATGACTTCTACTGATTTCCCAACAGGAGTATAGCATTTCTATATTCAACTCTGTCTTTTAAAAATGCCATTTCTAGGGCTCATTCCAGACCAATTATTAAACCAGAAGTATCTTTGGGTGAGGACCACGACCCTGGCTGTGTTAAAGTTCCCAGGGGGTTCTCATGTGCATCTACTGTACAGAAGCCCATATCCTATTCACTTCCTCACTCTGAGTAGTGAAAGCAGCAAGACAGGTCCTCCTGTGTCACTAAGATGATGAAAGACATCAGCAAATATTTCTTCAATTCTCCGCTTCACTCTGTTATACCATTTAGAGCGGAAGTAAGCAAACATTTTCTGTTAAAGGCAGAGAGTAAACATCTTAGCGTTTTAGGCCAAGTCACAATGCTCTCAACTCTTCCAGCAGCTGGTATCATTGTTAAATATTTTATATTTAAAAATATGAAACCACTATTAGCTTGTGATCCCTAAAAAACAAGCAGCAACCATATTTGGCCAAGCCCTCCTTTAGAGTCACTGATGCTCTCCTAACTGACAAATCCACAGATATTTCCAAATGGTGGCAATACCTTGTTGGCCTTGCCATTGTTAACACCACTGATTATCCTTTATTTTTAAGCCTTAATTTTGTCTCATTAAAGCTTCTTGGCTATTTAATTTCTGTCCTATTCTTTATGCCATGTTCCTGTGTTTTGTATGTGTGCATGTATATGTGCATATGTGCACGTGTGTGCACGTGTTGCAGGCATGTAAACACGCACGAGCTTGTGAGCTCGGTATTTGTTTCTCATGCACACATCTGTTTGTGTGCATGTGTTAATTGCGTGCATATGTGAACATGTGTCTACATACGTGCAGGTCTGCGTATTGTGTATGCATGCCATGCGAGCATGTATGTCTGTGCTTGCAGGTGCATGTGTGTCTGTGTTAGCAGTGAGTGTGTCCCCAGTTGCTATCAGTCGAGCTGGAGATAAACTTTTCTTTAACAAAATTCTGTCTCACCACTGGAGCCTGGGCACACTGGCCTCAACCACTCAAATGGATGGCTCTCATCCAGCTGTGGGGCTCCCACAAAGGAGGAGGAACAGCTCTGTCTCCTCTGTAGCTGCCCTGTAACCTGAGGCTGCCTGACCCAGGTTTGCTGCTCTGCCTAATTGTAGCCCCAGGCCATGGCCATACAGTGTCATTGGTGAGACATGTGACTGCCCGCTGTGCCTTTTGTGCATCCCAAGGCCCCACGGGTTTCTTTTCTGGTCAAGGTCAGTTGAATGAACAGAACTTACTTCCTAATGTGGAAAAACTGACATAAAATGTGCACAGAGAATATTGTCAGTTGCTCAAAATATTCAAATCCATATTCAAATGCCATCTCTGCTCAAACAGTTAGCAGGGACAGCTGTGCAGGCAAAAGACTCTTCTAGCCAGGAACTGAGCCCAGAAAAGGACTCTTGCCTGATTTGGAAACTGCTAAGCATTCTAATGAATTGACTTGATTTACATTTTAACAATATCACACAAATGTACTACACGGCACTTTTCCAATAACCACTTCCACATCATTCATTTTGACACCTCCGTTGTTAAGAAAAGCAGAACGAACACAGCAGCGCTCAGTGATAGGTGTGTGGGGTGGGTGAGTGGGGAGAGAGAGCAGGACCTCATTTGCTTTTCAAATCAGATAGCCAAGCACACCATTTTGTGAGATGACAGCTCTCACAGCTGAAATGCCTTGACCTACCTTCTCCATCTGCATCAGCTGAGTCCTGAGCGTTTCCTGTCCACCTGCCATCCGAAATAGCTGGACAACAGTCACCACTCAATGTCTGGCCCCTGGTCCATCCCAGGAGCCAAAGTATCAGACCTCTGCCAGCTCCACAGTAGGTCTCGATGAAAGACATTGCTTCTGGAGAGTTGCCATCATCACATGCAGTAACTTCCGTGTGTGTCCTGACCAAGAAATGAAGAGTCAATGCTATTCCCTGGTGACAATACCCAGGGCAGTCGAAATGTGGCTCCCGGGGGGCTGGTGTCTCTGAAGAAGCAGCCCTCTTGACACAGATGGTGTTTGTATTCACCTGTGAAGACAGGGAAACTCTCCTGTTCCCTTTCCTTCCACTATGTGGGTCTAGAGGAAAAGAGTGAGCTTTATGAGTCATATCTCGGGCTCTATCCATTTAGGTGTTCCTAAAATTGAAAATGCCAAGTCGAAAGAGCAAAATTTAATTTTTTCAGAAAATACATAAAATGTCAAAAGCCAAGCGCAATGTCCTTTGCACACCGCCCTCCCCAGACAAAAGTGTCTCCTCCAAGCCCTGAGCAACCTCGTGGATGCTGAGGACTGACTTAGGCTCTTTCTCCAGCTCATCCTTTCCCTTTACTGAGCAGGAAATGCCGTATCTGTGCGGTGACTCCCTGCCCAGTGCTGAGTATCAGAAAGAACCAAGCAAGACTTCCGGGGTCAGCCCTCACGTGGTGTCCGGCCGCTGCACTATCAGGTGGTGCATGTTTGGCTCCTGCTCCGGTGCCTCCAGCAGCGATCATTACTGCCGTGTCAGATGTGATCCAAGACTGAGAGCATCGCCTTTCTTTCCAGTCTTCCTACTAAAAAAGAAAGAAAGAAAGGGAAAAATGCACACTATAAAATGAGACTGCAGCAATGTTCATGAAATGAACATTGGTGTCAGGAGGAAACTGAATCTCTATTTTGCAACTGCCATAACCTAGATGTGTGACTTTTGACAAATTTATTTTTCATCTTGAAAAAAACTCAAAATTGCATTGTCTGTTTATCTCACATATTCATTCTTTCAACAAATATCTACTGAAGGCATAATCCTTGACATTGAGGATTCAGGAGTAAACAAAACAGACAAAATTCCTGTCCTCATGAAGCTAGTATTCTATTAGGGGAGTCTGAAAAATAATAATACTAAAGAGTGAGCTATATAGTATATTAGGGGACAGAGCTATGGAAGGAGGATAAGGAACAGGAAATTAATGTTTAAGAAAATATGTGGAGAGGGGTTAAACCACAAGGATATCTGAAGGGAGAATGCTTCAGGCAAGGAGATTAGCAAACACAAAATCCCCGAGATCAGAATGTGTAGGCAAGATCCAGGAATGACTAAGGAGCTGTTGTAGCAGAAGCAGACCTACCTACTTCTGAAAGTAGGAAATGAGGTAAGAGGGATTTGGGCTTTAAATGTGAGCATTTTGTACAGAAAAGTGACATAATATCACATATTTTAGCATCTTACTTTGGTACTGAGAACAGATTATAATGGACAAAGTTAGAATTGAAGAAACTAATTAGAAGGATATTGCAAAAATCCAGGTAATATTAATGATAATAATGATGAAGGTAGCTGGATTCTGGGTCTATTTTGAAGTTAGAGCAGCCAATTGACTGTGCTGATGGATTGGATGTGGAATTTATTCTCTATTGCTTTGTAACAATTTAACCCAAAATGTAGTGAATTAAAACAAACATTTACTATCTCAAAGTTTTTGTGGGTCTGGAATTTGAGAGCAGTTTAGCTGGGTGTCCTGGCTCTGGATTACTAACTCGCTTGTAATGAGGACATTGTGGGTAGCTATTATCTGAAGACTTGAGTAGAGATGAATAATCTGCCTCTAAAAGGGAAGCTCACAGGACTGTTGGTCAGTGGCCTTAATCACATCCCTTTGATGGGTGTCTTTATATCAAGACCACAAAACTATCCCAGTGCCAGGGATTGTATATTTGTGTGCTCCCACCACACAAAATTTACATGTCAAAGTCCGAACATCCAAAGTAACTGTATTTGAAGGTGTGTCTTCATGGATGTAATTAAGGTGAATGAAGTCATAAAGGTGACACCCAATCCAATAGGTTTAGTGACCTTTTAGGAAGAGATACTGAGAGCTAGTGTGCTCTCTGTCTCTCTGTCTCTGTCTCTGTCTCTCTCTATCTCTTTCTCTCTCTCTATCTCTCTCTCTCTATCTCTCTATCTCTCTCTCATTCTCAATGTCTTTCTTTCTCCCTGCCTTTCTCATTCCATCATGTAAGATACAGCAAGAAGGCAGCCATATGCAAGCCAAGAAAAGACTTGTCATCAGACAAGGACCATGTCAGACTTTGATCCAGGACATCTGGCTTCCAGAACTGTGAGAAAATTTAATTTATACTGTTTAAGTCCCTCAATATATGGTATTTTGTTACAGTAGTTGTAATGGACTAATATACTCAGTCTGTGAAAAGAGAGAACAAACAGAAAGTCACAGTGCTTTCTATGATATGGTCTTCAAGTTGCTCAACCTACTTCCATTTTACTTTGAGTCAAAAACACTAAGTCCAGCCCATGCTTGAAGGGAAGGAAATTAGAGTCCATCACTTGAAGGGGGGATTATCAAGGAATTAATGAGTATATTTTAAAACCATCATATAGGGTACAAAATAAGGAGAGGCCACAGCAATCACATCTGTGCTCTACTGAGCTGAAATATCAGTTAGCATCCATGTAAAAGTGTGAAACAATGGATGAATAGGAATATCAGGAGCTTAGTTTGGGGCACGTTTTCTAAGCACATCCAAAAGGGAATGTCCAGAAGGTAGTTGAATATGTGAATTTGGAGTCACAGGGGTGATGTACGCTAGAAATATAAATTTAGCAGTTGTCAGCATCTAGAGAGCATTTGATGTAATGAACTTAGTGGAGAAGGAAAGTAGAGAGAAAAGAGATACAAGAGAAGAAAACAAGAGCTAAGAAGGGGCGGGAAAGGGAAGGAAGAGATCTAAGGCTTGCCCCTGGATATTCCTCATTAAGGGAAAGAGGTATGGTGAGGAACCAGAAAGTGAGTTGCCAGGGGTAAGAAGAAAACCAGGAGAGGCATCTTAGAGCCAAGTGAAGAAAGTGTTTAAAGGGGTAGAGAGTGAACAACTATCAAATGATGCAGACGATATACAACAGAGACTGAAAATAGCTCCCTGGATTAGTTGCATGGAAGTCATCAGTAACATCACTGAAAACAATTTGTAGGGTATTAGGAGGAAGACCTGACTGTGTTAGACATACGGGGTCACAGAAGGGGAAAACTCAATGAGATGATTTAAAGTCATAGTTTTCTTCCAAATTCTCTCTTCACTCTACTGAGATTTTTTTTTTTTTTTTTTTTAGAGTCATTGGTGATATAATCAGCAAACCAGGACCTTTTTCAGTGTTTTTGTTGTTGTTGTTCTTCCTTTTATTTTTTTGGCAGCCCTTGACACCATTGGGCATCCTTCTTTTAGTAATCTCTAATTTCATGTCTTTAAGCGCTTTTATCCTATTCCCCCTCTAACCATTCACCAGTGTGATGTGTATGTGTGTGTCATGTAGTGTGTTTTGTATACTTGTGTGTGCATTTATGTAGCATGCTTATGTATGTAGTGTATATTTGTTGTGTTGTGTGTGGGTGTGTTTTAATGTTTATGTTGTATAGTGTGTATTTATGTGTATAGTATATGTGTGTCTATGTGGTGTTTAAATGTGTGGTACTGTGCTCATTGAGTCTGTGTGTGGTGTTACATATGTGTTTTGTGCATGTAGTCCCTTTTGCTTGTTGACTGTGCTGTTTAGTGGCCATGCTGTCTGTCAAGCTTGATCTTGTTTACCTTCCTACCCCAATCACTGTGGACTAACAACTCCTCTCTTGAAGATTTGTAATGGAAAGCAAGGAAATGGGACAGTGACTGGAGAGAAAAGAAGTCAAGGCAAAGTTTTTTTTTCAGATGAGATAAATATTGTATGTGTGAGCCTTGATATAGTCTAGAATAAACATAGCAGAAAAACAATGGTGAGAGGACCATGTAATGGTTATGTGAATGCAGTAATTGAAATTAGATTAGCCTCTATTTGTCAAGTAAGTCCCATGTGATAGATCTTACATGAAATATTTTAGATGTATGATCCCATTTTGTCCTACCCGTCATCCTATGAGGTAAGGCATCATTATACTCATGGTACAACACTGATTTGAAGTAGTGATGCTCCCCATCACCAGACAGCAGACCACACAGCAGGACGCAATGGGGAATCTTTCTTTGCTTCTCTTATCCCTCCTTACTGGGTGACTATCAGCATTAGAGCATAGAGTCAGTACCCAATAAGTGTTTGCTAAATGATATTTTCTCAAATGGAATGAAAGTTTATGAAAAAGTGAGTGTAAGTATGGATCTGTTTTTTATTTAGTCCTGGAGGTCCGCTTCAAATTGTATCTTTCTTCTATGAAATAAGAATAATTGAAGAAATTAACATTTAATTCTGTGAATTTAGACTCCTTTAAAGTATGTTCTCATACTCAACAGCCTGTAATTCAATTTTTTGAGAAAAATTTCTAACATTTGTATGGCGTATGATTATTTGTTTGGGGCATCAGGGAATCTCCCCAGTTGAATAATGTGAATGGAATTTTGCACCATCTGATGAGGACCAGTTTTCAAAAAAAGTAAATTCAAAAACTATCCTTAGCACCCAAATTCACTCTAAGAACTGGATTTGCTGCCTATCAATGAAGTATCCTGGTTTCTTCAGTGCCTCGAGGCTGTGGTTAGGAAAGTGAATTACCATTCTGTGTTTCTATGAAAAGAAGTCTGGTGATTTAATCTTCCTACTTTTCTGAATGCTCAATCAGCGGAATTCTGAATCAATGTCCGAAGAACGTTTCATTAGGAAACAAAGACAGGATACATGGCAGCCTGGGAGTAAGCTCAGAAGTCACCACACATTCACTCTCAGTGGACTTGTGCTCCTGGAGAGTGAACGTGGTCCAAAGAGCAGCACATTCTTCCAGAAGCAGCTCCTTGGCCAAGAATGCAAGCCTTCCTGGGTATGTGAAGGGGCTGCGTCAAGTTGCATCTTGGACCCTTTGAGCTGTTATAACAAGGGTGGGTCACAACAGCAGAGAGTGGAAGTCCAAGGTCAGGGCGATGCCATAGAAGTTTCTAGTGAGAGCTACATGCAGAATTCAGATTTCTCATAACTTTCCAGGCTAGAAGAGGCAGGAGAGCTCCCTTTTAGAAGGGCATTGACTTTACTCATGGGCACTCCACCCTCCTGACCTAATCATCTCCTAAAGGGTCCACTCCCTAATGCCATCCCCTTGGGGGCCTGGTTTCAAAATCATAGGAATTTTGAGATATGTAAACAGCCCATAGCAGCATGTTCCCTGTAATCCCTGTAAATTTGCCAAAAAATAATCTTCTCTGTCTCATCGCATTGGATCAGTGCAGTGATATAACTCCTCCGTGAATATAGACAAGAACTTTTTTACATAATGTGGTTGATCCACACCATCCACCCTTAACAATCCTGCCACGCTTAGCAATAATTATCATTCTGTTGATACATCTTCTTCTTAGTCTCAGTCAAAACAAAAATCCTGGATGTCTGAGTCAAATCAGTTGCACTGCTTTTGAGTGATATATGAATGGGGTGGTGGGTGGTGATGACATGTTCCCTTTATTTAAAAAAAAAATTTGTCCAGAATTATTTGTTTCTTTTTAACCATGGTATTGTAAGGTAGTGGCACACTTGACTGCTTTCAATTTTTTTTTACTTAGCTTTGTACGTTCACCTTAAAAAATATTTGAAATCTATGCTAAGCTGTTCAATAAAGTTAATTTTTAATGATGTTCAAGATTTTCCTTCGATTCCCCAGTCGATGTCAGACTTCTCAATGAGGAAGGAAAAATCAATTCAATTATCAAAGCACGGTTAATTGCTTTCAAGATTAGGGTGATTTAAAGAGCAGTGCAGTATTTTATCTGTGCTCAGCAGTTTTGGCTATGGGTATTCTCCTAGGCACACAAGGAGGGGAGAAGTCTACTTCTGTCAGCACTCACATTACTTTTTCCCTACGTTTGCCATTTGTAGGGCTGATGGCAAGTGCTCTCAGTCAAAGAGCCTCAGCTCAGGGGTGTCATTTTCACCTACAGCCGTATCTGTCTCATCTCTCAAAAGACTGGTATCTTTAGGCCTTGGTACTCTAGTATTTGAATATTTAACTAAAATAGTTTCTTAAACAAGTTTAGGATTTAAAAAATGTTATTTTTCTGCTAAAAAGGACCGTCCTCACGGATACAAAGATGGCCAGAATTCTCTTACCAGTGTTGCGTGAGTTTGATCCAACGTTGGAAGCAGGTATCACATTGGAAGAGTGTTCTAGAAGCCATCACTGCGTCTCCTGTTCCTTAGTAGCATACTGTCTAGAGGGAGTATACGCAAGGGCACAAATCCTTTCACCTCCCACCCCCACCACCCCAGGGTCGAATACATTTGGCTCTAAAGAAGGCAACCCAAGGAGCTGAGTAGTGAGGTGGTGGTGGTGGCAGTGAGGGCCCCAAGTCCATGTGCAGGTTCAGGGAGCCAGGTGAGCAAAGATAAAGACAGGAGTCAACTGGGTTGTGCAGGAAGCTCCCTGTTTGGTATTGTTGGGGTCTGGACTACAAACCAGAAGGGCGGAGAAGCCCAAGAAGGTACTTGCCCTGAGCCAACAGGAGACCTGGGCAGGTTAAAACAAGATGTGACATGGAAGATGTATGGAGAACCTATTTTAAATGTGAATGTCTTTTTATTATAAACATCATAGAGACATCACAGAAAATTTGAAAATCACAGAAAAGTACAGAAAAGAAAATGTGCAGTCTTACCACCCAGGGACAACCAACACTAACATCATCGGCCTGTTTTTCCTAACCATCTTTCATGTGTAGACATACACACTTTCTGCATATGTACATGAAAATTAATTATATGCAAAACTGAAACTCTTGACAGATCATATCTGGAGGGAGAGAGCTGGCCTGCCGAAGGATGGATGTCAGCTCAGTCACGCTCCACGTGGAAGTAGGGAAGAAAAATATGCTGGACTTACTGAAATGCAGGAGTGCTGAGCTGTATGTGGGGAGAAAGGGTCAAAGAGGAAAACTCCTATTCTGATGCCTGGTATTTAACCAAAACTGATTAGATCGTTTGCTCCTGGGGGCCAATACACTCACCTGTCTCCTCTAAATATTTTGAGTAAATCATACGTTGCTCATTTTTCATGCTTTTGTATTGGCATATACATTTGGGGGGACACTAGAAAAATTTGGGGGGAAACCATAAAAAAGCTACTTACTAGTAAACATTTGGGAACCATGATTGTGTGGGAGAAGAAATCCATGTTGACTTGTCTCATTTGTGGAAGGAAACACTATGAAGAGGGGAAGGAATGTATCACTTTCTCAAAGTTGGATGGAGTAGACTATTTTTCAAAAACTTCTATTTGAATGAACTTCTAATTAAAAAACCTTTTTGGTTTCCCTTTTCCTACCACTTTATGAACTTTCAATTTCTGTTGATTTGGTCTGGGATTTTTTTTAATTATTACTTTGCTTTTTCAGGAAGGAAACAGGCAGGAATAAAGGTAAAGAAGCTGGCAGGCAGGCAAGAAAAGAGAGGAGAAAGCTTTTATTAACTTATTTAGTTGTTAATTAGGTTGCTTCCCCCCGCCTGCCACAGAACATGGACCCAAGTCCTTGGTCTCTCTGTGGACCATACTACAGTCAGGGACTTAACGCCTGAGCCACCAGGGCATGGCATGATCTGGGATTTACACCTAAATAATTTGAAAGAAACATATTTTTTATTTCAAGATTATTTCTGTAATAAAATTTCATAATTGCTAAAACCTTATACTTACATCTAACTGTGTTCTAATGTTATCATCAGGATTCATGTATATAAGGTAAATACATACACATGCACATATATATGTGCATATATATGTACCTGTGTACATTTAGCTTCCCATCTGGAATTTTTTACTTCAGTTGTATCTCTCTTGACTAGATGGATGGTAGTCAATGTCTTTGAGTAAGCTTTTCTTCAGAAATAAGAAAATAACAATAATAGCTAATATTTGCTTAGCATTTACCAAGCGCCAGGTGTTGTACTTCATCTGCATAAGCTCATTTAATCTATATGATAACCCTAGAGTTGAGTTATTATCGTCTCCTGTATACAGATGAGAAAGCTGTGACAGAAAACTGAAGTAGCTCACCTAAAATCCCACATCAAATGACAGATCTGGGATTTGAACTCAGGCACTATGATGCCAGTATCTATATGCTTAACAATTTAACTGTGCTGTGTCATGCAACTTATGAACTCGTGCACATCTGTGAAGAATTTTACTGTTACCACCACTTTTTAAAATTTTTTTCATTGAATTTTTCAATTAAGAAGTCACTGAGAGGAAGGGGAACCTATATATATGAGTTTATTTTAATGTGTACATTTAAAAAAATTAAATAAAAAAAGAAGTCATTGAATGACAAAACTACTTTCAGAAGAACTATGCAATAAAAACTAGATTATAGTTTGTTGCTGAAGAGCGGAAACTACTAACTGGACTGTGCTGTTGATCAAAGGATATATCGATAAATCTCTCCATCCACCCATTTACCAATCACCTATCCATCTACCCATCCACCCTTCCACCCATCCATCATCTAGCTATCATATTGCTAACTATCTGAATGTGTGTATATGTAAATATGTATGTATGTATGTATGTATGCATGAAAGTAGCTATGTATATGTATATGTATGTGTGAGCATGTGACATACTGATGGCATCTTTCCTACAAATAGATTGACACACAAAAAGTTATAAATATATAAAAAAGGAAAGCCTGACACGTTTATAGGCTGAAAGCATCAAAAGAAAGAGAAATGCAAACAATGGCGGAGCTGAAGCTGAGGGAAATGGGGAAGCAGTGGAGTCAGAGCTGACTTGGGGACGTGGCTTTGAGCAGAAAGGACTCCTCTTCCTCTGAGCCAGGAAAAGAGTGGCTCTGGTGGGTGCAGGTATAGTAGACAGCCGGGAGGACAGAAGCTAAAACAGCTCCACCTGGTGCCACATTTGTCCACTGAGAGTGAGGGGTGTAGGATTGAGGGGAGTCTTGAAGGGCATGGTGACTACTGAGATGTTCAAAGGAGAACAGGCGGCACTCTGACACAGATGAGGAAAGGATGAGCAAGGTGTGCAGATGGCATCAATCAAGACTAGAGAGCAGGTGTTTCAAGGGAAGTTTTTCAGTGAAGGTTTTTGCAGTTCTGTTATTATCCTGGAATTTTAAATATGATTATGGGTGAAGCTTGGAGCTAAGTGTTCTTGAGGCAGAATGACAGCAAACAATTCCAGGAGGCAAGAGTTGTTACCTCAATTGTAAAGATTCAGGCAAAAGAAGCCCTACACAAGCATGTTTCCAACACCCTACCCATCCCGATCACAACATACCTTCTCATGTCACTATTTTATCCAAAATGCTGGGAAACATCAACAGCTAAAAGTCTGATTTTTAAAAAGAAGCCAATGTCATATCTAGAGCTGAGCTTTGCTCACTTGTTTGGGCTCTCTGGAGGGGAGAAGTAGGAGTTTGTCTAGCTAATGTCGTGGTCCCACAGTTCCATGCCACATTTTTATTTCAGCAACAGTCACACTCACTTACAATTGTTGGTTTGCATGTAGTCCTCCCCAGCTTGTGGAAGAGCAATTATATCCACGCGACCTATTGGAATATTGCTAAGCAGTAGGCGATGTATATTTTAAAGGATCAATAAATTAATAAAAGAATGAATAAATAAGTCAACATTAGGCTTTATATGAGCCAAACATGGCTACACATGTAACTGTCAGAATAAATTCATAACTATTCTAACTTAATGGGATATTTTTAAATGCAGCACAGTGCATAAAGGAGCTTCACTTTAATATTTTTTTAAGGAAAACTGCAGGCAGAAATGAAGGCAAGCAAGCAGGTAGGAAGAAAAAGCATTTTATTTTATTTAGTTGTTCATCCTGGTCATTCCCCCATAAACCCAGTCTCAAACATGGGTCCTTGGATTACGAATGTGGACTGTGACCAGTGGCCTCATCACTAAGCCACTAAAGGCATGCCTCAAATTTAACGTTAATGAAGAGGGTCCAAGCAGAGGTTCTGGAGGGCTTGCCATAAAGAATTCATTTTTATCCCAATATTTAAGGTCCTCCAAGATTTGAGTTCAAACTACCTTTCCTATATTTCCCTTAAAATACCCATCACCCCCATGTAGTGACTCTTTACGGGCACTTAATTAAACCACACTTGTCTATAATCTTCTCACCATGTGAATCAACTTTCCTGCCATTCGCAACTTAGAATCTTCCAAAGTGCCAAGTTCAGCCCCACCTTCTCAAAGACTAAAAGAAGTCTCTCCTTTTTCCACAATCACCTAACCTTTCATCTTTTTCACCTATTGCACTTAGAAATCTCACTGTGATATGGACAAAGTATGGATCTGTATTTGAAGTTTTATTCAATCATAGACTCATTTCGTGACCTTAGAAAACTTGCTCAGTCGTTCTGTCTCATAATAAGTCATTGCGAATGGAAAATAGTACTACCCACCTCTCACTGTAGCTGTAAACATTACAATGTTGAATATTGGTAGAATTGCTTCCTTTTTCCTCTTGTAATTGATTGTGTTTGAGTAAGCTTCCAGTCTGCTAGACTCAAGTTCTTTAAAAACAACTGTATTCTTTGTTAACTCATTTTACAATAATCCAAGTACTCAGATTCAATGAAATGAAAATGGGTATGTAATCTGTCTGTACCCTTTTTGATGTAAATAGATCTTGTCAAGGTAATTAGAAACAAGCTTTCTTCCTAGTTATGTTTGCTATTTCTCTTATAATCTTCATCCCAGTTAATTTTGTATCAAAGACTCTCTAAAAAGGAAAAACTAGACTGTTCCATTAGTCATAAACTCTGGATTAGTAGGGATTCTATTTATGAGATTATAGTGTATATCCTTCAGAGCCAACACAATTAATAAGTAGGTTCCTGGGTTGTAAGCAATGGAAATTAACACTAGCCTAGTTGTAGAAAACAAATGTATATATTAGAATAGTTCCTTAAAGTTTTCAGAATTACAGAAAGAAATGAGAAATCAGGACAGGACTCTCAGTGACCAGAAAACATGGGCCATCTCTCAAAGGACCGCCTTTGGAGGACCATGCACAGGCTTCATCCAGGAACAAATGGCTTTGGTCAAGAGAAAGAGAATCTGTTTGGCTTTGATTGTATCTTGCACCCAGAGGAGCACAGGCTCACAATTTGACAGTGTTTGCCAGATACCAGAAAAGGCAATGGGAAAGTAAAAGAATTCCATGTCCCTATAAAATTTAAATAGGAAACAACTTTCCAACATATGATGCTCTGTTTTGTGAGTTTTTCTGGACTCCAGTTATGTCTTTTTAAATTATCATCTCCCAATTTTTGAGACTAAAACTATGGAGAATTGTAGACTACAAATATGGACTTTGTTTTGACTAATGAATAATTTTGTTAAATGTTATTTAACTAAGAAAAAGATACCCTAAAGCTCAGTTTATTAAGCAGAGATGGTCATGCACAGTTAACCTTAAAAATGCACAATTTTCATCTGCATTGACAATTAGACTTTTATTGACTATTTTCTATAGCGCAAAGATCATGTGACAAAGTCTATTCAGTGATAAGCAAATATTATTAGGGAGTACTTCATTTAAGTCTCATTCATTCATTTATTCACTTCTTCATTTAGCAAATGCCTCTTGTGAGCACTGGGCTGGAGCTAAGGCTTGAAAGGGGAGCAAATCAAAGATCTGTGCTCAGAGTTTACAGACCAACAAGGAAGAGAAAAATACTCATTATCACACAGCTAAATGTATCACCAAAGATAAGGATAAGTTTTATGAAGCAAAAGGAAAGGTCCTTTGAGATATATGAGTGGGAAAAGTCTACTTTTCTCTTGAATAATCAAAGAAGACTTTTCTAAGTAAGTGAGAGTTGAAGATAGTGATGGTAGAGATGAAGCTATGGACTTGGGATGTATTTTAGGAATAGAGTCTACAAGATAACAAACAACTGAATGAGAAAAGGTTTCTGGCATAAGCAACTGGATAAGTGGTGGTGTGATCATTTGGAAGTAAATCCTGAACAGGCTGACCATATTTCCCTGAGACAAAAACAGGACACTGGGATGGCTTAAACAGGAGAGGGCTATTCGCTGATGACAAAGGAAAGAGGGCAGGAGACAGAGTGTGCTGAGCAGGAACAGAGCAGCCAGGCCAGCAACAAGTAGGTACTATGTGATGCTGACTGCATAATAATGACACGTGGTCCAATGGGACTTCATACAAATGGCCAGGGCCAGTGCAGGAAATGGTGGCACCTTAGATGAAAACCTAATTTGGCACCCCTATATAATCCCACTCTAAATGCTTTGCTGGAAACACATGCTGCTTAAGCCGTCCCAGTGCCAGAAATGCCCAATAACCCCCACAGTGCCAGAGATAACCCATGGTGTCAGAGAACCCCACAGTACTTACCTGCAGCTCAACCAGCTGGGGTGTTCTACTCCATTTGAAGAAATAGGCATACATGATGTGGGAGAATCCTCTTTTAGCAGGACTCCTTTTTCCTCACAGGGGCTGGGACCAGCAGCAGTGATTGCAGTCAGTGCCAGCAGAGACCATCTTTAACACAGTGCAAAAGGGGCAGCTGCTTTGGGCCCCCTCAACAGACTTGGCCCAGGGCAACTCTCAACTGCCCCTTTTGCCCCATGTTGACGATGACCCTGGTTTATTAAAAATGGTACAGAGTTGACGTTTATATCAAAATGATGGGACAGTCAGGAAACATGAAAAAAATGGTATTCATCCATTTAAAACAGCCTAATCCTGAAGGGACTGCCAGGATTTAAAATTGTTAAATTTAAGATTCTATCTGATATTCAAATTGAGATATTATGCTAACAATGAGGTATGCAGATATGAGCATAAAAGAGTCTGGAATGAAGATATAAATTTAGATATTGTCATTTTAAAACATTAATTGAAACTACAAATAAGGGTAAGTTGAGAAAGGAAATGTGTTATGTGATGAAGTGGGAAACTCCAGCTGTAGGACTGAGAAGAGGAGAGGCACCTTGAAGATTTGAGAAAGAGGGCTGGTGGTCGGGACAGACGTGGGCATAAAGAATTTCACTGACACATTTCTACGTGCAGGACTTCAGGCCTAAGTCATTTCCCAGACTTGATCACATGATGTCCCTGATGTTCAGAAGAGACAGAAATAAAACTGTCATTTCATAAGACATTTACTTTTACCTCACTCTTCAAAGTATTTTCTTCTTTTGTTACCAGTCTATGTTCTTCGCTCTCCCTAAGTCTTTAGAGAATATTTTTGAGTGTGTAAGTGATGTCATTAAGGTGAGTCATTAAAATATTATCTAACAGTGGAACTTGGGAAGGATTGAAGGAAGGATCAGTAGGAGAAGGGAGCTCAATTAGGAGATTATTATAAGAGATCCAACCTGATGAAAGACAAAATAGAACTAAACAAAGATGGGATTTTTTAAAAAAAGACATATTTGAGAATAATTGTGGAACTGGAATGTGAAACTGTGACTGATTAGGTGTGAGAGCAAGAAAGAACAGTGAGAAGGGTGAACAAGAAGATGCAGTTTCAGCACTAACAGTCCCACTCCTGGGAATCTTTCTTTCTAGACAAATTGGGATGGTTAGTTATCCTTAGGAGAAGATGGCAGTGGTAGAATTTCAATACTAGGTAGCTCTAAGAATAATGCTGTCTTTAACAAAAGTAGGATACACCTGAGGAAGGAGGGCTAGAGGAGATAGAGAACTAGTTAAGGCTTTAACTGTGTTGCATTTGAGGTTCCTGGGAGGTAACTGGCCATTGAACCAAGTTCACAACAGCCTAGAACAGAGTTAGAGTTACAGGTAGTTACAGTCACCCGAAGGGTAGCTGAGGTTCTGATATTAGGTAAATTTGCCAAGGATGAGAGTCCTAATTGGTTACTTGCTAACGGTGAAATAAAAGTTACTGAAGTAACATGAAAAACAATGGCACACTGAATGGCACCATTTAGGAGAGGAGGAGAGGAATAGAAACCTGAGAGGGACATGAAGATGGAGAGAACCATGGAGAAGAGGGAAAAACCAAGGGAAATAAGGAAAGAAGATTAGAAAATGAAATATAAAAAAATGGATTACAAATAAGAAAAGTCTTTGGATTTAGTGACTAAGATGTTCTTGATGATCCTGGCAGAAAAATATTTTGTGATAGCAAGGGCTGAAACTATATATCAAGGGATTCCAGAGTGAATGACAGGACAACATGGATTCAAACATCAACTCTCATGGAGCAAAGTTATGAAGACAAGGAGGAGGATGTGTTTCTGATTTGTTGTTTTAACATTCATTAACATCTAACACTAATGGAAATGGTATATGCCATCTTCGTGAGAAAAAAAGTACAATATAAAGTTATGAAATACATCCCAGTAATTAGTCATTAGCCCCACCCCAAACCCACCCTTCTTTACATCTGTCAAGCAGTCAACTCATTCCAATGCTCTCCGAGATTCCCTCCAGCTTCTGTGAACCCCTTATCTAGAATTTCAGACTATAAATCATATAACCATTCTTCTGTATGGAAAAGTGTGGTTTGGGAACTCTAGATGATTTCCCCCCAATTATTTAAAGCAGCATTGTCCAACGGAACTTACTGCAAAGATGACCTCTCTCTGCGCTGTCCAAAGTCATATCACTGACCACACGTGGATATTGAGCTCTTGCAATGTGTCTAGAGTGACTGATGATCTGAATTTCAAATTTGATTTCATTTTAATTAAGTTAAATTTAAATGGTCACATATGACTAGAGGCTATTGTGTTGGACGGTGCCATTCTAAAGGCTTATAATGAAATTCTCAAAAAGTTTTAAAATAATCATATACCATGTGCTATATTTTGTTGGTGGTATGGTCTGAAATACACAAGCCCTTAGGGGCATTTGTGGCCAAAACAATTCACCAAATGAATGCAGAATGAAAGAAAGCTGTACTGGCTGCTGTTTTTTATGATAACTATCCTAGAGGAGAAAAATGTTCCAGAAAGGTTAGTTCCATTTTCCACTCTTACCACAAGTAGCTCTAATGTCACTGGCTGGGTGGGAGAGGTACTTAGAAGGATGTTGAAAAAAAGATCCTTTGATCCAACAGAGAGCGTAGCCCTGTTGTAGCCTAATCAGTTCTAATTGGTTACCTGCTTACTGTTAAATAAAAGCTGCTGAAGTCTAGACAAAGCAAAGCCTATTATTTAAATAGTAATGATTAAAAATGAAATTTTATGCTTCCAGAAGTTTCTCCTTGGTCACTTTGATTGATTCCAACTTAATAAAATGTGTGTGTTAAATTTCAGAATAATCAGCCTTCTGTTGTTTAGTTATCAAGGTATTAACTAGTTAAGGGTTGGGAGGGCTTTGTTTCTTTTTGTTCTCTTTTGAGGGAGATTCTATTCTGGTCCCACTGTGGATAAAGACAAAAGCAAAGCAAGTTTAGAAAATAGAAAGATACTGATACTATGGCCAGGTATTATGAAGCCAGACATGTTTGGTTGACTCCCTTTCAAGTATGTTTTTTAGAAGGAGCTGAGTTTACCAATGAGTTAGAACCATCCAGTTTGAAAGAAACATTGGTTTAAAAGGGATCTAAAGAGTCATTCACAGGCCAGACTCCAGAGCACAGGTGTTGATGGCAGAAAATTCTCTGTTGACCCCAAAGATCATGGCCAACAGAATCTAATAAAATATGGCAGGTGCCCTATATTGCTGCATTCCAAATCTATAACCAGCTGGAACCCCAAAACCTGAAAAAGCTTACCCTGACGCCAGGTCAATGAGACATATTTAAGAAGCTCTACCTCCTGTCTCCATGTCAGTTAACATGCAATGAAACCCTTTTTCCTCAAAACCTGGTGCCATATTATTGGCTTTATGTGTGTTGGGCACAGTAACAACACCAAAGGGAAAAATCATTGCAACCATGGTTTCCTAACTTCTGAACAAAAATGTAGACCAGCATCCCCTCGTCCGTTGTTACATTTTTCTTCTGAAGGTGAGGAGACTTCCCCAGGTGGCCAGTGTTCGGAGGATGGGAAGGAATGTGAGCCACGGCTTCTGATTGTTCAGGTGGGTGGAGAACATTTCTGTGTAACACCCCTGCCAACCCTCTCAGCACCATTTGTCAGAAGCAACCAACTTCAGACTCATGTAGTCTGTCTGATGGAAAATTAGAAAGAACCGTGGACATGACAGAACAGACACTGGGCCACCAGACCTGTAGTCCTGACCACTAACTTGTTACGCAGGAAAGCCCACCTGCCTGAGCTTTGTGGGTCTCTTTTGCAGGCTCCTGTATAAAATGAGCACATTCTTGACTGTGCTTCCCATCCTGCATTGTCGTGAAGCTCAAATAAATGGTGATTGTAACAGCCTATGAAAAATCACAGTGCACTGTAAACTATAGGCATGATTTTAAATTAATAGCAATAATTACGGCATTTATCACAGGGGGTCCCAAGATGCACAACTCCACATTTGTATTGAAGCAGGAAGCTTCTCACATATATTACAGGGATGGTTTTCTGAAGAAGCATGTGTTCATGGAGGACAGGGCCACCCCAAATAGTGGAGTGTCCTCAATATGCTAAGTATAGAATTATCCTATGATCCAGCATTACAGCTCCCAAAGAACTGAACAGTGTTCAAACAAAATCCTGTAAAAGGATATTCATGGCTTTATTATTCAGAATAGTCAAGGGCGATGATTTGACCACAAAAAAGGAATATGGATTAACACACACTGCAACATGGATGAACCTTGAAAACATGATGCTAACAGCAAGAAGTCAAACCCCAAAGCCATGTAGTACATGATTCTATGTATGTGAAATGGTCAGATCAGGCAAGCTCCCACAGAAAGCAGACTGGGGGTTGCCCAAGGCTGGGTCAAGGAACAGGGGAAGTAAGTGGCCGCTAAAGTCTATGGGGGGGTCTCTTTTTGGGGTGATGAAAACATTTTGCAATTAGATAGTAGTGATGTTTGTATGATACTGTGAATGTGGTAACTATCCCCACATCTTACTCTTTAAAATGATTATACTGGTAATTTTATGTTATATGTATCATGTGACAACATACATTTTTGCTATAAAGATTACACTGGTTTGAAAATGGACTAAACTTCAAAAAATAAGGTTCTGCTGTGTTCACTGCCATTTCACAGAACACCGATCTGACAATCCAGTAATTTCCTCTAAGCATCCTCTTCAGTCCTCACTCGTGTATGAGGAGAGGCCCATGAAAGAACTGGACCAGTGGTTCTCAGCCCTGGTGTCGGGATCCACTAGTGGCTTTCAAAAAAAATTGAAAAATGTTCAAGAAAAAAACTTGTGAAGAATATTGCTGGCATCAGTCTTCACAATAGCCAAGGGAAGAAGGACAAGTAGTAACTTGGAATTGAGTAGAATCTACAGTTCAGCTTTCCCATGACAAAGCCCCAAACTCCAAACCTAGCAACCAAGGATGGAGCAGCCCTCATGAGAAAGGGTTTGGAAGTCCTGCTCTAGATGATTCAATGTGAAATAGCGACAGTCTCTAAGCACGTTGGATGGTTCCAGGAACAATGGCAGGAGTTTTCCTCTTAGAGCAGAGAATACCATGATACCATCACCAAGAAAATTAAACAAGTGTGAGTAATAGACCAATAATTTCTTCCAGCAGGTTCGAGAGAGTTGAGACTAACTCTTCCATCCATTTGGAAGTTCTATAATTAGCAGGCATATATATCAAAGGAATGATTCAACATGTTTTCATTATCACTGCAATACTTCTAGAGCAAAATTCTGGTTTCCCAATGTGTGGATTATCTCTGTAAACTGCAGCTTGCACTAAAACCATGAACAAAGATAACATAAATATTTTGAAATGTCCTTCACTATTTGAAGAGCCTATAGGCTATTCCAAGAACTGAGACATTTCCATCCTTACGCAGAGCTAAATTTGTGCAATTTTCAAGTAGATGTCAAAATTCAGAAATACATGTTATTCCCTATTCTGACTTTAGGTCTTTAAGACTCATCTAGTTCCCGAAACTTGTGTAGGTTCTTTGAGAAAATCATTACACATCCTGGACTCTATGTGGGCTTTTAGTCAAAGTGGAAATCCTCAAAGGGTCTGAGAGAGAGAGAAAATCTGTTGTGTAATTCTCTTAAAATCAAAATGCAACATTTCTAGTGGAATTATATAGCATACATAATATGCATTTAAAGCACAGACTTGGGCGGAAGATGCTTTATATGAACTTTTCCCTTTTTTTAAATCTCGATTTCTCTGTTAATACAAAATTTGGTGAGAACCTCTGTCAGTCCTACAGCATGAAACCTTAATCAGGGAAGGGAGACACCTACTGGTGGATAAATTTTTTTTAATGTCAAAGGCTATAAAGTATCTAAAATTATAACATGTAATATTAGTATGTAATAATAGTATGTTTATCTGTGTATACATATACATATACCCTAAACACATAAAACAGGCACTCAGCTGAAGGCATTTTATAGATGTAAAAAAGGATATAGTTAAAAACATTGAGACCATGACATAAAGCAGAAAGATTAAAAAAAAAAATTGTCCAGTACAGTTGGTTAATACAGCACAGGGAAACATGACTCAGAAATCTTTGCTAATGAGAATAAGGTGATTAAACAGTCCATATATCCCTAAAATTTCAATATTACCTCAGTTTAGTAAATTTTGAAAATGCTTAATGTGATTTATTTTCCTCTGACAGAGTAAAACACCAGATTACCATCACTTTTGTTTACTTCTGACTTTGAAGGATCATTTATAAATCTCATTATGGTCTCAGTCTACTTAAAGATTATCCTGATTATTTTTAATTCAGAACAATACCGTTCACTGATGTCATATTTACAGTGCCAACCAATGTCAGGGTGCCTGCCCAGATCGGTGTCCTGCTCTCCTGGAGAGCAGTGAGGCTTCTGACATACCAAGCCATAACCTTCTCGAGATTCCTCTCTTTTCTAAAATAGGAGGAACAAAAAAAAAGAAAAAGAAAAAAAAAAGAATCCTTTCCCCAATCAGCAGTAATCTCTCCAAAGGTCTTTTAATTTCAAAAGTCATAAGTGTTAATTAGCTATTATTAAGTGCCCTCTGTATAAATTAACATGATTGATGAAAAAATTAAGGCTAATGAACATGTGGCAATGCATGTATTTTTAAGTGACTATATTAAAAGATGGTGGTCCCTCTGGATGGAAACTAAGGCCCTCTATTCTGACTTTATTATTACCTCTTGCTAGGTTTCCTCCCACTTTTTTTTTTTCAGCATGAAGAAAAATTGCTGAATCTTTAATTCAGTGGTTTTGCAATTTTAGTTTTTAAATGTGGGATGCTAGGTTACACACCTTTTTAAAATATTTCTCATGAGATAAAAATGTGCCCAATTTTTAATCCTCTAAATGAAAGTAATCTGTCCTCTCTACTTAAAAAAAAATCAGTTCAACCCATCTCTCGGGAATGGGTTGGTCCTTCCAGGGCTGCAGGGCACCACCTCCCTCCTTCATTTCCTTACCTCATTCTTTGGAGTATTTGGAACATAGTTCAAAATTAACAAAAGTTTTCCACAAAAATTATAAAGGAACCTGCAAACCCATACCTTCCATTGAAAGTTAAATAATGTAAGTTCCACACTGAAGTTTTTTTCTTTTTTTTTTCTTACTAGCATATGTAGGATTGTCCCAATGAGAATAGTTTCATACTAAAAGGTTTGGAGCATCTGAAGACCACACTGTGACCTAATTCAAACTAGCTATTGGCAAGAATTATCAAAACTAAAAGGTACTCAAAAGTTATGAAATAAAATTACCCCCAAAGGCAGACATAAATAATGGGTCACCTAAATGATGAACAGAGACTTGTTCATACCAGGCATGAAATCGATTTTCATTTTCTTCTATGGGTCATTGAAAAGGAAGACATGGCATGTACTCACGATTTTCTTCAAAAATATCATGTCTGGCAGATGAATGAAAATTTTAAAACAAAGAGGTTTACCACAGAAGTCAGAGTGAGAGCTAGGTATGATAGTATGATAAAAGAGCAAAGGAGAGACTTCTGTAGTGCTTGTAATGCCTACTTCTTGCCATTGTCATCCAGTTATCACCAACCCTTCAACAGAATGCTCAGATATGTACAGTAATGAATTTATCTTCAATATCTTGCCAGTTTTCACGTATAAAGCCATAACTTTATATATATATATATATATATATTTATTTTGTGATTACAAAGATACTCTTGTCAAGGTAAAGAAGCAGAACGCATTTAAGAGTATGCTAGCTTGGTTCCCCAACTTTTAAATATCCATGCATCACAGTAGACTTGCCCCCGGCTCTGCAAATGTTACCTGCAAGCTGGCCAGGCTCTGACCAAGTTTGAAAGTGAGAGACAGTGAGACTATCCGCTGCAGATGTCACTGGTGGATACAACAGAGTGGCCAGAAAGAGGACACACGGAACATCCCTCGCAGATGCCAGCCAGCATGCACCAGGGACAAACAGGGGGCCAGACAAGCCTTTTCCTCCAAAGCCAACTGGTCGTGGTGATGAGGGACAGATAACGAAGAAAAGACACAAACAAAAGGAAAGGCAAGCACAGGAGGGAGGTCGGGAAGACAGAGCATGCTAGTCACCCCTAACTGTAAGAATGCAAAGAAAAGTGTAACAGCTAAGTAGAGAGAAGAGAAGATAAACAACTGTTATAGGATACATGCCAACCCTCGGTCAAGCAGAAAGTTAAGGAAAAAATGATTATGAGAGATACACCTGGAAGATCCCACCCCTTAGGGTATATAAGACCCTACCCCAGCCTACAACAGCAGCAGTTTTACTGCCCACAGCGACTCCCTCTTGAGTCTCTGTACCTTGCCTTTCAATAAACTTCCGTGTCGCCTCTGCTGAATTCTTTCTAGTAATGCGCTCAAGGACACAATCGTCCCACTTACCACACTGGGCACCTTCCTCCAAGCCTCATGCCCTATGTGCTCTCTTGGAAAAAAGCCTAGTAGAATCTAAAAGCCTGAAAATTGACCTAAAGATCCTGACTTTAAAACCTTTAAAAAAATTTGTTAAGGGTGTTGGAATGAGATATTGGGCTAAATTGAATTGTACCTAATGTATTTCCTGCCACCACTTTCATTACCGAGAACTGGTGGGCCAATGCTTAAGAAACAAAGGAGTTAAAACTCCTGTGTACATCCACATGGTAGTGAGAATAAATAAGTCCAAAATGTGTAGATAAAAGGAGACGGCATGCAACAGGGGTCAACCAACAGATCTGGCACTAAAGCAGGCCCAGAATCGCCGACACTATCTCCAGCTTCCTATCCTTGGACATTGCTGGGACAGCTTCCCTTTCAAGCACCAGAGCCCTGTGCCCTTGATCAGATCTGTGCTGATCAAGGCCACAGACACTTGACAAAGCATTACCCAAAGTAGCTAATTTATTGAGTTTTCATTTTGTGTTTTCTAACATTGTTTTCCTCTCCCCAGTGACCAGGATGAATGGAGAAACAGGTGACCCTTTCCTAAATGTTGCTCAGTAGGCAAGCGCTGCCCACCCCTCCATTTATTCCCTGTGTGGGAGAGCCCCGTTAATGAATTTGTCACCTGAGCAGGATAGACTGGACATTGATTAATTGGACTAAAGAAATAAATCCAATGAGATTTCTTGCATTTTATGGTTTGTGACTAAAATAGGCTGCACTATGATCAATGCAATCACAGTCTCTTAAGGACTAGAAATCTTTTAAATACAACAGCAGAAAGAGAGGCACCATTGGGTAGAGAAGAGGACAAAACACTCCCTGAATCAGAGCATATAAGTGGTCCCATTCTCTCTCAACTTAAAAAACTAAAATAAAATCTGTATTGCAAAGCCAATACCTTTGCAATGCAAACAGAACTTTAAGCGTAACTGGCTCCTTGGAAAGAATTTATAAGCAAATGTGTTGACATGGATATTGCTCCCATCTTTGTATTTTCTTTCTTCCCTTTGCAGCCTGGAAATGCTTAGAAATCTAGTTGGAGTAATAAACAAACAAACAACTATATGTAGTCATGTTCAATTTTGGTACTAAAAATTTAAACCCTGAAATTTAAGCACAAAAGAAATCAAAGTGAATAAAAACAGACCGTGCTGTCAGGCTGATGAATAAACAGCTTAGTGCATAATGAGCTGGGGATGGCATGAAGCAAATCCCCAACCTCGGCTAGAGTGTATTCTTTCCACTATAAAGTGGGCCCTTAAAACAACAACATATGTGATCATTAAAATGGCTGCTTCTTATGAAAATGGCATCCAAATGAGGTTCAGCATTTGCTTTTTCAAAAACTTAAAACAACAACACTAAGGGATGGCGCAGTGTAGGAAAACCTTGCCACTTTGATGTAGTAATAATGTTAATCTTGTCTTCTTCCGGGCTATTTTTATTTCTGAAAGAAATGTTTTAACAAACTAAAACTATCTCGATGAGCTAGATTTGGGGACAAAAATTTGAGGGAACAAAGAAATCTGGCGATTAGATTGCACTAATGGTACATATTAAAATCCTGGAGTGTGGAGAATCATGAGAGATTCTCATTAAGCCTTTGTAAATTACAATTTCTCTGGAAGGGGCAAACAATTGATGTTATTTTATAAAGGGCTTTAAAAAAAAAAGTTGTGAGTAATAAATAAAAAACAGGAGTTCATCTGGAAAATGGAACAATGGAAGAAGGGCCAAAATAGGAAAATGCTGTCAAGAAAATCAATTAAAGCTGACTTAGAGATGTCAGTGGCAAAAAGGAAGACCGGTCTATTACAAAGGGAATAACTATGTGGGAAGAGAAAAAGGAGGAGGAAAACATGTCCCATTAATGTCTGCAGCAAGCTATGTTTGTATAACGGAAATAGTATCTTTATCTTGCCTTTCTTCATTTGTGTGGTTTTTCCTAAAAGACTGAGATTAAGAAATAGAACCTAACATGACACGAACATGATTTGCCTCTCTTTTTCAAGCAATAGAAATGTAAGCTGATCCCATCAATATAACTAAAATGAGAAATTTTTTAAATGAATGACTGTCACCTCTCTTCAATAGATGGCATCTCTTGAAGACTTGGACCAGAATATATAAATAATATATAATATAATAATATAATAATATACATTGGGCATCACTGCTGAACCTCCTCTCAGTCCATGGTAAGCTTGCTTACAAGCTCACCTCCTCCATGGCCCCAAACTGTGAATATGGCCGCATACAATAGAGACCATGTGTCCAGATCTCAGGAATGTAAGGCATTTATGTGGCCAGACTCTTCACTCTCCTACTACTGCTTGTATCATGACATGTCAACATGACCACTTCATCCAGGCTTTGAATAGCTTAGCATGCAAACTCTGTCCACATTTTAACTATCAACAGTCAGTTGCACCTCAAGGTGAAAGAACTTATCAAATGTTTACTAAGATACGGTTTTTAAGAGTGAGGAGACAACCTGAGGATAATGGACAGCCAGCAAAGGGGACCAGAGAGAAGACATTGAAAATGGCCAAAAGGGCAATAACAAAGCCTATTTCAATTTTGTGGGAAGTATAACAGTTCTCTGACCCCCAATATCTAGTTCCTGAGATTCTAGAAACCATTTGCCAGAAATGGAAGGTGGTCAAAAGCTCTGCCCTCTGGATTAGGGTCTAAGGAGATGTTAAGGCCTCTCCCAGGAAGGAGTTTTGCAGGAAAGTCACTAATGGGACTAATCCTAGTTGAAGGTGGAGGAGGAGACACAGCAGGCGTGTTGGGCAAGACTGGGAAATGAAAAGATAAGAGTCCCGGCTCAAAGAGCTTACTTAGCACCCTGTAAAGAGAAGGAGTAAATAAATGAGCTTCAGAAAGTAGAAGAAGAAGGTAAAAGAAATAGGTCATGATGTTTCTTGTGGAGCTGTGATAGTAGTCATGTCCCACAGACAACTGAATAGCCAAGCCTTTCCTTGTGAAGAGTCCTCTCTTTGGAAAGAGAATGCACAATTACCCAGAGATTCCCAGATGCTGTAGATGCTAAAAGGTGCAATTTCCTATGAAACCAGGAACAATGCTAATGAAGAAGAGAAAAGTACATGTAACAAGGAAGGGGGGCGTACGAGATGTTTTAGAGACAGAGTGCTTCACGACGAGCTCAAGTTAGAAAAAAATTCATAGACAGTCCAGAGGCAAAAACACAAATAACCTTAAATATGTGAAAATAAGTTCAATTTCGCTCATAAAATACACATAAAACAATGTCACTATGAATTATCTGAGTGGCAAAAGACAAAACGTGTGCTGTCATGTATTATATGGACTAGGACACAGGTGTATTTGGTATATTCTTTACAATTATGGCAGATATAAGTTGTTTTATTTATGGGAGGATTTTCAAAAATGATGTGTTTTATTTCACTTTTTATTTTTAGATCATTGTAGATTCCCATCCAGCTGTAAGAGACGATATAGTGAGATCCTGTGTGCCCTTTACTTGATTTCCTTCAAAAGCAACATCTTGCAAAACTATAGCACGATGTTACAAAGGATAATAACATCTCCACAGCCCTGTCCATCACCGTGAGGATACCTCATGTTGCCTTTCTAAATCCATACCAACTTCCCTCCATGCCCACTCTCTCCTGAAATCCTACCATTGCTACTTTGTTCCCCTTCTCTGTAATTTTCCATTTCAAGAATGTCCTACAGATGGACTCACACACTTCTGGGTTCTCTATTCTGTTCTGTTGACCTAGTCTGTCTCTCTGTCATTACCACACAACCCTTGCTACTATACCTGTTGACAAATTTAGAACCTGGGTGGTCTGATGTCTCCCACTTTGCTCTGATTTTTTTTTAATGGTAGAGAATTATAATCTTCTGAGTCATTTTACTACATGAGGGAAAAAGACACCCAAAAAATCACCTATCTTACAATGAAAGTTACTTATCCATGGGTTTCATGTAGCCTGGAAATCCTACTGCCCTATCCCATTATGCATTGTTGATGGCAAACAAATTTAAATACAGCACTTGCTCTAGCTTAGTTGGAGATAATAATCACAAAACAGTCATTTGACCAGCAAAGGGCCCATTAGCTTTAATGGCCAGAGGAATCTCAAAACAGAGTAAGACTTTTGTTTTAAAAACACAATTGCCTTGAGCGAAAAGTCTCAGGAATCAAATTACTTAGAAGCCAAACTTTTGGGGTTGGGGGGGAGTCATGCAAATGGTGAAACAGGAATCAAATTACTTAGAAGCCAAACTTTTGGGGGGGCTGGGGGAGTCATGCAAATGGCGAAAGCAAAATATGACAAGGTTTGACTCTTACATAATACAGTAAATCAAAATGTAAATAACGGGTCACATAACCCTGAAGAAATTCTGTGTTTAATAACTGCAAAACAGTAGCTTCTCTATGCACGTCGATGAGTCAACCTACTTCTCTAGTAGATGTCATTCTGCAGCCTTTATGATACCTGTGATGGGGAATCCCAAGAAAACCATTTTTTACTGCAAAGAACTATCCCCAACAAACGGTGGCCAAGAAACATTCATGATTTGGTCTTCCTACCTGGTTACAAAATTTCTGTTTTGGAGGAGTAATCTCGGCATGGTACTTAATGGTGACCCCAGAGGGGTTTCACCTCCCTTACATAAAAAGAAAGTCCTAATATTATCATGTTTCGTGTTCCTCAAAAATGGGAGCTGATGCTTAAAAAAAAAAAAAAAAAAACGGAATGGAAGAGGAAATTAAGAAAGTTCTGCTCAATGCTAAACTTGTTAGCTACTAAAATGAAGATCATAGTCATTCAAGAATGTGTTAACAAGGTTTTAGAACCTGACAAAGTACTTAAGTATCCTGCTATCACTAAAAAAGTTTAAGGAGGATGAGTTCTCACCAGGGCGTGGGCACTCAGTGATAATCAGGCAACTTCAAGGAAACATTAGGCCCTATTGTGTGGAGAGTTTTGAAGATAAATACTGGGTACAGTGACCAGCTTAAAAGCAAACTTAGTTTTTTTCATCCCATGAATTCGTTGAACAAATCTCTGCAAAACCCTGGGGAAAATATTTTGATGCAAAAGTACAATTCTTGGATTTTAAGGAAACCAAATTGTTGGAATGAATAATGGAGGAATAATTTGTAAGCTGCAAGAGTACCCTATACCAGTTCTCTGTTTCTGTCAAAGATGATATGCTGAACTTTAGAAGAAATATTCTACTATCGCTTTCAACTTCTTACATGTGCGAGCAAGATTTTTATTGTTTCATAAATATCAAAAACAAGGGCAGAAATCATCTCGTTTCAGTAGAAAATTAAATCCATGCGTGTTTATCCAAACAACATAGAATTAAGTACTTCCACAGCAAAACAAAAACACAGACTTCACATTAAAGAGGTAAATTTTAGTCTATTTCTTGTTTCAAAAATATCTGCATGTATATATAAACTTCTAAAAGATATCTGCTCTTGAAAATCATAATGTTGTAATGTCTACATGTGAGCTTGACTGTTTTAAATTATTTTTTAAAGTCTAATGCGTAATTATGTCTTCAACCTTATCTTCATTCATAATTCTTTGGCTTATGATTTTAGAAGATTTACGATTCAACATTCTCAATGAATTTTCATGTTGTAAATAACATAAAATCCCCTTATACCCTTTATTTGACTTAAATCTACCAAGTCTTCATTAAAAAAAAGTTAGTTTCCATTTTGGTTTAAGCCAGTTACTTGGCAGAAATGTATTCCTTTTTGCCTCTATAAAAAAAAATAAATAAAAAAGAATAACTACCTTTCTAATATACTTTTTTAAAATATTGACAAAAATGACATTTTTAGTTTTAAACAGAGAGAAAAGTACCCTGGTACATACATATACTGCACCTCATTAGCATTTTGTAGGTATAAATTTCTGGAAAAAAACGTATAGATGTATAGCTATATACAGTGTTCCAAAGTATCCAACGAGATCAGAGAGACATACACCCGTGTCAAAGAGAATTTACGAGCGGTTTATTAGCCGGGCGGCGGCTGCAAGGGGGAAAACATCAACCCAAATCAAGCGGCACTGAACCCAAATAGTGCAGGATATTTATAACCTAGTGTTGTTTTTGTAGGTGGTTAAGTAAGTAGAGGTCCCACCCTAAATATAAGTGGTTACATGAGTAGAGGTCCCACCCTAAACATAAGTGGTTAGAGAATAGCCCAGTAAAAATGAAGTTTCTCTAGTTCCTTGTTTCCATAGTTGTATAGGTTTAGATATAAATATGGCAAACCTGAAATTCACTCTATTTGCAGCACTGGCTTGCATTAGAGTTACTGTCCTGTGTGAGCAAGGCACACACACAGACTAGTAAGTTACCCCAAACCAACATCCACAGAAAAAGGTCATCTGTACTCAAGAGATTGACAATTATGATTCAGTTATTATATCTATAACAGAGAACACAGACAATTCCATGAACTGGAGATACAAGCACTTTTAAGCGCAGGATTTCCCTGGATCCAGATGCTTTAGCCCATTGGAAGAAGAATGCATTTGTTACAGCATGTTGAGTGACTTAAAGACTGGAGAAGACTGAGCAGAGTAAACTTTCAGACAGCTTGTACCATGAAGGGAGCTGTTGCCTCTGCTGTGACTTGAGAACCACAACGCCTCCCACACAGAAGGAGTGTCACTGCTTCTACTGGCTGTGGAAGCCTGCTGTGCCTGCTGTACTCTGCACCCCTGAAGAGACACTAGCTCCCCACCACTCAACACCAACCAGCTGGTGGCTGAAGATCAGCAGACACCAACTGTCCCCAGGACCATGTTCGTCAGGAAAATGCACAGGGTCTTCCAAGTCTTTCATAAGTGAGCCTCAATGTCCAAACCTAAATTTTGTTTGAACCCGAGTGCCATGATGTCTAGAAATAGTTTTTACCATTCCAGCCTCTTCAGTGTAGGTAAATTAGAAAAAGGCAAGGTATGGATGTCGAGGCCCAATCTGGTACCCAGCAAAAAGGCTCCTTAGTAACACTTGCCTAGATGTTTGCATTTTCATCATTTACAGTCCTTCTCACGGTTTCCAGCTGGATTGATGTTTCTTTTAGCTTTGGGACGTCTCTGAGATAGAATTAGAGACAGGCCGTGAGTTTTGTTTAGGCTGAATATTTATGGAGTAGAAAATTGCATTTGATGACCTCAAAGTGCCCCTTTATGTTAATGAAGCAGATTTGGAGCAATGGGCAATTTTTACTGAGTTTTACTTAATTTCTAGTCCTAAAATTATTAGCTAATATAGAAACCAGACTGATTCAGGACAACTTGGTCTATAAGTCTTCTCTTTTTATTCAGTTATTCAATAATGAAGCTAATGTATCAGAAACCCCACACGCGGGATTTTTAATTGTGAATATCAGTAATGAACCCCTTCAGAATATGCCCAGCATCCTTTGGTGCAAGGTAACTTCAGCGGTGGTACCTGGACCTAACAGGTCTTTTAATTCATTTGGCAAACATGTCCTGAGCATCTGACATGTAGCCGATACTGTGCAGAGCAGCCTTAGTTTTCTGTTTTTCACTTGTGTGGATCCAAACTCAAAGTCCACCAAGCCTCCAACCTTAATTTAAGTCTAAGAATTGATTGCTTTGTGCTTATTTGCAAAAGTAGGAGAAATTCTGAAAGTCCTTTCAATTCTCTTGAAAAAAAACCAAAACATTTAAGTTCCACGTCTATTAGTTCCAATAGCCTCAGCTAATGATAATCCCAGTAATATTATTCCCCAGATCTTAAGCTCTCTGAAGTCTCCCAAGGTTATAATATATGTAGCCTTCCTCCAAAGTAGTATATTTTCAGCATCCTCCCTTCAATGCCTTGTGTTTAATGACAGCTGGACTTGTAATTCTCATCACTATGTAGATTGTAGAGAAAAATCGGTGCTTCTTTATTTACCATGTCCCCAATATTTTGTAGAGTTTAATGAATCCCCCCTCACCATTCAATTTATAGCAAAGGACACAAACATAAGAGAGAAATGAAGATCAAGCCATCTCGATAAAGGACAAACCAAGAATAAATCAAGAAGGCCTTGTTGATAGAAATTTAAAGCACAAAATTTTATTTTCTTTTTAATTTGTTGCTCTAAGTACCAGGCATCTCCAGAAACAGTGCATCTGACAGTGCAGCACTGACTCTCACATTCCGTTACTGACACCTCTCCCGTCTGTCCTGAAGCAAAAATAAATTTCCCTTTTTAAGCTTTTGATGATAAAAATCTCATCTGAAGCCTCATAAATGATCCTTTATTATCTATATTAATAATGAATAAATGTCTTTTGAATACCCCTGATCTTTTGCATTAATAGCACCAGATGTATTATAGATAACCTTTTGATTTAACAGCACAAACTCTGAAACAATATTAAACACTAAAGGACTGATCTTACTGGAGTCACCGAGGTCAAAATTATAAACATTTCTTTCAGTTCTCTGAGTCCGTTAGGGCACACGAACTGCTATTGGTCCTTATTTTTGAACATACATGCCTATGTGTGTGGATATGTAAAAAGAGAATTCAGCACATAAATTTTTATTTTCTGCAGTCTTTTATTTCCACAAAGTCCCTGTTCCTTCTCCAAGTTTTTCTAGTGTGAGCTTGAGAACTCAATGGAGAAAGAATTTTAAATATCCCCATGACTTTCTGTTTCAAGTCTCCTTTTTTCAATGAAATTCATCTTTTATTCCTCAAGTTTCTAGTAGGATGAATTCTGCTGCCTACTACCAAAAATAAAAGCATCATTAATGAAAAGCTTTGTATTCCCATCCCCACTTTTCTGCTTTGCTTTTCTTCAGAGTGCTTTCTCTGATCAACATTCTCTGTATTTTACTTATCTTCTGCACTCAATCCTACCTCATAGAATATTTGCTCCAAGAGACTAAGAGGCTCTGTCTGTTTTTGTTCATTGCCACACTCCCAGACTAATAGACATTTGATAAATATTTATTGAATAAATGGATTCTAAAACTATCCCCCTGAAATTGACCTTTTATTTAATCTTCCAATAAATAGGTTTTCAAAATGTATTTGTTGTCCATTTTCAGACAACTAGCAAGCACAACACTGGGCCTATAACCCATGGTCACCTCCTCTACACAGATGAGCTGCTGTTATAAAGCTAAGGTATTTTGTGCAACAAGTAAGAAGACTCTGTGAAGCACAACAGCGGTCATTACACACTAAAACAGGGGTCTAGAATAGACTTCTAGAAGAGGGCCCGTATTCCTTTTGTGTACTCTAGGAGCCGAGTGGGAAATGAAAGGTAGAGGTTGAGCAGAGAAGCCCGTTAGCTCAGTGTGGGAGCATTTCTGTAAACTGGAGGTTGCTCTTCTCCACATCAAGTCTAGTAGGCTGCCTGGAATGAACAGCTTAGGCTGATGGGGTCCAGAAAGATGATGTATATTTATGTCTGGAAGACACAGTAGAAGAGACTTACACATTGGACAGACTATTGGGAAAGACAACTTCTGAAGTCTTTCCAACTCTAAAATCAATTGTCTTGTTATTCAGGGTTTCCTGAAGAGTGTGGCACAGAGAAGACAATCTCACGGGGGTATGTTGAAATGCCTTACAGTCCAATATTGCATCACATCAAGCATGTGCAATACACGATAATAATGGTTCTGAGTGTCTGCTTCATGAGTGAAAAACAGAAATGGGAGACATCAGATTGTAACTCAAGGGTATTTTCTGAATAAAAATATCAAAAACCGATGGTGATACCAGTTACCACCCCTATGAATCACCATCTAAACTCTAAGTCCAGATTTTGTACAATGCACTTTGTGATCATAAATTACATTTGTCGTACACAGTTCCTTGTCTCTGAGCTCCCTAGAGCCAACTCCTCCACGCTTTGTCCTTTCTCTGATTTAGGCTGTCTACGAAACTTAAACTTTAAGTCAAGTTTTTTTCTGCTTTCCACCAAAGGTAATGTCTGATGGGAGAGAAGTAAACTGTAATTCCAGTCTCAGTTTGACACCAGTTCCATCATCTATTTGCCAGAATTGTAGAAAAGTAAATGATGCTAAAAAGCAATGTTGTTGGTTTTTTCCCATGAAATACCCAGTAGACCAAAGAGTATTATTGAAAAAAGTAGTTCAAAATGATGTTTCTTAGCCAAAAGAATGACTATCAGGGGAAAAGACACAAGGTTGGACTTCAGGATTAGTTACCCACTGTCCTGCAGCACAGAATCTACCGAAGACTAAAGCCTAGTAGAACAGACTTTATCGAGAAGGAGGCCAAAAGCAAGAGACACTAAAGAGACCACTGGTTGTGTAGGTCTGAGGACTGATGGATAGCGTTATTCCCAATTCTCTAATCAATATAAAAACATCTAATTAATAGTCTAGCACAAAGCAGTGGAGACGCCAACTCAGAAGCTACACAGATGTGGGCTCCTTGATTTCTCAGACCTGCTGGGGGAGGAGATGAGTCCTAAAGGAAGAGACTGTTAAGAAACTTGCAAGATTTCAGGATCCAGAAAAGTGTACCAGAGTCCATTTCCAAAGGGAGACTGTACTTCTAGGCACAGTAACTGGGTGGACATGGGAGAAGGAGTAAGGGCAAGCTCCATTTGGTGCCTAGAGCAGGTGGACAAAGCAGGGAGATCTTTGGCCAGTGAGCTGGTTGGGTGCCAGGGCTGGGGCTGGCTCTAGGTTCCTTTTGACAGCAGAGAAGATGGCTGGAAGAATGGAGCTTGGGCATGATGGAGTCCACCAGCAGGACTACACTTCTGAATTCTAACCATGGGAGACATGATGTGCTTCCAAACCCGTGGGTTAGGAATGCATTCCTATTTTCCCACCAGATTGCCTCTGACCCGAGGCTGGCCCAGATGGAGGCCAGAGAGTAGGGACACATGGAGAAGCAAAACCACTGGTGGCATTTGGGTTTTCATGGAATGCCTTCAACCTACTATCACCACTCTATGTCTTTCTATCCCTACCCTATCTCATCCTTTGATCAAAATGTACTATTGATCTTCTTCAATCACCCGCGTTTTCTAACTGCCCTTCTGTTTTCTTTTCCTGTGTCTGTCTTATCCTCAAAAGACAGCATCTCTAACTCTTTCCAATTTTACAAGGCTGATCTCAAATTCCTTAAATCTTAAATAGTAATTGAATTCTCTCTTCTCTGAGTTATATGTAATAGTATCTCTCTGTTCTTGCTTAATGTACTGCTTCATAATAGTCATCTGCATTTGTCAAGTTGACTGTTTACATGAAGCTGACCCCAAAGTGTCTGGGGACTGTGACAACACAGCTGTGTCCTGTCACATGACCACATCCATCACATGAGTGTGGACTTTTCGTTCCTGCAGGAACTTAGACTTTGGACCTGGGCATAGAGTGAATTAATTCTATGTTCATTCCATTGTCATTTCTTTGGTCCCTAATTCTAGCATTTTCTCTTTGATTATGGAGTTGTCAGGGAGAACCTCTGACTTTTGGACCTTCACTGCTCCTTCCTGGTCAGCATTTGCATAACCGGTCCTTCTAGTTGGTATTATTGCGTCTCTCTGCTGACTCTCACACTCCTTCCCTCTCTGCATATTAGCCAGCTTTCTGAGTAACCGTGCAGTCCCCAGCCACACTGGAGCTCTGTTTGCACCACTCCTCTTGTTGCTAGCTCTGCTGCAAGGAGCCATGAGGAGACTGTTTCCACACAAGCAAAATCTTAAGGAGAACAAAGTCAATCCGAAAAGATCAGGTCTTCCATCTTCACGTCAAATGAAAAATCAATTATGTGAACTCAAAGTGCAGCTCACTTACCTGAAATACCCAGATCTGTTGAATACCAAGGCATTATTTTCTCTAAATATGAAGACAATGGTGCATATTCCCTTGGTTAGTACTATTTATTTATCCTAAATACCAGCTACTCTGGGGCAGCTAAATGCTAAGGCACATTGTCAACCAAAAATGGGCACAGTCCTCAGTCTCATAGCACTCAGTGACTGGAGTGTGGACAGATGACTGAAGAAGGGAGAGAAAAGTCGAGGGCACCTGGAATAATTTCAATGTTTGATGTCCTAATGTAGGCTGCCGGAAGAGTGAACAGTAGGCAAAGGTTGTCAGTGCTCTGAGGTCAGATCGGAAGAGAGTGGTATGTCACCTAATTTAGTTTCAGGGGGCTCACTGATGAAATCATCAAGAGCTGCTTCTGTGGAATGAATGAGGGTGAAAGTACTGTGAAGAGGGAGACACAGCAGGAACAGGAGAGTTGAGGCGTTGAGAGGTGTACTGACTTTGCTGCTGTTTGTTCTGTTCTGAGGGAAGTCTGGGGGCAGATTTTTAATATGTGAGAGAAGAATCAAAATTGAGAAGAGAATGAACCGTTTCTAAAGTTCCTATGAAGAGGCAAAAGTTCGAAAATAGTCAACCCAGCATTAAAGGAAAACAATGAATTTGGAGAACTAGACCACTAGACCTTAAGACTTACTCTAAAACTACAGCAATCAGAAGTAAGGCTTTAGGGAAAGGACAGACAAATGGATCTGTGGAACAGAACAGAAATCAGGCCCAAAAATATAAAGTCGGCAGATTATTGACAAAGGAGCAAAGGCAATTCAATGAGGCAAACACAGACGTTTTGGTAAATGGTACTGGAACAACTGGACATCTAAAATCGAACAAATCTAGACACAGAGCTTACATCCTTTAAAAACAATGAACTCAACATGGATCATAGACCTACATATAAATCACAAAACCATTAAGTTCCTAGAAGGAAAAAGGAGAAAATCTGAATGACTACGGGTTTGACAACCACTTACAAGTTACACTACTAACAAAGGCACATGTACAAAAGAATGAGTAAGCTGACCCTCAATAAAATCTAAAGCATCTGCTCTACAAAAACACTAAACTTAATATGTGATACACAGATGTTGATTTACAAGGATGTGTAACTTAAACCTACATAATCCTACAATGTGATGTTTGTTCAATGAAATTAATTTTTAATTTAAAAAAACAAAGGCATTTCAATAATATGAGAAGACAAGTCACAGAATGGAAGAAAATATTTGTCAAATACATAACTGGTAAAGGACTGTTATCTAAAATATATAAAGAGCTCCTGAGACTCAATAATAAAATAAACAATTCAATTAAAATGGGCTAAAAATCTTAACAGATACCTCCCTAAAGAAGATACACAGCTGGCAAAGAAGCACATGAAAACATGTTCAGTGTTATCATTGGGAAATGCAAATTAAAACAATGGGACACCACTAAATATCTAGTAGAACGGCCCAGACCCAAAACGTTCACACACCAAATACTGGTGAGGATGTGGAGCGACAAGAACTGTCATTCATTGCTGATGCAAAATGCTCATTTGGCAGTTTCTGTCAGAACTACACATACAGTCATGTGTTCCTTGGTATTTACCAAAATAAAGGTGAGAGCTTGTCTCCTAAATAAAAATCTGCATATGAACTTTGGTAGCAGCTGTTTCATGATGGCCAAAACCTGAAACCAGCCAAGATGTCCTTCACTATGTAAGAGATAACCTATGGTCCATTCAGCCTGGAATATTATTCCTTGTTAGAAAGAAACAAGCTCTCAAACCACGTAATGACACAGAGGAAACTTAAGCACGTATTATTAAGTGAAAGAAGTTCATGGGCAAAGACTATCTACTATACAATTCCAACTGCATGGCAGTGAAAGGATCAGTGGGCCCTGGGGTTGAAGAAAAGAAGGAGCTTGTAGCTAGAGCACAGGGGATTTTAGGGCAATGAAATTATTTTGCACAGCTCTGCAATGGTGGAGACACGTCAGTACACATTTGTCCAAACCCACCGAATGTGCAATACCAAGAGGAAACCCTAATGTCAAGTGTGGAGTCTGGTTTGTCAGTCAATGTAGCTTCATCAGGTGTAGTGAATGCGCCATTCTTGGGGGAGGATGTCAGTGGTGGGGGAGACTGTCCATGTGCTGGAGGCAGGGGGATTATAGAAAACCTCTGTACCATCTGTTCAATTTTGCTGTGAAATTGAAACTGCTCTAGAAAATCAAGTCTTGCTTTTAAACTTCATAGAGTTTGGATGCAAAATAGAGAAGCACAATCAAATGCCTAGAAGGAAGAATTAACAGAATCCAAAGCACCTGTGAAGAAACCATGTTTGAAGAGGATAGAATTTCTCTCTTACAGTAAGGAGGATATGGCCCATAAAGATGGAGATGAATTCTGTGTTGAGAGCAGAAGGTTGGTGAAATGTTCATGAGTGAAACTGCAGGGCACTCTCTCCTACTAGTACACTAACACTAGGCTCTCCAGACTCTGAGGTCTAACCTGTGGGTGTGTGCAAACACCCATGTTTGTTCTCTGGGGTCCCAGGAATGGCATGCCAAGCTAAACAGAATCTAAGTTACTATGCTAAGGAGGAACTTCCTCTTCCCAGGCAGCTGGTGAAGCAAATGTGGAATCTTGGGTGCTGGAAGCTGAAGACAAATAGTATTCTTAGTTTAAGGAAAACCAATCACCAAATGGAAAGTTAAATAATTGTGCACCAAAATTCATAAATGATCTCTTGGGCCAGTCACAAACACAAGGTCTTTCTTGTTTTGGTACGAAAGTATTTTACCAGGGTTCGTGCTGTTTTGTGTCATTTTCCCAATTTTTTTAGTACTCTGCTTTGAATTTCCAGACCTCTGGCTCTTGTGTCCCCTCAAGAAAGAATTCAAGCAGATACGTGAAAGAAGTTATATTGCAAAATAAGATGTATTGCAAGCAAATTTACACAAGTTTATTAAGAGATAGTACATCCTCAGAGAGGAGTACAGGCTGGCTGAGGGTTCAGTACGGATTCAGCCCAGGTGCATTCCTTCCCGAGGCTTATTTTTCCCATTTGTCCTCCCTTAGTTCTCCTCCTGAAGTGTATTCTGCTCCTGTCATTCATGCTGATTGGCTAGTAGTTACATGACCAACGTCTAACTTTGTATGTTCTTTCCCATGAAACCCATGGACAGTGGAGAATCAAAGTCATAATGCTATTTTATGCTAATTACCTTCATAGGTTATTCTTGGTTTATTCTACCAAAAGTCTCTGCTAGCCCAGGTGTTCCGGCAAGTCCCAGAGCTTGAAAGATGTCTCTGAGAAGGTGGTTACATCTCTTTTTAGAGTCTGTGGGCATGAATGGGTTTTTCGTAGTTCATTAGGGAAATTCCCACCCATTGCTCATATCTAGCAGGTGTTCCATAATAGGACAGCCTTAGTCTATTAGGACCCTCACCCAGTGCTCAAGGTAGCTAGCTCCCTAAGGGCACCATTGTAACATCTTGTTATCCACAGAGCAAGACAAGATTGTAAATTGACAAATTTAGCCCAGATCACCCAGATTATCCCTGGGAAATGGGACCAGCAAGGCTAGACCCCACCCTTTAAGTGAGTTAAATGCAAGGACATGGAACTGGAGAGGAGGTAGGGGACCCCAAGACAGACAAGAGACCAAGAAAAGTGGACAGAAAAATTGAAAAGTTTCAATAGCTAACTTGTGGGCCACTGCGACAAATAAGCCAGAAACCGATAAAAGTATTATTTTTCAATCAAGGAAATAATGCATTTTAGAAACCACCCAGGTTGGTACATTTAATATGTATCAGTTCCATTTAACCCATTTAACTAAATGCAATCAATAATTTTAGGGGCACCAACTTTGTGTAGAAAACTAGCTAACAGATGATTGGTCTCTGAAGTTAGTGATTCGATATGAAAATAAATGCAGTGGTACAACATGGGTGAGCCTCTAGGATATTACACTCAATGAGATAACCCAACTGCAAAAGGACAAATCCTGAGTGATTCCACTTAGATGAGGCACCTATAAGAGTCAGATTCATAGAGACATAAAGTAGGATGGTAAGTATCAGGGGCTGCAGAAGGACAAAATTTCCATCTGAGAAGATGAGAATGTTCTGGAAATGGACGGTGGTGATGGGGTTGCAACAGTGTGAATACTCAATGGCTCAGAACTGCAGAAAAAATGGTCAAGATGGTGAATTTTCTGTTATGTAGAAATTGAAAACAAATAAGAGTTTACTAAGATGAACTCACGCCAAATTATCTTATTTTCTTTTTGCTTGAGTTGGAGGATTAGGGCTCAGAGAGAATTTCACAGACATCTGTCTTGAATGCATCACAGAAACTGACAACTCTCCTGTAGCTGAGAAAAAAAGATGTACTGTGGGCACATCTGGGTTCAACGAGCAGGTGAAGTTCATTGTTGAGTTGTTTCTTAATCCTGGCTGCACATCCGAATCACTGGATGATTGAAACTGAAAAAAAAAAAAATTACCTGGACCCAAACTTATACCTAAATATATGCCTCTGGAGGAGCAGTCCAGGCTGTGACATTTTTAGAAACTTCCTATTCCACAGGTACATTAGGAGCCACAGAATAATAGAGACCGGTTACAAAGGATGTATTTGTGGCAACCCTCAGCTCTCCCTTTCGAAGGCAGCATGTAACACTGGGAATGAGTAAGGTTGAAATGTAATCAGATTGGGGGTGAATTTCATCTTCTTGCTTCGCCTACATCAGCTCTACAATCTTGAGATCACCAGAAGAATTCTCTGAGTTTTACCTTGCTTATGTGGAAATGGGATTAACTCAATTTACCTTGCAGATGAGTGAAAATAGGAAGTGATGTAGACTTGAGTTCAGAGTGGGATCCCGGAAGGCGGGGCTTGTGAGGAGCCTGCAGGAGGTGATGGGATTCCAATAGGTGTGATTTGGAGAGGCTCCAGGGCAGCATGGCGGCTACGAGGAGCATGCGTGTTGCAAAGAGTATTCTGTGGGCTATGCTGTGCCATCCAGAACAGAGCAGAGGATGGACTGTCAGGAGTGGTGGTGGAGAATTTAAATAAAGGTGTCCTGAGCTGCCCCGCCTAAAACATTCCTGAACTAGCTAATGATAGTACCTAATAAACCACCTAGAAACAATTACAATTTATTCAATCCAACCAATTTAATTAGCACCTCCTCTTTGCCAATCCCCTTTGCTAGGAGCTATGGGAAACACAGCAAATGATAAAACCTAGGCATTCTCTGATCATTATCAATAAACATTTCCTGGACAAATAAATGGGGAAAAGTGACTCAATGAAGAATAAATATTTGGGCAAGATGAGAGAGGGTAATCTTGAAGAGAAAACCCCATTGGAGCAAATGTTTCTGGACGAAGGAGATGGCTATTTAGTTTTAACCATTAGTTGGTTCTGAGTTAATGATGTGGGCAGCATATTTCTATACTGGAAAGGAAATGATATTTCACTGAAATAAAATAACCATCTTTCAATGGACCAAAGCAATGCTCTGCTAAATATACGAACCATCTAAGTTTATTGACATTGTTATATTGTACAAGTCATTAAGTTAAAAAAAACTCATGGTAAGTCTTATTCATTAAAGAATTAACTAAACACAAATATCTAGATAAGCTTTTCTTAAAATGGCAACAAATATTTTGTTATTGTGGTATGACCAACGTAGATGTTGTCAGTAAAATGATCCATTAACTGGTTTCTAGCTAAATGGGAAAGGAAAAAAAGAAAAAAGAAATCAGAGGTGCAAGGGGAAGAGAGATTGATGGATTCATTAGATGTAAATAAATTTCACTGAAACTAATAAAATCTATAAAGCCACTTCAGCATGAAACAGGAAGTTAGGAGTACATCTGTTTAGATACAAAACCATGACTCATTCTTTGCTGTCCTTTCTTGAGACCACGAGTAAGCCAAAATGCTTTCAAAATGACATTTTCCAAATCACCTGAGCTGATATACCAGAGTAATGTGAAATATTACACATTTTATTTTCAAAGGGGTGGGGGATGGGGTCGCAACCTGTATTTTCCAGTGTGGAAAATTTAGCCAATCTTTTTGAATTGATTAACTGCAGAAAGCAAGGCGGTGTGAGAGAAGGATATACTTTCTGATTCTCTTGGCTAGGCTTCTGGGGAATATGTTTTTATGTTCCCTCAAGAAACAATGATGTAGGGTTGTTATAAAAAAAAAAAAAAAAAAGTCAAACATCATATCTATTTACATACGACCATTGCCAATACACCTCATTTTAATTGGGATGTTGGGACGTCACTGAAACTTCCTTGTGTCTCTCGTAAGTGGAGGCTTTTGTGTGACTTTTGGTTGATTTGTTGTATGTCCTGGAATAAAAGGTCTGTGAACTGTGTGCCCCATACAAGGCAAAGCTTGAAGTGGACACATAGCAAATATTGTTGAAGCAAAGGCAGGGGAGGGAGAGTCAGAGCTTCTATCTTTATTCAGCGCCCGAGATTACCATCCCACAAGCTGTTCTGCCATGGTCCAGGCTAAGGAACATTTGGAATCTTGTTTTTCTCCAGTGACACTTTAAACAAGGGCCTGCCAACAGTGTGACAAGGAATGAAAGAAACAAGAGCTGAAAAAATGGATCCTTCCCCTAGAAGCAAGCGGGTTCAACATGCTTTTAATGGGAGCAGACAGCAGCTGGCCCCCTGGATCCCGAGCCTGGCCCTCTGGGCAGAGGACAGCCTGCTGACAGCTCAGACCAGCCATCAGGAAACTGTCCTGTACTTGTTAAGTGGGAAAACACCTCTCTTTCTCCCCTTCTTGCACCCTGTTCATCATTTTCATTTCTTCCACCCACCACGGACATTATTTTAATCACCTCCGAAGAGGTTTTCAGCAAAAGGAGGTAGAGGGAGAGGAGGGGACAGGGCAATCATTATTCTTAGACAAAGGCAGAGGCAGCCAGGTAACAGAGGACAGAACACAGGGTCTCATCTGTAACGCGGACCCCGCCGGCCCCAGACGTTCCCAAAGCATCAGGGTCTCTCCCTGCAAGAAAAATTGGATTAGTCACCGTCTTGTCTCCTAATGGACACACTCTGTGATCTTTAGAGCTTCATTTACTGGGTTAATAGTGCTTTGCCTGAGTTCCTTTGCTGTGGAAGGAAAAAAAAAAAACCCGTAAGAAGAAATATTCTGGGTGCTGTCCGCAACCACTGACACGAGTAATATCGTATTCATCACAGACAGACCTCGTATCTCATTACTGCTGAACAGCTGCCCCGAGGCGTCTGAGCTTGGCCAGGCCAGGCCTCTCATGTGGAACCGTTCAGGTAATATTGTGAAATGATTTAATGCGATAATAATGTCCACTTTGCGAGATAGATTATGTTTTTTATAGTGGCTGATGGTTAATGAATGATACATTAGCAAACATCACTAAAACATGATTGGAAAATGCAGATGAAGAGCCCAGCTCTTGTCCCCACATCTCCTGGCTTGCGTCTGGCTGGTGCCCCCCACCCCGCGCACCCCCACCCCCTCAGATGCATAAAGACAGAAAGCAGAACACACCAGAATCCAAAAACTTAATTTATTTAAAGGAAAACAAAAACTCCCAGCTGTGTGTCCCTGCCACTCAGCCTCTCCTTACCAGAAGGAGGAAGGAATACTAAACATCTTCCAACACGAGCTGAAATATCTCTTCTTAAATCAAATGAGAATCAATGAAAGTGCGGACCTGAACAAATACATTATATGTTGACCCAGTTTATTAGATGAAGCCGTTTACCCTGATTTGATTTATCTGGCAATACACAGCTCAGCTGTGAAACGAGATAAGCCCAGCCAGTCACCTAATTTACTGCATCCTCCAGCCCGCCTAGCACCGTGGTTACGGGGGTCAGCATTTCCATCACAAATCCCGATTTTCGACTGCTTGCAGAGATCCTCTCCCAGCAGCTCAGGCCCTGACCCAGGGCTGCAGCCTCTGAAAAGATGGGTGTGAGTCCACGTGCTGATCTCAGGCTCTGTGGCTGAGTGTCCAGGAGGACTGCCACATCCATGTCGAGGCTTGTTCTCATTTGCCATTGGAAAGGGAAGCATCGTATGCTCCCACTTGGATGTTATTTCCAAACTTCTCTCATTGACCTTCTCTGGAGAGAGATTCCAGAGTTTTCTTTCCATGGTTCATCTCTCAGTGCAGTCCCTCCACACTTCCTAAGTCCTTCTCCACCATCACCCGGGCCTTCATCCAGAAAGTGTGGAGGGGCTGAGATGACGAAAGACAGATGCCCTGGGGGATGAGCGTGGACCCGCCCAGAGCACCAGAGGACCACCCTGTTATTTTAAGATTCTCAACATTTACAATCCAGATACCTCGATTCAATGAAGAGTGCGGGTGATTTCTGTTAGGAAAGTTTGTGTCAAGAGGTGCTATAAAGTATTCCTGTTATCTCTCTGCCTCATCCCTGCCCCCGTGCCCCAGTGGGCAACCCCATAAAAGTACACATGGATAAGAACCTTCTCTGCCATCCTTTGGGAGCATCTCCACACTGTGGGGCGCGGCGCAACCATGCAGACAGAAAGCAGACAGGGCTAGTCCCAGGAAGACTACCTAGGAACCAGGGGGAGAGAGCCCCTAATGGGGCTGGTGGTCTGGAGTCCGACCTGGGCCTGGCCACCCGCTGAGAGCCGAACCTGAACCGGCACGCGCTTCTGGACTGCGCCCTGCCCCTGCCTGACTCTGCTGACAGACCGCTGAGGTCAGAGAAAGTGGATCCAGCAGGTAGAGGCCCATGGACGGGGAGCAGGAAAGGATGCTCAGCAGATGAACAAGTTTTGTTTTTTTCAGGAAAAGTGCAAGCAGGAATGAAGGTGATAAGGCAGGCAGTGAGAGAAAGGAGGAAGAAGTATCTTATTTATTTTATTTAGCTGTTCGTCCTGATCGTTCCCTACCCCCAGTCCTGGGATGCAAACCCAGGTCCCTGGGATAGAAATGGACTATGTGGGCCAGAGGCCATGCACTTAACTGCCCAGCCACCAGGGCGCGCCAGCAGATGGGCAAATTTAAGCAGCTTTTTGGAAGCTGGAAAGAAAGAGGAGACTGGTACATGCTTTGCCAAATAGAGGAAACCAGCAATGACTCCCCACGCCCCCCACCCAGAGCTGGAGCAAACGGTGCTGCAGAGGAACCATGGGTTATGGCAGCCATGAGGCCATCCCAAAATGGGATACCGACAGATCGGAGTGAGCAGTGGACCCCCAGCCCCACCCCTCAGCTCCCCAGACACAGGTGGCAGAGCACGTGGACCAGACAGGAGTTGGGGGTTTTCTCTCTTTGTTGTTTTCAGATTTGATGAAAAGTTTTTAGGAACAGAGCAGAACAAATAAGGAAATGAGGAAAAATACTCATTCAAGGAAAGCCCCCAAACTGCAAGATTTTAGAAAGCACCGTCTGGAACCCTGGCGGTGGGTGTGGTGTGAAATAGGGACTGAGACGCAATTTCAATCTCCTACATGGAACTGAGCATTCTGAACTAAAGAAATAATCAATAGTATTATAAAAAATAAATTAACTTTTCTAAAAGCGCAATCACTGTACACAGAAGTGATCAATATCCACCAAGTTCGCGACGACGTAGAGTGGTGGTGGCGACCGGACGCGTGGGAGCCCGAGAGTCAGGGTGACGCTGCCTGAGTCACACGGGAGTGGAGGGTCTGCGTCGGCCGGTGACCACCAGCCCTATGAGCACATCGGGAAATATGTGCGTGAAAACCAAAAGAAATGGCAAAAAGAAATCCATTCAGTTAATCGGTCAGGAACTGGGCGTGTGGGAAGCAGACAAGTAAGAGTTAAAGAATCATGTGCCACTCTTACCTGGATACAAATATATTTAAAACATAAATAAAAGGTAAACTTGACATAAGGGCATCTCTGTCACAATGCCTGAATTTCATGATAAAATTTTTAGTTTTCAAAAGCTCTTTAAAACAATATACAAGAAAGTGGCCAGCTAGCTAAAGTTAGAAATGAAACCCCTCTGAGACAGGCAGATAACAGCTTCCTGCCCTTCCTTCGGGTTTGCTGTGTCCCTGGGGAATGGGACAGTTTGGACATGACAATGTCACTCTAGTCCTCAGGGTCCTTCTCCACTTCTGCTCTCCTCCATGAGGCCTCTTTCATTCCAGAACACTAGGGATGCTTCCATCACCCACCAAGTCACAGGGGCCGCTAGCCCGCTCTGTCCCCTGGGTGTCTTCTTCCCACCTGCCGTCTCTTCCTTCCCCTCCTGCCCCGCTGCCTCCTAGGAACACTATACCACATCCACACCCCCTTGTCAGAGCTCACATTACCTTGCATGCTATTCTGAAGTCGACTTCACAGTGGTAAGGTCACAGGGAGCCCTCAGTCATCTCCCCTGGACAGTCACACCAAAGACAAAGGGTGAGTGAGAACCAACCAGCTGGCTCCTGAAAACTATGGGCCCCCGGCCTCTTTATACGAAGAGAAAGACAATCAACTATCTCAAATAAGACACTGTCATCCAGGTTTTCTATCACATACAAGTGGATCACATCCTCCTTGCTACTGGCCTTTTCCAGTTCCCTTCTGGAAGCAGAGTTTGCTAACCTAGTAGCGTTCAATATATTTCTTCTTCTCCATTTTCTCAGTGCATGGCAAGACCAAAATACCACTCCACAGCCATTTACGTCTCTCTCTGTGAAATCTATAATGTTGGAGGCTGAACTTTCGTAATGCTTTTATTGCTTCTGAATCTTAAGTGATAGCCATAAAATTGGTACTAAAATGTTACGAGAATAACCCAAACAACCTCATTTTCACCAAACTCCTCTTATTATTTTGTCATCAGGGCTCAGCAGCCCTCTGTAATGCGGGTCACTAGACACAGGGGAATTCTGAGATTCTTTCCTTGAAAGGGGCACTGGAAGAAATATATCTAAGTTCCAAATACACATGCCCCATAAATAAAATTCCTACAATGCCTGGCCCACAGCCAGCGCTTAATGAAAAGTAGAAGTGGATGTGGTTAACCAGCAGCTAAGACCTGGAAGCATTTCCTAGCACCACGTGAGCTTGACCTCAGCTCAGAGCCCTGTATGTCCAGCCATCTTGCCCTCTGAGAAAAGCAACTCCATGCGTTTATAACAACAAAATAATTCCCTACCTTAGATGTCTCCACTTTAGAGTGTTATCTTCATTGCTGCTCTTTTTCTTCTTAGGGCCAGAGAACCTGAAGACCTCAGCCGTTGTGTACCAAACACAGTTGATGGAAAGACCCATATTAGGTCTGCCTCTACCCGAGGTTCTCAAACACAGGTGTGCTCGTCCATTGACCACTGGTGGGAAATCAGCACGATTTTGTGATGAGGAGACTCTGGAGACCCATTCAGGTTTGGAAAGTGCTGTTTCATGAATCCGTCCTCAGAATCCACTTCTCTCAGCTGCCAGTAAGAGGTGGCCAGACCAGAGTCACGGCCCGATCATTGGGTAGCTTTGCTCAGCCTCGACATCCCATTATTAGAGATAATAAGCTTAGAGAGAAGGTTATGAGCATCTACAGGAAAATGTACGGGGAGAGTCCGCAGCAGTCTCAACAACAGCTCAGGTCAGTGGCTCTCAGTGACAGTGCTGTTTCTCAAGAAGCTCCTGTTTATTCTCTCTAGTTTACTGTTATCATTACACTCAAATGAAAGAAGGGAGAAAGCCAAGCTCAGTTTGAAATCACTTTTTCAATGAAACTTTGTCAGTTTAGTGCCTTCTACATAACTGGTCATGGTTGCTGATTCAATGTCTGCCCTCTAGTAAATTCTGTAGGAAGATTGTGGATGGATAGATGGGTGGATGCATGCATGTGGGGTGGGGGAGTATGGAGTGGGTGGGGTGGATGGAGGGCATATGAAAAGCCTGCTCATTTTATTGACCTCTTTCAGAATGGCATAAGCAATTATGACTTTGAGTTCCACAAGGAACATGAAAGAATCTATATTACTCTGCTTTTTTATATTGACTGGATAGATTATTTTATCCACCACAGGACTGGGATCCTGACAGATCCCAGAGTGAGTGGGAGAGTGAGTGAGCATACTGATGGGATGCATCATCAGTACTGTGGGTCCTCAAATAAAGACAGCTACAAATTTGTGGACATTGCCCTATGGAGCAAAGGGTGGGTCTGCATGTCCCCCCTTGAATCTGGGTAGGCGCCAATAGCTTTGCCCAAGCTCTGAGATGGGACACAGTCACTCCGTCCTTGTGGAGAAGTCTTTCTGGGAGTATTGAGCTGTTGTGCTGGGGAGGTCACGGCAGGCACCTGCTCACCAGCTTCCTGCCACCCCCTAGGGCTTCTGTTGCTCCGAACTTGGTGGCTTGAAATGTAAACTCTCAAGCACCATTTACAAGAGCCAAGAGATGGACTCAGTCTAAGAAACCATTGATGGATCAGTAGATAAGGAAGGCTGTTGTATATGAATGGAATACTACTCAGTCATAAAAAGGTGAACTGTCCCCATTCCCAACAACATGAAGTATTTTGCTGAGTAAGATAAGCCAGAAGGAGAAACACAAATATTGGATGATTGCACCTATGTCTGAACTATGGATAAACAACACAAATAACCAACAGGATAAAATAAACCTTTGAACTTTGACAGCAGAACTGAGGTCACCATAGAAGAATGGATAGAGGGGACGATCTTGTAGTAGAAGGGGTTTCTTTGTTATTTTATTCTTCCCTTCATTTCTTATTCTTGTTATTAGTTTTTGTTTCTGTTTAATAAAAATAAGCCTTAAAAAGCAAAATAAATAAACATTTTTATTTTTCTATAGCTCTGGAGGGTAGAAGTCCAAAATCATTTTCACAGGGCTGAAATCAAGGAGGTAGTGGGGCCTGGCTCCCTCCAGAGACTCTAGAAAAGGATCTGTTTCCTGCTTTTCCAGTTTCTCAAGCCTACTTCCATGCATTCCTCAATTCCTGGCCCTTTCCTCCGGTTTCAAAACCAGCAATGTAGAGTTTCGCCTCTGTCATCACATTGCTTTCTAGAGTCAAGGCCCCCAGCCCCTCTGGTGAGGACACTTCTAATGGCATTTAGGGCCCTGGATGATCCCATGTGATGATCCATCTTAAGAGTCTTAATTTAATCACATCCATATAGTGCCTTTTGCCATGGAAGGGGTCACTCACCAGTGCTAGAGATTAGCACCTGGCTATCTCTAAGGGCCACTCACCCATTATTCCCCGCAGGGTGCCAGAACTTGTGTATGAAGCGATCAGAAGGTGAACAAGAAAACCAGTGATGGGACCGAAAAGTTGTCGTGCTTACCCACAAAACCATGAGCTTGAATAAAATGGTGCTTGTTTGAAGCAACTGGAGTTTGGGGTAATTTGTTTCATAGCAGTAGGTAGAAAGAGCAAGCAGGATGGATTTGGGCTGATTTCTGCACTGTCCATCCACAGGAACATCCTGTGACAGAGCACACATCTTGGAGATGGTTCTCAGGATCAAGAGATAGTGACAGGCGTTCACTGTTCAGATCTGGCTCTGAGCTGGAGGCGCTCTGACCAGCATCACCCACTTCCTCTTCAGACTCGCTCAGCTTCTTCCCTCCACCTTTCCCCTCAAAATCCGAGGTGGAGACATGCTTTCGCTATGGCCCAGGGCTCACCAGGGACCCTCATGATTCCTTTGATTTCCAGGATTAGAAATTAGCCAGAAACCAGACAAAACCTCAGACAAGAAGCTTTTTTGGAAGCTCATGTGAGAAAGTTAGAGTCAGCAAAAGGCACCACTGGGGAAGGAGCATTTGGGGAGGGACCTGTGATGGGGGAAACAGCCCAGAAGTAGAGTCCGAGGCTGCTTCATTCCTGCAGCCACAGATGAAACTTTAAACTGTTCTCCAGCCACTTGAGGGTCCTGGAAGGGATTGGGCTTTCTGCAGTCAGGATTGTTGATGACAGTGACCTGGAGTCTCAGGAGCTGCCCTTCTGTTCTGAGACTTTGTTGTTGTCCCCAAAATGCCTGGGAAAAGTTGGAGATACAGGTTCCTCATCATACCTTTCTCCTCCCACCCCACCCCATCCTCTGCTGGTCTGGCTGAGTAGAGATCTGAAGCTGCAAAGGGCCTCTGAGAGGAAGGTTTTCAAGGCTAAGTCACAGGTTGTCATAGATAAGACTCCCAGCCTGATCTGCAGGCATCTGCTGCCCTCGCGGCTGAAGGCCAGGAGGCCCCTGGTGTGTCTCTAATGATGGCTATTACAGCTGGGAAGGGATGGCAGGAGACAGTCTGCAATCAGTTTTGGTATCCCCCCACAGTGGCACATTTCTCACCCATCTCGTTTTCCCTTGGGAATTTATTTTAGTTTATTAACTAAATCAGTGGGGTGGGAGCTGGTGGTTACACAGTTCTAGGGGAGATGGAAAAGTAAGTTGATTAGACTAGAGGCACCATTAATAGCATGATTCATAATTCTCTGAAGCCAGTGGTCCTAACAGAGAGGGAGGGATCTTCTTGCTCCTGGGTCTTGGGTTCCCATTACTTTGAAATTAAAGTAGGACTTGTGGCCTGAGGTGAAGCACTTCTGATTCCATTTTCCTCACTTTCATCTCTTCCCTCACAGGAGCACAGCACTGCATTCACCGCTCACCTGTCTGAGAGGCACCCCGGCTGCTGTGCTGCCCGAGCCTGGGAGGACCCCTCTCCAACAGGGAGAGGCTGGGAGAGTATAATATTCTGGAGCTGGATTGTCCCAAAAGCCTTTGCTCTTACTCTCTCTCAGCGGGAACAAGACACCGTTTCTGATGTTCTAGGTGGGAAGACTGAAATTCCCCGTGCTGGCTCCTGGACACACCTCTCAGAGACATGGCCCAGCAGCTGAGGTGTTGGAGGGCCTGAAATTATGGGAGACTTTACAGACACCTGCCAAGTTTGTTTGCTCGGGTGTGACTCAGGACACTCTGTTCTGGTGAGCCACTTCATTTCTTCTGGGACACAGGTCATATATTTACTTAGAGACCCAGGTCCCCAGAGACTGTGGCGGAAGAGGGACCATTGCACCCGAAACGGGATGTCATCATAGCCTCATCCAGGTCACTCTAGTGGCCTGCTGTGTCCTGGCCACAACGTGTGTCCTGGAGCCCAGTCCTGATCCTCCTGCCCTGCTCAGATTCAGGGAGACTGCTACCAGCGTGTTGCATTTCATTAGGTAATTTCTGAAAATTCTCTCAAGAAAGTGAATAAAATTTCCTAGCGAACTTGGTGGAGAGTTGGAAATGTTTTGAATATAGGCATAAAAATGTATATTGTTTGCTGAATGGATAAATGGATGCCCCCCAGAGCCGCAGGCCAACCTTATACATCCTCTTCACCTAGTGACTTTCAAAGCGAAAGACTAGAACCTGATTACAAAATAATTTTGAAGAGTAATTTTAGCCATCTGTTTTCCCTTCTCAAGTTTGATGATATCATAAGGATACTGAAAGGCAAGAGTGATGTCCTTTAATCCACTGTAAGTATGCATCAACTCAGTTTAATGCAATATTTTGAGCACGTGATAGATGACAGTCACAGAGATAAATTTGAGATACTGTGTCAACAAGGCTGGATGGGCAGCCCTCCTGCTTTACCTGGGACAGGAGGCTCACAGGACACAGGATGTCAAGTTGCAGAATCAGGATATTTCAGAATAACCCAGGTGAGCTGATCCCCCTCTGGCATTCTAGAGTTATGGGTGTAAAGGGAAAACTCATAGAATACACAGAATTACAAGTGTGGGGCATGTTGGGAAAGGAGAGCAGAAAGGCACTTGAGTCTGATGTTCAGAAAGTTCTCCCAGAGATACTTTCATTGATATTAGAAGAATCAGGAGAAGTCATTTAATAAAGCAAGAGAGAAATGAGCACGTGCGAAGTTCTGGGAACTAGAGAGAGCATTGTTCATGCAAGGAAACAGCAAAGGTCCTTTATGAAAAAATCCAGAAAGAAGGGAGAGATGGAGAAGCCTTTTACAGAAGGCGCTTGATTCTAGATCGGACCCTAAAGGCTATGGGACGTCATCAAAAAGCTTTAAGAAAATCTACAAACACCGTTCTCCTGGCATCAGCTTTTCACTAACAGCCTCCACTGCCCAATCTGCACTAAAGGTTCGTTTCAGGAAGGGGTGTCTATGAAACTTCAGTTGAATCTGAACCACACTGCACTGGCCGCTGGCATCCTCAAAAGTAGATATGCCCAGTATGCAGCCAGTTTTAATAGCTAGTTATCAGTAAAAGGGAACTGCCCAGACAGACTTACAGCTGCTGAATGCAGGAGGTACCCTCCAGCGCTCCCGGCCACATAGGCATGCCTGAAATCTTGTCTCAGTATCACATATCACATCACGGGCACCCATCACCACCAGCCACATGCCCCCTGTGCCTGGAACCTCTGCAGTGGATGCATTTCTTACGTCCTCATCCTCTCCGAGGGTGTTAATCTACCGGAAGCCTGTCTTTTTCTAGACCTGCATGGTCCTGAGGCCACAGCAATAGCGGTAACCAGAGTTTACTGGAGAAACAAGTTCTGGGGCCCTTGCTAGTGATCCAGAGTCCCTGGGGGTGGGGTTCAGGGTGTTAACAGGCCATGCATGTGATGCTCACCCACGCTATCATCTGAAGACCTTTGTCCTACCCCTAGCACTTGCTTCACAGCTGCTCAATAGATATGATGCTCTCAGTTCACAGCCATGAACGTGGGATGTATACCAAAACCAGACTGCTCTCACTCCTCACTATTCAGAACCTCCCCTCACCTTCGCATGCCCTTCATCCCTTGACGTGACTCACTTTTCCAGGTCTGCGGGTCTCCTGTTCAATTCCCCACCATTTTTATTTTGCAATATCTTGCTTTATTTTACGACAATGTTTATTTTCATGGAATTCATGCAATTCTTTTGGAATTCTACTTGATACTACTCAATTCCATAGGCATGAAATAGACATAATTTGGTGGAAGTAGGTTTTGCTGTTCTGTTTCCTTGCACAAATATTCCTTGCTTATGATTTTTTTTTTTTACATTTACCATTTATTTTTATTTTTTTAATTTAATATTTATCGAGGGAACTTTGCTCTACAAAATAATACAAACCCACATGTCCAGGTTCCCCATTTCTCAAATATATGTCAATACACCCTTCTTTCCACCAAATTACCAAGAGTTCTTCACCATTGTCCACTGAGCTCCACAGCCCCCACCGCTCCCTACTGGTAGCTTCATTCTATTGTCAGTGTCCAGGGTTGGTTTCATTTGCTTGTGATATTTTTTCTTTACATTTTCTTAATCTTTTGTTTGTTTCCACTATTTTATCTCTTTTTTTTATTTTTAAGTCTCAGGTGTACACCTTGGTATTTTCACATCTCTGTGTACTATATTACGATCATCACCAAAATTCTAGTTTCTGTCCACCACCAAAATAACTGGATAACATTGTAGGCAGCCTCCATGCCCCTTCACTTGGGAGGCCACCAAACTGTTCTCTGAGTCCAGCAGCTTATTTTTGTTTTGTTTTATATGTTCATTTGTTTCGTTTCTCTGTCCTCCGCATGTGAATGACATCATACAGGGTCTTTCTCCTCCCAAGGCATCTCATTCAGCATAAACCCCTCTAGATCCATCCATGTTGTCACAAATGGTAAGATTTCATCTTCTTTCAGAGCTGAATAGAAGTCCAGTGTATAAATGTTCCACGTTTTTTATCCACCCGTCAGTGGGCACGTAGGTGGTTTCTGTAGCCAAAATACTGCAGTCGAATCTGCTCTTATTGACAGTCAACATTTCCTCTGCCTCAAGCCCTTGAAACTTCAGTCTATCTCCATTCTCTTTTCCAACTTTAAATTAATGTGATTTTATTTTCTCTGCTTTGTTTCCAGATTGCTGGACTTTATAGCACCAAGTTATACCACCAGCATGTAATCAGAAGCAGGCCCTCCAAACCCAGACGCTGCCTCCCTTGTGCCCTCCTGCCACCCTCACATACCTCAGTCATTTTCTCACATACTCTCTCACACCTATGACATCTTTGTCATGCTCTGCCATAGCTTGGGTTTTTCATTCTCCCCCTAAAAAATGTGCAGATCAAAGTCACGCAAGGTCAATATTTCAAATTTCTTTGTATTGGCTTTCCCTGCATCAAGTGTGATTCTCTGAAAAGTCTTTTTGTCTAGCTGCTATCACATTTTGGAACTGTACTAATTTCTTGATTAAAATGATCAATTACCACTGTGTACATTCAGGAACCTCATCCCACGGACTCAGAATATTCAGGGAGGCCTGATTTTCTGGAGCCCTCCAGGCAATTCCAATGATCAACCACCTTGGATGGCACCACAACCCACACCTTCTGAAAAAGCTTAAGCCTTGAACTCTGGAAACTGCTTCTGTCTCCAGCATTCAATTGCCCATTCAAGATGGCAGGGGGTAAGGCACTCAATGATAGGGCGAGCTTGGATCTCTAACCCAAAACTGAAAAGGGAGTCTATTTTTTCTCTCCCCAGATTATAAAGTTTTTCAAACTCTATGGTATATTTGATGTCTGATTTCAAATAGGAATATAATCAGGCAACATGAATTTATTAATGCATCTTATCTCATTTAAAGGCATCACAGAAAATTATCTAAAATAACTTTGGGGACTTGATGAAAACTTAAGTTTGAAGTTATTTTTAAAAAAATGTTACAACAGAAACCTGTTCTCCCTATTTCTTATAACAGAACTTACCATTCAGGTAGGACTAGAAATCCTGGGAACAGGACAAGAGGCAAGCCATGGAGAACTCTTGACGACGGTGAGCACTTGGTTTGGGGGCCCAGGATGGAAGGAACGATTAGAGCAAGATCCCAGCTCCTTCCAACAGAAGGCGGCCGGGACCCAGGCTCACCCCACCCCATCCCAGAATGGGTGGTGACCAAGTGGGATCAGCAGGCTAGCTCCCTGATGAAGAGGCTGGTTTTTCAAGGGTTACAGTGGTCATCATGTTTGAAATTCTGAGACCCAGGCCTCCCCAGGGAGACTGATTCAGTGTGTTGGTCCTGGGTCCTACTAAACGGGTTTTCCAGGGACCTAGAGGCAGCCAGTCTATGGCTTGATTTAGGAGAACCAAGCTTTAGAAGCCACCTCCCCTGGATGCCAGTCCCTGCCCCATCTTTGGGCCTTCTCATGATGCTACCCCCATGGACTCCAAGAGTCTTAGGACCTCTTGCTGGGGCCATGAAATAAAACATAGCCACCTCAGAAATTCTACAGCAGATGCTTTCTCTTTCTTGCCTAAGAGTTGCCATCATCCATTCCCCTACCACCCTCTAGAAGGTACATGAGAAATGTATTAGAGGAGAGTTTCTGGTTGTGTGGGTTTCTCAAAATCATTTCTCCAAAAGTTGGTGCTGCTGGAGAAGCCTGGTCACCTTGACCTGCAGGGGAAACCAGGTGCTTGGAAAGTTGTATTTCAAGCCCATAAAAGAAATTGCCTGCCATGGCTCTCCAAAGATAGCCCCTCCCAAATTTAAGGCAAAGCCCCACATTTTGAAAAACTAAGATTAGCCAAAGAACTTAGGTCTGATCACTGAAAATGTTGACAAAATCTGAACTGACAAGAGTCATTGTTCATTCAAGCTTCTTTGCAAATAATGGAGTTACTGGGCCGGGCCCTGAGTTTGTCCTATGGCATTATTTTCAGGATGTTCTTGCTTTTCATCCATCTCTACCTCCTCAGAACCACACCCTCGGAGAGGTCTCTATTCATTCAACCCATTTTCATGTTAGTTTATCTGTTTTAGTAACAATGGAAGAAAAGTGCTATGGAAGTGTCTGATGGACCCAAAATAGATTCAACCCAGTCCTTGCAGATTCCCATTTCTCACTTTACAAATTGCTCTTTTCTTCCCAAACAAGGGTTGGGGGAAGGTTACCTCTCATAAGCCTCTTTCTGTATGGCACAGTGTCAGATAGGGACGCTCCAAAATAGCATGTTCCCAGATTTGATCAAGCTTGTTTTGTCTGGCAAATGAATTATGTAAACCTTATCCACCAGAAACTGTTTCAAGTCAATTAATTGTTGTAATTACTTAAGATTCCTTTTTAATGAATATGGCTCTCCGGGGATTCGATGATATCCTGTCATCTGTAGGGCCTGATAAATGAAGTGTGATTTGTGGCTCACTGCAAACTGAACCCTTGTACTTGAACAATGTCTGCTTCCCACGTGCTTGTTAAATGGAAGAAATGCCCTTGGTAGAGGCAGGGACATTCATTAGAAACATTCCCATCAGCTGGAGAGTGAGGGCAGGACTGCCACACTCACCCTCTCCGCTCTCCTTCTTCTGTTCCAAAGAGAATTATATTAACCAAGCTCATGACCTCGGTAGTGAAGCTGAAGACACATTATAATCATTGCCAGTCTCACCATTGTCTCTCTTGCCATCAGGTGCCATAAATTGAGGTCTCAAACAGTTATACTGGGATGATACTGGGAGCTAAGACAGAAAATAGTATCTCTCTCTCTCCTTCTCTCCCTCCCTTTAAAAGTTGATAAAGCAGGATTTCTTCTCTCTTTCAAGGACCCCGTTTCTAAGTGATTACAAAGCTCCACGTCACTCTAGATAAGGAGAATCTGAAATGGGAATCAATTTTCTGATTGAAAATCAGCATCTATACCAACAAAGAAAGCTCTCTAGCAAAGCTCAATTTTTAAACACATCTGTTGTCTTCCATGATTTTATGTTTGTCCAGCAAATTTATTGAATCCACCCCAATAAAATAATGTTTCCTAGAACATTTCTACTTGGTAATCATAGCAATCGAAAAGCAGTTCCTAGCCAAATATAGGGAGGATTAAAAACTTTCAAAGGGGAACATTAATAAACTCCCAAAAATCTTTTAAAACAGGATTGTTAGGTATACCCTGGTATAGTAGTTTGGTCTGCTGCTTCAGCAAGAGCACAGTCCACATACATCTCAAGAGCACTGGTTCAGGTTCCCAGGCTATCGGAGAGGGGGAACCAACCATGATAAACTAAATAAAATAAATGAAGCACTTCTTTCTCCTCTCTCTTCTTGCCTGCCTGCTCACCTGCATCTTTCCTTAAACAAACAAACAAACGAAAAGCTAGCTACTCAAGCATTTGACAATTAAAAGAAGTCATATTGCAAATACTATAAGTAACACATAAGTTTGCTTTGAAATCCACCATTTTTTCCTGAAATTTACAATTTTACTGGATTGTATGAAACTGGTGACAATATAGATCTGTAATAAATACGTGAATTGGAATTCTGGAAAAGAATCAGTTACTACTCTTTTTTTTTTAAGAGGCAGGAAGGCGGGCAGGAAGGCAGCAGGCAGGCAGCAGGCAGGGAGGAAAAGAGGAGGAAGAAGCATTTTATTTAGTTAGTTGTTCATTTCAGTTGTTCCCCTGTCCCAGGCCTTGAACCCTGGTCCTTGGGCTGCATGTGAAATGTGCCTGGAGCTCAGAGTGGATGCCTGAGTCACAGACTGTGGCTCAGTTATTACTCTCCAACTGAGTCAAAGGACATAAGGGTTCCACTTTCTCTATTACGCTACTCCTAAATGTTGCCATTCCCTGGCAAACTCATTCATTCTAACCCAAACTTAAATAGGAAAGACTGTAATAGATAGCGTCTTCCACTCTCTTAAAGTCTACAAAAGCCAGAATTATCAATGATGTCTACAAATCAGGGATTTTTAAAGCATTTATTCAATCAATCAATATCTATGGAAAGGCTGACAAAGAGGCACTGGGCCTGACCTTTATTTACCGAGGGGAACTCCTACAGTAGTGCCATTTACCGGCCGCCCTGTGCTTTGCAAGCAAGAGACAGTCCCTGACCTCAAGGAGGTACTGGAATTTAAACGATTCTTCATTTAAATAACAATCATGCAATGAGACAGGCCCCAGCTAGATGACCTTGTTCAACTTCCACCCACTGTCTCTGTGGTGTGAGCACCCGTATTTCCAGCCATCTAGTCTAATCCAGGGATGACCGATGTTTCTTGAGCGCCTCCTGAGTGGAGACACTGCTGATTACTTACTCAATCAGCACCATCAGAAGGACGGCAGGGCTGGTCCCGAGTCCACGTTACACAAGTTAGAGAAACCTCTCTACCTGTCTCCTCACCTGCAATGAACAATAACGGTGATGAGGTGTGAAGAATTAAATGAGTTCATTACACCTGGGGCAGAATAGATGATCCACAGATTGCTTGTTCTTTTTAGGTGACCATAATCACTGCAACCTTGCGAGTTAAGCATTACATCTGAGCTGAGTTGGTAAGGAAATAAAAGCACAGAGAAATGAACTGACATCTCTAGTATTATGTAGCTAGAAATAGAGAAAATTTAGAATAGATAGCACAGGAAATTCTTTGACCTGCCACTTAATATTTCCATGTTCTTGGGCAGGCCCTGGTGGCTCAGGGGCTAAGCCAGCAGCTGGGGTGTGAACCATGTAAAAGCCCAGATAAAAACCTGAATTTGTAAATTGGGACTGAGGGAGGGGACGACCCAAAAGAAAAATAAACAAATAAATAGAAGTGCTTCTTTCTCTTCCTTCCTGCCTTCCTTAAAAAATAAAGTGTTCCTTCTTCCTCTCTCTTCCTTGCTCTGTTAAAAAGAATTATGTATGACTGTATGTATGTGTGTATTTCTGCATCACAACACTAAAAACCAGAAATAACCAGGGTGCAAACACTGGTGATATATTTAGGCAGTGGCATGAAAGAGAGCATGTACTTTTTTTGTGTGCTGTCTTGTTCCCCAGCTCAAAATAAAAAATACAAAAATAAACCCTCCAAAATGTTGATAAATCACTGTCAATTAGAAATAAATCATCTTGAATTCTAAATGTGAAAAAAATCCAGAACATCTTTCTTTCCCTACACTGACAATACTTCTTAGATAAAATGCCCTGTGAAATTCTGCCGAATTTCAAGTGAAGGTCGTGCAATTTATCAGCGTCATACAGTAACCGTGGGCATCCTGGACCCAAACGCAGGTGGTGTGCCTGGACTGGGAACACTGGGCTAACATGATTTAGAAAAATGAAGAATTTATATAATAGTAGAGCAGTCATATAGGACAAGTTCTAGTTCTTAATAAGCTACTCTAAGTTCTGCATTATTAGCTTAGTTTTAGGATAACATTGATGGTCAGCTTGATGTAATCACTTACTTAATATCACACAAAAGTGGTTGACTTAGCACCTCCTGCTTCCCAAACCCTTGTGATCTAAAAAGAAAAGAGCATAGGACTTGCATTATCCACCTCTACTATCTCAACTGAATCCCCTTGAGTGCTGGCATCTACCATAAAACATCAGGTGGATCAAGTTCCCTCTCCTTTCATCTGTTTTCTATTTCTGGGAATATTCTCTCATTTATTTTTCTGAATCCTCATGCACTTCAGAAACATCATGTGAAGCCCTGGCAGATTAACAAGTTCATCTTGTTGCAGTCTTTTTGAGAAATACATTAAAGCAATCCGTTAATTTGGGGGTGGGGAGACAATATAAATACTCTGAGTAGCAATTTCATTTTGTCATTTCTCTAACTTGTCAACTTTTAGTTGCTTCAAAATATATTTTTATTTTTCTTTAGGTAAATACTGAACATGTCTGGTTTAAAATTTTCTAAGTAGTTTAAAACAGAAACATTTTGCTATTGAAGATTTCTTTTCCATTGTATTTTCTAACTGGAAACTACTGATATTCAGAAAAGTGTAGATTTTCTTTTAAATTTCTTATTTTAACTAGTAAGTCAAATGTATATTGCTTCCACTCAAGCATGTTCTTCCCTCCTTGGTCACACAGTGAACCATAATCCCAAGTCCTCGCAGTCACTCATTTGACCAGTGGGATATGAATGGAAAGGAATTCTGCAACTTCCACGTCATCTCCAAAAAATCTTTTTCCAAGAACACAGACATGAGATGAATCCTCTTTAACCATGAAGAAATGAGCAACATAATAGAGCGGTATTTGAAAATTATGACCAGAGAACAAATCTGAACTGCAGCTTGATTTTTCTATGATCCATGAAATAAAAATGATTCTAAAATTTTTGATGGTTATAAAAATAAATAGGAAGGAAGGAAGGCACTACAAGTGACTTCAAAGCCAAAAATGCTTCTGTTCTCACCCATTTCAACACTTGCCAATCCTTGTTCTAGAGGACTATGTTTCAGAATAAGGTAGAAGGAACCTGAGTCTCAAAATCACATGGAGCAGAACAAAGCTACCATTCTGGACCCTGACCTCTAAGGCTGTTTGTCATGAGAAATAAAAAGAAATTTCTATCTTATTTAACCTCTTATATTTGGACTCTCTGTCACAAAAGCATCTAATTAATCAACACACTTATTAGTGCTGGTAGTTTTTCCATTCATCTTTTGCAATTTCTAAACAGGTAACTATGCATCTACAAATAGCTATTTCTTTCTTTGTATTAAGCATATTCCATCTTCTATCCTTTTTTATCTTATTTTTAATAGCTGGAACTTTCAGGACAACATCAGTTGATAGTGGTAATAGCATACATTCATGTTTTGTTCTTAATTTTAATGACAGTGCCTCTAGCTCTGTACTGCCTTGTAAACTAATGCCTTTTGATTGTAGATCATTTTCATTATCTTGAACATATTCAGAAGAAAAATTGCTCAGTGGTTCTTCTCCTTTTGATTTATTGTTTTCCCATTTTTGCCATCAAATGTACACTATTTTTATGAAAGGGACAGGAAAACTTCCCAATAGGTTTTGAAATAGCTTGTGTAGTACAGAAAGAAACTGTGATCTGAACATTTGAAGGGAAAAAAGTGAAGTCAAAATAAAACCTTTTAGCATTTTAAAGTAATTTTTCAAAAGTACTTAAATGTTTCCATGTTATATTCAATTATTTCTTGTGTTAAATATATTAATTCATGTTTTCCTTAGCAGTTATTTACTTTGTCAAAGTTTTCAAATTATTAGCAGAGACATTCACACCATTCTCTTTATATCACTTCCTCAATATCTTACGTTATAATCACTCTCTTATGTTGCTTCTTGGTCTTTTCTTGTTTTTATTTTGTTGCCATTGATGATCAGAATTTCCAGATGTTTCTTGACTTTTTGTTTTTATTCCATGGACACATTCTGGGATGTATTCATTAATTTTATTTTCATTTTCTTTTCCAACAAATTACTTTGAATATGTGCTTACCCATATCATTTTCTAACTGAAATTTTTCCTAGGTAGATTTGTTAGTTATTTTCTAACTTTTTTAATGAAATACTTATTCTTATTTTTTTCTTTCTCTTTTTATGATGAAAATTTCGGAAGCTACAAACCTGATTCAGAGTGTCTTAGTCACATTCTACTAGTGCTGATATATACTTGTCTTCTTTCTATTATTTTAAGGCAATGTGTGCTATAGTTTGAATTTCCATGGAAACAGACCCTAAATGAGGACTTGGGTGTAGAAAGTTATCTGAGATGGGATTCTGGGAAGCACAGGTGAGGGAGTGGGAAGAATATTGAACAGGAGTAAAGCCAATAAAGGGTGAATTAAAATGTGATTGAAAGTAACTGGAGCTCTATCTCTGAGGATGTACCTTGGAAATGACTCCTGGGTGAAAGAGGAAGGCCGTGTGTATCCACAGACCCTCCTGGGGGAATTAAATTCTCCCGAATTCCGGGTACCATGTCTGTGAGCTAAGCACACTGGAGGAGTCCTTCAAGTAGAAGATAAGACAGCAGCTCCAGGGAGCTCACTGTCCATGGTCACTGTTACCTCAACAGCAAGGGAACTAGACACGAGATGAGGTCCCACAAGGGACCCCCACAGCCTCTGCCTCAAACTATGAATTTGCTTTTATTCTCATTTAGAATTCCTCCCCCCAAGTGGCTTATTAAGTCTAAATTTTTAATGTGTATTCATATGCTTTTAGATAGTAACACAAACATTCACCATATATCAAAATATGCATTCTCAGCTGTGATGTGTAACATTTTCTTTAATTGGAAGAAAGTGTAACAGCCTAAGCTTTAGGAAATTTTACATTTCAGAATAATAAACACTTTTTTACATAGTTACTTTATGTAATTCTTCCACTTATTCATTAAGTTTCTGTTCCAGTTGGTCACTCAAATGTTAAGCCATTCAAATGACCGGACATTTTAAAATCCTTTCTTTAAACTTTTATTTTGACATATTTTCAGCCTTAAATGCAGAAATGAAGGTTAGTAGGCAAGCAGTCAGAAAGAAAGTGTAGGAAGAAGCACTCATATTTATTTTTACTTCATTGTTCACCTGGGATGCGAACTGGGGTCCTTGGGATGTATGTGGACTACACTCTTGATGAGAGGCTGCAGGCCTAACTGTTACTCCACCAGGGTGTGCCTTTATTGATTCTTTTTATCTAGCTGTTCTATCAATTGCTAAGAGAGGCATGTTAAAATCAAGCTGTAATTGTGGCGTTTACTATTTCTAATTTTATCAGTTTTCTGTTATTATATTTTGCAGCTGTGTTATTAGGTTTGCACACTTCCTAACAAATTCCTTTATCATTATAAAATGTCTTTATCACTAATGTTATTAACTCCACTCTTCTTATGCTTGCTATTTTTATGGTATATACATTTTTATCTACTTACTTTTGATCTAGGTCTTTACTTAGAGCACACTTCTTGGAGGTCTTATTTATTATCTAGTCTCATTATCTCTGCCTTTTCAATAAAGTGCTTAGTCCATTAATATTTAGTATACTTGTTGATATGATTGAAATTTGCTCTCCCATTCTATTATTTATTCTCTGTCTTCTTTGATTGGGAGTCACTATTTCCTACTTTTCCCCTTATTTTGAATTCTTTGACTATTTTTAAATTCTCTTTTTATTTATCTATTGGGTTTTTAGATTTACTGATTTGCATTACTTTTTAGTGGATGGTATCAGGGTTACAGCATATATCATCACATCTTCAGTCTTTTAGCAATTATTGTCTTCTCCCACTTTCAATGCTATGTTTGGCAGGCACATTATATCTACATGCAATATACATGACCAAAGGACAGTTTACAATTATTGCTGTAAATAGAGCTACATAGTAGAAAGAAAATAAGAAAAAAACATTTTACATTTACCCAGATATTTTTCATCTCAAATGTTTTCCATTCCTTCCTGAAAATATGAGTTTCCACCCCGTACTCTTTCCTTTCAATCAGAAGAACATCATCAGCATTTCTTGCACAGATCTGCTATTGAAAAACACCCTTGATTATTTTTCATTTGAAAATGTTTTCTCTTTGTGTTCATTTTTAAAGAATATTTTCACTGAATACAGAAATTAGGGTTGACAGTTTTTGCTTTCCTTTCATCACTTTTAAGAAGTCATTCTATCCCCTCTGGTCTCCAGAATTTCTGATGGAAAATCAGTGATTATCCAGAATGCAGTTCCTTTGTACATAAAGTGTCAACTTTATCTTGCTGGTCTAGATATTTTCATTATAAGCTGTGCACTTCAAATATTTTTTGTCAAATTGACCTTTGTCAACTGTTCTTTCTTTGTGGGACTCAAATTACATGTTATTAGATATTTTGATGTTTTCCCTTTTCTGTTCTATTCATTTCAGCTTCAGTTGATAATGATTTTTGTCCGACAAATTAGATGGTTCCATGGATCAGTCTTCAAGGTCATAAACTCTTTCTTTTGTCATATCCAGTAGCCTGCTAAGCACACACATTCTCCATCAATTGCTTTCTTGCTTGAATATGAATCGCATTTTCATTTTTCTCCCTTTTCCGGTAGTTTTAGATTGTATCCTGAACATTTGGGACACCATATTGTAGAAACTATAGACTCTGTTAATTTCTCTAAAAATAAGTTTTTAAGCAGATAATTAACCCAGCTCAACTCAAATCTCAAACTCTGAAAACTTAGGTCAGTTCATTTAGCTATTATTGACCTACTCAAAGTCTACCCTTCAGGTTGTTGTTCAAGTGTTATCTAGAGATTTAAACAGTTATTACATAAATTCTGGGGTCCCCTTCTACTTTCCTTTCTGAGATTGTCCACCCTAATTCCTAGGTGCTGTGGACCTGAATTCTGCCCTCAGTTCTGTAAGCCAGTAAGATATTAGCAACCCCATGTGCGACTTCCCCACCAGCTAAAACCTTAAAAACTTGAGATGAACTCAGTTTCATTCCGGTGGTTAGTTTTTAATGCTCATCCAGTATCTGCCTGTTTTTATTTGCTCTCAGTGCCTTCATGTATTTGTTTTTCATATTTTGTGCTGAGGGTATAGTCCTTATTTGTGAACAGATTGGTCTGATAAGAGCTACTCTGCCATTGCTCAAGTAGCCACTTTTGATCATTTGTGTGTGTATATGAGATTTTTAGAAATTGGGAAATTTTGCAACTCAATGGTCACAGTGAAAGTGGGCACTTTACAACCTTAAGACAAAGACCCAAATCACATGACAATACACAACTCAAAAAAACTTGTATCTTTTTTTACATGAATATTAGCCAAGGTAACCAACAAATACTTCCCTTTGTAGAAGAGAGAAAGCCGCACCCGTTTCTAGCCGCTGAGGACCAACAGTGGCCACCCAGCCATCAGGCGCCTGACAGTCTAGACTGGCTGGAAGCTACTGACTAGATAAAAGGACCCCTTTATGAGAATGGAACCCTGTGTGCTTTTTACAATTATGTGTGTTATCCATGTGAAGAATTCACAAAGGAATAACTGAATTCTGTTCGTAATTCCTGTTCTAATTCACGCCTTCCCCTCTCCCTCACCAATAAAAGTGTATCCCAAAAGTATTTCGGAGCTCAGATTCTACATCTGGCCCACGCATAATAAAGCTGTCTTCACTACTTCTAAAAGAGCACCGTTTGGATTTGTTGGTTGAGAGAGAGCTGTAATACCTTGACTATAAAACACACTTCACAATGTGTCCATTATTTAGAATGCAATGAATTTCTGTGGTTAGCTGAATTTTGTCTTTCAATATTAAGTAAAAATTGAGTAATGTAATATGAATAAAATAATGTCATCACTTTTTGCTGGAAACTTCCCTTTTTCCCATGGACATCTTATAAACAGATGATCTGCAGTGACCTGTATGTATCATAGATACATAGATACTTGTATGCTTTTCAACACATTCCACTCTAGTTTTCCTATTTATAATTTCTTAACCCCTATTCACCCTCATTTCAAATGATAATCCAACTTTTCAAAACAAAAAAAGAGCCTGATTATAAACACTGAAGGACTTCACTGACTTTTGCCCCTTATCGCTTCTACTCAAGCATATAGCAAATGTCATCAACTTTTGTTGCTTCCTCTTTAGAACAGTGCTAGCATTCTTCTCCATTCCCAAAGCAAGACTATGAACCCTGAACATGTTGTATGTGCTCAAGAAAACCCAAATGAAGGAAAGTATCTCATCATCACCATGCTTCTATAAGTATTCTCTTAGATCACCACTTCATGAAACTCCTCTGCTAAGAAGTAATATTATCTTGTTTTAAACACTCTGCATTGTCTTGAGTCATCTAAGATTTATAATGTTGAATTATATATAGATAGATGCTAGACAGACATTTATATACTTAACTAAAAAAATATTTTTACCTGTTCACCTCACATTCATCAATTTGTGCCCATATACGAAAGTTCTACAGCGTCAGAGCATGAAATTGAATTAATGTAAAAGGAAACTGTGAGAACTAAAGCTTATTCATAGAAAAAGGACTCCTGCATCCAGAGATCATCCCATATACTTTCTCTGCCACATGTACTAACTCATGAAGTGGCCTCTGCTCCAAGGCTTTCTGAGGTTATATGGCTCTCTCTACACATCCTCTCTAATTGCTCCAAATACCCAATTTCTCACCTCTCTTGCCCTTCAAAGGTTTGAATTCACAAACACTCACACCACATATTTTTCTTTTCCAAGTTTTCTTGGGTCTGCGACCTCCTCTTGCAAAGACTTTTCCTGCAGTCTCCTTTTTCACTGATGTACTTTGTCCCTATGATTTCACAGAATCCTTTTAATTTTATTTTCATATCTTTTTTTAGTCTGCCATATTTTCTGAAACAACCATAAAATAACCAGCCAATTCAGGCAAGTTTAAGAAAAAAAATCACACAGGCAATATACAGCAATAACAGATAAAAAGAGGCAAAGTGAATTCTTCCCTCTCAAGCTAGTTATTTGTAGATGTAAATCCTAATCCTCTATTCACATGTGAAGTCTTTGTTTCTTTGCACTGAGGTTTTATGACCATGTCTCTTAAAATGTGTAGAGTGCCATATTTTATGATGACAATCATTGCAAAACAAATTGCTGATATTTCCTCCCCAAAAATACCTGTCAGAGGTATTTTAGGTATTACAGCACCACTAATTCAAGCTGTTCACACAGAGTGGAAATAATCAGAACCAAGAAGAAAACTAGGAAAGAAAATAAGAACCATTTTCCAAAGTGCAGGAGCTCATGAAACTTGTCTAGCTAATCATCAGGAGTGTAAAATTTTTATTTCTCAGTTAATAAGCAACACCTGTGTTTATAAAAAGTCTCTGGTGATGCTCCATCTCTCGCAAAGAATATCAAGTGTTCTCAGAATGGATTCCACGGAGAACACACGTCTTATTAATCCTTCCATATGACTGATATGACTTTCATTATCCTTTTCCCCATCGGGCTACACAGTTTATTCTTTAATTTTTTAATTGAAATGATATAAGATAAAAAAATCACAGACAACATATAAATCAGTTGCCTGTGACATGTTACAGAGAAAAGGAAAACATCAAGATTGCCACTAACAGGCACTCAGTCTCATAAAACTTGTAATCAACTTCCAAGCCAAGGCGTAAACTGTAATATATTGCCACAAACATATAACAATAATAAACTATGTGAATTGCACCTTGGAACTCCTTGTCGTTAATAACAAATAAGCGTGGAAAAAGTGTTGACCGTCATTCTTTGTGAGTGTCTGCTTATGTATCAGCTCTGGTGTTTCAGAAGCCAGCCTGGTCCTTAGAAGGGTGTGTGAGGAGAGGCTGAGCCTGAACCTGGGTGCAGACCCAACATGAGCCCCACATCCAAGGGAAACCCCTAAGACTGGCTTACTTTTCATCACACTCAAAGATGACCCCAAGTCTTTCTTTGGCTCTAAGTGAATATATAAAAGAGCCATCCCTCAGTCTGATTATTTTTATTATTCGATGCTTCCAGACATCTGTTGCTAAGAAAACCCCACTTCAAACCACGTGCTTAAAAGAATAGCTATCATTAATTTTGCTCATGAATCTGGGGGCTGTCAGGGATCAGTCACACAATTGCCACATGAGCTCATTCATGAGGACACCATTCACCAGTGGCCGAGCTCAGGTCTGACTAAGTCTTTGCAAGCTGAGTGCTGGGTTGGAAAGAATAAAAGGCCTGGAAGAGCTGGGGATCTTGGGAGTCCTCTCTCCCTCTTCTGGCCTTCCTCTTCCTCCTTCTCCTAAGAGTCAGGCTCTCAGAGCCGCTCTGTAGCCGATGGTTCTGTAACAGCTCATGTTCGGTAAATAACTCTGGGTAACTCCTGGAGGAGTTCCACGAGCTTCTAACAGGTTAAGGGGTAGAAAGCCCCCATGAGCAGTATCCTATGTAACACAGTGGAGGCCCACAACCCACACCATGGGCACTGCTGGGACATGCAGTCCCAGGGCATGGCCCAGCCAGCACCTCATTCTAGCAGGACCACCCAGTGACCTGCATGAAGAAGCTGAAAGGGTGGACGAGAACCAGGGGCAAGCCATGCCTCCCAGCTCCACTGTTTGTGAAGCTGGAGTTTACCTGAGCTCCGCCTGCAGTTACTGGGGCTCAATCAGGGAACGAGAGGCCCTTCCACACCCACCAATGCACATGCACAAACACACACACTACACACACACAAACGTGTGTGCACAGCCCACACAAGCACATGTTACACATACTTGCATGTATCACATGTGTACACAACACATTCACGCACACATCACATGTGTGCACACAGGCACATGCCAACATATGATGGTCACTGCCCATCAGGAGGGGAGAAAGAAGAATGGGGAGGGGAGGTCGGGGGTCAAGGAACTTGGAGTTGATCAAGAAGGTAGGTCCAAGGGGGCACTAACACCCAGGGCACTTGGACAGGGCTAAGGTGGGAAGTCCCTCCCAGGGTTATTGCTCAGAGGGGCAGGAACAGGGGAGAACAAGAGGTAACAAAGGGCTCTCCTGCCTGGGCGTGGCCCCAGCAGTGCAGTGGGGAGGTTCTGGGACAGAGATCCCATCAGGCAGCCTGGACCCCAGACCTAGGAGGCTCTTTTTTCAATAGGAACAGCTGTGAGGTGAGGCTTCCTGGGGCTTGCAAAGTGGGCAGTCCAAAAATGGCTAAATTGTGACCCTTTGGACTGTATTTGAAGTCCTTGGTGTGTTAAGACCTAAGTCTGGTGTCAGTGGGGTTTTGAATTAAGAGTGAAGCCATCAACCCCGAGAGTCAGCACCAGTGGGGATGGGGAGTCTAAGAGTGGAGCCTCCCCTGAGACATGGGGAGACCACAGAGGGGCTGCAAAGGCCGAATGTTTCCAAAAGCCACAAAGCGTTAGTCCAGCACCACCTGCATCATCCTCAGGGGTGATTCAAGAACCAATGGACTAGATCAAACCAGCGAGAAAGACTCCTTGCTGTGTTACAAAACTCTCCAGGCAGGGAAGTCACATCCTGAATTCTATATAAACACCTACGCTGGCCAAGGGGAGCTGGTTGTTCTGCTTTGGCAGTGTCCCAGTCCCATAAAATCTGAACTGACAACCAGGATCTCCCTCGCCTATAAAATAAATAGTGTTTGCTCTGAAATGCATGTGACTGTCAGGGCACCATTGCCTGAACTTTGGTCCTGCAATTTTTGCAATAAGGAAATCATTTTAGTGGCGTTTGTATTTTATTAAAAACAAAGAGGCAGTACCATTCATGGAGCGCTGACTGCATAACCCTTCTTACAACAGGCTCGGTCACCAGGAACTGTGTAGATTAGAAAAAGAAACACTTTACTGCACACCGTCAAAGGCACCTTTGTAAAAAGCATGAGGGCGCGGTGGGGTGGGGGGGGGCACACTTCAATCAGCCCCCAACACAGGATTAGATGTCGTTCAATCGGATTGCACCCAAGCCAACATCCATCTGCTCCGAAGTTACTCTTTTCTAGAGACACTGAACTTCACACTAAAAGGGAAACTCTTACCAACGCTGGGGTGGGGTTGGGGGAGGGCAGATAATTATGAAAAATGATAATGCTGAAGGTGTGTGTCTCCTTCCACAGAACGAGAAGGCATTTTTCACTCGCCCAAGGAGCCCATGCATTTAGGGAAAGATAAAGTCTCTCATGTTGGCAGAAAAAAATAAACCAATTTTTATACTTGCGAATGTAACAGCCATTTCTATTTTCAACCTGGAGCTTTGTTTAAACTGTAGGGACCGTTAGCTCTTATAAGCAAATGAAGTGAATTTGCTCTTCTGATCATAACAACTATTATCACAAGAAAGAGCAATTTCCATTGGCATCAGTTTCTGCTAAATAAGGAGACAGAATAAGCGGATTTGCCTGAACATGGTAATTCTATAAATGAGTCACTTAGGTAAGACCCACATTTAAGCCAAGCTACCTGTTTTTCAGTTCCCGAGGCTGGAACATAGCATCAAACTCGCATACGATGCCATGTAGTTTCAGTCACAGTGACGTGTCACACTCTGCTCAGAAATCCCTGTTCACATGAACAGACTTTCTTCTAACTTTGAGAACAATTATTCCTCCCCAATAAACTTGGAAAAAATAGTGGTGAGGATGGAAAATGTCAATTATTTTTTCCTCCAGGAAAACAAGTCAGAATTTGGAAAGAGGATGAAAAATTAAGGCGAGAATGAAGACATGAGCCAGCCATCGGGCCATTTCTACAGAAGTCCTTCTCACTTGCCAAGCCACCCAAGGTGCAACCTAAATGCCTTGTGCTGAGATCCGTCCCTGTGGACCAGAGAGCTACAGATCTACTGCTTGAGGGTGCTTCTTTGAGTTGAGATCTTGAACCAAAACTTTAACACCAAGTGGCTTTGCAGAAACCTATGTATTACCAAGGGCTGGGAATCTCATTGTTTTTGTCCTCAAAAACTAAATCCTGTTATCACCAGAGACTCGAAGAATTTCAGATTTTACATAAATACACACCTCGACACAAAACACTTAACCCATTTGGAAAAAAAAAACCACCCTCATTTAATATCCATGTGAAACCTCCCCGGCCCCAACCCTTGGGAGGCCCGCTCTGTGTTCTCACTCATCACTTTCACCCTCTCTAGGTGCAAATCTCTGAGCATGTGAAAGTTTGTCATGCAGGTGGGTTCCATACCTGACACAGTGTGAAGGCACCCTGCTTTTGGCCCCGAGGAAAAGTTCTTTTTCCTTACAGCAAGATAATGTTTTAAAAAGCTGACTTTTAAACCTCTTACTGAATTTTTTAATGGATTAAATTCATCATGTCACCAGCTGCTGTGCAGCTAATAGAGCCATAAAACACTGTATTAAAGGATTACCCATGCAAAATTTCCTCTTGTGCTAATGTGAATTTTAATACTTTTAACATTTAGTTGAGATGGGAATGTCCAAGAACAGCTTGCTCAATAGGTTGTTCTATAAAATTAAGTTCCTCATCTCATCAGAAATGCCAGGACTCCATTAAGTTAAAATTTTACAGAGAGCCTAAGATGATTCACTGTGCAGCATTTGTGAAAAGGGAGGCAACATCTGCTTCTACATTAAAGCTGTAAAAATTTTTAAAAAAAAAAAGAAAGAAAGAAAGAAAGAAAAGAAGAGAAAAAGCAAAACAGCCATGGATCCCCTGCATTCACAGACACTGGCCTGAACAGAAGAATACGCTAGTTTCAGAGGAGTGGGAAGTCAGTGTACACAGCCCCAAAATGATGCTGAGGATGAGGACACCTCGATTTATGTTCACTTGAATGCCAGGTGTCAGAAGGTCAGAAAGTCTTAAAACACGCAAAGTAGTGACTATGTGAAATCATCTATGGATTGTACTTTTTGTAACAAAATGTTGTCGCGTGTGTCTAGATGAAGAGAAGATGCAGAGGGTCAAATGCAAAGGAATCCTAGAAAAATGACCCTAGAAATTACAGTTTCAATTGTTTGTTTTATCACGGTCAGTGCTGAGCCCCTGAGAGTCCCCTGCTCATCCAAAGTCGAGGGGCTAATCAATGCAGAGCAGAGACCAAAACCAGCTATCCTGACACCCAGACCATGAGACCGCATGCCTAGCTTCCATCTCTAGCATATGTACCTATCAATTTTGTGTATAGGAATCAGCTTACCTGTTAACAATAAAAAGTAAGGAAGCCATGATAGAGCCTCTTGCCTCTAGATTTATAAATAAGGTAACAAAGCTAGATGCATTGCATGTCATTTCCAAAATATTTCTAAAGAAGACCACCTTCTGAGTATTAACTGGCAGTTTTATATTCTTAGCTGTGACTCCTTAACCTCCCTGCATGCAGGACCCTTCACAGCCTGGTGGTCGCTGTTACCTGCACCTCTCTGACATCTCAGCATTTCATTCTGTGCTAAGGAAACTGTATCTTCAGTGAGGTTTTAACACAATGTGAACTTTTTCCTTCCTGTGTTTGACAACTGGTCTCAATGTAATCGTCCACAGAGGCTCCACATTCTCATCACCATTAAAATATGTGCTGTGCCTTACTGGAGACTACAGCCCAAGGATGATCAGTTTTCATGAAAATTCTCCAAAGCTGATGTTCTTTAGCCAGGCATAATTGTGTCCGCAGCTCCATATTTTGTACTCTGTATGTATTACTGTTCTGAGAGCCTGTCATTTCTTATCAGAATGAGAAAGGCTAAAGAGATAATATTTCAATAACATACTGGCCTGATCATAAAATAACTCAATGGAAATGTGTAAGTGCCTCAGGCAGCCCGGCAGGGCTCTGAGCTCTCAGATGATTTCTATTCCGAGTTGCCTTTTTTTTTTTTTTTTTGGGGTTACATTTTCTGTTGTATCAGACATCCCCTCAAGTCTTAGTTATACTTTTATTCAAAAGGGAGAAGCACAGCATAAAGACCTACAAAACTTATTATGATATATTACTATAAAGAAATAAAAGTCACTGCCACAGTCGCATATCAATAAGGACAAATCTGACACATGAATTGACCTTTTTCCGTCTTACCCACCAGGGCTGAGGCCTGAGTTTCTCGGTTGCTAGGCAACGGGGTCACCGGTTCCAGGTCTTAGATGCACAACCTTGTCAAAAAGATGCTGTGATCTTCAATGAGAACGCAGAGGTTTGGCAGTGGAGAGAATTTCAATAGGTACGGAGGGTTCGGCAAATTTCTTTTATCACGCTGAAAGCTGAAACAGAGAAATTGAAACTTCTCAAAAGATGTTGGGAACCGATTTTTTTCTAAGTTCTGGTGATTAGACTATTGTGGAAACAATAGGAAGAGAATACAGTCAAGCTTCTCTTTGATAAACACACTGACATCTGGCTTCAGATTTTAGCTGCTGGTGAGACAGTGACCAGACTCTCATGTGAAACACAGACACGTCAAAAACAGAGTTATCATGTGAGATGAATTTGGGGGCTGATTTGGAGGGGGATGGGCGTTTTGTTGTTGTTGTTTTATTTTGATTTGTTTCTGGGTTTTATTTTTTCATTTTTTCACAAAAACTACTGCATCCTCCGTGCTTAATGACAGAGCTTCGGGCCAACCGACGGCTCCTAAAGGTCAGCTGCAAAAAAGCGCGTGCCTGCCCCTTCTTCTCCTGCCAAGATCAGGCTTCCTTTAAACTTTAATAAAGGGCATTGCAGAGAACCTATTTCTCAACCAGAAAGAAACACCCCTTCCCTGTAATTGCATCTGACTACATAGTCCAGTGATATGCATCTAACTTGAGTTAGAATACCCTCATACAATTTCTGTGACGGCACCTTTCTGAATCAGAAATGTGACAGATTTAAGTGTCAGGAGCAAGTACCAGGGATTTTGAACTTCCCATTTCATAATGTATTTGAATACTTTTCTTAGGCAACGGGCCACTCTTGTATTTGACTCTATTTCAGTTCTCACTCTGTAAATACAGAAACATCTTATGGCAGAGACATAGTAATTAACTTCTAAGATTTTTGTTTTTCTCATTGTGATGTTTTGGGGGAGAGAAGAAGAAAATGTGCATGTATGTGTGTTAGAAGAGTAGCTAGTTATAAACTATAATGATGATGGGAATGAGAAGAATAATTATAAACTATAGGTGGATCCTTTGGAATGCAGACTTCGAAAAGACAGAGGCAGGGTTTCGTGGTTTCTTTTACTCTGGGTCCTGTCTGAATTCTGCAGCCTAGCCCCACCCCGACCTGGGGCAGACACGCTGGCTGGTAGAAATAGCAGCGAGCCCAACAGGAGGCAGCGCACGTGCCTGGAGACAGGACTGGCAGAGAACCCTAAGGATTTCTTTGGCCCTTCAGGGTGAAAAATTCTCTTCATACCTTTTTTAATCTAATATTTGCCATTGTCCTTTCCCTGAAGATAACTGCCATTTTTAGACATGTCTGCCACCTTTTCTTCTTTGCCAGCATCTGAAGAGCATAAAATGGAGTGAGTAGAAAGCTGCCCACCGTGTGGTACCGGAGTCAGGCTGCACGTAAACCCCCAGAAACAGGGTGGTGAGAGCGCTCAGTGCCTCCTGAGAGTGATTTGCACCGACACCCGCTGAATCGCAGATCCTGCTTTCTTGTTTGGTCCTGACTTCCAGACACTCCCAGGTCAGAGGAGAGGAGTTGAAGACTCTGGCTTCCACCAAAGCAGCTCTCTACATCATTACAGGGACGACCTTGGTGGGTGTGAGTGTGAACCAGAAACCAGAACTCATGGGAAACCATATGCAGGTCTGTGGTCAGTGCAGACAGAAAGCAGGAGTTTAGAAACTTGCAAAGCAACTGGGCAGAGTGTTTTTATGCCTGTTGACTCTCACATAAAATAGCTGAACCTGCTTTGTATACATGTTTTTTTCTCTTCAACTTTAAAAGTTCGTTTTAAAGTTTGGGTCTACAATCGATTGGAGGGAAACCTGACGCTTGAGAAGCACTGTGTTCTCTGCCCAGGTCATTCCACCCAAACTGCAATGGTCCTGGAGAAGCTGACAAACTCAAGCTCTGTGCAGAGCTCTTGACCTTAGAGGAGCAGGAGCCTGTTAGGTCTGGCACAGGGGAGGGTCAATTTACCCAAAATCCGTTTGTTTTCGCCATGTGTTTGCAAAATGTTGCTTTGAGCTCAGACTTCCTGAGCATATAAGACAATGAGTGTAGATAGACACATACCTCTGTGAATTTACTGCCAAATTCATCTCCCAGAATAGAAGGTAGTGTTGAGCATAATTGCAAGAGGAGAAGTTAGAGAAGTATAAATCAAAATAACACTAAGATATCATTTCACACCTGTGAGAATTAGCCAAAAGTCTGGAGACATCAAGTGTTAGCAAAGATATGGAGAAAATGGAACACATTTATGCTGTTGTGGGAGTGCAAAAATGATAACCATTATAAAAAGAAGCATGGCGATTCCTCAAAAAAATGAGAATGGAAATTTCACATGACCTAGTTATCCCACTGATGAGCATTTACCCTAAAATCACTAATTCACAGAGATATCTATACCCCATTTTTATTGCTGGAAACAATCTACATGACCACCAAAAGAAGAGTGAATAAAAAAAGTGTGACATGTGTAGATAGATAGATAGATAGATAGATAGATAGATAGATAGATAGATAGACAGATATATAGGTAATGAAATATTGAGCAATTTTAAAAAGATGAAATTCTTCCATCTGTAGCAACATGGATGGACCTAGAGGGAATTATGCTGAGTGAGATAAGCCAGAAGGAGAAAGACAAACATCATGTGATTTCATTCACATGATGTATAAAGAAGCCAATTAAGCAAATGAACTAAATCAAACACAAAAGACATAGTCAATAAAATCAAGCTAGAGGCTGTAGGATGGGAACAGGGAAGGAATAACAGACAAATTGGATGGAGGAAGTAAACTATATGACAGAACTGGACTGGTGGTTGGTAAATGTAAACATGATGTATTACACACAGATGTTGATTTACAGTGATGTTCACCTTAAGCATACTTAATAGTAAGATACAATGCTCCTTCAATAAAATTGCCTTTAAAAAAAAAATAACATAACCATAAACTTGAGTTGTGAGTAGGGCTTAGCAGAGAATCCAGGAATCCTGGTTCTGAGAGGGGTCTCAGTAAGACTGTACCCCTATACTACCTTGACCTTGGACCTCGCCTTCCTCCAGGTAGGCCCTTCAGTGTTCCCCCTCACATTATACCCGTGGTCTCAGAGTGACCCCAACCTTCTCAAAATGCTTTCTTCCTGAATCCACCTGATCAGAAATCCTTCAGCCAACATCTGATTGTGCCTCCTCGTTGGACTCTGCTTTCAAATCCATCCCCAAGTCCCCTGCTCTGTGCTGTGTCACTGATGGATGTCCTCCACCAACCCTGGACTCTTGGTTTCTCTTTAGAGTCATGGGGGAGAACTTCTAGATGTTACTCCCTGAGCGTGGTCTTCTCACTCTGCACATCCCAAAAGACCAAGCCAACATCTCCTGGGACAGTTCGTCCCATGTCAGACTGGCATGGAGGGGCACAGTGTCTTCATTCTTCAGAAAGAAGCAGAGGAAAACACAAGAGGAAGCTTCTCACATCCCTGAGGAGGCAAGTCAACACCTGAAGACAAACAGAGACCATAATGAGGGGAAGAGGGACCTCATTCTCAGAGGACCTGAAAGTGAACCAGCAACAGCGCAAGGGTTTGCTGGGAGCACTAGAGACCCACCCACAGCCCAAGAGCTGAAGATCTTGAGCTCAAGAAAGAGCAAGCACTGGGAAAGAAAGTCCTAAAAGGATTCAGTATGTGGTTACATTCTAACATATGACTTTTAATTATTCCTAAAAGGGGATGTTTCCTGCAACCTGGAGTAACAGCTCATATTTTGATACTTCATAGCCTTCTTCCAGATCTCCCTACAACTTCCCCTGCTCTCCTTCACCTGGCCCCATCCTCTCCACGGAGCTGCAACGAACTTTTCAAAACGTTCCCCGGGAACACTGGGATTCTCCTTTCTGACTCTACTTTGATAGGCATCTCTAGCAGTAGTTGTATCTGTCCAGGATTCCAGCTCCTACCAGCAGTCCCAGTTCAGAACTGTGGTGCCAGAACTACCAAAAGGAGCCAGTTTCTGGAGATTGATGACACCACCTTTCCCGGATCCTTCCAGCCCTGCCTCCAATTGCTAATCTCTGAATGCCTGTCTCCTAAATTCTTTCATTGGGGGTAGTTATTCTCTTGACTTGATATATGCGGTGGATACTATTATGGGTAAGAGAGCCAGTCTGTGTGGGCAACTTCGTAGCTAATATCAGGCATTGTTGGACAGAATGATCTCAGAGGAGAAGTGTCATGCACATTAATTAGCTAGTTAATCATGACTCCTGCTTCTCACTGGCCTAGAAGCTCCTTGGGCATCAGGATCCTGGCTTGTTCATCCTTGTCTCCCCAAGACCTAATACAGTGTCTACACATGATAGACGCACCATGAATGTCACTTGAATATGTTTAAGTGAAAGGAGAGAAATATTTGACTTCAATATTTTAAAATGCAGAAACAAAGAATCTGTTCATTTTATGCTATGTACAAAACTAAAGGCCTTCTTTTAAAGTTTTGGCCATAGGAGACCCTGGTCACACTTTTTTATTGACCTATAACTGGCCCATTCTTTCAGTGATGCAATTAGCTCAAAGGAACTTAATTTTCCAATTAAAAACATTTTAAGTCAATCAGATGTGCCTTCAAAAAACAAGAATTTTTTTCAGCAGAATTCCTTTCTGAAACCCCAGTGTAGCTAGTCAGATTCTACCTGGGCCAAGTGTACTTACTTGTAGGAGGTAATTATTACTTCATAAAACTGTCTGGTGGGATTCTAGCTGTTTCAGGTGTTAAATACCTATGTCACTTTCAAAGAAAACTACTTTTGACATTTACTTCTTGGGAGAAAGGCAAGAGCTACATAAGCAGGGCTGGCCTGAGGCTGTACAGGGACGTCATAGAGATTGTTCTTGGTTAGCTGCTGTCCTCCTAAAGCCAGAGACCCTCTCTGGAGTGAACCTCCCCACCATTCTCGCTTTCCCTGAGAACTGGACTCAGAGTTTTTATTTCTAAGAACCTCCAAAAGACTGATGATAGATTGGAAATATCCCTCACTCGAATATATACATTTGTACAGACATCAATTAGGCTGGTGTTTCTCAGATGTTAACTACATTAGAATCACCTGGAAGACTGAAAATAAAGTCTCATCAGGCGGTTCTGGATGAGGCCCTTGGGTAGTCTTCTTTCAACAAGTCCCCAAGTGATGTGGATATTGTCATAGGGTTATCTCATTCTGAGTACCACTAACTTTGTGACCCAATCTACTTTTGAACCTACACGCTGGTTCCATACCTGTTTCCATATTTCCAAAAGAGATCTGAGTTTAAGAATTTAACAAATAAATAGACTGATGGTCAAACCCTTTTTAAACATACAAAGTTCCCTGGCTTTACTTCCAAGATTCTACTTGATTACAGCTATAGTGGTACTTAGAAATTAATATTTTTATTGTTGTGTCATTGGTTTACAATACTATGTATGTTTAAAGAAAATAGTCACCTCTCAGTCGATGTGTATGTCACACCAAATCCACCACCAGAGTTTCAGTACCAGCCACCACTATCAATTCAATGTAGCCAATTACCTGTAGCTCCTGCTCCCACTTTGGAAACCACAGTATTGATTTCAGAGTCTAATGGCATCTTTGTTATGTTCTATTAGTTTGCCAGTTTTGTTTCTTTATATTCCACATATGAATGAAACTATCTACTATTTACCTTTCTCTGTCTGACTCACTTCACCTAAATAATCCCCTCAAGTTCCATCCAAATTATTACAAATGACACAATTTCATCTTTTTTGGAAAATTTTTCCCTGAGCCTGAGACTCAGACCTTTGGCAACTCCTCTCTTGGGAGATCTGTGTTACAGGGAAATGAACTCAGACCCACCGGAGCTCCATCCCACTGCTTATCACCAATGAAACTATGACTAAATTACAGAAATTCTGCAAGATTCAGTGTGTTCATCCATGAAATAGATGTGAAGCAGTCTTAAAATTGCCTCTTGTCAATTTCTTGCCCTGCCTGCTTGGAAAACAACTCCTCTCTCTGGATTCTATAAGAAAGAAGACCTTGTCAGTGACACAATTTTTAATTTGAGACCCTCAACCAAAATGTTAGGAGTGGGGCAGGAGGGAATATACCCTTAATCTATTTTTTAGTTGCAAAATAAGCATTTTGCTAATGAATGAAGAATTGCCTCCTTGCAAAGTGGTGACTTCTTGGTCGGCATTCTCCTCTGTCTTGTAGATTCTGGTTGTTTATGATTACTTATAACAGGTTTAACCTTGGTAATCCCAACCCCCACCACCTACTTCTATAGATAGATGATAGATAGATAGATAGACAGATAGATAGATAGATTTCTTTAAGGAAAGATGCAGATAGGAATGAAGGCAAGTAGCAGACAGAAGAGGGAGGAGGAAGAAGCATTTCTTTTATTTGCCTGTTCATCTTGGTGAACCCCCTGGCCTCAGGACACAAACCCGGGTCCTTGGGATGTATGTGGTTTGTGCCAGCCAGAGGTGGCAGACTAAACCACTGAACCACCAGGGCACACCTCTCTATTTTTTTTTTTTTAATTGGAGAAAAATCTATCATCAAAACCTTAGAAAAGGGAATTAGGTATCTCTTTATAAACTTGTCAGATTGATTAATGGATGTTGCCTCTTGATACAAGAAAGTGGCAAGTTAATTGTTCACTCAGTTTGTTTCAATAGACAGTCTTCAAAGAATAAGACCAAACCCTAAGAGCACTCAGTCAATGAAAGGAGATGTCCTTTCAGCAAAGCCCTCCCCAAACTGGTGTGTGTGCTTGAAAAGAAGTCTGAATAGAGAATCCACTGCCTTGCTTAGGAGGTAAATATAATAATCTGTGGGACGTGATGCTAACTATTTCTAAACTCTCTGGCAGCCCAAAAAAGGCTAAATGGATGAGTCATGCTTGGACACAGGGAGATCATTAAAGGCTGCCTTTGGAGCTTCCAGAGGCTTGGGAATCACCTGGAAAGCTTGATAAAGACCACATTCCTGCAAGCTACCCACCCCCAAATCCAGAAACTCTAGAGAAGGATACCAAGAAGGTGCTAATCCACACGGTTCCCCGCTGGTCCCAGAAACACACTTGGCGGGACAAGGAGTTAGAAGGCTGTGAAGAGAGCTACCAAATTCACGAAGGAGGTCTGAAGTCAGAAATCTGAACCTGGAAGGCAAGTGACCTATTGGAAAACAGATCACTCGCAGTGAAAGTCTTCACTTGAACAAACACCGAGGTGCTCAGTTCTCAAGGAGACGCAGACTCCAGGCGGCAGAGCACAAACGCGAGCTTTCCACTCAAAGAACTGAGATGGGATTTGCCATTTACCAGCGGGGTGATTTTAAGCGGGTTACCCAGTCCCTCAGACAATGTCTTCAACTGTAAAACAGCAACACAAGGCCAAACTCCAGAGTGGTTAGAAGATTAATGAGATGACAGAGAAGGCAACTGGCACCATGGTCAGCTCATAGTCTAAAGGTGAAGAATGAAAGTGACAAAAAATTTCAGACGGGAGTGATTATAATAACTGTCAGATTCATGGATAAAAGAACAAAGTTCGATGGAAGACATGTTGTTCACAACAGCCACTTCACAGCGTGTTTTAAAGATTAAATGAAATACTGCATCTAAAGCTCTCACCTTATGCTTGTTACTTAATAGGTGCTCAGTCAGTAATTGCTAGTTTTTCTTAATTCTAATTGTGCTTTCAGGGAGGTCCTCATGAACAGAGTGCGGTTTGAGAGAAGCTTATGTTCACCTAAACTGGTATTGCTTTTCTGTTTTTACCCAATGTTTTGAAGAGATGACAGCCGAACTGACAATCTGACCGTGTTGATAACATCCCCAGATGCTTCCAGACCCTGAGATATCCGGCCTCACAGACCGCACCATCATCCTGGCAAAAGCTCTCACTACCCGAGTCACTCTCGCTTCTGTGAGATGAAAGGTAAGAGGGAAGGCTGCTGAAGTGTGACAGTTAGGATCAGAAACTTAAAACCGTAGTTAAAATCCTATCAGAAAGATCATGAAAGCCGCTTTGGTCAGATTCACTGTGCGTGTAAAGGGCTTTTTGAACTTTTTACCTTTTGGTGATTCTTTTGATCTGCAATGCACATGATCTCATTAAAAGCATTTTTATTTAAGCTTAAATTTCCAACACTTCCCATTTTTCCCCATCGCCCGGGGCTCAGGGCAGTGCAAGGCAATTCAGAGGAGCCTTGTGTCGGGGCAACATGTCATAAAGTGTCTGCAGGGATCACACTGCTAACGTGCGCTGGGGGCTGGCACTAGCAAGCTCTGCACCCTGAGGTCAGTAAGGGGTGCAGTAGAATGAGTTCTAGTCATTCAGCTTGCTTGGCCTGGGTTCTGACAGGTAGGCGAAATTGTAGTGTGAAATCAAACACCTGGCTTCCAGATGAGGAAGACTTCCCTGGGTCCTGTTAAATTAATAGTCTTATTTGTCTTTGGAGAAATAGTACAACCTGAATACGACACCTGGTATTGACGGATGGCTTAGGTTTCCTTAGTGGATGGAGAGACGGAGTGTTAGAAAGCAAAGCAAGCTCTTCTTAATGTGAGTAGCAAGGTATATGTTCAATTACTTATAATTATATTTTATAGAGCTTACCGCACTGATTCTTTCTACCCCACCCCTGAAGTGGGCAGACAGTAAATAGAAAACAAAACTTGCAAGGTGCCCCTGGGGCCAGAAATCACACTATCAAGGAGATAGAAAATACAGATAATGCTGGTTTGGTGGGGGGCAATATCTTTCCCAGTTTACATCATTTTCTCTCTGTATTTAAGGTAGCCCCTTTCTGTTTGGACCCTGGGTCAGCTGGCAGAGAATAACAAATCCTCTTATGAGGCAGCCCACAGTCAAGTGTCGAGCAGGACTCGACAGAACAAATGTCCAGTCAGGGGTCAGAGTAATCTGTGGGCTGATGGAGTGAAAGGCATGAACTCCCTCCACTTTCCTGATTCTCCTGTTGGCTTTTCACATCATTATATTCCACTAAAAGACAAGAAGATACATGGAAGGGCAAAATTTGAAGGGGTGGGAATGCCACGTCTCCTTTTATGAGGGGCCGTGCCCCAGAGCTCCTCTTGCATGTCCACTCTTAGTTGTAAAGGAGGCTGGGAAATGTGAGTGTAAGGCCATTATAATTGCGTGAACCCATCATGATTCATCACCAGATGGACACATGGCAACCCAAAGAAAAGTATGCTTCTATAGCCAGAGAGAAGGAGAAACCAACATGAGATAGGTAACTACCATCTGCCCACATGCTTCATTCTGGGGTAATTCAGACTTCCCTGTAAAATCATACATGAGATAGACAAACTTGCTCACTGGAAGTAGAGAGAACCTTCTCAATAGCTTTATGATAAGGAGAATATGCGGGGAGTGGTGGCAGAGCCCACTGGACAGTGGTGAAGAACACGTGGTGATGTGGCGGAGGTCAGGGTGTGTTGACATATATCTGAGGAATGGGGAACCTACACATAGGGGGCACCTACACATACGAGTTTTAGTTTAATGTGTAAAATTAAAAGTTACTGCAATAAAAATATATATGCATACATTTCAGTAAGAAAATCATTAAGATGTTAAGACTAGTTCAAAATCAAGACACATACAATCAAGAATGGTGAAATAATTTTGCTCAAAGGTGCAAAATAGTTTAATATTTAAAGGGCCATACAATGTAAAGTTTGAGGTTATCTTTTCTACAGAGTGTAAATCAATTATATCTCTACAGAAAAAAAAATATCATTATGATAAGGATGAGGGTTTATTGGGTTTATAAGTGGTTCAGTGTGTATCTGGGTATCAGAAGAAAAGCTTTATCTCATCATCCCAACAGCCTCCTCGTGGCCTTCACAAGAAACACCCAAACGGGACCTCTCCCCTGAGCCCATGATGCTGGAGAGATTCTGGGGCTCTGTGAACCTCTCTGCAAGAACGAAGGGCTTCTCAAAGTCTTTCTATCAGGATTGCTTTCTCTCCTCTCCCTCACATTCTGAACAACCCAGCATGCCAGTGTGAAAAGCTCACAAATTCTCCAAAAGGAAATTCTAGAATCACCTTAGAGAAGTATCAATCTGGCCTCATTTTTAGAACCATCATCAACATTACCAACACCTGGGTTTTTATAAACTGATGGGTAAAATGACTTCCATGTCTAAGAAGCAAAATGGAAGGAAGATGGAAAACTCTTAGATAAGTCCAGTGCACTCTCCCTCATAAATACATACCAAAAAATTCAAGAAGTCTTCCCTATTTGGCTCATGTGATCATTGATGAGTCAAGCTCCAAGTTCAAGGCCTTGCACCATTGCAATAAGCAACAGGAGACTGAAAAAAAACTTCACAGTAAATTAAGTACAATTAGCAGAGCAAACATCAACACTACCCGCCCAGAGAAGTAATCACTCAGCCTTCATTCTCAGCACCCATTAAGACTGGAACCATTTCTCAAATCAGTGATCTTTTTAAGTGATCATTATCATGAACGCCCTCCTAAATTAGGGAGTCCTCATTAAGGGAACCATAATGATATTAAACTTCAGCCTTTGCTAAGAAACGGAAGTAATAAAACTTCCCAAGAAGCAACAGCTTATATTTTTGATCCAAACCATAAAAATAGCTAAGTGCTTTCTAATGCTTTGATAAACCAAGCTTTTATAAATGTCCCTTGAAGACGCATTTCTTAGAATGATAGACATTTGGAGCTGGAAGGGACCTTTGAAAGCCTATAGTTCTGCAACCTCATTTCACAAATGAGAAAATGGAGATCCAACTATGTCAAATGATTTTCACAATGTCTTATAGCTAGTTTGTTGCAGAACTAGTTAACATGCATATAGTCAGAAATAAACCCCACTGAACCAGAAACCTAGCAACACTTATACTTTCTCTGCCTTTGCCTTCTCTAGTAGACCCCAGAGAGTGTAGGGATGACAGAGGTACCCCCAGAAAGGCTGGTACCCAGTCAAACTGGAGTTTCAAAGAACAACAAAAAACTTCATATCAGTATGTCCGGGGCAATATTTGAGACTACTAATACTAAAAATAACATTCATTTTTTTACCTGCAATGGAAATCGTCCTGCGCATCCTGCTGTCAGACAATCCTAAGTCAAGCCTGCATGCAGAGGCTCAAAGGAAATACTGAGGACTGTGAAAGTATGACATGTCCCAGCAGGCTGTTGGGGTACTGTAACATGCACCCGCTCCAGGGACTGAAACCTGGATGTGGCAGCTCACAGTCTGAGCTGGGAAGAGGCTGAGATCAGAATGTGGCAAGGCTGGCTCCTTCTCAGGATAGAGGGAGCCTCTGTGCTCACCCCCCTGGCATCTGGGGAGTCGGTGGCCATCTGGCCTTCCTTGGCTGGTAGATGCATCTTCCGTTCTCTGCCTTCAGGTTCCCTGGTTATCTGTCCATATCTGTATCCAAATATCCCCTTTCTATACATCAGACACATTGGATCAACCACTGTGATGACCTCATTTTAACTTAACTATATCCTCGATCCTGTCTCCAAATAAGGTCACTATGACATACTGTGGGGTGAGTCTTCATACGAACTGATGGCAGAGAACACTAACCCCTAACAAATACTAATGAGGGCTAAAGATGGCTTGTAACACACTTTGAAGAAAGATCATCTGTAAACGTGACACAGGTTCTGCTGACGATCTGTTTCCTCCTCACTCCTGACTGAGTACACTATGTTGATGAGAAAGGTTTCATAGCTAACGTGGGTCCTCTTCTCTCTCTTTCTGTGCCCTCCTTGCCAAGCACAGACTGCTTCTTAGGTATTGCTCGTAGGCACTGCCCTTGATCTCTGTGGCGGCGATAGAGTCCCTCCCCAGGCTGGCTGCTTGCTTTACTTACCGAGAAGATGATGCCACTGCCCTCTGCCTCTTCCCGCTGGAGCCCAAATCCTGTATCTGTGTGCACCTGACAGCCTTGCTCGTGCTTACTGTGGTCAGTCGTTACCACAAGAGCATTCTTCTGTCAACAAGGCTCACATCCTGCTTAAAGTTTAGCTGAAATCAAACCTGAGAAGTTACTGAAAAAGTACCTCATTTCCAAATGATCTAATGCTCCCTATGAGGTCGAGATACGTCAAATCAATTTGTTCAAGTTTCTAGAGATAGCGGTGGAGCAAGCTTAATACATAGGAAATTTAGTCAGAAGTGAACCTCTCTGAGACCCGCTTCTCAAAGCAAGACTCCCAGCTAAATGCCCTTTCTCCCCACCATGCTACTCCCCACTGTTTCTTAAAAGTCATTGGAAGATGCAGGAGTCACCTATGCTGGTTTCTCTGCTCAATAATGAGCTTGGACAGTGACGTGCTTGTCCTTGATTGAGCTGTAATGCTGGTGTCAAAGATGGCACCAAACTTGTGGTAGCAATGGTTAATCATCAGACTTGGTACAACAAAAGATGGAAAGCAGGGCTTATTATGATAAGCCATGACATCATGCCCTAGATGTGACAGCTCACAAATGCCAGTATGCTAGAAGTGAAGACAGGCTAACAAGATACTGTCTCTTTGACTGAAGATGATAAAATGACTTGAGAATAAAGAACATCAGTGTTTCGACACCAGAGATGAATCATATTTTCTACTTGACATTTCTATGCGAGTCATTATTCACAATTAATATGTTTGAAAAACTCAGGTTAATGCATTTTACTCTTTATCTAAGAGTGTCCTTGCTTCATTTTCTACTTAGATAGAATGTAAATGTATGCAGCAATATTTGACATCGTAACCTATTTAAAAGCCACCATAATTTCATGGATCCTAAGGGGCAGGGTAGGTAAAAGAAGAGCAGTATTGTTTTTGGCCAAAGGCCTGAGCAGTTGTCCCTCAAAAATATTCTAAAAGTTCCCACAAAACAAAATGAGGATTTAATTGGAAATAGAAAAACATGTGATTTCAAGTTCAACTCATAAGTGTATCCTCAGAACAAGATACTATGAAGTTGATTTAGCTTCACTGTCCAAAATTACTTTGTCTCTGATTTAAAAACAGCCTTTGCAAAAAGAAAAAAGACCACAAGAGATAGACCACAAGAGACAGCCATGCCTGTGATAGTAAGTAAATGACCATTTCTGGAATTTTTCTTCAGTGATACTCATTAAAATGCCCCTCGACCCCCACCCAGTGGAAGTTCAGAGAAGGTTTGAAATATATGGGGCATAATACAAGGTAAAATCAAAATCTTAAAATCATGTATTTATCTCAAAGACAACACAATAGATTTCTGGGGCTAGAAGGGTATGAAAGATACACTACACACTTGTGATGACTATAACCACAGCCTAGAATATAAAAACTTATCCAGGTGTAGCCCGGTGGGAGAGCAGTTAGGTCAGCCACATTCCAAGGACCTGAGTCCAGAGGAAACAACCAGTGTGAATGACTAAATAACAATAAAATGCTTCTTCTTCTCCTTCTCTCTTCCTGTCTGCCTGCCTACTTTCCTTCATTCCTGCTTGCACCTTTCTTCAGAAAAAAAAAAAAGGATCCAGACTTAAGAAAGGTAAGGTATGAAAAATGAGAGTAACATTTGTGGTCACTGTTGATTACAGACCACTGAATAGAAAAAAATCTACTTGAGGAGGCTAAGCATTTAGTTAAACATCAAACCACAGTAATCAGTGTTTATTTGGAAAGTGAACTAGTAGTCCACAGAGATGAAATAATTTCTAATATTTAAATATACTGTTCTTCACAATTACATAGCTGGACATGCATCATTTTTCTATATTGTCCTTAGTGGTATGTGAATTTAATTAACAACCATTTATAGGTATTACTCAAATGGTAAATGTCCATGGATAAACATGATTTGAGAGATACATTAGACATGATTGCTTATTTTAATTTTTAAAATTGTTTACCATCTTTCAACAGAATACTAATAGCACCTGCTGAGTAGTCTTTCAAATAGGAAAAATAAACATGTCCAAAAAGGAAAGAATTGGTGGTTAAAGAAATCTCGATACTGCTTCGAATTCGGTTAAAACACGATTCCAGGAGCCTACCATGTCAATCAATGTCCAACCACTGGATGGCACTAAACCACCTTCTTTCCACCATCACTGCAGAAAAAGAAATATTTGGATGGGGTAGAGTTTAGCTTGTGTGCTATTTTTTACACTGAATACTCGCCAATTCAGCATGATAAAAATATGACTCTACACAGTCTTAATATTTTATTACTATCGGTGGAAGTTATTTTGCTTTGCTTTGCTTTGCTTTTTCATTAAACTCTGAGCCCATGAGATTAAAACACCCCAGTGAGCAGAAATACCAATAAAAATAAGACCGTAAATTACTCTTTACCTGGAAATAGAAACAACTAGAGAAATAATCTTACCTTTCAGGAAGCTCAGCCAAGGGTTCCTGGAATTTAATATTTTACACTTGCATTGCATATATGTAAAGTATATTACTGTAGTTATTACTAAAGTGAATGTGAAGAATAAAATCGCTTGTGCAATTGTTAGAATTCTGTATGCTTAAAGATTTCAGTAGATTTTCCCAACATTCATTAAATGACTTTATTGCCCAAGTAATTCATGAAAATCATCCTAGTTTTGAAAATATTTTAATAATATTCTCTATTTGAACCAGATTCAGAGAGAGAAATTGTCATAATGTCTTAGAAATCTTCCTGTCTAAAAGTAAGTAAGTCTTTAACTTCAGTTTACTGAAAAAGCTGCCCTTTTTGTTTACTGAGTTATAGCAAATGCATTTTGACTTTACCCCAGTTGAATAAGAACTAGCAAGCAGCAAGTTTAATAGCACTTGACACAGAACTTTTCATGTCCATTAATCAAGTGGCTGCACAAATGGGAATTTGGCTTCCGCCAGCTCTAAAGTGATCAGAGGACAGAATGAGGGGATGTCTAGACCCCATTTTACCACTGGCTAGCTGTGTCACCTTGAGCAAATCCGTTACATTCTATGCACCTTCTTCCTCTCAAATGAAAAAGTTGAGGAAAGTAGACTAGTTCTAAGGCTCCGTTTTCCTTATAAAACCATGTTTTGTTATTGTACTTGAATCTAATTTCATAAAGCATAAGAAGGCCTCCTAAGGTGATGCATAAAGTAGTAGAAACTAGGGGGAAAGTCTAGTTTGATGACCAACCCAGTGAAGAAGAAAGTGTGCTAATGACTAGACTTCTCCACCTTCCCTTTGGATAGAATCCCAAGTTCTAAGACAAAGGAAGGAGTCGCCCTTTGGTTATGCTTAGCGAGATAAATCACAAAGAGAAAGATGGACAGACATTGTATGATTTCACTCATAAGTGGTGTATAGAGAAACCAAGTCAACAGGTGAACTAAATCAAATGAAAATAGACTTTTAGTCAATAAAAGCAAATCAGATTGCAAGAAGAGAAGCGGGAGCCTGGGTGGGTGGGTGGAGGGGATTAATTGTATGATGAAGAACTTAAGTGATGAACTTCATGTGTCTTATAGAAGTGTAGTTTTATAATGATGCACATCTTAAACCTGTATAACTCTTCAGATGCAATAGTCCTACAATGAAATTAAATTTTTTTTAAAAAAGACTTCACCGAAGGTCTAACTGACATTCAGTCACCTGACAATCAATTCAATGAGCTTGCTCTTGAGTTCTCTTGCACTGAGTCTTTAAATAGCCCAGATTTGCTCAACAGATCCCAATCCTGGTAACATGCCCAAGACCCAGAAAGAGGACAGCTGTGACTCTAGGCCTATATATTATGTCCATTGAAGATGAACCTATGAGCACCAAGCCCCTTGTCTTGTCATATGTCCTTCGATGACTCCTTTAACTAAGAACGGCATTATATTTTCATCTTGAGTTTACAAAAGCTCAAATCCCTAGATTCCTCCGAGTTGAGGTTCTCCAACACACATATGCTGGCTACAACATCTACACTGAGCAGATGGCAAAGTCATATTTTTATAACAGACTTCTATTTCTTTCTCTCCACAATAAGCCAGTTCCTGCACAGATTTACATGTGTCCAAGAACCACATTTAATGCATTGATCATGAGAGGCTATGTTTCCTTCTTTAGTATACAAGATCTTCATTCCCTCCTTAGCATGTACCTCGGGTGGTATTTCAAAGAAGGCATTCATAAAGGATGGGCCCTTATTTAAGACTTGAAGATGAAGGCAATAAATATTTTTTATTGGTGAGCAATACCTTTTTCTTTATTATATGGATAACAGACTGCTTGTTAACTGGTCATGAAATATTAATTGAAAAGAAAAATATGTGATGGAAGCAAGCTCAGTAGGTGCTCGTTTTCTCACCAGGATTTGTCTCCATGTGGCTAAAAGTACTCAGCAGGACTCGTGGCTCCTGCAGGAGGATGCGGAGTCCCTCTGCAGCGACACCCAGTGCCTGCAGAGAACAGCCCTTTGGACATTGGCAGTCAGAAGGCACACCTGGGACAGAGCATCTGTGACAGAGCTTCTGCTCGGTGTGCATGGCACGGTGGTCCTGCAGGGATGATTCTGTTCCCACCTGACAACATGGGAATGCGTCCAAGTCCTTATCTTTGCTACAAAATGCCACCCAGACCGTAGTAGTCACTGCGGTTCACCCCAGTCCTGCCTTCTGCTCCACCTCAACCTGGTTCCCTCATGATGTACACCTTAATGTAAGAGAAAAAGCAGATGTTTTAGGATAAAAATTTAAATTTGGGGGTAAATAATCTTCAAATACTACCTATGATATTAAAAACAAAATTAAGTTGCATTGATGCACATTCAAAATCTGTATGTTATGATGCAATGTCCTATCCACACAATTTTAAAAGCCACATTGATGTAGATGATAGGCAGAGACATAGATTTCGATGCTAGGTAGATATAGAGATATCAGATAGAAATGGAATTCAGCTAAGGCTCCTTGAACTGCTCTAATAACTGGCCTCATTTGCTGGAAGAAAGCCTGGGGCAAGGCCCTCACTCTGACCACAGGGCGCAGTAGAGGAGCGTCTGCAGCTGTCACTTCAGAGAAAGGATTGACTTGAGGCCTCAGGAGCAATCTCTGTGACAACCATGAATGTCCACCCAGGGATGCTCAAACTTCAAAGTTCATCACGAGGGTTATCTCACTAAAAGGCAGCTTTTGCTTGAGCCAGTCTGGAGTGAAAAGTGGTCCTCAGGCCCCCAGAGCAGGGTACACCCTCTCTTTCCCCTATGAAGCTTTGAGCCAGCCCAGCCTTTACCCCATAAAACAAAGGAAGCACAGAGCTTACCTGAGTCTATAAGATATTTTTAATGTTAGCAAGTGATTTACTCGCTAACTTTTTTAAATCTGTTATTACAATATAATTTTTATAAGAACAAGGAATTTTTAAAAACTCAAAATGTTTGAAATAATTTATAATATCAAGATGCTGCTTCCCTTTCCTTTCCAGAATTTTTAATATTTATTCACTGACTTCTTTACTTTCTGCCTTGAACAAGGCTGAAGATTTTACTCTTCTCCCAATTAATTTTTTTGGAACTTATAACACAGCAAAAGTGACTGTTTTCATTTGGTGTATGAGTCTGAATTTTTTTAAAGAGCAGGACAGGCAGGAATGAAGGTAAGCAGGCAATTAGGAAGAGAGAAGAGGAGGAAGCACTTTATTTATTTTTATTTAGTTGTTTACATGGACTGTTCTCCTGGCCCAGGTCTTGAACCCTGGACCTTGGGATGCATGTGGGACTGTATTACACCACTAGGCTGCCAGGGCACACCTGAGTCTATGAATTTTAACACATGTATGAATTCGTATAACCAGACTATAGAACAATTCCATTACAAAAAGGAAAAGTATAGGATTTTGGTTACCAAATGTTTACAGCTTTCTATTTTTTGCAGCTTTGTCAAGTCCCTCTCTTTGCTCCCAGGTTTGCATAAAATTTTAAGTATTTGGGTTTTCTAATCAAAGTAAAATAGAAGTAGTATTGTTTTGAGAACATTTCCAGAAAATTCACATTCTCCTTGAAATAGCAGAGGACACCAGAGAGTTGAAACTCAAAGATTCCAAGCCACTGGGATAAAACCCTGAGGGGCACTGGGTCCAGATTGGAAGAAGAATATCTCCTGCCTGAGTACCTAGACAGGGACCAGCCAATCTCCAGGGCATTACTTTGACCTTCCTGGGGATAAGGGATTCTCCAAAGAGCTCTCTGGTATGACCAGAGTCAATAGGCAGCTGTTTCTAAGATCAGTGACCTACAAATTCCAGTCCTCAAGGCTGAGGCCAAAGCAGCCCCTCCGGGGCTGGCATCAGAGAGCCCCCAAATGAATGGAAATGAATCAAGTAATTTGTCATTTCAGCGTGTAGGACCCTGGAAGTGGTTGACTCTCTACCCCCTCAAAAAGTTTCAAATCACAGGAAAAAAATGCTCAGATTCTTCAATGATTCATATTAACAACTACAGGGGAAAGAATAAAGCTTCAGGAGATGACAGAAAGCTTCTGAGGGTGGTGGCTATGTGCAGTCCCTCTATACTTGCACCTCCATTCAGGCCACAATTCGAAAGGTCTTGCAATACCACCTTTGATTTATGGAAGGAAAAAAATATGGCATTGCTGAAAAGACCCATTTAGCTTGTGCCTCCTCCTGGAGCTCACTGTTAAGTACTCAGAACCCAGGATCCTTAGTGGGACTCAATTCTGTAATTCAGTCGAGAGATCTTGCTAATGTCCCAGTCTGCAGGAGCATAGCTTCAGGGTTTAGGTGCAGCAGGAAATCTTGCAAACAGAGAAGGAATTACAGCTGTGTCTTCACTTGGGGCTGAGGGAGGTGTGTTGGCAATGTAATATTAAACAATTAATAAGATTTTTCAAAGAATGTGCAAGAAGTATAAAGTGAAGTTTGTCTCAATCAGAGATTGAGATTAGCTGGTCAAGGAGATAGAAAGACACCAAGTGAACACAGGCTGCTAAATGCTGAAGCTGGATAATTAGCAAAGGGGACCATTCTCTCGGCTTTTGTGTAGTTCTCAAAACGTCCATAAGTTTTTTAAGAGAAAACTAAGATGCTGTACTAAAAGTACTATGATGGTAAAATGAAGCTTCTGGAAAATCAGCAATTTGTGGCTATCTCTCTTTTTTATTAAATGTAAATATAAATAAATGTCATGTGATACATTCTATAAAATTGTAGGTCGATTAATAGGTGTAAATGGAAATTCACTGTAATGCAGAAGTTAAGATACCTCCTCAGGGCTCTAAAGAGCTCAGGTAATAAAATCTGTGAACTGGTGTTATTCAGACACACACACAGTAAAATATATATAATCGGACTTCCAAATGCAAAGTCAGGATGTTGGGAACACTGGTTATTTGTGTCGAAAGTCTTACCACAATGTCTTTATACATCAGTGCATAGCTGCAACAGAGCTCCTGGCTTTCTATTTAAGTAATAAAACAGTTTCAAAGCCGTAACTACTATTACGATCAGTTGGGGGAGCACTTGAAACCTCCTTATTACCTGGCCCTACTTCACCAGTTGATCAAGGTCTCTGGATTTTGAAGCTAGTCAGCACTGAGGGCTGCTAGCTTTCTGCTCTCAACCTCATC